>OX103971.1:13066833-13223627 GCA_944470395.2 Schistosoma turkestanicum
AGATAGATAGATAGATCTGCTGACAAACTTCAGATAGAAGTGAAGCATTCGAATATTACTCCACGTTTGACCTGTAGCTTGTTCTGTGGAAATACTGAGTAGGGGGAGGGCAAAGAACACTAGAGAATTTTTAGAAGCTTGGCATTCAGGTCAATCAGCAATCAACAAACATATCGACATTGACCCAATTTATCAACCAATCAAGAAAATCATAGGTGACATAAGATCAAGAAACAGATCAAAAGGGGGATACAATCAAAACAAAGGTTCAAACAACGACAGGTTTAAGGTTAACAACAACCAATCAAGATCGAGGTTAGCAGAACAAGCTACAGGTCAAACGTGGAGTAATATTCGAATGTTTCACTTCTATCTGAAGTTTGTGCTGATGATGATGTTGTGTTCAGTAGAAGAACAATGAAAGTTCCACAACCAAAACATCCAACTCAGAGAACCAAACACCACCACAATTATTTAATTCATAAATCTAAATGATGTTGATATTTTCAGTCAATATATTATGTTTTGTTTGGTTGGGGTTTCATCAGGTACATGAAAAATTCGGTATCATGACGACAATCAGTATACTTCTGTTGCTACTAATTACTACAAAAATCTAATAGAAATAAATCTTTAGAGAAAGTCTTTATAAAGGTTGATGTATTTATTATTTGATAGAAATCTCTTCAATTATTTACTTCATTAATAATCATCTAATGGTCAATGCAGAAATTTTTAAAAAAATTTCTTGAACTTCGTAATGGCTAATGTGAAAGGAATTCTTAGCTAACATGCTTAAAATATAACATTAATGTTATCTATATACTACTGATAAGTTAATCATCAGTCTAAATGTGCGCAATGAACTATTTTACATTGAGATCATGAATTCGACTACTATTAGATACCTGTAAGCGCTGGACGTCCGTTTCGTCCTTATATGGAGCTCATCAGCAATGCACATCTACGACTTTCGCAACTTGCAGGAATCGAACCAACAGGACATTTGATTTTAACAGGATATAAACTGGACTTGGATAACTTGTATTTTAAGTATTGGAAATTGTACATTGTTAAAGAGAAAACAGTCAGTCAGTCGGCAAAAATGTAGAACTTCGTACGTACATGCGTACAAAAGTTCACGTCGCTATACCATATTAGCACAGAGATGTTATTTTCAGTTAAAATTCCATTGTAGAAGTTGTTGTAAGAAGTATAAGCAGATTAGGGTTTAGAGATATTATTCAAATTTGAAAGGAGAAAGATGAAAGTCATGAAGAATTCAGATTAGAACTCGGGAGCATACAAAGAATGGATGCATCCGCTCCATTGCAAACGATTCTGAGCTATGTATTTTATGATTTCTAACCATCTGTTACTATCATCCCGCGGACCCCAACGAGGTAGTCTACACCTTCCGCACATGACTCAGTCCACTTATCAGTGACTTCATGGATTTGTGTCATGTTTTGGTCTGGCCGCTTATAGATTTCTTCCAACCTACTTCTACACCATAAAACACATGTCCATTATCTTTCTAATGACCAACACCTCTCTTTCTTCCTCCTGACTCTAAAATGATACTAATCATCAACTTTATCACATTCTAGTGTGGTGCAAGCTACTTATAAGTAGTATATGACGTGAGTGTAAACGTAATGTCTAGCAACAGAAGATGAGGAAAGATCAAAAAAAGTAGAGTTAGAACACAATGGAATTTGTATGAAACGCATGAATAGTGAAATGTCAGACAATGGATTGATGTTTTGCAACAGGAACAGTCCAGTTCGATATGAGATGAACTGATATTTTGCAAATGAACGATTTACGATATGGTTTTCCAATTTTACTGAGTAACTCTGTAATTTTCGTTAAATACAATTCGGTTGCCTTCACCTGTGTTCTCATTCACTACACTAGTAGTATATAATTAAAAATCGTGAAAAAAAAATATTTATTCCATTCAATTCTAAATTGTCATAACACATACACATTTTGAAAAATACACTAAACTATATTTTTTTGTTCAATATTCAATAATGTGTTTTATTGATCACAAACAAACAAACAAAAGGGTATTTTTTTGTTTTAATAGCCTTTATCAAATTACAAGTCGGTTTATATATTTTATATTTTATATTTTTTCAATTTTCAATTTATGCATGAATGCGAATCATTTAAACAAAAGAAAATAGTAAGTAGTACAGTCAGCGAAAACCACTTCAAACACAATTGTTTACCTACCTATTCATCATTATAAATAGTCGTAACAACTAAATACACTAATAATCATGAGGCAATATAACTGTTACACAGATAAATATCGAATTTCACAATTTTTTTACTCTATATACATTTATTATATATGATGTAACATGTTTGTACGACTGGACATGTGTGTGTACGTGTGTACGTGTAATTTGTAATCTATTTTCACACTTTCCAACCGTACACACAGAATCGATTAGCTATCTTATATAGTTTTAATGAAGTACTTACTACTGTAGTGAAGGAGAACATAGGTGAGGGCAACCGGATTGTATTTACTATCGCAAATTACAGAGTTACTCAGTAAAATCGGAAAACCATATCGTAACCGTTAATTTGCAAATCTTCAATCAATCATCATCAATCCATTGTCCGACATTTCACCCACTATTTATGCGTTTCATACAAATTCCATTGTGTTCCCACTCTTCTTCCTTTCTCTTGATCTTCCCTCATCTTCTGCTGCCAGACATTACGTTTTCACTCGCGTCATATACTACTTATAAGTAGAGCGCACCACTCTACTAGATCACTGTTTTTTGTCCTAATAATGTGTAGGTCGAACCTGGAGCTTTCAGTTTGATACCAGGGAATGCTTGAATTACTGAGTTGACTATCTATGATTTATATATTGCTGACTTCAATCAATTCACGGTATGATGATAACATCTTCCAAAACCTAAGGGCAGATAAAACTGCTTCACATTTTTGACATGGCTAAAGAACTGTATACTTATCATAAATTTTAATTTAGAACTAAGGGAATTGTCAGTTGTTTTGGCAAGCAATAAACTGAATTGATGATTTTAAAACATAACAGGGATTACATACAGTAAAGGAGGATAATTTTCAATTAGAGAGTTATGGAGGTTTTGTGTTTTTACACATTTGAAATCATCAATCAGTCATTGTCACCAGACCACCATTAGATACCTGGAAGCACTGGTCGGCCGTTTTGTCCTGGCATGCGTATCAACGATTCCTGCATCTCTCAGGATTCGAACCCATGACCTTTGGTAATGTGCGCAAACTCCTAACTTCTGGACCAGTGGGCCGGCATCCAACGGTGTTAATGTCTAACTCTGATTGATCTAAGGATTTTACGCGACCTTACTTATTTGTCTTTGGTAGTTACTGCCTACACCCAACAGGGTTGAAGTCCACTGGTCACGTCTTCCCGGGTTCGAACTCTGCGTGGTGCAGGAGTCGTGGATGTGTACTGCTGATGAGTCCCATACCAGGACGAAATGGCCGTCTTTCAATGCTTCCAGGGTTCTAATGGCAGTCTAACAATGATTGATTGATGATTTTAAATGTGTAAAAGAGGATAAATTAAATTGTATGTACTGTGTCCGCACACATATAGATTACAAATACCAGAATTATAATAGAGCTTACACTTAAACAACAATTTGAAATAACTTACAGTTTTTTCATTATATGGGTTATGGAGATTGGTGTTTTTCATTTGAAATCTCCATAACTCTATAATGAATATCATATAGTTTGCACACTAATGACTATCCTCGTGAGAAAATTCTCACAGTTCTAGTGAAAAGCCATGATCAGTGGAGGTCAACCCTGATGCGTGTTGGCAGTTACCTACGGAAGACGATGGGCGAGGTTGTGCAACCACTTTAGATTGATCAGAGTTAGATATAAACACCGTTGAATGCCGGCTCATTTTGATCAAGAGGTTATGCGTTCGCGCGCGAGACCGAATCCTGCATGCAGCAGGAGTCGTGAATGCGCACTGCTCATGAGCCCTATACTAGGACACAATGGCCGTCCAGTACTTGCAGGTTTCCTAATGGTGATCTAACAACCATTGATTCACAATTTCAATGTAAAATGTACAGTTTGTTGATTACGAAACAAACAGACAATATTACACTGTACACAAATATATCCAATTAAGATAAATTTAACAAAACAACAATGTTCCTATTTCAGCCAAAAACTGTACATTTTGCCATTATTTTTTTTAAAAAAGATATCAAATATAAAATAAGTAACCGAGGAAATTATCACTATTCTCAATATATGTGTATCCACCTATCTATACACACATTCACATACATCCCATCAGAGAGAGAGTCACTCATATTTTTTTTAGAAAAAAAAATTTTACACCTGTAATTTTTTTTTAAAAACAATGTGATATGTATGAAAATACAGATCAAGTTGTTGTTTTCCAGCTTTGAATTTTCGCCTAATTTGTTAGTTAGAGTCAGTTCAGTGTTCAATGTTCAATAAGTAACTAAATGTCATAGGATATTTATTTTTCATTTTATTTTTTAAAAAAATATGGGCAATTAATAATTTCAAAATAATGATACTTAATTGATTTGATTGAGTTAAACACAAATAAAATTTAAAAAAAAGACGATAGATAATATTTTAATTTCATTTATTGAACAATTGAACAATTGTTCGTTATGATCATGATTGATATATTTATTGTGTGTGTTTCGAGTGTGTTTTGTAACAATTTAAACAATGTTCAAATTACAATATGTTGTAACTAATACTATAACTACTATTATCAATAATGGTAGTTGTATAACGATTCCTCTGAATTTATTTTTTGAGTCATCTCCGTACAGATGATTAATAGGTTGTTTTCATTTGTGAAAAATTAAAACATAAAACTCATGAGAGAATAACATGAAAGGGTGGAGAGGGGAGTGAGTGTAATGATAAATTGACTTGAATGTATCATAATTTCATGTTAGGTGAACTGTTGTTTTGATAAAAGAATGTAATTGTATCTGAGTATCTACATTTCGTTTTGGTGTGTTGATAAAGTTGAATAATTATCATTGAAATGGATTGAATTGTGTTTTGTTGAAAGGGGATTCTGTGTAATTTAGCAGAAACCTAAAAGCACTGAAAGACAGTCGTTTCATCCTGATATGGGACTCATCAGCATTGCTCATCCACGACTCATGCTACTCGCAGGATTTGAATGCAGGACCTTCAGTCTTGCGCGTGAACGCCTAATCTCTGGATGATTTGGCTGGTATCTAACGATGTTAATGTCTAACTCTAGTCAATCTAGGGATTTCGCGTGACCTCACCCATTTGTCTTTGGTAGTTACTGCCTACATCAGACAACGTTGAACTCCACTGGTCACGGTCATCTCACTAGAAGAATTTTCTCACGAAGCTAGTCACTAGCGAGCACACTGTATGATCTTTTTCCTTTTCAATTAGAGTTATGGAGATCAGTGATTTTACACATGATTAGAGAAACTTCATTCAATCAGCTAATTACAGGGCAGTAAATGCTTATCTAAACTTACGCGTTTGTGTCTATATAGTCAACTAAATGAACAAACTGAGACAATAATTCATCACTGGTTTTGCATGACAGACATGAAAACTTCCTTCTATTATATTACGATTCCATAAAATGTGAAAGTCCTAAATCTTATCAACTCCAAAAAAATGATCACTGAAACTTATTCAGCTGTTCTAAACATAAAGTTGATTAGTTCTAAACAAGTTAAATATATTTTCTGTATGGCTATAATCAATTTGTACGTTAAAATTTTTATAAGTTTACAAAATTTGTCATTGCATTGTGATACCAGTTACTCATTTCATTGTTGTTAAATGTTCAATAGAAGTGAACGTTAAAGTTGATGATAACTTTGTAAAAATAAACGTGTATTTAGCTTATAGAGAGAAGGAGAAAGAGAGAGATAACCCTATTTAAAATAGTACCAGGCAGAGTTTTGCAGGTTTGTGTTTTTACACATTTGAAATCATCAATCAATCATTGTTACCAGACCACCATTAGAAAACTAGAAGCACTGAAAGACGGCGGTATCGTCCTGGTCTGTGACTCATCAGTGGCAGTGCGCACCCACAACTCCTGGTCCTCGCAGGATTGGAACCCGGGATCTTAGATATTATGCGCGAACGCCCAACCATTGGACCAGTGGGCCGGCATGCAACGCTGTTACTGTCTAACTCTGATTGACCAAGGGATTTTTGCGCGACCTCACCCAATTTGTCTTTGGTAGTTACTGCCTACACCCCACAGGGTTGAACTCCATTGGTCACATCTTCTCAACTAGACCGCCAAGCTAGTCACTAGTGAGCACTGTTACGATATTTTCAGGCAGAGTTTTGGAGGTTTGTGTTTTTTCTACACATTTGACATCATCAATCAATCAATCATTGTTACTAGACCACCATTAGAAACCTGGAAAATGGAATTTTTAATCTTTCATATGAATATACTTGATAACAACAAAATAGGCTATTAAAGAAGTTAAAAACAAACTACCAGTTTTCATAGTTAGTTAGACATTGAATATTGAAAGGTAGTTTGAACAGTGAATATATTTGTGTGCATGTGTTAATTTTTTCGTACTACAGCAATTTAAGGTATGGTGAGTGTTTTTTCTCCCTAACGAGAATGAGACTTTGGTTTCAAATCTATAGATCAGAGTAGCTAGCAAAGCATATCAGAATGGAATTTCTTAATTTAGTAAATTTATTAAACAGTTGGATTTTAATTCAATTTGAAATGGCTTCATTTATCTCGTTATACAAGTGAGTAGTTATATGGCTAATGTGATAGTGTTTGAAACAAACGGTATTGAGTTCGAGTTGATAAATGAATATCAACTGTCAGATACCGGTACATCTAGCTGATGAGTACTAGATAGAATGAAACACAGCCTGGATTCCACTACTAACCATATTCTATCTGTTTGAAGTTAAGTGAAGTTTAAACTGCTTAATACATCTATATATATATATATATATAAATCGTAGGAATATATCGTGATACACTCAATATCTTAATGTTTTCAATCTATGATCTATGTTTCAACTCTCTGTGGTTGCTTTAGGTTCGATGTAGGGCTCACCATTTTAAGAAACCCACAATACGACTCCATATTTACGAACATTCGAACATGCTATGTGCTAAGCTTGTCTTTAGGTATGCTTAAACTATTACAAGTTCACCTTAGTCGAATAACGAGAACAAAACAATGAACCAGCGTTCAGGTAGGCTACTGTGATCCCTTGACCAAACTGAATCAGTAAGAAGTCATGATATAGTGTAGATATTGTATTCCACAAGCACCCAGCAAGCACACAATGAATCCAAGCACTACATAGAGACATCCTTGGGACAATCATTAAAATAGCACACTAAAATGACACAGTAACCAATCACAACCAAGGATTTTCCTGGTGGGAAATGTGATTACAAGCTCAACTGATCGGCCCATGAAATAAATTCAAAATAAAGATATTTATCAAGCGAGTTCTGGAGATCTAACATCCCCAACACGATGAAATAAATCACCCCCTTAGTTTCCGTATATCATACTTAGACGAACTGCATTTGTGCGATAGCGGGTTATAAGAAGCCAAATACAGATTCGTTTGGATGAGTTTATTCCAGACAGTCGTTCATACAGACAGACATGATAATACAAAGTGGGAAAGCAAAGCGACTCGAAGTGTAAAACGCGAGCGAGCAAACTCCATGCCATGAACTATGACTAAACATTTATAGTCAAACAAAACTAAGCCAGACAGACATGTTGTACTAAGCGAAGTAATCGTACGAACGCACTCGAATAAAAATAACCAAGATAAAAGAGAGTAGTTAGTTGTCAAGGTCGAACGACGTGGGAATAATAACTCAGTTAGAATGGATAAGTCAAATTGTCTATTGACTTGAGATAAGCCCAGCTGGCTTGGCATAAAAGTGCACACACATGGCACTGGCAGTAACTCCAGAAGGGTTCTATCATGATTTTTCCAATCAGATAATCACTACTCTAGAATTTTTCAAACTACACACAAACCTATTAACATTTGTTTTTCAAAATTCAATATAGTTAATCATCGACACAACTTATGTAGTTACTTAATTTTCCTTGATATAAGAGAGAGGTAGATGGAGTACAATATCTATGATCTGTGACCTTGATACAAATCTCTTTAAAACAGTTTATTTTATGAAAAGAAAAATATTTTCAAGTGCAAACAATTTAAGATCATTTATGGAAATTAATGCAATTAAAACAAATATAGTCAATATCAATTTTCAATTAGAGTTATGGAGATGTGTTTTTACACATTTTAAATGATCAATTAATCATTGTTATTAGACCACCATTAGAAACCTGGAAGCACTGAAAGATGGCCGTTTCGTCCTGGTATGGAACTCATCAGTGGCAGTGCGCATCCACAACTCCTGCCTCTCTCAGGATTCGAACCAACAGGACCTTCGGTATTGTGTGCGAACGCTTAACCATCAAACCACTGGGCGGGCATCCAAGGGTGTAAATATCTAACTCTGATTGATCTAAGGATTTCGCGTAACCTCACCCATATGTCTTTGGTATTTACTGCCTACACCCGAATAGGGTTGAACTCCACTGGTCACGCATCTTCTCACTAGAACTCCGAGAATCTTTTTTTAAAAATATCACTCAATGAATATTCATTACAAGATTGAGCATTTTTGAATTCAAGGCAGAGAATCATAGATATATATACAAGTGAAAAGTTTCAAAATTAAATGTCGCACATTTTAAAAAATAGTTTTTTTAAATTCAAGGTGCAATTAACTTTTTTGAAATCATGAATCGATCATTGTTAAATAACCGTAAGAAACCTTCATGCAAATTATCATGTGCTCAGTGGTAACTAGCTCTATGAGGAAGTTTCTCCCAGTTCTAGTAAGTAGTCGTGACCAGTTGAGTGCAACCCTATCGGCTTTAAGTAGTAACTACTGAAGACAATGGGTGAAGTAGCACAATATCTTGTATTGATCAAAGTTAGACATGAACACAGTTGGTCAATGGCTCAGTGATCCACAGGTTAAGCGTTTGAGCGTAAGATTTAAGATCCTAGTTTCGAATCCTGCAAGTTGCAGGAGTTGTGGATGCTCATTACTGATGAGTGCCATACCATAGGACTTGATGGTTGTTCAATGTTTTCAGGTTTCTAACAGTTTATTTCACTTTTTATTAAATTAAAATTTACAAGTGAACTTATTTAAAATTATTTCTTTTTAAACGGAAAATAAATAATATTTTTACTTAGTTATCTAAACTTCTAACAAATAGTATTATTTTTGAAACCACCATTAGAAACCTGAAATCACTGGACGGCCATTTTGTCCTGGTTTGGGTCTCATCAGCAATGCGTATACACGACTGCTGCACCCCGCACGATTCCAACCCATGACCTTCGGTATTGTGCGCGAACGCCCAACCATCTGACCACTGAGCCGGTATCTAACGATGTTAACGTCTAACTTCAATCAGTTCACGGAGTTGCGCAACCTCATTCACAGTCTTCGGTAGTAGTTACTGTCTACACCCGAACAGGTTGAACTCACACTGGTCACGTCTTCCCACTAGAACTCATGGGAGAAGATTCTTCACGAAGCTAGTCACTAGTGAGCACAGGTAATTTGCATTACGGGGTTGTGAAGATTGTTAAGTTACACATGGTTTCGAAAATATGTAACTTAACAATCTTCACAACCCCGTAATGCAAATAGTATTATTTCTGTACTACAATTTTTTTAAAATAACTTAACCTCCCTTTCTTTATCGAATTGATTGTTTATTAGGATAATTAAACACAAATACTGTTTGGTTTCATATTCTACTAGTTTAAAACTGTTTTTTTTTGAAATAATGAATTGCTCGTTGTTCGATTATCATTAGAAGCTTGGAAGCATTGCATGACCGTTTCGTCCTAGTCTAGGACTCATCAGCAGTAAGCATCCATTACTCCGGCTATTCACTTGCGGACACCTAATCTCTGGTCCTTTTAGCCGGTATCCAACGCGTGTTAATGTCTATCTTTGATTGTGCAATCTCTACCATTTTCTTCGGTAGGTAAAACTGCCTACACTCCTCGTCTGAGTTGAACTGCCCTGTTCACAGCTTCTCCCTATGTTTACAATGAATGTGATTGCGAAAAGATTTAAATCAAATTCATAAGAAACTAGTTAAATTTATTTTGAACTATTTTTTCTGGTTAGCGTTTTTTTTGGCAAGTTAGTTTATAGTTAGGATGGGGGCGCCAACCCCATGTCCAACCCCTCATCCTTTATCCGGGGTTGGGACCAGCAGTAGCCTCGAAGGGACTACAGGCAGCATCATCGACAATAAAGTTGGATCCGATACAGATGTGAGTGCGCGGATTGGTAAAACAAGGGCTGCATTTCTACAATTGAAAAATATCTGGATTCGATTCTAGGGTTACAGCCCAGTCCCAAACCTGTATACAGGAAGAAGGTTGGGCATGAGATTAGCGACACCATCCCTTTGAAATCCAACTCATCATACAAGAAAGAAAAATGCTAACTAGAAAAATAATTCACTAATCGGCGGTCTTGAATGACATGGCTCAAAATCGTTCGCAATGGCGCCAGTGCATTTATTCTTTGTGTTCTCTCAAATCCTAATCTTCTGGATTCTTCAACCCCTCTACTTTTGACTTTCTAAAAATATCTCACTGAATCATACTTGTTGAATAATATCTTGTAATCCTAACCTCTCCGATTACTTCTAATACCTTTACTACCTCTTCTACTATTGGATTTGAATTGACAATTACATCTCTGTGCTGATGTGGTATGGCAACATGAACTGATGTACTTACGTACGAAGTTCTACGTTGCATCTAACTGACTAAATCGGCGGTCTATGGCTTCATGAAGGGTAACAGACGTAAGTAAGTTAGTAAGTATACAGTTGCTGAACATTGTGAAACTTTACTCTGTATTTATGACTTTTCCAGAATAAAACGTTTTTTTTTGTTAATAGTATTGTATTTCTACAATGTATACAATTGAAAGTAATTTAAAATCTTTACATTATCCTCGCCTAGTTTCAGTTTCCAAATTCTTTGAATCTGAAGAAGCTTGCATATAGTTGAAGATGATTGTCTACGCTCACGTGTTTTTAGGTGAATGTAAGTACATTTTGTACAGTCATCAAGTTATCGACTCATCTCATCTTCTATTTTTTTTTCGCTTACGTTTTTTCCTAGTTCTCCCTCTCCCCTGTTTATTATTGTACATCCATTCTCCTAGTGTGGTGTGAGCTACTTATAAGTAGTATATGACGCGAGCGTAAACGTAATGTCTGGCAGCAGAAGATGGGGGAAGATCAAGAGAAAGGAAGAAGAGTGGGAACACAATGGAATTTGTATGAAATAGCATGAACAGTGGTGAAATGTCAGACAATGGATTGATGTTTTGCAACAGGAACAGTCCAGTTCGATGGGATGAACTGATACTTTGCAAATTAACGATTTACGATATGGTTTTCCTTTTTTACTGAGTAACTCTGTAATTTTCGTTAAATACAATTCGGTTGCTCTCACCTGTGTTCTCGTTCACTACACTAGTACATTTAGTGTACCGGCTGTTACATTATAAAATTCTGCTATGGTTAATTGTCAATGTGTTACTACTGTATTGAAACATTATTTTAGCCTACCATTATTACTATCATTACTATATATACAGAATTTCTTATACAGAATTCACTTGTATAAAAGAGAAGAACTATAAAAAATTTGAGTGAAATAACGAAAATCACACACACACACACACACTCTTAATTTTTGGGCAGAGTTTTGGAGGTTTTTTATGTTTTTACACATTTGAAATAATCAATCAATTAATCATTGTTATTAGACCACCATTAAAAACCTGGAAGCACTCACTGGACGGCCGTTTCGTCCTGGTATGGGACTACTCATCAGTGGCAGTGCGCATCCACGACTCCTCCTGCACCTCGCAGGATTCGAACCAACAGGACCTTCGGTATTGTATGTGAACGCCTAACCATTGGACCACTGGGTCGGCATGCAACGGTGTTAATGTCTAACTCTGATTGATCTACGGATTTTGTTGAATTCTTATCAACTGTTTATGACTTGTATCATAATTATAAAATAGGTCTTTAATTGTTTTAATGTAAAACAGTAAAATCATGAATCAATCATTGCTAGACCAGCATTAGAAACCTTGTTAAAAACTGGATAACTGTTTCGTGTTAATATGGTACTCATCAACAGTGCACATCTATGATCTCTATACGTGAGGATCGAACCCAAGAACTTCTGTCTCGCGTGTGAACTCTTAACCACTAGACCACTGAGCCATTATTCAGCACTGTTAAAGTCTAACTTTTATCAATTTAACAGTTTAATTGAAAGTTGTTACGTTCATATATTGATATTTTGTGGTGATGGTGTTTCGTTCTCTCAGCTGGATGCTCTGATTGTGGAGCTTTCATTGTTCTTCTACTGTAACAACATCAGCAAACTTCTATCTGAAGTTTGTGTTGATGATATCGTTGTTCAGTAGAAGAAAAATGAAAGCTCCACAACCAAAACATCTAGCTCAGAGAACCAAACATTACAAATTTTCTCCACCATCTCGTATATCGATATAATAATGAACTAACTAATCAATGTTAGACCACCTATGAAAATCTGGGTGCATTAGACAATGGTTTCGTCCTGTTAAAGACTTTTCAGCAACGCACAAACTTAGCACCTTCAGTTCTACATGCAAACACCTCATGATTTTTCAATGAAATTCAATAATCTCCATAATCCTTTACTGATTAAAACACACGAATACCAACCAAAAAAAAAAGTTATTTCTTTCGCTCTAATTATCAATGAATGAATGATTCATCGATCAATCAATTTCAAAATCACTTACCATCATTGAACACTGAACTAGACAAATATGATAATGAACTCGTGAAATATTGATTTTTATCATTTGCATATTTATTTGTTGAGCATGATGAAGAAGAAATATGTGAAGTTGCGAATTCTTGATCGTAATTAGCATCATCATCATGATTATTATTATTATTCATAATAATTCCATTCAAATTTGTAACATGTTTTTGTTTTTTCGCAATAATTGATTCAATAGAAAATGCAGATGCTTTCCCCGTTAATTTTGAATAGGAATTTTGATGATCGATCAAATGACTCATACTATACGTTAGTTTATTATTATTATTAATATTATTATTATTCTCATCATTGTGTGTGATCATTTTAGAAGTTGGTGAATTATGCGTTGATTTTAAATGAGTCATCGATATATGATTTTGTATTGATTTTCTTAGTAATCCTTCTTGTTCATTTAAAATTGAACATTGATCAATATTTTGTTCAATAATTGATGAACTGTTATTGTTGTTGCTTATCAATGATACTGATGAATATTGTGATGAATTTGATAGCGATGTAACATCAGTAGTAGTTGTAGTAGTGGTCGGTGAATAAGACGGATTCGTTAATGAACAAGCAGTTAAACGTTTTTGTTTAATTGATCGATGATGTAAATGAATGCTAGCTGATTTACGTTTAATATTAGTAGCACGATTCAATATTAAAATGGCGTTGCTGTCTTTTATACGATTTAATTTGAATTTATTTAATAATTTCTGTGATGAATAACTATAATTAGATTTAATTGAATTTTTAAATAAAACATTCGATGATATTGTTCGTGTGTTGGTGGTGGTTGCTGTTGATGATGATGATGGTGATGATGATGTCATAGATGGTAATAATGTTTTTTTATGCAGAGATTGTTGTGAATGTTGATGATGTTGATGATAATCCAATGTGTTGTTAAGCATCTTCTTTGTTTGTTTTTCTCTGTCAATTTTATAGATATTTGTTCAGTTTTCAATTAACACTAGGTCTGTGTCATTTGGTGTAACGTGGTAGGATTCAGTCCGAAGAAATGGTAAGACAGAAGAAAGAATGTTGTTAACAACTTGATAGTAATTTTTTTCTATCTGATAAGAATAAGAATAATAATAATTTGATAGGATTGGTGAAGAAAAATTGTGATGAATGTATGATATGATATTGAATGAGGTGTTTGGTTGTTTTATTAGAGAGGGGAAATATAAATGGACTACTACATGTGTGTGTACAATCAATGTTATCTATCCATTGTAAAGTGTAATGAAGAAAAGTCTACCATTTTATTTTTGTCGGTAAAATTCCATTTTTTTTATTTATCTAAAACCCCCTTTCTTACTGATTGTCGTGAAAACGAAAAAACAACAAAACTATATCTATCCTTACAATCTACATATTTTCTATGTTGTAAATATATAATGTCTACCCCATTTTTAAGTGTGTAAATAATAGAAGTGAAGTGCGTGAAAATAGAGTTTTGTTTTTGCATAACGCGTCTATATGTTGTGTACAACACAAGTTAACAGATATTATGATTACTGATATGATTATAATCAGTAGTATTCCTCACCCTCACACTCATATAGTCAACACTTTGGGTAGAAAGTTAGCGATAACACATTTTTAGTTAAAGCGATATTTTTCATGAAATATATATATGTATCTCTATACATACATAGTGGTGAGACAGACATTAAAATCAACGCGTTTTTCTGTTGGTCAATCGGTAGACTAAAATAATGACGACAGTATAGAGAGAGAGAGAGAGAGTAGAGACCTATAAGACAATTTTCGGCTTGTCACCAATTTGTGTTCATCACTCTACTCTACTATCACATATTGGATTTATTCTCTTCTCCTGTACACAGATGTGTATTAACAAACGCACATTCAAGTAAAATAGACCAATCAAATTATTCTATTGGGAATTTTTATTTCGACTACAATGGAAGTGATGTTAGTTTTTTTTTTATATTAGAAGACTATGCGGACAGACAGATAGATTGAAAACATGAATAAATGTTCGGAATATAAATCGTTATATTATCATATTCGTGATCGAATACAGTCATATTATTAAAATAAGTTTACAGTTTATATTAGACAGAAAAATTGAAAGTCCAGAAGTCATGTACAGTTGTTTTATCCCTAGTGTGGAACCTCTCAAGGGTGTAGATCTGCGACTACACTAGAATTCGTATTGGGAACGTTAAAAAGAGTAGCGATGAATATTTAACCATTAGATTACTGCGTTGGTATCGAACATCAATCAGTATGCAGTATTGTACAATGCGAGTAGTAGGTAAAATAAGATGGTCAGTTCCTGATATAATAATCCTGACAAACCACCTACTAAATGTGAGTGCATTAAATCCAGTGTGATTACTGTTTCGTCGTCTCACCTGTTTTTCTTTTGTTCTCTCCTCTGCCAGATAACCTCACAGTCTACTCGACACACAACCCTACCCCAGCACACGAAGCACTTCCTGGTTAAACAAAGG
The DNA here is from genome assembly GCA_944470395.2 of Schistosoma turkestanicum. Taxonomy (NCBI): domain Eukaryota; kingdom Metazoa; phylum Platyhelminthes; class Trematoda; order Strigeidida; family Schistosomatidae; genus Schistosoma; species Schistosoma turkestanicum. The sequence continues at coordinate 13,082,355 of OX103971.1, forward strand.
TTGAAGTTACAATGCACTGGTTTTTATAAAGGTCTAATCATTATTTCATATTTTCAGTTAGAGTTTTGGAGATTTGTGTTTTTACACATTCGAAATCATCAATCAATCATTGTTACTAGACCACCATTAGAAACCTGGAAGTACTGGACGGACATGCAGTCCTGGTATGGGACTCATCAGCAGTGCGCATCCACGATTCCTACCTCTATCAGGATTGGAATCCGGGATCTCCGGGATTTTGCGCGAACGCCTAACCATAGGACCACCGGGCCAGCACCCGATGGGTTTTAATCCTGCGAGATGCAGGAGTAGTGGATGCGCACTGCTGATGAGTCCCATACCAGGACGAAACGGCCGTCCAGTGCTTCCAAGTTTCTAATGGTCGTCTAACAATGATTGATTGATGATTTCAAATGTGTAAAAATACAAACCTCCAAAACTCTGCCTGAAAATATCGTAACAGTGCTTACTAGTGACTAGCTTCTTCGTGAGGAAATTCTCAGAGTTCTAGTTGAGGAAACGTGACCAATGGAGTTCAACCCTGTCGGGTGTAGGTAGCAACTACCAAAGACAAATGGGTGAGGTCGCGCAAAAATCCGTAGATCAATCAGAGTTAGACATTAACACCGTTGGATACCGGCCCAATGGTCCAATTGTTAGGCGTCTGCGCACAATGTCGAAGATCCCGGGTTCTAATCCTGCGAGATGCAGGAGTCGTGGATGTGGACTGCTGATGAGTCCCATACCAGGACGAAACGGACATCCAGTGCCTTCAGGATGCTAATGGTGGTCTAGTAACAATGATTGATTGATGATCTAAACATTATTTCATAAGTGATTTTCATCACAAAGCTGGATATTAGCAGAAAAGTAGTTAAGAACTGCCTATCGCTAAACAAGTGTTTCATTCTACGTTTAATATTGAAATGAACATTGATAAATTCTCTCGTAAACTAAATGAACTTTAAAATACAACTGTGTTATAATCGTCACTAGGTATGGTTTAAACTATTACGAGTTCACCTTAGTCGATAAACGAGAACGAGACAATGAACCAGTCATACGGTAGGCTACTCTGATCCGTTCACCCCGAACAGCTAACGTGAAGTCTTGATCTAGCGTAGAAAGTGTATTCTACAAACACCCAGGAAGCACACACAAATCGCGTTTATTTATACATCATAGAAACGTCCTAGGGACAGTTACAAAAATACCACACTAAAATACACAGCAACCAATCACAGCCAAGGATTTTCCTAGAGGCAAATGAAATCTCAAGGTCAACTGATCACTCCATGCTCGGAAACATAAAATCCAAAATTAAGACATTTATTAAGCGAGTTCTGGGGATCTAAAGTCCCCAACAAACTGGTTGAATATGGATTCGCTTGTTTAATGAATATTGTCTTGTTTTACATGAAACCTGAACATGGTGTGTTCAACGTTTGTGTATATGAATACTGAAGCATTTCTTTGTATCAGAGTCCTAATGTTTTAGTGATTCTTTGAGAGATATTATAATGATCTTTCGCTAGTCACTATTATTTATATGAAGAACATCTGTAACTCAAAACAACTGTCAACCAATTAGAAAGTCAGAATTTTCAATACAAACGTCAACACAGTACTACTGCATGGGATAGAAACTTGGAGAATCACGAAACCCATCATCCACAAGACACGAATTTCTACGAATAGTTATCTATGAAAAATACTGAGTATCTTTTGGCCAAACGCCATCAGCAGAAACTTACTGTGGAAGGGAATGAACCAGACTCCAGCTGAGTAATAAACCTAGGCAAAAGAGCTAGAGTTAGATAAGACACATCATCGAAATCTCCCAAATGCATCACGAGGTAAACCCTAACTTGGAATCCTCAAAGCCAAACGAAAAGCGAACAACCAAAGGACACATTCCGCCGTGAATCGGAGACAGATATGAAAAGAATGAACTGCAATTTGGTAGAACTTTAAAGGAAGGCCCAAAATAGAAAAAGCTGATCGGCGACCAGTGCTCCATTGGGGGTGGTGATAGGCATAAATTAAAATATATGTATACTTGAAGCTTTTTCTTATCTCATTTTGTTTTATTGAAATAGAACTATTGTTTGTGAATTTTCTCTCTTTCGATTCAGATGAAAAATACACATACTTTTAAGATAAGAAATCAATACTTAAACAATGAAGATTATAACGTCCGTAAGAAATATGGATAGCCGATTATGCCTGATCGACCTTTTTTAATTGAAAAAAATGCTCTATTTGAAACCATGAATCGATCAATGTTAGATCACCATTTGAAACCTGGAAGCACTGCAAGACGGCCATTTCGTCATTTTATGGGACTCCTCAGCAGTGCGCATCCACGACTTCTGCACTCCGCAGGATTCCAACCCAGGACTTTCGGTATTGTGCGCCAACGCCCTAACTGTTAGACCACTGAGCCAGTATCTGACGATGTTAACGTCTAACTTCAATCAATTCACGGAGTTGCGCAACCTCATACACAGTCTTCGGTAGTTGTTACTGTCTACACCCGAACAGATTGAACTTCACTGGTCACGTCTTCCCACTAGAACTCGGAGAATATTCCTCACGAAACTAGTCACTAGTGAGCACAGATAATTTGCATTACGGGGTTGTGAAGATTTTTAAGTCACACATTTGAAAACATGAGTCTAACATTGATCGATTCATGGTTTCAAATAAAATTTAACAATCTTCATAATAACCCGGTAATGAAAAAAAAATGCTGTCTGCTTGACATGTAGAATAGAGTACTGATAAATATATCAACTGAGATCAATCACTCAACTATCTATCCAGCAAAACATAGGAATCCTTACAAAACTCTTCCAATCAAAGTATATTATTGATTGATGATTTCAAATGTGTAAAAAATCGCAAACCTCCAAAACTCTGCCCCAAAATATCGTAACAGTGCTCACTAGTGACTATCTTCTTCGTGAGGAAATTCTCGGAGTTCTAGTTGAGAAGACGTGACTAATGGAGTTCAACCCTGTCGCGTGTAGGCAATAACTACCGAAGACAAATGGGTGAGGTCGCTCAAAATCCGTAGATCAATCAGAGTTAGACATTAATTAGCTCGGTTGGATGCCGGCCCAGTGGTCCAATGGTAAGGCGTTCGCCTACAATGCCAATGATCCCGGGTTCTAATCCTGTGAAGTGCAGGAATCGTTGGTGCGCACTGCTGATGAGTCCCATACCAGGACGAAACGGCCGTGTTTCAGTGCTTCCAGGTTTCTAATGTTGGTCTAACAATCATTGATTGATGATTTCAAATGTATATTATTATTATTATTAATGTCGGCAGTAGTCTTGATAATAATAGTTCAATCAAATAATCGATAAAAATAAACTCCAGAAAAAAAGAAGTAACCACCTGGAGATGTTGGTGATTAGTACTGCTACTACTACTACTACCACTGACAATGATCATAATTAATTGACTAGTTCACCTAGTTCACCTTCTTACCAGTTATGATTAACTTCTTCCATATATCACTTAAAATTTAACCTTAATTTTGATATAATTTTTTTGACAGATAGTTAGTTAGTTAGTTACATTCCATGTAAATGATATCTAGTTCTTATTTTTTTACCTCTTTTTTCTAAGCAAAAATATTCAATCGTTGGTTGTCAAATGTTCTCACTTTTTTAACCAGCCAGATGTGTGTTGGTTTTTTACTCTTTCGAATGAATCGGTATGGATATTAAGAGAAGAGACGATGCGTTAGTTGGTTAGTTAGTTCGTTGGTTAGTCATAGACTGTCTGTCGAACGAATTTATATTACAGCATTTTGACGCTTTGTGATTTGACTCACACTTCTTCTTCTTCTTCAGATTGTTACTTTAAACCACGTATATTGTTGTTCAATGAGTGTGTGTGCGTGTGTGGTGTGTCTGTGTGTTTGTGTGTCTATATGGGTGTGTGTGTATATATAAGTTGCATTGATTTTCAGGTGAAGCACTGTTGATGACGTCGATCATAATGAGAATGAGGTTACTTTTTAAGTTCAAATGAACACGTGCCAGTCATCTTAACCATGATTATTATTATTATTATTACATTAAAACGAAACAAAAAAATAACAATCTATGTGATATTGAACACATTGGTGTTTATTCAATTAATTGACTCATTTATTGATTATATCAATAAATAACTTGAATGACTAGACATTTTTTTGTCGTGTGGTGGGTGTTGTTTATAGGAAATAAATAAATCTGGGTAGTTAGATGGTTAGTTGACTGAATTCGATTTTCTTAGCCTTATCCTACATTTTTGGGGCAGAGTTTTGGAGGTTTGCGTTTTTACACATTTGAAATCATCAATCAATCAATCATTGTTACTAGACCACCATTAGAAACCTGGAAGCACTGAAACACGGCTGTCTTTCGTCTTGGTATGGGACTCATCCGTAGCAGTGCGCATCCAGGACTCCTGCTCCTCGCAGGATTCGAACCCGGGACCTTTGGCATTGTAGGCGAACGCCTTACCATCAGACCACTGGGCCGGCATCCAACGGTGTTAATGTCTAACTCTGATTGATCTACGGATTTTGAGCGACCTCACCCATTTGTCTTTGATAATTACTGCCTTCACCCGACAGGGTTGAACTCCATCGGTTACGCCTTCTCAACTAGAACTCCGAGAATTTCCTCACGAAGAAGATAGTCATTAGTGAGCACTGTTACTATATTTTGGGGCACAGTTTTGGAGGTTTGTGTTTTTACACATTTGAGTCAATAATTATTGATGAAAATGCATTTATCCAGTCTTCAATATGTATTCTGATTTATTGATGAGAGAAACGAAAAAATACAAGGAACAAACTTTACGGTTAACAAAACTTGGGTATTTATTTTTTTCAATCTTTCGTGGAGTGTGTAAGATTCGATTTTTGAAGGTCTGTGTTTGTGAACATTTCTCCATGTATATGTAGTGAAGGAGAACACAGGTGGGGACAACCGAATTGTATTTAACGAAAATTACAGAGTTACTCAGTAAAATTGGAAAACCATATCGTAAATCGTTCATTTGCAAAATATCAGTTCATCATACCAAACCGGACTGTTCCTGTTGCAAAACATCAATCCATTGTCACTATTCATGCGTTTCATACAAATTCCATTGTGTTCTTCCAACTCTTCCTTTCTTGATCTTCCCCTATCTTCTGTTGCCAGACATTACGTTGACACTCATGTCATATACTACTTATAAGTAGCTAGCACCACATATATACATTTGTAATTTGTGCTTATTGACTCCTTCAGTTGTACAGCTGGTTAATCTGTTTGATTCCAATTTGGAGATGATCATGTTTGTATTTTATTATTATGATAGTTTCTATTTGTTCTGCTTTCACTGATTTTCAATGTTTCTTTCTGAATTGCATTTATTGTTGTTTAAGCTGATACTTACTTAGTCATGGCAGCAGCCATATTGATTTGTTCGTCTTTTGATTTATATTGCTTGCTATGGATTGGAATTGTGCATTTTGATTGTGAATTGAAGCATTCTTTCAAAATAGGAAACACTTTATGTTATAAAGCAACCAAATATTATCTGTCGAACGAATCTGATCTATTCAGGAGAGATAGAATAACATTTATTTGAATAATTGAACAATTGTTGGTGGAATAACTGATTGGTAATATTTGTTTAAGTAATGATGTACACATTTATATTTTATGATGAATATAAGAACCGTTATTTACCCAAATCACTTGTTTTGGATTTAAACTGAGTCAAGACGCGTATCTAAACTACCTAGAGACAGTTATTCCTCAGTTCAAACCTCAATTTGGATCCTACATAGTGATCAAAACGTTATTCGAGTCTGCATTAATTTTTTTTTGAAAAAAAATTAAAAGATGTTTATTGAATTAATACATTTAACTACTTTTTATATCTTCATTCCCTCACAGTTATGGTTGACAAACATTATAGTACTGAAGATCAGATTAAACTAAGCGCGTTGAATTTCTAACAAGTTTTTAACCAATCAGAAAACAGTTCCGATGGATGGATGGTTTATAGGGAAGGTACGTTGTGTGCTGGGGGTATATGCGGAGTAGCGTGCGAGGTTATCTGGAAGAGGAAAGAACAAGAGAAAAAAGGTGAACCGACGATTCAGTAAGCACACAGAATAATGCACTTATATTCAATAGACAGAAATAAAGTCAGCATGAAATCAAGACAAAATGATAATCGAAACTAGAAGTTGGTAGAGAGTAAGCTTTCTAGTGCATTACAAAAGATTGGATTAAAATAACCGCGTTGAGTTTCCACAGAGTACTTAACCAATCAGAAAACAGTTTCGATGAATGGTTGGTTTATTATAATACGTGAATATACTTTATGCAATTAAATCAATTAAGAGATATAATTGTCAATTCAAATCCCATAGTAGTAGAGGTAGTAGAAGTAACTATAAGCAGAAATGGCGAAAGAGTAGGGTTCGAAGATGTAATTCGAGAAGTATAATTCAGTGAGATAAATTTAGAAGGAGAAAGGTAGAGATTATGAGGAATTCAGAAGCTTAGAATCTGAGAGAGAACACAAAGAGTGGATGCACCTGCGCCATTACAAACGATTTTGAGCCATGTCGTTCAAGGTCTCTAACCATTGGTGAATTCGTCTCACGGACCTCAACCAGGTAGCCTATATCTACCAACATGACTCAGTCCACTTGTCAGTGACTTCATGGATTTGTGCCATGTTTTATGTCTGGCCACCCCCAACTTTCTTCCAACCTACTCCTACACCACAAAACATAGTTCGTCGCGGCAGTCTGTTGGGTGGGCGTACGTAACACATGTCCCAACCACCTCAACTGATGAAGATTCACCACTTCATCTATTGATTTGCCATCCCTACCTAGAACTCGTTTCCTAACGACAGCATTGCTTATACGGTTGTCCCATGATACACTAGTAATGCTTCAGAGACATCGATGATGGGAGACTAGTAACCTACGAATGTCCTCTACTCTTACTGGCCATGTTTCGCATTTGTATATTAGGACGGAACGAACTGCTGAACAGTACACTCATCCTTTGGTTACCAAGCGGCCCGCGCCATAGGTGACGCAAGTTGGCAAAAGCCAACCGAGCCTTCTGTATCCGTGCTGAGATTTCGTCAGTCAGTCGCAGTGGTCCAGAGGTTAGGCGTTCGCTGGATTGGAATCCTGCGGGCCTTAGCAGTCATGGACGCACACAGCTGATTAATCCCATATCGGGACGAAACGGCCATCTTTCAGTGTTTCCAGGTATAACAATGATTGATTCATGGTTTCAAATGTGTAACTTAACAATCTTTACAACCACGTAATATAAAATCTAAATATTAAGTTTTTTTCAAAAGAAAAACTTAACTAACATTATCTCCTTCATATCATTACTAACCTACCAATCATTCAGCCTATCTTAAATCCACGTAAAAATTCATATTAGTCCAGTTAAGTTATGTATGATTAGTTATTAATAATTATATATATATATATATATATATATATATATATATATATATATATATATATATATATATATATATATATGCATCATTAATTAGGCATTAGGTAAGTGACACATGCACACACTCACGCACACACACACGATACTACTGACAAATCTATACAAGATTCCCAAAAACAGCTCTTTTTATCACAGATATCATAGGTGACAAAGGTAGGCTAAGCACTTTAGTGGCCTTAAATCTCTCTATCTCTCTCTGTGTGTACATTCATGTTGTGTAAACAGAAAGCGATTGTTTAATGAGGCATACAATTTTTTATTTCATGTATTTTCGATTATTATTATAAGTAGTATTAGTAGTCCCTTGAAGAAAAGAAGGGAAAAAAAATAGGTAAGGCTGCTTTCATAATCATGTCAAACTCCGTTTTTTTTATTGAGAAAAAAAAATTTCATATGAAATAACATGGAATAATAAACGAAAAATTTATTCATAACACGGTTTGATCATTTAATACTACTGATGGTTCAATGTTCAATAATTTTTTTAAATTTATGAAAATATTCAATATTCAAGTTAGGAAGAAGAAAAAAATTATGCTTTCCTATTTTTTTTCCCTAATTAATCATAATCAGTGAAAAAAATTATTTTTAATTTTTAAAAAAAAAATATTTATTTAATTGTTTTAATTTTATTACATGAAATAACTTGATTCTTATACTGTAACTATTTAAACAAAAAATTGAATAGAAAAGGGGAAATGGGAGAGGAGATGTGATGTGCGTATATCATAATCTAATGAGAATATTATGATGATGATGATTATTATTGTTTAATAAAGCGTGATTTGAATGGGGAAAAGAAAAGCTTGAAAACAGTTTGAAAGTTACGTCATAGAAAAATTTGGTTTTTTTTCTTCAAATGATTACATGATATTTAGGATTTTTGGGGGAGGGGGGGAATTTTGGTTGAAATCATCATAAACCAGTGTAAGTTAGATTATTATTATTGATGAGAAACATTAGCACTGGATGGTTATTTTGTCCTGTGATTGGACTCTTCAACAGTATGTATCTACTGACACTGCACGTAGGAGTCGAACCTAGTGTGGTGAGCGCTACTTATAAGTAGTATGTGACATGAGTGAAAACGTAATAATGTATGGCAGCAGAAGATGGGGGAAGATCAAGAGAAAGGAAGAAGAGTGGGAACACAATGGAATTTGTATGAAACGCATGAATAGTGAGTGAAATGTCAGACAATGGATTGATGATGATGGATTGAAGATTTGCAAACTAACCGTTTACGATATGGTTTTCCTATTTTACTGAGTAACTCTGTAATTTTCGTTATATACAATTCGGTTGCCCTCACCTGTGTTCTCCTTCACTACACTAGTATTGAACTCTTCAACAGTATGTATCTACGACGCTGCAAACAGGAATCAAACCCACGACTTACATGGTAATGCTTAGTAGTAGGTTAGGATAAGAACGAATATTTTACTGAATAGTTATCTTAGGGCAGAGTTTTGGAGGTTTGTGTTTTTACACATTTGAAATTATCAATCAATCAATCATTGTTACTAGACCACCATTAGAAACCTGGAAGCACTGAATAACGACCTTTTCGTCCTAGTATGGGACTCATCAGCAGTGCGCATCAACGACTCCTGCACCTCTCAGGATTCGAACCGACAGAACCTTCGGTATTGTGCGCGAATGCCTAACTATCGGACCACTGAGCTGGCATCCAACGGTTATCATATAAATATCATATTGAATTATAGAATAAAATGTATGAAATCATTCAAACGCTTGTTAAATATTAAACTTTTGTAATGATTGTTCATTCATTATTATTGTCATTATTATTATTATTATTATTATTTTATATTCTAAGTTTAGAGTTATCGACACAAAAAAAAATCTATTTCTACAACTAGATAGCATAGAATTGTTATTTTACTGATTGTTAACAGTTTTTTTCTTCTGATCGTTTCTACTTATAGCAATACAGATTCGGTATACTTTGAAGCAACTTCGTCTAGAGCCGTTCCGAAGTTACTATCGGTCCCAAGCATGAATTAAGTAGAAGGGTTGGATATGGGGTTAGTGACCCCATCCTGTAAAAAACTAACTCGCTAAAGAAACGCTAACCATAGAAAATCAATTCAGACCATTCAAACTCTACCTTGGGAGTTGAAGGGTCTTTATTTAGATGAGTTATGACGTATCATGATGAAAGTCGAGTTTCTTTGGAAGACACAAAGCTGATAACCACTTCTGACAACCGTAGACACTATTAATATAGGTATTTGGAATGTTCGTTCATTGTGGGGGACCGGAAGAACGATTCAAGTTGCTGCAGAGATAAAAAGATAGAACCTAATGGTACTTGGAATCAGTGAAACACATTTGACGCAGGTTGGACAACAAAGACTAGCTTCAGGAAAGATACTGTTATACTTTAGTTATGAAGATGAAAATGCCTCACATACACCTACAATGATGTTGTGCAAAGAAGCAGGAAAAGCACTGATAGGATGAGAATCTCATGGACTCAGGATCATCAAAGCTTCCTTCGAAATAGAAAAAGAGGGGATTACGATGAACATCATCCAGTGCTATGCTCCTAATGACAATTACAATAAAGACTTTAAAAGGCGAATTTTTTGAGAGGCTGAAGTAATATGATCTCAACGATATCTCACTATTTCACACAAACTGATTAGTCTTACATATTACGAATGACTAGATTCCAGAGGTAATTAACAGTGGGTTGTATCGAAAGACTGTGATCGATAGAGTTTACCTTTATTGGATGTGAAAAAGCATTGAAAGATGGTTGCATAATATCATGAGTCATTTAAAGTTAGAAATGTGCCTACCTAAATACCAACCCTGTGAGATATGAGGACTTCAGATTCAGCCTCTGATGAGCTGTTGGATGAGCACCATTGCAGAGTTCCCTATTAAATGTTCAACAGTCCATGGTTATCAATCAGTTTAAAAAAACTGTCATCAATACATAATGTAAACTTTGAAAATCTATACGTGATTACTAATCACTAGAGTTTTATTGAAATTCAACATTGTACATTTGATTACGTCATAGCTAGCTAATTATTGTACAATGATTACTGTCACTGAAATCACGAATCAGCCAATGTTAAACAATCATTAGAAACCATGAATCGATCAATGTTAGATCACCATTAGAAACCTAGAAGCACTTGACGGCCGTTTCGTCCTGGTATGGGACTCTTCAGCAGTGCGCATCCACGACTCCTGCACCCCGCACGATTCGAACCAAGGACCTTCGGTATTGTAGGCGAACGCCTTACCATCGGTCCACTGAGCCGGTATCTAACGGTGTTAATGTCTAACTTGATCGATTCACGGAGGAGTCCCATACCAGGACGAAACGGCCGTTCAGTGCTTCCAGGTTTCTAATAGTGGTCTAACATTGATCGATTCATGGTTTGAAAAAAATGTGTAACTTAACAATCTTCACAACCCCGTAATGCAAATCATTAGCAACCCCAAAACACTAGACAACCAACCGTTTCATCCCTTGGTATGGGACTCATCAACCGTGCACATTCACAACCCACACATGTCAGGATCAAGCCCAAAACCTTCATTCTCATGCACAACTCCTTAACCACTAAGCCAACAACATCCAACAATGTTAATATCTCATTTGAATCGATTGTCTTCTGGTTCGCTTTTCTGTTTAATCATCCCTTGATATTCGAACAGAGATTATTTATCAAGAAAAAAAAACTATACAACAAAACGAATTGATTTTTCACAGATTTATGTTCCATTCCATTCCATTCTCTAAAGTGTCAAATTTAATTATCTTATTCATCAATTTTATTAGAGGAAATATCATTTCGATTGTATACAGACATAACAAAAAATGACAGACATATGTATGTATCGATTGCATACAAACACACATCTATCTATACTGGTGATGATGTTAGTAGTGATGATGAGTTAATTAAATTTATCATTTTGTACATGTGTGTGTGTATATGTGATGTGTGTTTGTCTTGAACCTAAAGAAAAAAGAACAAATCCCTTCGATAATTTGTGATTACTTGTGTGTGTCTATCTTTCAGTTTGTGTGTTGTGTGTTGTGTTGTAGGCTAGTTTTTATTGAAAACTGATAAATTCATCTTATACGTTTCTAATTTCATTTTTATTTAATAAATTACACCTTGTTTAAATCGTATCATTTCATGAAATGTTCATGAAATTAACCTAAATTTCATCCTTTCTGCAAAATAATAATTTCATTTATGAATAACTTTATTTCGACTTGAAATAAAAATTATTTTACTGTAAGTAGTAAACTTTTTTTTTATCAAGTAGCACGACGTTCTTAATTTTTTTATGTTGGTTGGGGGTGGGGGTGTTCGCAGCAGCAGCAGCAGCAGCAGTGTATGTATGGTGTAAAATAATGAAAGTTTGACGTTCAATTTTTTAGTGTCTCTGATGAAAAAAATAATTTCAGTGTCTTATGCCTATTTCATTTGTGTGTGTGTGCGTGTGTGCGTGCGTGTGTGCGTGCGTGTGTGTCTATACAACTGACAAAGTAAAATTCATCGTATTTTGCGTTTTTTTTAATTTTAAACATTGGTAATTTGTTCAATGAAGAATATTGAACAAATTATGTGACTAGTCAATAAATCTACAGGAATGAGTTATGAAGATTTTGAAAAAAGGTGATAGTTTAAGTGTTATAATACGTAACGAATTAAAATTAAATTAATTACGTTTGTGTATGAATGTATGTATGGACAGACATTTGGACAAAAAAATTTGATACATGAATAATTGTTATGATCAAGTGAATATTGAATAATTAACAGTAATAACAGCTTTGATTGGTGGAAATCTGTCACTTTTATAGAATGAATAATGAATAAAGTGTGTAGAAGAAATCTTCAGTAATTAATAAACTGCTTTTCGGTATACAATTGTAAATAAACATCATCATTAAATGTATGAAGTGGAAACATGGAGAACTACCAATGCCATCATCCAAAAGATACAAGTGTTTATTGACAGATGTCTACGCAAAATACTTCGTATTCGTTGGCCAGACACCATCATCAACAACGTACTGTGGGAGAGAACAAACCAGATTCCAGTGGAGGAGGAAATGAGGAAGAAGTGGTGGAAGTGGATAGGACACACACTACGAAAAGTACCAAAATGCGTCACAAGACAAGCCCTCACTTTGAATCCTCAAGGCAAAAGGAAAAGAGGAAGGCCAAAGAACACACTACGCCGAGAAATAGAGAAAAATATGAGAGGAATGAACAAACATTGGACAGAACTGGAGATGGAAGCCCAGGACATAGTTGGCTGGAGATTACTGGTGAGCGGCCTATACTGCTTTGGGGGTAACAGGCGTAAGTAAGTAAGTATCATCATTGAGTGTATGTGGGGGGCAGTTATCTATCGAACACAATCGATTATTTACAGTTAGAATTTTGGAGATTTGTGTTTTTACACATTTGAAATCATCAATCAATCATTGTTACTAAACCACCATTAAAAACATGGAAGCATTGGATGGCCGTTACGTCCTGGTGTGGGACTCATCAGCAGTGTAATAACACAAATCTCCAAAACTCTAACTGAAAATATTGTAACATGTGCTCACAAGTGACTAGCTTCGTGGCGAAATTCTCGAAGTTCTAGTTGAGAAGAGGTGACCAATGGAATTAAACCCTATCGGGTGTAGGCAGTAACTACCAAAGACAAATGGATGAGGTGGCGCGAAATCCCTAGATCAATTAGTTTTAGACATTAACACCGTTGGATGCCGGCCCAGTGGTCCGATGGTGAGGCGTTCGCGCACAATACCGAAGGTCCTGTTGGTTTGAATCCTGTGAGGTGCAGGAGTTGTGTATGCGCACTACTGATGAGTCCTATACTAGTACGAAACGTCCGTGTTTCAGTGCTTCAGGTGGTCTAGTAACAATCATTGATTGATGATTTCAAATGTGTAAAAACACAAATCACCAAAACTCTAACTGAAAATATTTGGATGAAACGAACAATGTCCACTTAGACATATTGCGAACCTAATTCGTTAATATTTACATCAATGACTACTCTTTTTTTTAAGAGGAAAAAACCATATTTATAATCAATTCCTCATAAATTTATCATCAGCAGTAAATAACAATTCGCAGTTGTTTTTTCTCATGTTAGCCTAACATTCCTATACACAGATTATGTAATCATAATTTATAAAAAAGCATTTATCCACTGTCTTCAAATCTCTTGATAATAATCTGTCCTGTGTGTTCTTCACCCTTTTTTACGACTAAATAATTTTTTTTAGTTATTTTTGATTCGTCTACACAATTTCATGGTTTGTTTTTCATTTTCTCTAAATGTGTCATCTCATCTCATCTCATCTCACTCACTCATTCATTCATCTATAGAAATACAGACACACACACATATACACAACATGTACAAGGGGTGAGTCTGTATTCTCTGTCTGTCAGTAATGAGCATTCATCTGTCGCGTAAATTTCTTCTAATTCGTGTTCTCCACCCTTAAACTAATTATGTCTTGATTACTCTACATTTATTTTTCTGATTATTATTGGTAGAAAAAAAAACAAAACAATGAAATATGAAATAACTGGTATTTGAATTTGTTACTTACACTATGAATACGGAAGATAGGAAATCAGCTGTTAAAGCTGATAACGATGGTAGAGTATATGCATTAATGAAATATATATATATATACTACTCGTCATGTCAGTAGTATATTTTGTCTATAAATATACCCAGTATAGTGGCTTCTGAGTAGAGTAGAGTAGAGTAGAGTAGAGTAGAGTAGAGTAGAGTAGAGTAGAGTAGAGTAGAGTAGAGTAGAGTAGAGTAGAGTAGAGTAGAGTAGAGTAGAGTAGAGTAGAGTAGAGTAGAGTAGAGTAGAGTAGAGTAGAGTAGAGTAGAGTAGAGTAGAGTAGAGTAGAGTAGAGTAGAGTAGAGTAGAGTAGAGTAGAGTAGAGTAGAGTAGAGTAGAGTAGAGTAGAGTAGAGTAGAGTAGAGTAGAGTAGAGTAGAGTAGAGTAGAGTAGAGTAGAGTAGAGTAGAGTAGAGTAGAGTAGAGTAGAGTAGAGTAGAGTAGAGTAGAGTAGAGTAGAGTAGAGTAGAGTAGAGTAGAGTAGAGTAGAGTAGAGTAGAGTAGAGTAGAGTAGAGTAGAGTAGAGTAGAGTAGAGTAGAGTAGAGTAGAGTAGAGTAGAGTAGAGTAGAGTAGAGTAGAGTAGAGTAGAGTAGAGTAGAGTAGAGTAGAGTAGAGTAGAGTAGAGTAGAGTAGAGTAGAGTAGAGTAGAGTAGAGTAGAGTAGAGTAGAGTAGAGTAGAGTAGAGTAGAGTAGAGTAGAGTAGAGTAGAGTAGAGTAGAGTAGAGTAGAGTAGAGTAGAGTAGAGTAGAGTAGAGTAGAGTAGAGTAGAGTAGAGTAGAGTAGAGTAGAGTAGAGTAGAGTAGAGTAGAGTAGAGTAGAGTAGAGTAGAGTAGAGTAGAGTAGAGTAGAGTAGAGTAGAGTAGAGTAGAGTAGAGTAGAGTAGAGTAGAGTAGAGTAGAGTAGAGTAGAGTAGAGTAGAGTAGAGTAGAGTAGAGTAGAGTAGAGTAGAGTAGAGTAGAGTAGAGTAGAGTAGAGTAGAGTAGAGTAGAGTATACATTATATAACAGTTTTTTGGTAGAAGCTGCTATGTTTGCAATATTTAAGATACAACTTCGTTTTGGTGAACGGAACGTATAACCTACGGTACAATCCAGCCCACTTGACTCGGGGAAGAAGTACAAGGTCACCAGGACACAGAATATATAATCCATAAGTAGCCCAGAGGGAATAGATAACTGGCATTGAATGCAAGCATAATATACACAATACAATAAGTATCCTTGAATGAGTCGTAAAATAGCGTACTAAAAGAGAAGACGACCTCAAACTGAAGGTGATAACAAGAGTCTGACATTAACAATTATTGGCCCATGAATATTTCTCCAGTTATCTCTAGAATAATCCGAAAAAAAATTGTTAGTGATCAACTTTCCAGTTATTTATTCACAGAGAAACTTATCATTGATTCTGAACATGACTTTCTTAAATATTATTGATCATGTTTAACATGCAACTCTGACTTCTTCAATTTTAGTCTTTACTTGACGTAACCAAGGACACCAAATCGCAGTGCTATTGAGGAGTCCCCCTACTACTACTACTACTACTACTACTACTACTACTACTACTACTCACACTACTACTACTACTACTACAACTACTACTACTACTACTCACACTACTACTACTACTACTCACACTACTACTACTACTACTCACACTACTACTACTACTACTACTACTACTACTCACACTACTACTACTACTACTACTACTACTCACACTACTACTACTACTCACACTACTACTACTACTACTCACACTACTACTACTACTACTACTACTACTACTCACACTACTACTACTACTACTACTACTACTACTCACACTACTACTACTACTACTACTACTCACACTACTACTACTACTACTACTACTACTACTACTACGGCCATCCAATGCTTCCATGTTTCCTATTAGTGGTCTAACTATGATTGATTCATGATTTCTGTGTGTAAAAAGAATCATCTCCGTAATTCTAAATGTAAAAAATAGTTATCTTTATTCACACATATTTTTATCATTATTATTGTTTTAAAACCGGCGTCAGCATGGAGCCCCTTTGGAGCTACTGCCGGTCCCAAGCGTGGATAAAGGGGGGAGGGTTTGGCTTTGGGTTGGCGACCCTATTGGGGGTAACAGGCGAAAGTGTAGTAAAGTAAGTAACGTCATTACTAATCTCTTAAACACATGATCAATCTACTTATCATTAACCCCCTACCTGAATATATCTTATTGAACTTATAAAACTCTATTCACTAAACATTCGATCAAATTCAGTAACTGCATTAATATTTCTCTTACCCTATCTGACTGGTATTTATTCTGATGACTGGCGTCATAAATTCATTTACCGTATAAACCTAATCAAGTCAACACTTCATACTTCACTGGACGAAAACAGTAAGACTAGATGAAGAGACAATTTACAAACCAAAAATAGGTACACTTTATCATTTTGAGATGGTGGAGAAAATTTGTAGCTCAGGTGGATGATTGTGGTGGTGGTGGTGTTTGTTTCTCTGAGCTGGATGTTTTGGTTGTGGAGCTCTCATCATCAGCAGCACAAACTTCAGATAGAAGTGAAGTATTCGAATATTACTCCACGTTTGACGTGTAGCTTGTTCTGTGGAAATATTGGGTAGGGGGGGAGGACAAAGAACACTAGAGAATTTTTAGAAGCTTGGCATTCAGGTCAATCAGCAATCAACAAACACATTGACATTGACCCAATTTATCAACCAATCAGGGAAATCATAGGTGACATAGGATCAAAAAACAGATCAAAAGGGGTGTAGGAAGGACTTGAATTTGACTAATTTGGTCTCGCGTGCTGTTACGGGTATCAGGGCGGTTGTCACTTCTCGGCTGCACACACCATGGAAGGTTGTTTCTTGAGGAACCTGTAAGGGAAAATTGATTAGTGTTGGTCTTAGAGACCTGGGTGCGTGACCGCAGAGCCCAAGGGACAACTGCTTGAGGCCGGTCACGCACGGCCTTTTTATGAAACGTTTTTTGAGGATTAGCTCCGGTCTTAAAGGCCCTGAGTGGGCGCCCTTACCCAGGGAGACGGAAATCCGTGAGTTAGGGGAGGTGCGACATTTTTAGGGCCGACCTTTTCTAACCCTTCCTTCCTTGTGAGAAGGCAGAATCGCTGCAGATGCTGGTTGTCCGAGGGAAACACCTTACTGCTGTCACACCCTTCTGCAGTCAGTAGTACGACTTCGCCCTCAGACCTTGTTTAGCTGCTTTTAGTCTCATCGTTCTCCAATCGACCTGCCTGGCAAGGTAGAACCTTCAGGAACATATGTTCCGGGTAATATAGCTCAGTTGGATCATGACGATAGGCAAGCCCGACCACCACGTCAAGGTAGCAGCTACGGTCGGGAGATCAAAAGGGGGATACAATCAAAACAAATGTTCAAACAACAACAGGTTTAAGGTCAACAGCAACCAATCAAGATCGAGGTTCACAGAACAAGCTACAGGTCAAACGTGGAGTAATAATCGAATACTTCACTTCTATCTGAAGTTTGTGCTGATGATATTGTAGGTCAGTAGAAGAACAATGAAAGCTCCACAACCAAAACATCCAGCTTAGAATACCAAACCCCACCACTACACTTTATCATTAAAAAACATCCATTTACTAAACAAGCCTACTTTTGACTATCTTCTCTATGTGTTCGAATTCAACACTCTTCATTTCAAAACAGTGGTTCCCTTTGACAAATTTGAATAGAGAAATTAGAAGATATATTTTGTGAGATAGTAAGTACCATTTCGTGCTTTCTCGTCAGTCACATACAAGCAACATGTTATTTGTGTAAATACAGTTTTGAAGATAAGGTCAAAATTTCTTATTTAGCATGACATTCACTGACTAGAACCATGGTAAACAAAGGTCAACATACAGTTGTTTTTGAACACATAAAGTTGGTCTTTTCCGACCAATCAAGATAGCTTCGAGTAGTTTGAGTGTGTGTGTGTGGGTTTTGATAACATGTCACAACTCTAAAAGCTGATTTTGGGTCAATTTGATGACCACTCATCATTAGATGTTTTGCAATGGACGAGGCTGGGTTTCTTGATCGATTTTGAGATGATGGGCTAGGTTGATGAAACATGGATTTGATTAGCCATTTTGGAATATGTTCCCCTATTCTGTCTTCCAGTCAGCGATCTGTCCTCCCTAAGTAACTTTCTCCGCAGTTACATGTGAATCGGTAAATACAGTGGGATTTGGACTGAATCGGTCTTGGAGACTTGATTAGGGTAACTGAGATCAATTGAGTTATTGTGATAAGCCTCAGATTAGCTGCATTGAAGGTCTTTTTTATTGCAGCTGCAGTCTGTTTGGTTGTAATTTTCATGCAACGATCAACTTTGAAAGGTAACTGTAGGTACACTGGTTTCTTGGGCACATCAGTTGCTATCAGCTTCGTCGTAGTTGCGTTCTGATGACCAATAAACGTTTCGGGATATCCGTTTGATTTAAGTGTCTCAGTAATAAGCTTGAATTCGTCGATCAATGTATCAACAGTTCAGATTCTACTTGCTCGAGCGAATAAACTTTTGACAACAGAACATTTATATTGTATGGGGTAGAAACTAGTGAAATGGAGGTACTGCCCTGACCAGGTGGGTTTGTGATATACTTTACGTCTGATTGATCCGTCTGGACAGCGATGGAGCAGGATTTCGAGGAAAGCTAGTTCATTATTCTTTTCTTCCTCATAAGTGTGACTTTCAGATTCGGGTGAATCACATTAAATAAATCATTGATTTCATTAATATCTGTAGATGGTTGAAATATGACAAGAATATCGTCAACATATCGTTTGTAAAGTGTAATACCATTGATGAAGTGACTCTCACTTGTCTTTCTATCATTCCCATTTAATCTGCAAATTCAGAATGACATTCTACTGTGCATTGTTGACTGCATACTACTTATAAGCTTGATTGTAAGTAGTACACATCACAATATTACTTATCTCAACAAGAACAATTTTACACATTTGAAATCATTCATCAATCATCATTGTTAGACCACCATTAGAAACCTGGGAGCACTGGACGGCCGTTTCGTCCTAGTATGGGACTCCTCAGCAGTGCGCATCCACGACTCCTGCTCCTCGCAGGATTCGAACCCGGGACCTTTGGCATTGTAGGCGAACGCCTTACCATCGGACCACTTAATAATCCTAACTTTTAAGTGTGGTATTTTCTCTCAAAATTTGACCATTTTTATTAAAGATAATAATAATAATTTATAAAGTCATAAGGGAATTTATTGCGAAGAATATTTATTTTCTTTTTTGGTTCATATCATAATAATGTTTATTATTGACTGGATTAGTTTCAGTCTTAAAAAAAATAACTGAAATCCGCAAAATTACAGGCCAAAATCTCTACTTCAAACGGATTAATTAATCTTAAATCATAAATTCTTTTAATGTCAATTTTTATGTACGTGTGCGCAAAATGAAAATGCGCAAGTCTCCTTCTCTCTCGGTCTCTCTCTGTGTATCTGTGTTTGTGCGTGTAAATGCATGTAAGCGGAGACGAAATGGCAACAGCATTAGCAACAACGCTAACTCGATAACTTATGCATTCATCCAACCATGGATTAGTGATACAGTTCTGTTTTCTTCAAGGAAAAAAAACACAAGAGCCAACTCTCAATAGGGATTTATTGAAATTAAGCGAAATATTTATTTCAATGTGATTTTATATGACAATTTTAAGGTCTCACAAATTTCTCGATGGTGGTGTATATATCGGTTTACAGTAATCGGGTATACTTCATTTTGATTTTCTTTCTACAGACAAAGCAAATACCCTGTGTTTACATCACATTTCACTGTTCAAAAAATGAATATTGGTTTGCATTACCGAAACAAATCACAAAGTATGATTATTTAAGAGAAAAAAAAACATCCGAACAGGTGTGGAATTATTATATGTTCATGCACTTTTGTGTGTGTGTCTGTATGCGTGCGTATATATATATATATATATTTATATATATATATGTGATATTTTGCGTGTCTGTTTGTATGTGTCTGTATGCATTGATCTACATTAAAACACAAGTATGTGAAAAAATAAATCGTAAATACTAATCACATTCACTCATTCATGAATTAACTTATTATAATAATTTAAATATGGTCATTTTTTTAAAAAAATATGAACTTAAATGAAGCTTAAGCTTGGACAAAATTATAATTTTTTTTCAAAACAAAAATTAGGCAAGAGAAAGGAAGCATTCACTCACACACACACACAAACACTAATTTAGTGTAACATTGAAAAGTGAATCCTCGTCAGCTTCACCGCCCCCCCCACCACCACCAGTATACCACATTCACTATCACAGATAACAGTCATTTAAATAAATCTTTAAAAGAATTAGCTACCTGGTATAGACGAATTTACAACAACAATAAAAAAAAGTAAACAAAGCTTAATTAATCCACATCATTCCGTCCGTCATCTTTACGGTCAAAAATATCTATCATTTGACAAAAATTTCGTAAAATAAAAAAAAGATGACATTAGAATGAGCGGAAAGGAAAAAAAAAAAAGAAAATACTAGAGATAAAGAATCGCGCCTTATTATTATTATTACGTCAATGTTCAATGTAGTGTAAAATATATTGTTTGCTTGTAGAAAATTTTCAAATGTCAAGTTGATTTAAACAAAACTAAAAAACAAGATAACAAATCGAAATGATTTGAAATTGGATAGTTTTAATAGTATAAGAAATGAATATTTTTACACATTTGAAATCATCAATCAGTCATTGTTAGATTACACCACCAATAGAAACCTGGAAGCACTGGACGGCCGTTTCGTCATGGTATGGAACTCATCAATGACTGTGCGCATCCACGACTGTTGCTTCTCGCAGGACTCGAACCCGGGACCTTCGGCATTGTAGGCGAACGCCTTACCATCGGACCACTGGACCGGCATCCAACAGTGTTAATGTCTAACTGTGATTGATCTACGGATTTTGTGTGACCTCACCCATTTGTCTTTTAATAGTTACTGCCTACACCCGAACAGGGTTGAACTCCATTAGTCACGTCACATAGAGGATGCTTCACTTTTAGGGTCGACAAGTTGATATCCATTGTTTTGAACACATAAATTGGGGTTGAATGTACGAATTCCTAAGGCTTTTTGTTATGTGTAGGAGACGGGATCGAACTCCGTTGGGAAATGATTGAGGTATACGATAGATCACCCGAAAAGACCACTGTCAACCAGGTATGCTAAGATAAGACTGTGTATTGTTTTTGACTGACCCTTCTTAAACCATGTCGGGAGATGTTCACTCATTTGTTGGTTAAGTTGCCTGGTTAGTACGCCAGATATATCTATCTCCACAAGAGCAGCTGAATTTGAAAATGCACATAGAGGAGGCCAACTCAGGTAACTTATCCTTCGTTTAGATAGACATCGCTGGTCGACTTGAGAAGGTCAACGCAAGTTTGACTGCGTTGAATGTTCTACTAATTACTCTCCCGTCTCCTACAAATAACAGAAGACATAAGAATTCGTACGTCCAATTTTTTGTATTTCTGACTTCAGCCAATCCGATTAAATTGTTTAACCACATACAATCAGCGTGGTTGAATATCATAAGTAATGGCTTTGTATAAAGACTTCGTGCAATGTGTATCTCAAAATTAGTTACTAATGAGCACACACTATCACAAACTGACTGACATTGTTGATCTCATTGATTCATTGATCTAAAGATTGTGTAATCAATAAAAGACCATAGATGTTATGAATTGTGTACTTTTAGGGGGAGGGGGCCGTACTAGGATAAAGTGAGTGTTCAACTTTTAGTTTCCAATCAACCAACTAAAAAAATCTCCACAGTCAGAAATAAACAAACTTTAAAACTCATTTTATTCAAAAATATTAGTTCTCTAATAGTTTTTTCAGTTAGAGTTTTGGAGATTTGTGTTTTTACACATTTGAAATCATCAATCAATCATTGTTAGACCATTTCTAATAGTTACACCTATACAGTTCCATGAGTTGTAATCTGAAACTGGCCGCTAGTGAGTACATAATTGTTATCAGTATAGAATTTTATGTTTACATCACAAGTAAACATGAGCTACACCATTGAAATGCACGAAGACCATCACGGATAAGTGATTTATCATAAAGGAAGACACAATGTACTTATCATAGATGTCTTAGAAGCATTGCTCGTATACCGTGGGACAACCGTATAAGCAATGCTGTCGTTAGGAAACGAGTACTAGGTAAGGATGGCAGGTCAATAGACGAAGTATTGAAACTTCTTCAGTTGAGGTGATTGGGACATGTGTTACGAATGCCTAACCACCGACTACCTCGACGAGCTATGTTTTGTTGTGTAGGAGTAGGTTGGAAGAAAGCTAAGTGCCGGCGAGACCAAAACATCGCAGAAATCCATAAAGTCATTGACTAGTGGACTGAGTCATGTTGGTAGATGTCGGCTACCTGGTTGGGGTCCGCGAGATGAAAGTCACCAATGGTTAGAGACCTTGAACGACATGACTCAAAATCGTTTGCAATGGCGCAAGTGCATCCGTTCGTTGTACTCTCTCAAATTCTAATCTTCTGGATCCGTCAGCATCTCTATCTTTGTCCTTCTAACCTTATCTCACTGAATTATGCTTCTTGAATAATATCTTCGAACCCTATTCTTCTTCATTACCATTAATACCTTTACTATCTTTATCACTATCGGATTTGATTTAACATTTGCATCTCTGTGTTAATGTGGTATGGCAACATGAACTTATGTACAAACGTACGTAGTTCTACGTTGCAACTGACTGACTGACTGACTGACTGATGTACTTATCTCCAGACTTCATTTATAAAACAATTCAATTTTTTGACTGTCTTCTAACCTTCAAAACACTTTCATCTCACCACACCTCCGGATCCGACACTTTTCACTACAGCAATAACTTCTAGGTGTGGTGCGCGCTACTTATAAGTAGTATATGACGCGAGTGTCAACGTAATGTCTGGCAGCGAGCAGAAGATGGGGGAACATCAAGAGAAAGGAAGAAGAGTGAGAACACAATGGAATTTGTATGAAACGCATGAATAGTGAGTGAAATGTCAGACAATGGATTGATGATGGATTGAAGATTTGCAAATTAACCGTTTACGATATGGTTTTCCTATTTTACTGAGTAACTCTGTAATTTTCGTTAAATACAATTCACTTGCCCTCACCTGTGTTCTCCTTCACTACATAGTTAACACACTGTTGTATACTACTCATAAGCTGCCACCTTTACAAGTAGTAGTATCCACATCAGATTGTCATTAATATGCGCATAAATGAAATTCGATCAAATTAAATCATTCCTCTCTCTCTCTCTCTTAGAAACCAAAATAACATTTTTTTAAAAAAAAAAAACGTTAAATTTTACTAACACACTTACATTGAACTGTTTATTTAAAAATATATCTGTAAATATTCCTGTTTCTACATTACAATTCAATAATGACACATTGGATAGTAAGTACACTTGATCTAATCGACTACAATACAACATGATTTTTTCTAAACAATCATTCATATCATTACAAATCCAAAAAATCAAGAAAAAACCAAACAGACATGAAATATGATCTTGCTTCAGCAAAGTTTCCACAACATTTACATTTTTTTTTCGAAAAATACATATTTGTAACAGTTCAAAATTTGAAATTAGATCATATCATTGTAGTTGAAGTTGTTCAGTTGAAACATTGAACATGTTGTACACACATTGAATATAAAAACAAACAAACACACGGTAAATCATGATGTCATGAATCAAGTGAATTATATTCACTCTACGACTGTGTGTGTGTGTCTGTGTATGTGTTTGTCTCTCTCTCTCTCTATGTGTGTGTGCGTACGTCTATCTACGTCTGTACATGTTTTATTTCGCCTTACAAAATGAAAGTGTGTGTGATTATTAGGTGTGTTTTTTTTAAAAATTGTTTATTATTCAAATTTATTGTTCAAATTGAACGAAATGGTTATTTTTTTTCTTATAAAAAAAATTAGTAATTAAATAATTGTTGACTTGATATTTTTAGAGAAAAAAAATATTTATTAATAATTTGAAAATGATTTATTTCCCTCTCTCACTCTCACTCTCGCCATATTAATTTGTGTGTGTGTGTGTGTACACCACAATGAAACAAACACCGAATGGACACGCATTTTAATCAAAAATGGTGTCATTTTATAGGCACCATATCTATTTTTTGTGGTCATCTAAGTCTAAATCGTCTTATCGACTAAACTATTTAGACTATTTAGTTGCTACAGTGATAATTGTCACGTATGTATGCATTGTTCGACCTACCAACAACAAATTATATGTGTATGAGGAAAACATTTCATTTTGGTGTAATCTACACTTATATGTATATATTGTTCGTCTTGGAGTTTTTGTGTGTACATGTGGGTGTGTGTGTGTGTGCATGCATGTGAAGGTGCCAGTAGAATTTTCAGTTGTGTATTATTGTGTTTTTAGTTTTAACGAACAAACTAAGAGAAGGCGTCATATGACGACAACAAAGATAATAATTTTTTTTTTTGGTGTCTAATCTTATTATTTCATGGTAGGTAACATGAGAGGAATAATAATAATGTGTTGTTGTTGTTGTTAGTGCTGGTGTCTAATTTTTATTTCTTCTAAGAGATAAACAATTTCAGAGTCTACATGTGTGTGTGTACATACACACAGATATATATATCTATAAAAATTTGGGGCGCAGTTTTAGAGGTTTGCGTTTTTACACCTTTCATTAACACCGCTGGATGCCGGCCCAGTGGTCCGATGGTAAGGTGTTCGCCTACAATGCCAAAGGTCCCGGGTTCGAATACTGCGATGGGCAGGAGTCGTGAATGCGCGCTGCTGGTGAGTCCCATACTAGGAAGAAACGGTCGTCTTTCAGTGCTTCCACGTTTCTAATGGTGGTCTAGCAATGAATGATTGATGATTTCAAATATCTATAAAAGCAAATAATGACCATAGTTGTGTAACTTTTGCAAGTTCTACTACTACTACTACTACTACTACTACTACTACTACTACTACTACTACTACTACTACTACTACTACCACTACTACTACTACTACTACTACTACTACCACTACTACCACTACTACTACTACTACTACTACTACTACTACTACTACTACTACTACTACTACTACTCACACTACTACTACTCATGCTACTACTACTACTACTCACACTACTACTACTACTACTACTACTCACACTACTACTACTACTACTACTACTACTACTACTACTACTCACACTACTACTACTACTACTACTACTCACACTACTACTACTACTACTACTACTACTACTACTCACACTACTACTACTACTACTACTACTACTACTACTACTCACACTACTACTACTACTACTACTACTACTACTACTACTACTACTACTCACACTACTACTACTACTACTACTAGGCACGGAAAAATTGATTTTTAATTTGTCTACATTGTTTCTAAAGTGAATGTAATCAAATAGATGTGTGTGTGTGTGACTTTTTTCTTTTTTAAAAAAAGGCGATATAATGACGATGTTATTTATTTTTGAAACCATGAATCGATCAATGTTAGATCACCATTAGAAACCTGGACGCACTGGATGGCCGTTTCGTCCTGGTATGGGACTACTCATCAGCAGTGCGCATCTACGACTCCTACACGTCGCAGGATTCGAACACAGGACCTTCGGTATTGTGTGCCAACGCCTAACCATCGGACCACTGGGCCGGTATCTAACGGTGTTAATGTCTAACTTCCATCAATTCACGGAGTCGCGCAACCTCATACACAGTCTTCGGTAATAGTTACTGTCTACACCCGAACAGGTTGAACTTCACTGGTCACGTCTTCCTACTAGAACTCGGAGAAGATTCCTCACGAAGCTAGTCACTAGTGAGCACAGGTAATTTGCATTACGGGGTTGTGAAGATTGTTAAGTTACACATTTTTGAAACCATCAATCAATCACTTTTACACCACCATTAGAAACCTGGAAGCAATGAAAGACGGCCGTTTCGTCCTGGTATGGGATTACTCATCAGAAGTGCGCATAAACGACTCCTGCACCCCGCAGGGTTCGAACCCAGAACCTTCGGTATTGTAGGCGAACGCTTGACCATCGGACCACTGAGCCAGTATGTTATTTGTCATAAACTGATCTTTGTTAGATTATCATTGAAAATCTGGAAGCAGTTGAACAGTTGTTTTGTTGTAATATGACACTGTTCAGCAGTATGTGCTCATAACTTCGTATCCGGGAGTGGAACCTAAGGTTCTTAAGTTTGCACACAACTACTTAACATTTCGATCGTCGATCCGCTAACTGGATGCGACTTCACAGATGCACAATAAGGTCCTATATTAGGATGGAACAGTCGTTCATTGCTTTCAGAACACCGAACCTCTGGACAACTGATCCGGTATCTAAGGGCGTTAATGTCTAACTTCGATCAATCCACAGTCTTCAGCAACCTCATCCATTGTACTCGGTGAGCGCTACTTGACACCGTTAGATACCAGCTTCGTGGTTTTGAGGTTAGGCGTTCGCGCACAAGATCGAAGGTCCTGTGAGTAACAGGAGTCGTGAATGCGCACTACTGATGAGTCCCATATCAGAACGAAACGGCCATCCATTGCTTCCAGGTTTCTAATGATGGTCTAACATTGATCGATTCATAATTTCAACTATTCTCACACACTATTGTCAAGAATAATGAGTATATACATTACTGAAGAGTTCTCATAAAGAAAATTTCACAGACCTATTCATTTCTGTTTGATTTTTATAATGATTATTTAATTAAATTCAATTTATGATTGAACATTTGTTTAAATGTATTGAAAGTAAATAGATCAATATTAAAAAATAAATTCAATTTGAATATTTGAATGATAAAAGTAATTTTAATTTGGTCTTTTTATGATATTTGTCAGTTGTTTTGTATGAAACCAATAGTATTTTAGTTTAATTTTCTACGTTTAATTAAAATGAAAACGTTAAACTTGATCCTTAGAGTTGAGATATATATGGGTACTAATAAGAAGTCCCATATTGGGATCAGTCAGTCAGTCAGATGCAACGTAGAACTTCGTACGTAAGTACATCAGTTCATGTTGCCAGGGCACATTAGCACAGAGATATAATTGTCAATTCAAAGCCAATAGTAGAAGAGGTAGTAAAGGTATGAGAAGTAATCGGAGAGGTTAGGATGAGAAGATATTATTCAAGAAATATGATTCAGTGAGAAAAGTTTAGGGAGTCAAAAGTAGAGGGGTTGAAGAATTCAGAAGATTAGGATTTGAGAGAGCACAGCGAATAAATGCACCGGCGCCATTGCGAACGGTTTTGAGCAATGTCATTCAGGGTATCTAACCACCGATTATTATCATCTCGCGGACCCCAATTAGGTAGTCGACAACTACCGACATGACTCCACTTGTCCACTTGTCAATGACTTCATGGATTTCTGCCATGTTTTGGTTTGGCTGCCCCTAGCTTTCTTCCAACCTATTCCTGTACTACAAAACAAAGCCCGTTGCGGGATCAAATGATTATCTGATACGTTCTGGTTTCTATTGGTCAGTCATAATTAGCTGATATACTTGCAGCTATAACGAATTCACCTTACTCGGTAAACAGGACGAAGATCAACGATGCAGCGACACGATAGGCTATTCTAATCCGTTTGTTCCCGGCCCTGCTAACTAGATCAAAAAGTCTTGATTAGGTGTAAAAAGTGTATTCTACAAGCACCCAGAAAATACAAGGTTCACAAGCACACAAATAGAGCTTATTTATATATGATAGAAACGCCCTTGGTGAGAGCCACAAAATAGCACACTAAAACAACCCATCAACCAATGACAGTCAAGGATTTTCCGAATGAGAGATGTAAACTCAAGGTCAACCAAGCGTCTTTGGTACGAAAACACAAAATTATTCGAAAAATTACAGATTAAAATTACAAAATTAGGATATTTTCCAAATGATTTCTGAGGATCTAACATCCCCGACATTTACCTACGCAAATCTTTAGCCAATGTATCTGTTCAAATCTAAACATGTGTATACTAGAAACTTTGTTAACTGTTCTTGTTAATTTAAAGGACTGTAAATTTAGGTTAACATTTTCAGTACAATCAACATTCTATTCAGAATGTTGATGTCATATTGTAGTGAACGAGAATACAGGTGGGGCAACAGGATTGTATTTAACGAAATTTACAGAGTTACTCAATAAAATAGGAAAACCATATCGTAAATCGTTCATTTGCAAATTATCAGTCCATCCTATCGAACTGGACTGTTCCTGTTGCAAAACATCAATCCATTGTCTAGCATTTCACTATTCATGCGTTTCATACAAATTCCATTGTGTTCTAACTCTTCCTTTCTTGAGCTTCCCCCATCTTCTGTTGCCTGACATTACGTTGACACTCACGTCATATACTACTTATAAATTGCTCGCACCACAATATGAGATACTGATCACAATTTATTCAATGTTCAATAAAACACTCGTTCATTTGACTTTTTTTAGAACTCGTTTCAATTGAAAAGAAATTCTCAACTGATATCACTCACATTCGAATGTTGGAATTTTGTACCATTCATTTCACTTATTATAATTCAACTTTGATTGAGATATATGAGAAAGTAGATTTGTTTGATAAAGCTGACTTTCATAAATTATTTCAAACTACTTGTGAGTAATCTTAACTTCAATAATAATAATAATAATATTTACAAAAAAAAGATGTTCAATAGTTTCAATGTCAGTCAGTCAGTCACTCAATTGCAACGTAGAACTTCGTACGTATGTACATAAGTTCATGTTGCCATACCACATTAGCAAACAGAGACCCAAATGTTAAATCAAATCCCATAGTGATAAACATAGTAGAGGTATTGACGGTAATAAAGAAGACTAGGGTTTGAAAATATTATTCAAGAAGTATAATTCAGTGTGATATAAGGTTAGAAAGACAAAGGTAGATGTGCTGCCGAATCCAGAAGATTAGGATTTGAGAGAGCTGAAAGAATGGATGCACTTGCGTCATTGCAAACGATTTTGAGCCATGTCGTTCAAGGTCCCTAACCATTGGTGACTTTCGTCTTGCGGACCCCAACCAGGTAGTCTACATCTACCAACATGACTCAGTCTACTTGTCACTGACTTCATGGATTTCTGCCATGTTTTGGTTTGGCCGCCCCTAGCTTTCTTCCAATCTACTCCTACACCACAGAACATAGCTCGTCGAGGCAGTCGGTGTTTAGGCATTCGTAACATATGTCCCAATCACCTCAACTGATGAAGTTTTACTACTTCATCTATTGATCTGCTATCGTTACCTAGTACTCGTTTCCTAACGACAGCATTGCTTACTCAGTTGTCCCACGATATACGAGCAATGCTTCTTAAACATCTATGATCGAATACTAGTAACCTACATAACCTACATCTTCTACTCTTAACGGCCATGTTTCGCATCTATATAGGAGGACAGAGTGAACTGCTGCGCAGTACACTCGTCCTTTGGTTAGTGAACGGATATCACGCCTACGCCATAAATGACGCAGGTTGGCAAAAGCCAATCGAGCCTTCTGTATCCGTGCTGAGATTTCGTCAGTCACCAGGCTATCAGCACTGATGAGACTCCAATATTTTCAATGTACTTATATTGAAATTTTTTTTTTCTAAACATGATTCTTTTGATCAGAATCTCTATAATCGGCAAGTATGATGTTGATAATTAAAAGTGATAAATATAACCTGTGTTATATGGTATATTTTGTCATTTTGTTTAAATTGTCTGTTTTTTTTTGTTAAATGACAATTTAAATCTTGACAATTCAATAATCAAAAACGGTAAGTGAAAGTGTTGGGGATGTTAGATCCCCGAAATTCGCTTGATCAATGCTTTATTTTGGTTTTTACGTTTGCGAGCATGTGTTGATCACTTGACCTTGAGATTTCAATTCCCACCAGGAAAATCCATGACTGTGATTGGCTGCTATGTATTTTAGTGTGCTATTTTGCGTAACTGTCTCAAGGACGTTTCACTGATGTATAAATAAACGAGCGTTGTATGCTTGATAGTGTTGTGTGATTGCTGGGTGTTTGTAGAATATACTTTCTACGCTTACAAAGCCTTTTGTCTTCAGCTTGGGATTCAAAGTAGCCTACCTGGACGCTGGTTCATGGTCTCGTTTGCGTTTATCGACTAAGGTAAACTCGTAATAGCCTCAAGCATACTTAGTGACGAACGTAACAGAAAGTATGTCGTATAAATTGTATGAAATTTAGAATAAAGATAATTAAATTTTGGTGATAATAATTTTTTTTTAAAAAAATAATTGAATTTTATCTCATATTTTGAAAAGAAATATCAGTGAAATCTATGACGCATGTTTTGTCCTATTTGGAACTCATCAACTGGATGTATCTACATGTCAGAGTTGAATGTTCACCATGTTAATAATGCTTGTAACGTGAAGGTAATATCAATACAATTCTTACATGAAGCACATAAGCTAAAAGAGACTGTTCTCAACTGCAATCCAAAACATCGAATCGAGTTACCATTATAAATGATTTACTTTATGTCACAGTAGAAACATAGTAATAACTTACTCATTGTATACTCATGTAGCAAATAAAATAGATGAACTCAATTTAGGACAAGAAATTCGTATCTTTTATTCGATTTTGCGATGAAAGAATGGATTGTAATTTATGGGGAATTCCATAGTAAATCGGATAAACTTGTTCAGTAATTTTGTTGTTGATATTATATAATTGATAGTCATGGTTAAACAACAAGCTTGCTGCACATGCACATCTCTGCTTTTTAGGCAACACAAGGATTCTCACTGTAGCCAACAGTAATCATCCCTGCCCCAATCGGGAACATACATGTTGTCCAGTTTGGTCTGCAGACAGATGGACGTCCAAAAAGCACGCATACGAACAGTGGCCTCCGTTAGTGCACTTATGAATCAACAAGATCCCTCCAACCAGTTCACTACCCACAAACCCCAATCGGCAAGGTGGGCTCACCCAGCTGGACCTGGCACCCCGAAGCGGATTACCGAGCCACCCAAACAGTGCACTAGCCAGCAGCCGTTTCAACTGTCTGGCCTCCAACTGCCTTGCGCTGATACGATCGATCGGAGTCCTCAAGGCCCCACATGAAGATAAAGATCGAGTTTGTCCCACAACGTTAGCTGGAACGTACACCTTTCCATGAGGAAGACGTCATGAGCTCGACCAAACGCAAGCGCTCAGCCAAACAGGGTTCATTTCACTACGTATGTGGGCAGACATCATTGGCGTCCAGTACCAGTTCAGCACTGGAACCCCGGAACCCTACTGGAGACACTTGTTTAAAGGGCCTGGACGTCAGTTCACACACGTCATCGGGGGCAGAGTGTAAGGGACAGCCACATAGGGTCGGCGTCAATAGTCCAGGATGTCTAAGGCTGCTTCCCCAAACAGAACGTCTAGGGCCGCCTTCAATCATCCTGGAAAGCTACATCCCTTTCGAGGTATTTGCTACAACGGAATGATAGAGGACAAGTCCTCAAACCATTATCGGAATTTACCTACGCTCGATGGACGGGATTCAGACTTGGAGACGTTCAGTCCTAAGCGTTCGGAACGGCTTTTAGCCGCAGGGCTGTAAACAGCGCCACGTTGCCTGGCAGGACCACGAAGAGGTAGCCACCACCACAACCCCTAAAAGGCTCCATTTATGCGCGTCACCTAATATACCCATTCAATTAGATGATGAGGCATTTGGCTACCTTAAGAGAGTCATAGTTACTCCTTCTAATCGATAACTGATTCACGGTAACTTACTTACGCCTGTTACTCCTAATAAAGCATAGGCCGCCGACCAGCATTCTCGAACCTACTCTGTC
Organism: Schistosoma turkestanicum; assembly: GCA_944470395.2. Lineage (NCBI taxonomy): Eukaryota > Metazoa > Platyhelminthes > Trematoda > Strigeidida > Schistosomatidae > Schistosoma > Schistosoma turkestanicum. The sequence goes on from OX103971.1 coordinate 13,114,628, forward strand.
CTGGACTTTCCTTTCTAGTTCTGCCCAACCTCTATTCATTCTCTTCATGTCTGCTTTCAGTCGTCGACATAATGTGTTCTTTGGTCTTGCTCCTATCCTTTGGCCTTCAGGATTCTAATTGAGGGCTTGTCTTATGACTGAGTTGAGTGGTTTCTTCCATGTATATCCTGTGCACCTCCTGGGCTTTTTCTTAATTTATTCCTCCACTGGAATCCGGTATGTTCTCTCTAACAGCAGGTGGTTGCTCATGGTATCTGGCCAACGGATCCGAAGTATTTTACGTAGAAAACTGTTAATAAACACTTGCATCTTCTGGATGATGGATTTCGTGATTCTCCAAGTTTCCATCCCATACAGTAGAACTACTTTGATGTTTGTTTTGAAAATTATGACTTTGGTATGAATTAATAGTTGGTTCGATTTCCAGATGTTGTTCAATTGGAAAAATTCTGCCCTTGCTTTGTCAGACCGCGCCTTCATATCTGATTCAGATCCACCTGGTTCATCAGTGATGATGCCTCGATATGTCAAGGTTTCCATATCCTCCAAAGCTTCTCCCTTTAGTGTGATTTAGTTGATGTGTGTTGTGTTTTATAACAGGATCTTGCTTCTTTCCCTGTGTATATTAAGACCTAATTCATGGTAACTAGGAGTTTGATTTGAATCCGAGTTCGAATTATAACTAACCGTCTGTAGAATTCATTAAACTAATATTATGTAAACTAAGCTGTGACCAGTGGAGTTCAACCCTGTCAGTTGTAAGCAGTTACCTACCGAAGACAATGGGTGCGATTTTTCAATGCCTTGGATTCATTAAAGTTAGACGTAAACACTATTGGATTCCAGCTCAGCAGTCAAGAGGTGATGCGTTCGCACACCAGATTGAAGGTCCTGGGCTCGACTGTCATGAGCAGAGGTCTTGGATGAAACGACTATCCAGTTCTTTCAGGTTTCAAATGATGCTCTAACGATGACTGAATCATCATTTCAATAAAAATCAACAATGCAAATCATGTATGCCTAGTACCTAGAGTCCTGATGCAGCAAATCCATTGATCCACACTTCAATGTAGTCAGTCATTCAAATGTTTCAAGATTCATCAATTTCTATTCATCTATCAATAGTATTTCTCATATTTCTTGTTTACACCTATAAAGTGTTTTTACGCATTTCGAAATCATCAATCAATCAATCATTGTTACTAGACCACAATTAGAAACTTGAAAGCACTGAAAAACGAACGTTTCGTCCTGGTATGGGACTCATCAGCAGTGCGCATCCATGACTCCTGCATCCCACAGGATTCGAACCCAGGACCTTCGGTATTGGCAGTGCACATCCACGATTCCAAAACTCCAAGTGAAACACACATATATATATATATATATATATATATATATATATATATATATATTGTAACACGCGTTTACAGCAGTCACCGAACAGCGGATCAGATCGAAAATTGCAACACACACAGAGTTAACTCAACACTTTACACCAAGAGAGAGAGAGAACACGAAGTCGTCGCCAAGGCAATCTTTATTTTCAAAAATTCAATGCGCGAAGTTTCTACAGAAATAGAATGGGTAGTGTACCAAGGTCTTATGAGTCCTCCTGTAAGCTCAGAGCATTCAGGGCTTGTTCTTCTGCTTCCAAAGCTGTTGGGGATGTTAGATCCCCAAAATTCGCTTGATAAATGCCTTATTTTGGTTTTCACGTTTGCGAGCATGGGCTGATCAGTTGACTTTGAGATTTCAATTCCCACCAGGAAAATCCATGACTGTGATTGGCTGCTGTGTATTTTAGTGTGCTATTTTGCGTAACTGTCTCAAGGACGTTTCTATGTTGTTTAAATAAACAAGAGTTGTATGCTTGATTGTACTGTGTGATTGCTGGGTGTATGTAGAAAATACTTTCTACGCTTACAAAGCATTTTTACTTCAGCCTCGGATTCACAGTAGCCTAGCTGGACGCTGGTTCATTGTCTCGTTCGCGTTTATCGACTAAGGTGAACTCATAATAGCCTCAAGCATACTAAGTGACGAACCCTACAAAAGCGTTTGTGTGTTGATCGCCTTGAAATAGAATGAAAACACGATGGGTTAGCAACATCATACAAATAATGATTTTGACTCCGTTACAACATATATATTTATTTATATATTACGTCAACTAAAAATGTAACAAGTTCCATACACATTCATCTCAAATTGATCATCTTGATGTTAGTGTGGTGCGCGCTACTTATAAGTAGTATATGACACGAGTGTCAACGTAATGTCTGTCAGCAGAAGATGGGGGAAGATCAAGAAAGGAAGAGTTAGAACACAATGGAATTTGTATGAAACGCATGAATAGTGACAATGGATTGATGTTGTTTGCAACAGGAACAGTCCAGTTCGATATGATGATGAACTGATATTTTGCAAATGAACGATTTACGACGATATGGTTTTCCAATTTTACTGAGTAACTCTGTAATTTTCGTTAAATACAATTCGGTTGCCCCACCTGTGTTCTCCTTCACTACATTAGTAATTGAACAAAATAAGAAAATAAACGCAATACTTGATGTAGTACAATTGAAATGATTCAAATATATATTTGAACGATACATAATTACACTGGAAAATATTAATATATATCATTTTCTACATTGTATCTAATTATGTCAACAAATGTACAGAACCAAATACATACATACGTACATCACACACACACTGACACCACCATAGTGATCAAGTCACAATAGAACCAATGGTTAATGAAGGTTGTTAATGCAGAAATGAAAATTTTTTTTTTACAGAAGAACAATTCAAACAGATGTTCAAGGTAAATTGATGTAAGGAAAAAAACAGCACCACCAACCACCCACCGCCACCACGACAACAACAACAACAACTAATTAAAATCAATACATTGAACATTAGTTATTATTCATCATGGCGGAAAAAAAATTATTCATACAATTCAATTGATTTTTATCGTACACGTAACAATAACAACAACAACAACAACAAATGCAAGAGAAGATGACCAGTGTAACAGTAGCCTCTGCAGAAGCAGCAGCAGTAGGTCTCAATATATATAAAGGAAAAAGTAAGATTGTACGATACAATACAACATGTATCAACCAAATTACTCTTGATGGAGATACCTTGGAGGATGGCAACACCTTGACATATCTTGGCAGCATCATCGACGAGAAAGGTGGATCCGATGAAGATGTGAGGGCACGGATTGGCAAAGCAAGGGTTGCATTTCTACAATTGAAAAATATCTGGAACTCCAAACAAATATTAATCAACATCAAAATCAGGATTTTCTATACACATGTCAAAACAGTTCTACTGTTTGGAGTGGAAACTTGGAGAACTACGAAAGCCATCATCCATAAGATACAAGTGTTTATTAACAGTTGTCTAAGCAAAATACTTCGGATTAGTTGGCCAGACACGATCAGCAACGACTTACTATGGGAGAGAACAAACCAGATTCGAGTGGAGGAGGAAATCAGGAAGAAGTGGTGGAAGTGGATAGGACACACATTGCGGGAAACACCAAACTGTGTCACTAGACAAGCCCTCACTTGGAACACTCAAGGCAAAAGGAAAAGAGGAAGGCCAAGGAACACATTACTCCGAGAAATACAGAAAGATATGAGAGGAATGAACAAAAATTGGGTGGAACTGTAAAGGGAAGCCCATGACAGAGTTGGTTGGAGAAAACCGATGGTCGGTCTATGCTCCGTTGGGGGTGATAGGCGTAAGTAAGTAAGTAAGTAAGTGAGTACAATTCAATTAAAATCTAGGTTGTTTCACTTAGAGTTGTGGAGATTAGTGTTTGGAAATATTGAAATTATCAATCAATTAGTGTTAGACCATCATTAGGAAATCTTGAAGCACTACTAGACGGTGGTCGTTTCGTTCTGGTATGAATATCAGCATCAACTTCCAGTGTGGGAATTCTCGGAGTTCTAGTGAGAAGATGTGACCGGTGAAGTTCAACCTTGTTAAGTGTAGGCAGTAACTATCGAAGATAATGGTTGAGGTTGCACGAAATCTTAAATTGATCAGAGTAAGACGTTAACATTGTTGGATTCCTGCTTAGTGGTCCAGAGGTTAGGTGTTCGCGCAAGACTGAATCGTGAGAGTCATAGATGCGCACTGTTGATAATTAGTCTCATATCGGGACAAAACGGCCGTTCAGTGCTTCTAGGTTCCTAATTGTGGTCTAACAAGGAGTGACTAGTGGTTTCAATGTGTTAAATCTAGGTATTTTCTGGTATGAGAATTTCATTGACATCATCAGTCTACTTAAATTAGACAGTCGTTTGGCAGTGTAGTGTAACACTCCTCAGTAGTATTCGTTCATAACTACGCACACGAGAATCAAACCTAAAACCTTTGGTCTGGTTTGTAAACTTTTAATCTCTAGAATTCTGAGTAACAGTTCAGTGATGTGCATGTTTAACTTACACTGATTCCTAATTTTAATGAAATTCAACAATTTTCATAATCCTTTATTGATCATTATCATATGGACACTAGTAACTATAACTTCGAGAGGGAATTTTCGGAATTCTAGTGAGAGATCATAACCAGTGGAGTTCAGCCGTGTTCAGTGTAAGAAAGATATTCAGAAAAGATGAAAGATGATTGCGCAACTTCGTAGATTGATTAATGTTAAACATTTACACCAACGGATGCCAACCCACTGGTCTGGAAGTTAGGTGTTCGTGTGTGAGACTGAAGGTCCTGGGTTTAACTCCCTTTAGGCGGTATTTTGGATGCGTACTACTAAACAGTATCAGATTAGAAAGAAACGGTTGTTTAGAGATTCCAGGTTTGCAATGATTGTCTAAATTAAATCGGTTTTTAATTTTATTAAGTTATATTCAGTTCAGTTATGTGCATGTTGGATGAAACAAATATCTTTTCGAGGTGAAATAATCACAATTTAACTGTTTTCTGCTTTGTTTAAAATCAATCATTATGCTTTACAGAATAGTTTGTAAGTATTATTTCGAGTTAACTATATGAATGCCTTAATTTCTTATGAGAGAATGGTGAGTACTGAAATTCAAACGTATATATATAGTGAGATATATAAACATAGAATCGAATTCAATGATTATTGAACTGCATTTCAATCCAATTGAACAAGAAGAACAATTGAACCATTGAATTTCGATTTCATATTCTAGAAGTGTCGTACTAGTTATGAGATTTAAATATTTTTGGTTCTACCCAATCGAAAATATTTGATGTATATGTCTATCAGATGGTAAAGTTTCTAATAATTTAATTATTGGTAGAATTTATTACATAACAATAACGATAGTGTTACGATGTATCGTACCCTAGACCTGGTCTAGGATATGTGCTGACCCCCCAAAACTATTTGCTTTTTTGCCGCCGTGTCGCAGCAGCTGAAACTAGTAAACGCAATGCAACCTATGGATATCGGTGAACTAGCGAAGGTGACTCGTCAGCTGATGACATGAACAGTAGCTCAGGTCGGGTGCGAAAAGCAGGAGATAAATACTGTCGAGAAGAAGATTGAGCAGTTGGAGCGTGAGATTTCAGCATTACGAGTGAATCATAAAAGGAACGATAAATGTTACGCTTGTGGAGAGGCAGGACATTGGAAGATAAACTGTCCAAGAAGACGACGACGAAGATATTTTAAACATTATAACGTGTGTTCTTTTCACCCTAGGAATCTGGAGGTTCTTGAACTAGTACATAGAGGGGCAATTTATGGCAGAGTGTACATAAATGAACAGGAACGTGAGAAAGAAGCAAATACCAGACATAAAGAAGGCGGAACAACAGAGGAGAACGTGGAAACCTTTTGTAGCGGGGGACCTAGAAAAGTGTAGAGAACAAAAAAGTAGCATAGCAGGGGGGTCGGGGTCGGGAAAGCTGATCCCAAAGGGGGAAGGATCGTATGTTATCACGGAGAGACGCGGCGCGGTGTACACGATCCAGAGAGAAGACAAGCAGAAGCGCGTAAATGCTAGTCAACTGCAGAGATGGTTTCAAGATTATCAAGTGTATGAGTCACGAAAAGCACCAAAGATGACAACGGTATGGTAATCAGAAAGATTACGACGACAGCTTATTAAAAGGGGGGACGAGTGCGGTGCGCGCTACTTATAAGTAGTATGTGACACGAGTAAAAACGTAATGTCTGGCAGCAGAAGATGGGGGAAGATCAAGAAAAGAAGAGTGGGAACACAATGTGATTTGTATGAAACGCATGAGCAGTGAAATGTTAGACAATGGATTGATGTTCGTAACACGAATAGTCCAGTTCGATATGATGGATTGATATTTTGCAAATTAACGATTTACGATATGGTTTTCCTATTTTACCCATTAACTCTGTAATTTGTGATAAATACAATTCGGTTGTCCTCACCTGTGTTCTCCTTCACTACACTAGAGCAAAAAAGTAAAAGTGACTCAATAATATGTACAAAACCTATATGCCAATATATATTCCACCTGTTTAGAAAAGACAGTCATTTCTTGACCAATGATGAGTATTTGTCCTTGAGGCTATTTTCTGATGGTCATCAAATGACCTTGTCGCTTTGGCCATTTCTAATTGGCTTACTATGTCAGGTAGCAAATCTGATCTAACCACTTGATTTCTGATCATCGATAAAAAGAATGCTTTTCAACCATATTTTTCAATCTTTTATCTCTCATCAAAAAAATTTTCCCTTTAGCGAGTGTTTACATTTCATTAATAGTAAATAGATATGAACTGTTTGTACACACTTTCCTAAGTGGTAATATTATCTAAAATAATTTCTTTACATTAAATTATATATCAAACTATAAATTAAATAATTTATTACTAAGGGAAAAAAGCAATCTGAAAGTACCATTCATGGAAGCGGAAGGGGGGTAATATTTCATTCCTGTCAATTAATAATATTGTACTGTGGTCAAGTGAACAGCATTTCATACCATTGTACATATATAAACATTGTAAGATGAAGTACCAGAGCATTAACTAATTTCTAACAACGATTATTCACTTTTGGTGTTTTACAAAAACAACACAATTCAACATTCAATGTTAACCTGTTGTTCAATAGTCAATTTAAATTATAACAAGTCGATTATACTTGTTTGTAATGCGGTACATAACGATTTAGTGTTTTTTTAACAGCTTCACATACACTCAACACAATCACCTACACTTGCGCACACTCACTCACGCACACAGAAGCATAAAATATTATTTCTTAATTGTACAACTAGAAATGTCACCTTATCGTTTCTTGCCTCATGTGCCGTTCGTTTTTACAGTTTAAGATGAATAAATAACTTTCATGTACGAATAAACGGTCAATGTACGTAGTACTACTACTACTAATCACATTATCATTATCACTAAGTAGTTGAGGGAAAGAAATTAAGTGTACTGTATATTACCATTATGATGATGACGATTTGTACAGTGTACACTATTTCATGCTTGTTTATCATTCATATCTGTGTGTGTGTGTGTGTGTGTGTGTGTACAGAACATGAAGTGCGATAGTTTTGAGAGGAGAAATTCTTCTAACAACTCTGAAGCAATTCACAAACACCTCACATGTGTACTTGTAGGCACCTGTGTGTGTGTGTGTGAGTGTGATTATGTTTGATTTATGCGTTTGCGTGAAGTACTTTATATGTCACCTGAATGTGTAGCTACAATTTTCACAGCATAAGCAAGTGACCACAGTGTCGTGTCTTTTGAATAGAAAGATAATAATAATAATAATTATTATTATTAATAGCTTTGTTAATAAATTACACGTGAATATATATATATATATATATATATATATATATATATATATATATATATATATATATATATATATATATATATGAATAGCTGTAATGAAACAGAAGACGACAATCGCACACGCATTAATGTTATATCTTTGATTTGTGGAAGCAACATAATTTACAGAATAATATAATAATGACATAAATAAATGGGCAAGTAATTAATTGTAACTATGCATTGGTAAACACTAGAATAAAGTTTTTGATAGTAGTAGTAGCAGTAGTAATAGTACTAGTATTAGTATTAGTAGTGGTAGTACTAGTGTAGTGAAAGAGAGCACAAGTGGGGTCAACGAATCGTATTTAACGAAAATTACAGAGTTACTCAGTAAAATCGGAAAACCATATCGTAAATCGTTCATTTGCAAAATATCAGTTCATCATATCGAACTGGACTGTTCCTGTTGCAAAACATCATTCCATTGTCACTATTCATGCGTTTCATACAAATTCCATTGTGTTCCCACTCTTCTTCCTTTCTTGATCTTCCCCCGTATTATGCTACCAGACATTACGTTGACGCTCACGTCATATACTACCTATAAGTAACTCACACCACAGTAGTAGTAGTAGTAGTAGTAGTAGTAGTAGTAGTAGTAGTAGTAGTAGTAGTAGTAGTAGTAGGTGAGATAGTCCCTAGTATTAACAGTGATAATGTATTCGAAACGTTTGATGAAAGAGTTTGCTGGTGTGATAGAGAGAGTGGAAGCAAAGAGACAAACAAACGAGCAGTGTAAATCGACGACAAGTCAATCACAGGAGATGATAAACGAATAATATGCAACATTCAGAAAATGTAGGCAGGTGAAATCACATGATTTGTGGTGTAGATTTATGAGTTTAGTTGATTCAAGTCAGTAACCAACTGCCGATATACTACAAAACATAATATCTCTTTTATTTACCAATAAATATACCTACGAATGTACACTGAATGCAGTTCTGGCACAGTTAAACATCTAATTGTACTATCGACATTCCCTAGGCAGTAAATAATCCACAATGTTGTCCACAGGATAACATCAACAAACAAACGACTACTGTTCAGGTAAATCTAAGAGAAAATCTCAAAATTCTTAATCACATTAATCAATATCATGTTGGAAAGTGTCTCATAATTCATGTAGATACTTTTAGTCAGTTCAATACTGATTGACGCCCTGTACGTTGATGATGACGCTGTCAAAATATGAGTGCTAAACATCACATCTGCTAGAAAACAGTATCACAAATACATGCTCTAACAACTCACAACACTTTGATGAGATACTTATCTTAAAATCCTTATCATACTGTGAGTAGTTCGAGTTAATTAGTGCAAGGAAACGAACTAACAACCATGTAGAAAGTGGTTTTTATCTAGTTGTGAAGAACTGAGCGCATCATCATTGTACTATCTACTCATTTAATCCTATCTTCGTTAATGTAAGTGAAGAACAGTTTATTTTCGAAATCAATAGAAACAATCAAACGAGGTTTTTTGAGAATAACTTGGTTAAAATCAAACTTAGTGTTTATTATGAAAAATCAGTTGAGTGGATTCTTGACATTGAAAGAATATTTACACACTTTTCGTCCAGATATGAACACTCGAATTCAGTAATATGTTAACTTGCATAAATATCAAGGATGTGACTGAAATTCCAAGTTGAATTTCGGTGATTTTAGTGAAAAACAAAGAGTTGTCTCATCTCTTTTTCATCTTCAGTACAAATATACAGGTGATCAGCAGATATGCAGTTGAGTTGTCGCTTCAATAGTTTAGGGATAGCATCACTAAATATGACAGCGATCAAGTGACGTTTGATTCTCAGGAATTTTTTCGGTTCCCTCAATTTTATCTAAAAGTCTTCTGAGAACAGTGCTTCCCATCCGACAGGGTTGGCCCTAACTGTCTATCACTTCTCACTGGAAATCGAAATAACTTTCTTACGGAACTAGACTCAGTGGTCTATAGGTTAGGCGTTCGAGCGCGAGACTGAAGGTTCTTACTTGGATTCCCACAAGCGTAGGTCGTGGATGCGAAATGCCGATAAGTCCCATCCTAGAACGAAGACGAGTGTAAAGTGCTTCCAGGTTTCGAATAGTGGTCATACGTTGATTGATTCATTATTTCAATGAAACTCAACAATCTACACAACCCTATAAGTGAAAATACACTTCAATCAATTATCTTCTATCTCCCCAACTCCAATGAGACACATAAATTCAACAAACGAATCTACATACACGTTCATCATACAAACATTGCAGTTAGTGTAAACAATATCTCACTCCCTATCTCTTCGCTACACATCAAAATGGCACAATGGCACACAATTATGACAAAGTATTAAAATATATTCGCTAAACTAAATGTCATACAACTAATTAAGTAGAACAGAGGAGAAACGTCATCGTCATCATCATCATTATCATCAACAACTTCATCATCCATCTTGCTTCAACAACGTTAACATTTCAGTGTAGAAGTAAGTTATATAAACAAATACGATGTATACCAATGCGTGTATTTATATTCCAGTATACACAAGTTAGTTATTCACAATGATTGTGATACAGGTGTACACACTTCACTGTGTATATGTTTCAATGTCTGCCGATGGAATGTGTCAACCTTAAGTTTAGAGGAAAAATGGTGTTGTTTAGCAACAGGTAGAAGAAAGTATAGGCAAAAGGTAGGAAGGAAATTAACTGATACTTGCAACGCTTGGCGACTACGCCATCAATATTTCCAGAAGAATTTGATTCTTCTTCACCCACCTCCTTCTCTCTCTCTCTCCATCAATTCCTCATTCATACAATCATTTTCCTAATATGAAGATTGATGAAAACACATCACACCTCACCACCCTCCAACAACCTCTCCCTCATCATTCTCCATAATATAATATAGACATCACAATGTGCAAATCCATTTTGTAGAAATGTCACAAATTGTCGCCAAATTATTTCACATTGTCTCTCTATCAATATGTGCATGGTATTTTAGTTAACACTTACAATGAATTGTGTTGGTGTCTAGGTATTCTCTAACTTACGTGCATCATTCGACAACTTGAAATCTAATAGTGTAAACAATTCAACAACTTGAAATCCACTTATCAGATACATACAGACAGATACATCCACATTCACTAGTCACATTTCTTCAAGTATAATAGTGTAGAGAATAGAACTGACTACTACATATACAGTGCAGATTGATATAATGAATGGTAAATAACCAAGTTAGCCAAACACAATTGAATGTCATCGATCGATTGAAGAAATAGGCATCAAAATGAACGTATATGTGTTGGTGACTAGTTTGTTATTCGTTTCACGGTGTTGTGGAATTTCATCATCTACCACCCTCCTCCCATAATCTCTCTCTTCATTCCTTACAATCTAAATAAAATATTCGATGTTTATTCAACATTAGTGTGTACGAATCAACACGAATCATTAATGATGGTTAGTTATGCAGAGAATGGTGAAGTTACGATCATTTCAACTGATTAACAAGTGACTGTAAAGTGGGTGTGTGTGTTTGTGTGTGTGTACGTGTATGTGTATGTGTACCGTATTGGATGTTTATGGTATGTGACAACATTGATTTGTTTGATAAACAAACCAGTGATGTTTGTATTTACTACTGATATTCTCATAATTTGTATAGTGTCGGAATAAAACGATACACACCAGAGAATATTGTTCATCAGTTGTTTACAGATAGTTTTAGTTGTGAACAACCATGTTTATCCTAAATGATAATTCATAATTGGGTTAAGGGGCTTTACATTAGTTCTTATGTTGTTTGAGACAATCGGTTGATCAAGTAAATGTCACAAAGGTTGCATACGATAGATACACTTTGTAGCATGCTGATATTAGAATTATCGTCTCGTTGTAGTATGATGTATGAAATAGTTCTCAGTCTAGTTAATTATTAAATGCAGCAACGAACAATCAGAATAAACGATTCTTCAATTTATGCGTGCAACACTCAACTAGTCAATTGAAGTCACTCGTAGTTATATCCACCAAGATCAGTTATACTCGAAAGCCTACTACACACAGCATCTCATCAGGTAAACTTCAGAGCGTCACACACACTATCCGAAATTGTCCAGCGAAACTCAGACAAATTTTCAATAAAATCGTTGATTTGTTTGTTTCAACTCATTTGAAGGAAGTACAACATTATTAAATATTCGAACAATATGAATAGAGGAGATGGGATTAATCTTGACGAGCAATTAGTACTATGTACTTCTGTTGACATTAGTTGTTGAGTATTGGGTTGTTCAATTACTTAGCACCTTAATGTCTCTGGAAAGGTTTGTAAATCTTGAGTTTGAATAATCATGATGATAGTGTTAAGAAGCAGAGAGTGTAGCATGGTAGTGTGGTGCTGTGGTGCGAACTACTTATAAGTAGTATATAACGTGAGTGTCAACCTAAAGTCTGGCAGCAGAAGATGGGGCAAGATCAAGAAAGGAAGAGTTAGAAAACAATGGAATTTGTATGAAACGCATGAATAGTGACAATGGATTGATGTTTGGCAACAGGAACAGTCCAGTTCGATATGATGAACTGATCTTTTGCAAATGAACGATTTACGATATGGTTTTCCGATTTTACTGAGTAACTCTGTAATTTTCGTTAAATTCAATTCGGTTGCCCCACCTGTGTTCTCATTCACTACAGTAGGAGTGGGAAACATTTTCATGATGAACATCGCATATTATTGATGTTCAGTGATAACATCCTGCTCAATGAACGTGAACTGATTATCAGTAGGATCAGTCGTTGTCAATAACATTCGAGTGAAATGATATTCAACAGAATGTAGACATTTTTTCAGTTCATTTCATGCATCGTTCATGCAGACCTGTTGAAACACATTCATTATGAAAAACATTAATACATGATATTCAAGCAGTTAAAAAAAAGTTAGAAATGGAGTTTACCAATCAAGAAATCAGAACACCAACAAATGCCATTGCACATTCATAAAAAAGAATCAATTTTTCACTGCTATTGTTTTCATATTCCCTTGATCTCTGTTCATGATTGCAAGTTTCTAAATTCACACACTGTCAATTAACCTGTAGTACTAGTCTGCTTCGAAATTTTCAAAGTTATATCACATCGTTCAATCTGAATTATTTTTTCTAGTTAGCGTTTTCTTAGTGAGTTAGTTTTCTATTGGATGGGGTTGTTAACCTCTCATCCAACCCTCCTCTTTTATCCGGGCTTGAGACCGGCAGTAGCAGCAGAGGAGCTCCAGGTGGAGTTGATAGTGGTGTAACGGAGTTAAAATCAGTGTGTATGATGTTGCTAACCCGTTCTGTTTTCGTTCTATTGCAGGGCGATCAAACATAAACGCTTTGAAAGCTGAAGAACAAGCCCTGCGTGTTTTGAACCCACAGGATGACTCAAAGATTTTGGTAAACAAGCAATCCCCTTTCTGTAAAAAACCTGCTATATTTGATTTTAAAATAAAGAACGCCGTGGCTACCACTTCGTGTTCTCTCTTGGTGTGAAGTGTTAAGTTAATCTTGTGTGTTGTGATTTTAGATCCTATTCGCACTTCAGTGACCGCTGATTACACATGTTACAGTGTTATAGGTCATATAAGTACTAAGGCAGAAACTTGAAGAACTACTAAAGCCATCATCCAGAAGGTAAAAGTATTTATTAACAGTTGTCGATGCAAAATACTTCGGATCCTCTGGTCAGACACCACCAGCAACAACGAACTGTGGGACAGAACGAACTAGATTCCGGTTGAGGAAGAAATCAGGAAGAAGAGCTGGAAGTAGGTAAGACACACATAAAGGAATGCACCAAACAAATCCTCACATGAAATCCTTAAGGTCAAAGGAAAATAGGAATACCAAGAAAACGCATTACTCCGAGAAATGGAGACAGACATGAGGAGAATGAACAAAGATTGGATAGAACTGGAAAGGAAGGTTCAGGACAGAATTGGTTGGGGAATAATGGTCGGCGGCCTATGGTCCATTGGGTGGTAATAGGCGTAAGTAAGTGAAGAAACATCGTTCAATATGTTTAATGGTTTACTTATTCTTGGTGTTTATATTGTACTCTCATCAGTTACAACAGAGTAGGCTTCTTCTTCTTCATAACACACATATTTTTTCATAGTTACATAACATCTTCACCAAATTCGTTACATACAAGTTAACGAAACTTGTGAAAAAACATTTGATAATGAACAATTACCTTTCACACGGAATCTTCAGTCTGGAAATCACTCACTCTAATGAATGAAAAGATTTTGTAAAACACTGAATTAACACTGAAAACTATCACAAAGTCGCATTCACTTATCTGTCAAATGTCCCTCCAAGTACTGAAGAATCATGGGAAATTTCGTCATCATTCAAATCAACTGACAATCAACACAGTCTAGATAGATGATTAAAATACACCGAGATATACTTGTGCTGCAATTTCGATCGATAACATCACTCAACTTGACATCATCACGAAACACACATTCAGCTCTCTAATTCCTTCAGATTTAATTATCACCAACTCATCTGTAATAAATGCGATCTCTTCGATATTGTCATATGTTACCATCATTTCACTACTAATGTTTTCTTCACGCAACCTCTCTCTCCAGTCATCTGTCAAACATTGATCAACGAGTTGAAATGAAACAAATGGAATCCATATACGAGGTGCTACCATCAAACTGTAAAGATAAAAAGCAGTTTACTTTAAATGATGGAACATATTAATCCTCTTTGTATCATAAAACATCTTGAAGTCCATTTCACAGACTACCACTGCTATTATTTAACATTCAGTGACATGAAATGAATGACTAGTTCACATTTCACAAAACATCTTTCACATATGTGTCAATACAAGTGTTCAAATAAAATGTTACTCTACAATAACAACTACTACCACATGCTCGTGTATGTATCATTTTTAAAACAAAGCAGCTTTTTATTAGTATTGAACAATTGAATTATATATTCAAGTAACAATTAGTAGTATAAATGATAATAAAGTAAAAGGGAAGGGAAGATAACATGTTCAGGGATAAAACAAAAACCATATGACAAAGTCAACATTCATTCATTCCAGTCGTATGAATTAAGTACACATATCATCATCTCACACGATTATTCAGTCAAAATGGTCAAACCAAATGTTTAAGGAATTCTGCTGTTATCAAATATTTCCTTTTCATTGAGTCAAAACATGCCCTGTTTGCTATTCAGAAAGACTGAACTCGTTACTTGACTGGAGTTTGTGTTCAAATCAGCTGGTACATAACTGTATAAACTGTCTAGGAGTAATAATATTAAAGATTACTTTACTCAATAGTGGAAATGTTACGGTAAAGAATTCTCTTCACCAGATGAGTAGTTTTACGATCAAGCTTCAGTGTATTTCATTATTCATTCTGATTCATGCTTCTAATAAAAAATGTGAACGATCAATTCACGTGGATATTTTCATACTATCAATAACAATGACAAATATTCCCGATAAACAAATACGGTAATCCAACGAGGATGAAATGACATGCACTCAACTTGAAAATCCATGATGCCGATGTAGCGTTACGATTGAAGTGATATAACGTTACAAATTGTCTAAAGTCAGGAAAATAAAACGTTGAATACTTATTGATTGATGTGTAGATGATTGATTCCTCAAGCGGACTGTAGTTGTTGTTCGATCTCAGAACTAGTAAAGTCATGGGTTCTCTATAAATTCTACTTGTCAATTATTGGTAACACTGAGGTACATTTGGTATGAAGTAACATTGACGTTGATACAATTTATCTATCCACACATAATTTTGTTAACAATTTACATCTAGTTAGGATGTTTTTGCAAGTTAGTTTTCTACGAAATGGAGTCACTAACCCCATGACCAACCCTCCTCCTTTATCTGGACTTGCGACCGACGGTACCCGGTAAATTGTAGTTATATATCTATAGTAAATTTGTTTTAGGTAATTCGAGTTCACTGCAAAAGCTTAACAGTACATTGTAATTTCATTGGTTGTCCGGAGATTGTGGAAAATCTGAGTGAATCTGTGCAAATTGCTGTTCACATTCTGTCATCCACAAATAATACACAACACAATGTCAAAATGTTCAAGTTGATCATCTGAATAAAACTTCCCGTCAACGTACAAATCAACTGTTATCTAACCGACTTCAATGCAGCTAGTTGACATTCTCATTCAAACCATTAGTCATACTCCTCTCTTCTTCTTATGAGCCATCGAGCATACCACTGATTTGAAACTCTTCTAGATATCAATTCAACAATACGATCAGTATTTTCAACGCATCTACACTATGAGAAAAGTGTACTTTCAACTAGCACTCCATCATTTCGCAAACAACTTTGAATATTCTTCATTACTGTGTTTACTCAAATCAATAACACTGACAATTAAAGTACGAATGTAAGGAGATCGAATTAAGAACGAGTATGAAAATGTTGACAACTTGAGCAGAAGTAGCGAATAAAACAAACACCTGCAGATGTTGGTGATCACCACTAATAATAATAATAATAATGATAATAATAATAATAATAATAATAATAATAATATACCACTGACTAATTATTAATTAACCAACTCATTCACCACAGATTTAAGTAATGAGATATGCCTTTTATCTAACAGCCATAAATAACACTTAATTGAAATCATTTCGACAATCTGTGTTGATCCCACTAATTCATACCACATTGTTCAAATAGATATTCACTACCAACTATTCTCTGATTATTATTTGAGTATGTGTACTGACACACACACGCACACAGACACACACACATACATATGTAGACATATCATGTACAGTTCTGTCTGTGTGTGTTTATAGCTGACAGTGGATAGAAACAGTTTGTCAAAAGTTGTCAAATAAATCACACCTTCCAATTTCACAATCAGTATGAATGAAGTCGTACTTTTATGTCTTATTCTCAAAATGGGAGATTTACAAATGGTATAAAATGGATTGAGTAGAATCACAAAATTAAACACAAACAATCCATATTGATAGTGATAGTTGGAAGAAGAGATTTTCAAATCAGTCTCCTATGACAAACACGTGTCAACCATCTTAACCACAATGAAATGCAAATATAATGAGAGTTATTGCCTTTCTCAAACCCATTAATTTACTTCTCATATACATGGTATTGAGTTGTATGTTATCAATTATAAACTGTATCGATTTCAAATCACACATACAACACTCACACATGAGGATGTACGCACTCAGGTATTGTGAATCGTAACCTCTTGTGATATGAAAAGAGGTAGAAAGACCAATCGAGTCATTAATCATTTCTAGCTTCTTACTGTTACAAATATATTTTAATATTAGTAAGAGATTCTGATTAAGTAGTCATAAATACATTAACCCTATAAACTTTAACCACGTGCTTCTGTATGCACTTAAGCATGGAGTATACACAACGCATACGATTCAATTGTCAACTTTCAGCTTTACAGTCTGTGTAATGAATTTGCGATTGAGTGAATAACTCATTTCTGCTTCATTTGTTTATATGATTGACGATAGTATGTTCACAACACTAATTCAAAGAATAATGTGACGGTTAATTAGAATTTAACCGCTTATCTTAGGGACTGATGACATTATTTGGGTTATCACTATTATTATTACAGTGAACGAAACGATATGCTGTAATCATGTAACTCGTAATGACTGTCATCTATATGACGCATTCATTAATAGTGTTCCCTTAAGGCAAAAGAGGACAAACGTAGACCAAAAAAAAACCGACTGTGCCAATAATTAACGGCAGATATTAGAAAGAATGAATGTTACTTGAGAACAATTTGGAAAGGAGAGAGTTTAGAATAGAGTTGATTGGAGAATTTTGATGGATGCTTATGCTTATGCTTAGCTAAGAGTAAAAGGCACTGAATGAAATGAAATGATGAAGAATTATTGATTTTTCATATTCAGTGTATACAAATCAATAGATGAAGTAGTGAAACTTCATCAGTTGAGGTGGTTCGGACATGTGTTACGTATGGCTAACCACCGACTACCGCGATGGGTTATGTTTTACAGTGTTGGAGTAGATTGGAAGAAAGTCAGGGGCGGCCAAACCAAAACATGGCACAAATCCATGAAGTCACTGACTAGTGGACTGAGTCATGTTGGTAGATGTAGGCTACCTGGTTGGGGTCCGCGAGACGATAGTCTTCGGTGGTTAGAGACCTTGAACGATATGGCTCAGAATCGTTTGCAATGGCGCAGGTGCATCCACTCTATGTGTGCTTTTTAATTCTAACCTTCTGAATTCCTCATAATCTCTACCTTTCTCTTTCTAAATTTATCTCACTGAATTATACTTTCCGAATCATATCTTCGCTCCCTAATCTTCTCCACTACTGCTAATAATTCTACTATTGCTATCACTCTTGGACTTGAACTGACAGTTGCGTCTCTGGGCTGATGTGGTATGGTAACCTGAACTGATGTACGTACGTTCTGATGTATACTTCTCAGCAGTGCCTTTGGATGTATTGATTAATCGATTCTTCTTGAGTTATTCACACACCTTTCGACTTTGTCAATCATTCACTAATAACTTCTGTTATTGCTATTTAAGGGGGCATATGAGTATTGCTCACTTTGCTTGCGCATGTCTGGCTTCATTTTGTCTGACTATACATAGTTATGCCTCGTCACACTGAGTTGGCCTATTCGCCTTCATCACTTTGCTTGTACACTTTTCATCATCATGTTTGTCTGGTTTAATGAATGTATGAAGCGAATTCATCAGCAAATCTGTATTTAGGTTTTAATTACTGCCGTTGCACAAATCGGGGTTTGCCTAAGAATGATGTATAGAAATTAAAGGGAAAGTCTATTTCATCTCATACTCGATTGTTCGTACAAACTGGAGTCAGATTGCTAGTCACTAAAGTTTCTTCAGACTAAACTCAAACTTACCAAAAGCTGACGTCACAATAATTTCATAAAATGAAATCCAATCAAAGCTGTGGAAATAAATACACTCATTATTCTGAATTGTCTGCAAAACGCATACTGAATATAGTAAAATGTTCTATCCACTGTTAACTCATAGAGATAGAGAAGCAAAGAGTACTTACTTACTTACTTACTTACTTACTTCGCCACTTACTTACTTACTTACTTACTTACTTACTTACTTACTTACTTACTTACTTACTTACTTACTTACTTACTTACTTACTTACTTACTTACTTACTTACTTACTTACTTACTTACTTACTTACTTACTTACTTACTTACTTACTTACTTACTTACTTACTTACTTACTTACTTACTTACTTACTTACTTACTTACTTACTTACTTACTTACTTACTTACTTACTTACTTACTTACTTACTTACTTACTTACTTACTTACTTACTTACTTACTTACTTACTTACTTACTTACTTACTTACTTACTTACTTACTTACTTACTTACTTACTTACTTACTTACTTACACACCTTACTTACTTACTTACTTACTTACTTACTTAATTACTTACTTACTTACTTACTTACTTACTTACTTACTTACTTACTTACTTACTTACTTACTTACTTACTTACTTATTTACACCTGTTACCCCTAGTGGAGCATAGGCCACCGACCAGCATTCTCCAGCCTACTCTGTCCTAGGCCTTTCATTCTAGTTCTATCCAATTATTGTTCATTCTTCTCATGTCTGTCTCTTATGTACCTAAATTAATGATAGCTTTGGTTATCAGAAGGGTCATCGGCCTCATGACTTCCGAAAATACTCGGCTTTCATCATGAGACATCATAACTCTTCTGAATGAAAACTCACTAATAATAACCAAATTGATTGACTGATAAAACAAGAATGTTGAATTCTTTAAAACACAAATATAATACAAATAGAATTGTATATGAAACCATAACTCTCAGCGGAAAATCAATTTCGCCCTCCCCCCTAGGTGTCAATTAGGTGAAAGTATAATATTGAGAAAATTAATAATCAGATTTCAAATATTTATGTCAGATATAATTAGTAACTTTTTTTTCTTAAAAAAAGAAAACAGTTATTAGTTTTTTATCGATTTTCATATTTGTCTGATGATGTCTACCGAATCAGTCACACACATATATACGCCTTGTCTATAATAATTATGGCGACAATGAAGTTGATGAGTTAATTCGATTTTGAATAAATATTTCACATGAAGGTAATTGTTGGAAGCGTTAGATCCTCAATACTCACTTGGAAAGGGTCCAAACTTGGGATTTTTTTGTGTTTTCGCGCATAAGCTGCATTGTTGACCTTGAGATTTTTTTCAATTGGAGTTATGGAGTTTAGTGTTTTTACACATTTGAAATCATCAATCAATTATTGTTACTAGACCATCATTAGAAACCTGGAAGCAGTGAAAGACGGCCGTCAAGTCCTGGTATGGGACTCATCAGCAATGCGCATCCACGACTCCTGCACCTCGCAGGATGCGAACCCGGTACCTTCGGTATTGTGAGCGAACGCCTAACCTCTGGACCACTGATCCGGTATCGAACGGTGTTAATGTCTAACTCTGATTGATCTAGGGATTTTTCGCGACCTTGAGATTACATTTCCCACTCGAAAAATTCTTGACTGTCTATTGGTTGATGGACTATTTTAGTAGGCTATTTTTGTGCCTCTCCAAGGGACGTTACTATCAGTTGTATAAATAAACTCGATTTGTGTGCTTGTTAACCTGGTATTTTCTGGTTGCTTGTAGAATACACTTGCTACACCTTATCAAGACTTCTTGATATAGTTAACCATGCCAGGGGTAAACGGATTAGAATAGCCTGTCGTATCACTGAGTCATTGCTTCATTCCGTTTACCGAGTAAGGTGAACTCGTAATAACATTCAAGTATATCAGTTGACGAGTATATCAGTAATCAACAAGTAAAACTTTGACTCATGTTTTATGCCAATAGGTACATATCAATAAAGTATACTTGGAATTATTGAATGAAATGATGCTCCTTGTATCCTAAAATCAATATCATGTCCGTCTGATTGTTTAATATTAAATAAATTTGATTAGAGCTAATATGGATTTAAGATTTTCAGTTGTCGAACTTCAACTATTAAAAATATGTTAACATAATGTATAAGCGGTATTTGAATTTTTAGTGGGCTGTGTTATGTTTGTCGTCAGGCTCACCATTTTTGTGGCTGCGTTAAACTCTAATGTAGGGTTCACTAATTTAGTGGCCCGCTATTTGACTCCAATATATATGAACAGTCGAATATGTTATGAAATAAATCATCCCCGTTTGTACAACAGCGGTGGTTAGAAACCATATACGCATTCCGTTGGATGAGTTTGTGCAAACAGACATGAGAATACGAAGTGTGAAAGCAAAACAAAGCGAAGCTGAGTGGAGAAGGCAAGCGAGTCAACTTCATGGAATGAGTCATGGACTAAGCATTTCTAGTCAGACAAAAATAAGCAGGACATGTAGCAAGCGAAGTAAACAGCAAACACATTTGACCGGAAACAACCAAGATTTGAGCAAATGCTGAACAAGGTCAAACGACATGTAAATAATGACTCAATAGAAAAGGTTTATCCGAAGCTAAGAAAAGTCATGTGGGCTCAAGATAAAAGTCTTGCGAGTGAACGCCCGACCTCTGCACCACTGAGCTGACATTCAAAGGTGTTAATGTCTTACCCTGATTGATCTAAGGATTTTGAGTCACCTCACACATTTGTCTTTGGTAGTTACTGCCTACATCCGAACAAAGTTGAACTCCACTAGTCACGTCTTCTCACTAGAACTCCAAGAATTTCCTATCGAAGCTAGTCACTAGTGTGAACAATGTATGATTTTTCATCATAAAGTTATGCAGATCATTGTTTTTACTCATTGAAATCATGAGTAGAAGGAGTTGTGAATCAGCGCTGCTGACGAATGCTTCCATATCCAAAGGTAGGACAAGTCATCTGTGAGCTTAACATAAAACTACATCCACTACAAGTTAATTGAACTTGATCAAAAGAATCCGATCAGTATCAAATTACCTAAATAAACATAAGATTTATTATGATCAAATGATCAATCAATTGTAAATTGTATCACTCTGTTTATTATTTATGATTGTGACAATTAACAAAATCGATTACATACACATGTGTATGAGGTTGCGCAACTACGTGAATTTGATCAAGTTAGACATTAACACCGTCAGATACCGGCTCAGTGGTCTGACGGTTAGGGCGCTCGCGCACAATATTGAAGGTTCTGGGTTTGAACCCTGCGAGGTGCAGGAGTCGTGGATGCGAACTGCCACTGATGAGTCCCATACCAGGACGAAACGGCCGTCCAGTGCTTCCAGGTTTCTAATGGTAGTCTAACATTGATCTATTCATGGTTACAAATAATACATACACATATGTAAAGAAAAAAATTTGGACAACTATTTTCTTTCTTGTATTGACATGTTACCGGTGGAGTTCCGCGCAGTCGGGTGTAGACAGTAACCACCGAAGACATTGGGTAAGGTTGTGTGAAATCCATAGACTAGTCAAAGTTAGACACTAGTAACGTTAGATGCCTGCCAAGTGGTCCAGAAGTTAAGCGTTCATGCTCAAGAACGCAGATCCTGGTTTCGAATCCTGCGAGTTACAGGAGTTGTGGATGCGCACTGTTGATGAGCAGTCCCATACCGGGACGAAACGGTCATCTAGTGCTTCCATATTTCTAATGGTGGTCTAACAATCATTTATTCATAATTTCAAATGTATAAAAACATCAATCTTCATAATACTCTTGTTTTAATTTGTCAAATATTATTTACATACTAATCAAATAAATTAATTAGTAAATTCTAATACAAACAATTTGAATTAACTCCCCATCATCAAATTGAACAATGAATTATTTTTTAAAGTAACAAATTTGTTTAAATTTGTGTCATTTTGATACATCAAATCAAATCAAATCAACTGAATTCAATTGTAGACAGAAATTTTTTTTAAATTTAGAGAAATATCGAAGATGCAACCAATAGTCAACTAGTCAATGAATGACAAAGAACACACACAAACATAACAAAATAAAGAGAAAATGATACACAATAATGCCTACAAGTGTTGTTGTATGTATATCTTCATATTGAGGGTGATGATGATGAGGATGATGATAAATGCTTAGATAGACAAGTATGATTTTGGCTTCAATGTTTTTCTGCTACTTCAAACTAGTCTGTCAATAATCATCATAAGAATGAAGTTGTTTCAGTGCTTTATATTGTAATAGGTATATATATATATATATATATATATATATATATATATATATATATATACCAAACTGTCATAATGTGTTTTATTACCCTTGGGATTAAGAGATTCTATGATTAGTGCATTAGATTAATTACTCTATCGTCCCTTCTCTTCCTCTTCTCTTCCTGCTTCGCTTCTGTTTGGCAAGAATTCTTATCATCGATTCCACGGATTGATTAGTGTACTTCTCTTATTGCTATAAGTTTAGTGTTTTACTCACATTCAATACAAATATACATAGAAGGGCTTTTTGTCTGCATACATAAATTTGTAGATATATGTAATTTAATGATTGAATTTCCGCATTTCTTGTGTCGATTTCATTGAATAACTGGGTTTTTTTTCAAAAAAATATTCTCACTTAGTTTTGTTGTTGTTGATAGGTTTGTGATAAAAGCTGTCATAGAATGAATAGCATGAAATAAAGAAAAGATGTAAATTAACATTGATTATGTAAATAAATGTATTCTTGATACCATGGAATCGATCAATGTTAGACCACCATTAGACGATACCTGGAAGCACTGGACGGCCGTTTCATCCTGGTATGGGAGTGAACATCAACAGTACGCATCCACAACTCTTGTAACTCACAGGATTAAAACCCAGTGTGGTGCGCGCTACTTATAAGTAGTATATGACGTGAGTGTAAACGTAATGTCTGACAGCAGAGGATGAGGGAAGATCGAGAAAGGAGGAAGAGTGGGAACACAATGGAATTTGTATGAAACGCATGAATAGTGAGTGAAATGTCAGACAATGGACTGAGGATGGATTGAAGATTTGTAAATTAACGGTTTACGATATGGTTTTCCTATTTTACTGAGTAACTCTGTAATTTGCGATAAATACAATTTGGTTGTCCTCACCTGTGTTCTCCTTCACTACACCAGAATCTGCGTTCTTGAGTATGAATGCTTAACTTCGGGACCACTGAGTCGGCATCCAACGCTATTAATGTCTAACTTTGACTAGTCTAAGGATTTCACACAACCTCACCCAATGTCTTCGGTAGTTACTGCCTACACCCGACAGGGTTGAACTCCATTGATCACATCTCACTACAGAAGAGAGAAAACAGTTATCCAAATACTTTTTCCTGTACATGTGTGTGTACGTAATCGATTTTGTTAATTGTTACAATCAGAACCAATAAACAGAGTGATACGATTTACAATTGATTGACCATGTGATCATCATAAATCTTATGTTTATTTAGGTATTTTGATACTGATCGTATTCTGTTGATCAAGTTCAATTAACTTGTAGTGGATGCAGTTTTATATTACGCACACAGGGTTTGTCCTACCTTTGGATAAACATAATATGGAAGCATTCGTCAGCAGAGCTGATTCACAACTCCTTCTACTCATGATTTCAATGTGTAAAAACAATGATCTCCATAACTTTATAGTGAAAAGTCATACAATGTGCACACTAGTGACTAGCTTCGAGATGAAAATCTCGGAGTTCTAGTGAGAAGACGTGACTAGTGGAGTTCTACCTTGTTAGGTATAAACAGTAACAGTTGCGCGAAATCCCTAGGTTGATCAGGGTTAGACATTAACACCGTTAGATACTGGCTCAGCGGTCCAAAGGTTGGGTGTTCACTCGTAAGACCGAAGGCCCTTGGTATAAATCGTGAGAGCAGCGGGTATCCTGGATGCGCACTGCTGATAAATCCCATACCAGGAATAAACGGGGTCCGGTGCTTCCAGGTTTCTAATGGTGGTCTAACAATGATTCATTCATGCTTTAAATGTGTAAATACAATGATCTCCATAACTCTAAATGAAAATATTGTACCATATGGCAGAGATGGATGGGGGTTAATAGTGGAATCAAGGGAAGTAGGTTTTTGTCCTGTTTGAGACTGCTCAATTGCAGTCTTCAACATCAGTTAGAAGATTCTATACAACCAACATAAATAGTACCATACTATAATTCACTGGTTACAAAGTTTGTAAGTCACCTTTTTGTATCTAGATAACTAGTTCACAGCTTCTTTTAATAAACAGATTTAAGGATATAGATCGCCAGACACCATCAGTAACAACCTACTGTGGGATAGAACAAACCAGATTCCAGTGGAGGAGGAAATCAGGAAGAAGCGGTGGAAATAGATAGGACACACACTACGAAAAACACCGGACTGCGTCACAAGACAAGCCCTCACATTGAACCCTCAAGGCATAAGGAAAAGAGGAAGGCCAAGGAACACATTACGCCAAGAAATAGAGAAAGACATGACAAGAATAAACAGGAACTGGAAAAAACTGGAAGCCCAGGACAGAGTTGGTTGGAGAAAACTGGTGGACGGCTTATGCTTCATTGGGGATAACAGGCGTAAGTACGTAAGTAAGGATATTGATCAACAATTAAAGTAATTGACCAACTATATCTTAGAAAATACAGTGTACTCGAATGAAGAGAAATATAAACTAAGAGATGACGGAACATGTTTGATTAAGAAATTTTATGAATACATATTTTCTTCAAATTCTTGTGATCAACCCAAATCTCTCAACAAGTGGTACAAGGTGTTCATCAAAAAACTATGTGAAACAAGTTCCTTGTAATGTGGCATACTTTAAGTAAATGTGTACTTGTTATTTTGAGTAAACAACTATTCTAAATGTATCATGAGAACTAAACTAAACCAACTGCATATTTTGAGACCTCACTGAAGCGCAACTTACCCCCTATTAGACTAGAACAGTGAGTGACAAGTTGCATACTTTTTGATGATTGAATTATATCAATGTGTGGTTTTTAAAAAAATACCAACTAATGCTAACCATACCTCAAAGATTGTGGTGGTGGTGTTTGGTTCTCTGAGATGGATGTTTTGGTTGTGGAGCTTTCATTGTTCTTCTTCTGAACAACATCATGATCAGCACAAACTTCAGATAGAAGTGAAGCATTCGAATTTCTCCACATTTGACCTATAGGCTTGTTCTGTTAACCACGATCTTGATTAGTTGCTGTTAACCTTAAACCTGTCGTTGTTTGCATCCCCCTTTTGATCTGTTTCTTGATCTTATGTCACTTCTATCTGAAGTTTGTGCTGATGATGTTGTTCAACAGAAGAACAATGAAAGCTCCACAACCAAAACACCTAGCTCAGGGAACCAAACACCAGCACCGCAATCATCCACCTGAGCTACAAATCTTCTGCACCATCTCATAGTTCAAAGATTTCTTGTAAGATTGATATAATATTTATTCTCGACTTCATCAATGATTTCAATCACGTCTATCGACAAATATCGAATAAATGTTATTAGTGCAGAATGCAGTTATTGTTACCATAGAAATCATGAAGTCAATTTAGCTATACCACCAAAGAAAACCGGACAGAATTAGATAGCTGTTTCATTACAGTACGGGACTCCTCAGAGTATGCATCTGTGATTCCTACTCCATTACAAAAGTCAGGAAACTCGAACACATGCGAACGTATAGCATACAGAACAAATGAGTCAGCATCGATTGAAACAGATAGTTCTTAGTTCGATAAATGGAGAGGGGTCGTAGATGATCAATGCTAAGGACTCTCATATTAGAATAATGTAACAAAGATTAATTTGTGATATCAATCAGTTAGTGGAATCCACCAGTCAAACAATCATTTAGTGATTAGATTAGATTAGGAAATTAGTCTCTCAAATCATAAAACAAGTCAAAACATAATATTTGGCATTCTTATTCAACAACTCCATGTTTCTCTGTTTGTTTATCCGTTCGTCTATTCGATTGCATGCAAATCAATGTGCGTTAACGCATTTAAACATACCGGTGAATCACTATCAATGAATATCAATTGGACAAGGCATATTCATATTGATAGAGACGGATAGATGGATTAATTGTACAATTCCCTGTAGAGTAATTCACCATGATTTAAACATTTTATGACAGATTCATCTCATTCCTATCATTACACCATTTTCTCTCATTCCAAACAAACACCACTCAAAACACATCCAATAACAGTTTACTCAATCTAAACTTCTACTTTAACACGAAATAATTCAGTATGATTTGTAATTGGCAATATGATTATCTATCTGTCTGTTTGTCTGTCTATCTCACTATCTAACTCTTACAGCGAGAATCAGAATGTGTCTGTTCTCAAGAAATTAAAACTGTAATTACAATTATGCAAGAAACAATAACAATCTGGTCTACTTGTAACACAAGTTGGTATAAAAAATCATTGTGAAGTATTCAGAGAAATATACTCAGATAGATAATTCGCTTATCATCATTCCACTACTGTCAATGGGTGAATGTGTGTGAATGAGTGTGAATGTGAGTTGATATTCACTATCCTGATGTACCTTAGGTCAACTATGACAACATATACTCTGTGAATGGAAATATTTGTTGGGAAGAGGGAGATTGAGGAATACACACTCTACAAAATAATTTATTTGAAAAGTTATATTAGATGAGGTGAAGAGGAGTGGGGAGGGATGGAGTGGAATGGAGTGGAGTGTGGTGATGCATATAAACTCATGGAGATTTACTCATCATTCCAATTCACCCGTTCATTCATTCATTCAGTTAGTCAGTCGTTTATTTGATCAGTCAATTAACCAACCAACCAATCATCCATTCATCCATACACACAAACCAACCGAATAACACAACCAAATCACAACACATCACTCATGTAGTTAGTCTGTTATTATTCAACTATTCAAATGATCAACTATACACTTTTCATTTCAATGATTAGGTTGATGGTCATCAACTGGGGAATTGGAATCTGTGAATTCGTCTACTAAAACAACCACTGAGTTGAATGAAGTCATCAATTGAAGTGAGATTTGAATGATTGGATTAATTATGGTCAATGAAATGAACTAACTACTCATTTGACAAGCAACCTAATTCCAACCATAAAATTTTAATTTTTGTAATGATATACAAATTGACTGTGAATATGTTTGTTGTTGGTGTTGTTGTCTGTTGTCTGTTGATGTGTTGTGATGTTATGGAATGTAAAATGGTTACGTCTGTTTGTTTGTTTGTGTGTGTGTGTGTGAGGAAATGTAGAACAAAATATACATTGAATGCGAACTCGTGACCTGAATTAATCAACTGAATTGTTTTAATGAAACTAACTTAATTGTTTTGGAATGTGAATGAGATTCATTTTTTTTTCATGATCAAATGCTTTCTGTTTTTAAAATTTGCCTGAATGAATCAGTTATAATCCTTTTTTTCTTTAGAAAGTACATTAAATTATCTTCTGTACAATATTTTTTTTACACAGTTGAAATCATCAATCAATTATTGTTACTAGACCACCATTAGAAACCTGGAAGCACTGGATGGCCGTTTCGTTCTGGTATGGGACTCATCAGTGGCAATGCGTATCCACAAATCCAGCATCTCGTAGGATTCGAACCCGGGACCTTCGATATTGTGCGCAAACGACTAACCTCCGAACCACTGGTCTGGTATCCAACGGTGTTAATGTCTAACCCTGATCAATCTAAGGATTTCGCGCCACCTCACCCATTTGTCTTTGGTATTTACTGCCGAACAGAGTTGAACTCCACTGGTCACGTCTTCTCACTAGAACTCCTAGAATTTCTTCACGAAGCTAGTCACTAGTGAGCATATTTTACGATATTTTCATTTATGATTATGGAGATTAGTGTTTTCACACATTTGAAATCATCAAACAATCGTTGTCGTGGATGCGCACTGCCGACGAGTACCATATCAGGACGAAACGGCCGTCCAGTGCTTCCAGGTTTCTAATAATGGTCTAGTAACAATGACTGATTGATGATTTCAAATGTGTAAAAACGCAAACCTCCAAAACTGTGCCTCACAATATTTTATTGTTTGTGTTTTTTACGAATTGATTTTAGTCAGAGTATCATTGATAAATCATTGGGAGCATTGAAGATATATTTCTTCTTAGTATAGAAATTCACAATAATACTCACCCACCACTTCACTAGGAATAAAACTGAAGAAGTTTGCGCCTTGACATGTCCAATCATAAAATTCCAACTTTGATCATTTTGAGGTATAATAATAATAATACCTTACTCCCAATATAGTTTTCTAAGAAATCTTATCCTGGTATAAAACAGCTATTCAATACACTATGGGTTTAACTTCGCCTAGAGCCCATCTAGAGCTACTGGCGGTTTTAAGCCAGGGTAAAGGAGGAGAGTTGGACCTGTGGTTAGCGACTTCATCTCGTAGAAAACTAACTCGCTAAAAAAACGCTAATCAGAAAATATAATTCAAACCATTTAAACTTTTCTGTGGGAGTTAAAAGATCGTCATTTAATAGAGTTATGACGCTGATAACCCTTCTGACAATCAGACCAACCATTAATTTTAGATACAATGTGGTAGACCGGGGCAGCCATCCAGAATGTTACAGAAATGAAAACGTACAGTGGCTTCCAACAGTAACTTCACTAAGATCCATGATGAATATAACATAGAAATTAAAATAATCTCTACAAAATCATAGAAAAAAAAGCAGTTACATGAAGTATGATTCTTTCAGAAAAATTTCATTCAAACTAAGCACATGTGGTAATATACACTGTGATTGAAAATTACTTACTTACTTACTTACGCCTGTTACCCCCAATGGAGCATAGGCCGCTCACCAGTTTTCTCCAACCAACTCTGTCCTGGGCTTCTCTCTCCAGTTCTGTCCAATGTTTGTTCATTCTTCTCATATCTTTCTCTATTTCTCGGCGTAATGTATTCTTTGGCCCTCCTCTTTCCCTTTTGCCTTGAGGGTTCCATGTGAGGGCTTGTCTCGTGACGCAGTTTGGTGCTTTCCGCAATGTGTGACCTATCCACTTCCAACGCTTCTTCCTGATTTCCTCCTCCACTGGAATCTGACTTGTTCTCTCCCACAGTTCGTTGTTGCTGATGGTGTCTGGCCAACGAATACGAAGTATTCTGCGTAGACAGCTGTTAATAAACACTTGTATCTTCTGGATGATGGCTTTGGTAGTTCTCCAAGTTTCCGCTCCATACAGTAGAACTGTCTTCACATTTGTATTGAAAATCCTTATTTTGGTTTTGGTTGAAAGTTGTTTGGAGTTCCAGATATTTTTCAACTGTAGAAATGCAGCCCTTGCTTTGCCAATCCGTGCCCTCACATCTGCATCGGATCCACCTTGGTTGTCGATGATGCTGCCAAGATATGTAAAGGTGTTGACGTCCTCCAAGGCATCTCCATCAAGAGTGATTTGGTTGGTGCATGTTGTGTTGCATCGGAGAATTTCGCTTTTTTCTTTATGTATGTTGAGACCTACTGCTGCAGAGGCTGCTGCCACACTGGTCGTCTTCTCTTGCATTTGTTGTTGAGTGTGCGATAGAAGAACCAAGTCGTCTGCGAAGTCCAGGTCGTCCAGCTGCGTCCTAACTGTCCAGTTGATACCGTGCTTCCCTCCAGATGTTGACGTTTTCATAATCCAGTCAATGACCAGGAGAAAGAGAAAGGGTGAGAGTAAGCAACCTTGCCTCACACCGGTCTTCACCTCAAAAGAGTCTGTCAGCTGACCTCCGTGCACGATTTTGCAGTTGAATCCATCATAAGAATTCCGTATGATATTGACTATTTTCTCAGGCACACCGTAGTGTCGAAGAAGCCTCCACAGTGTTTTCCTATCCACGCTATCAAATGCTTTCTCGTAGTCGATGAAGTTGATGTAGAGTGGTGAGTTCCATTCAATTGATTGTTCCACAATGATCCGTAATGTAGCAATTTGGTCAGTACACGATCGATCCAGCCTGTTGATCTCGAAGTTGGGCGTCTAAGAAGTCCTTCATTCTGTTTAACAACACCCTGTTGAAGACTTTGCCTGGTATTGAAAGAAGAGTGATGCCTCTGTAGTTTTCACACTTGCTCAGGTCGCCTTTCTTTGGTATTTTGATCAGGTATCCTTCTTTCCAATCTGATGGTACTTTTTCCTCATCCCAAATCTTCTTGAAGAGGATATGAAATATTTTCGCAGTTGCTTCTACATCTGCTGTCATTGCCTGTGCTGGAATGTTTTCTGGTCCTGCTGCTTTGCCGCTCTTGATTTGTCTGATGGCCATACTGATCTCCTCAATTGTAGGTGCGCCAATGTTAATTGGGAGGTCCGTGGATGCTGCTTCGATGTTGGGTGTGTTCAGTGGAGCTGGTCGATTCAATAGTTCCTGAAAGTGGTCTACCCACCTATTTCGCTGTTCTTCAGTGTTGCTGATTACTTTGCCTTCCTTACTTTTCACTGGTCGTTCTGGTTTACGATAGTTTCCCGTCAGTTTCTTTGTTGTTTCGTACAATTGTCTCAAGTTTCCTTCTCTTGCAGCCTTTTCCGCCGTCATTGCTAGATCTTCCACATATTTTCGTTTGTCAGCTCTGATGCTCTTCTTCACTTCCCTGTTTGCTTCTGTGTATGCAGCTTGTGCGGTAACTTTCTCCGCTCTTGTTCGGCTGACATTCACTGCTGCCTTCTTGTTCCTCCTTTCCTCAATTTTTGCAAGAGTATCAACAGAGATTCATTCCTTGTGATGGTACTTCTTGTGACCAAGAACTTCGTGACATGTTGAAGTGATTGCCTCCTTAATCCCTTTCCAATTGTTCTCCAATGTTGCGTCCTCTCCATTGTGTAGATCCTGAAAGGCCTGGAACCTATTGGTGAGGGCTATCCTGAATTCGTTGAGCTTTACAGTATCCCGAAGGAATGCCGTATTAAACTTGTGTGATGTTGTCTGCCCCGTTGTCCAGTGCTTCTTTAGTTTCAGTTTCATTTTGGCGATTAGCAAATGGTGATCTGAGGCTATATCAGCTCCTCTCCTGGTTCTCACATCCTCCATAGTCCTTCTGAACGTTTTGTTGATACAGATATGATCAATCTGGTTTTGAGTAGTGTGATCCGGTGAAATCCATGTGGCTTTGTGAATGCGTTTGTGCGGGAATATTGTGCCACCGATGACCAGTTTGTTGAAGGCACATAGGTTTGCAAATCTCTCACCATTTTCGTTTCTTTCTCCCAGTCCATGTCGTCCCATGATGTCTTCATATTCAGTGTTGTCCATTCCAACCTTGGCATTCAGGTCTCCCGTAAGAATCGTCAAATCCTTTGGTGAACATTTCTCGACGATTGACTGCAGCCTTTCGTAGAATTGATCTTTACCGTCGTCATTGTAGTCATTAGTAGGTTCATAGCATTGGATGACGTTCATTGTAATGTCCGCTTTCTTTGTTTTGAAGGATGCTTTAATGATCCTGGGTCCATGAGATTCCCATCCTATTAGTGCCTTTTGTGCATGTTTGGACAGCATCAGTGCAACTCCTTGTGTATGTGAAGCATTTTCCTCTTCATGACCATAGTATAACAGCAGTTCCCCTGAAGCTAGTCTCAGTTGTCCTACTTGTGTCCAATGTGTTTCACTGATTCCAAGCACCTCGAGGTTGTATCTTTTCATTTCTGCCGCAACTTGAAATATTCTTCCAGTCTCCCACAATGTACGAACGTTCCATGTATCTAAAAAAATGGTTGCTCTGGTTGTCAGAAGAGGCATCGGCCTCGTGACTTCCGAGGGAACTCGGCTTTCATCACGCGACGTCATAATTCTTCCTCCAACTCCCAGGGCAGAGTTAAAATGGTTTGAATTATTTTTTCTGGTTAGCGTTTTTTTGGCAAGTTAGTTTTTGACGGAATGGGGTCGCCAACCCCATGTCCAACCCTCCTCCTTTACCCGGGCTTGGGACCGGCAGTAGCCCCGAAGGTTCTACTGGCGGAGTTGTGATTGAAAATTAAGTATCATTTAAATGAAATATTTAACTAGTAAGTAATATATTGTAATATTGTTCAACTAATAAATTTATTAAGAAGATTACATTGAAATAATGAATAGATCATTTTTAGACCATCATTGGAAACCTGGAAACATTGGATGGCTATTTCGTCCAAGTATGGGACTCATCATCAGTGTGTACCCACGACTCTCCAAGCGGTAATCGGGTCAAGTATTCTCCGTCTCACACGTAAACACTTAACCTCTTGATCATTTAGCTGACTTCTAAAGGTTTTGGCTTAACCTTGATCATCTTTACCTTTTTCCTTGAATAATTGAACAATTGAACATGTTAAATATTCAAGTGTTCAATCAATATGTCTCACACGTATACACTTAATCATTTAGCTAACTTCTAAAGGTGTTGGCTTGACCTTGACCATCTTTACCTTTCTCTTTAAATAATTGAACAATTGAACATGTTAAATATTGAAGTGTTGAATCAGTGTGATTTTAGAACTGAATATGCATTAAAGTCTATAATGATTTGTTATTTATTATAGGTGATGAACTAAAACAATATGGTGAATAAAATAATTACAAATAATTTGTTTGAATGTGTCAGTTTATAAAAACACCTGTATTATAAAGAGTAGTATTACTAGAAAATTAAATGAACATCTGTATAATAATTATTACAAATGATTATATGACCACACTTGTACACTTGTACACTTATGATACTGCAACAGTCAAAATTCAACATTTTCTGCAAAATATGGATATTTTAAGCGAGAGAGAAATCGTTATTGATTTTTTAACTGAATATCACGATAAGCCGTCGTTTAGTTTAATCTGTATTGTATTGGTTCAGAAAGTATTTTGTTCAATGACTGTTTCAAAGTTGATACTTTGTGTCAAAGTATGTCAAGAATATTTGACCAAATTTATTTTAATAAAATCACTTTGACTACTTGTTAGTAGTATAAGTTGTTCAATAAAATAATCCACTGAACTCATACAAGTATCGTGCTTATTACGAAACTTAAAAAAATCATTGATTTGAGATTGTTTTTTCTTAATTGTACGCAATCTCAAAGAATTTCAGAAATCAGGTTGAAATTAATGTTAATCGCTGAGTAGTTTATCAATGTTTTTTATGTCAAAGATAAGATGGTGAAGCAAAACATTTATTTTCAAAAGATTACAGTATCATTTTCCGGGCAGCTCTCTAAATAGTTAGTTCAAGCCATGAAGTTTTTTGATCATGGTTCATAACTTATGTTCTAAAATTTACTGTTTATTTTTATACTACTATAAAATTGAGAAAAGTAGTATTTGACTTGCATCACCACATCACTTAAGTAGTGTATATAGATATTTAGAAAATTAACAACCAATCAAAAGATAAATCAATCTGATGAATTTTTCTCCTGTCACATCAGATATTCAAAGGATTCCTTATAGATTAAGAAGAGGAAGATGATTAATTACTCCAAGATAGTTGACTGACATGATCAATCATACAATTTTATTTATGAAATATTGATTTTCAACTTGAATAGATTTTTATCGACTAATTCGTTTAAGGTATCCACTGGTGAAGTGAATAAAATTCTCCAAATTGTGGATACATTCAAAGTATTTAACATGAAGTTGGCATCGATTTTATAGTCCAGAAAGATAAACAAAGTTTCACAGTGAAATTGTCCAACGTCAGTAAACTCAACAATGGTGGAAGACATTCTTGGTGAGTTTTGAACTACGAACAATTCGTTCTCATATATCAAATAAATGACAGATGGCTTTTTGAATACTTAATAAATGATTGAAGTGACACATTCAGATACTTTTGTACATAAGGAAACAACTTATATATTTACTAGTGTCTAAGAACAGTAATCTTTATTTGTCTACTAGTAAGATAGGTAGAAACGTACTTTTCAAAAAATCTAATCTTAATCAATACGTTCAGTGATAATTCGCCTTTAAATTTTGGAATTAAACAATGAAAGTATCAAAAAATACCAAGAATTCATAACTTTACTGGTTATATTCTAACTGCATTAGTGCACCTTTTTTCATTACACGGTTGTGGAGAATATTGAGTTTCTACGAAATCGTGGATCGGTCAATGATAGACTAACATTAAAAACCTACAAGTACTGAACAACCAGATTCCAGTGAAGGAGGAAATCAGGAAGAAGCAGTGGAACTGAATGGGTCACACATTGCGGAAAGCACTCAAATGATTAACAAGACAAGCCCTCACCTGGAATCCTTAAGGTCAAACGAAAAGAGGAAGACCGAAGAAATAGAGAAAGATATGAGAGGAATGAACAAACATTGGACAGAACTGGAAAGGGAAGCCCAGGACAGAGCAGGTTGGAGAACACCAGTCGGCAGCCTATGCTCCATTGGGGGTGATAGGCGTAAGTAAGTATGTACATAGGACAAAGTGGACGACCTCTTCAGCTCCGTTTACGTGAACACCAATTAGCAGTCAAACGCCACGACAACGCTTCGCTTATATCAATACACACCGACAATTATGGACACACATTTGATTGGAACAATGTGGAAATACTGGGTAGGGGGAGGACAAAGAACACTAGAGAATTTTTAGAATCAGTAATCAGTAATCAACAAACACATCGACACTGATCCAATTTATCAACCAATCAGGAAAATCATAGGTGACACAGGATCAAGAAACAGATCAAAAGGGGGAGGCAATCAAAACAAAGTTGCAAACAACGACAGGTCAAAGGTCAACAGCAACCAATCAAGATTCGGGTTAGCAGAACAAGCTACAGGTCAAACGTGGAGAAATTCGAATGCTTCACTTCTATCTGAAGTTTGTGCTGATGATGTTGTTCAGTAGAAGAACAATGAAAGCTCCACAACCAAAACAACCAGCTGAGAGAACGAAACACCACCGCAAGTAATTATGTAAGTAAGTAATCCAAAGTTAACTGATAATTTCATAGGCTAATTATGCAAATACAGAAACGCATGTTATGGCAAATTATACAAATCAGAGTAAAGATATTTTCTAGGATATAATATTCTGTAAAGATAATAATTTGTTTGAAATTCCGTGATTTAATCATCAAGATAAATCACAATTGAACAGAAATCAATACGATGAATTTTTCACGAGTTCACATTAATTGCATATTTTGTTCTACATTTCCGTTTGCCTACAATGCCAAAGGTCCCGGGTTCGAATCCTGCGAGGAGCAGGAGTCATGGATGCGCACTGCTGATGAGTCCCATACCAAGACGAAACGGCCGTCCAGTGTTCCAGGTTTCTAATGGTGGTCTAACAATAATTGATTGATGATTTCAAATGTGTAAAAACAAACAAACATTTGCATTCTCCATTTCATAACATCACTACACATCAACAGACAACAACAACAACAGCAAACATATATTCACAGTCAATTTGTACATTATTACAAAAATTAAAATTTTATAGTTGGCATTAGGTTGCTTTTCAAATGAGTAGTTAGTTCATTTCATTGACCATAATTAATCCAATCATTCAAATCTCACTTCAATTGATGACTTCATTCAACTCAATGGTTGTTATTGTGGTTGTTGTAGTTGAATTCACAGATTCCAATTCCCTAGTTGATGACCATCAACATAATCATTGAAATGAAAAGTGTATAGTTGATCATTTGAATAGTTGAATAATAACAGACTAACTACATGAGTGATGTGTTGTGATTTGGTTGTGTTATTCGGTTGGTTTGTGTGTATGGATGAATGGATGATTGGTTTGTTGGTTAGTTGACTGATCAAATAAACGATTGACTGACTGCGCGAGTGAATTGAAATGATGAGTAAATCTGCATGAGTTTATGAGCATCACTCCACTCCACTCCATTCCACTCCATCCCTCCCCACTCCTCTTCACCTCATCTAATATAACTTTATGTAGAGTGTGTATTCCTCAATCTCCTTCTTCCCAACAAATATTCCCATTCACAGAGTATATGTTGTCATGGTTGACCTAACGTACATCATCATCATCATAATGAATATGAACTCACACGCACACTCATCGACACACTGACACATTGATAAACAATAGCAGTAGTTGGAATAATGACAAGTGAATTATCTATCTGAGTGTATTTCTCTGAATACTTCACAATCATTTTTACACCAACTCGTGTTACAAGTAGACCAGATTGTTATTGTTTCTTGCATAACTGTAATTAGAAATTTTTGTTTTGAGAACAGACACGTTTTGATTATCGCTCTTAGAGATGTATAAATCGACTGACAAACAGACCGATTTATTGAAATTGCCAATTACAAATCACACTGAATTATTTCTTGTTAAAGTAGAAGTTTAGATTGAGTAAACTGTTATTGGAATAAGTTCGATGGATGCGTTTTAAGTGTTTGTTGGAATGAGAGAATATTGTGTAATGATAGGAATGAGATGAATCTGTCATAAAATGTTTAAATCATGTGGAATTACTCTACAGGGAATTGTACAATTAATCCATCTCTCTCTCTCTCTATCAATATGAATATGCCTTGTTCAATTGATATTCATTGATAGTGATTCACCGGTTTGTATAAACGCGTTAACGCACATTGATTTGCATGAAGTGGAACGAACGAACGAACGACTGAAAAATCAAACGAGTATATGTGAAATGAGAATGCTAACTGTTATGAATTGACCTGTGTTGTGATTGAAAGGCGATTAGGAAATAGTTTCTTAATCTTATCTAATCTAATCTCTGAATGAGTGTTTGATTGTTGGATTTTACCAAGTGATTTATACATTTTTCTCAATTTAAATCACCAAATGACCTTTGCTTTGAAATCTATTAACTTGAATTACTAGATATATCTATTTACATTATTGAAACCATGAATCAATCAATGTTAGACCACCATTAGAAACCTGGAAGCACTGGACGGCTGTTTCGTCCTGGCATGGGACTCATCAGCAGTGCGCATCCACGATTCCTGCACCCTGTAGGATTCGAACCCAGGACTTTCGGTATTGTGCGCGAACGCCCTAACCGTTAGATCACTGAGCCGGTATTTAACGTGTTAATGTCTAACTTGATCAATTCAAGGAGTTGTGCGACCTCATACACAGTCTTCGGTAGTAGTTACTGTCTACACCCGAACAGGTTGAACTTCACTGGTCACCTCTTCCCACTAGAACTCGGAGAAGATTCCTCACGAAGCTAGTCACTAGTGAGCACATGTAATTGCATTGCGACGTTGCTGTGAAGATTATTAAGTTACATTATTGAAACCATCAATCGATCAATAATGTAACTTAATAATCTTCACAACCACCCCGCAATGAAATATATCTATGACAGGTTTTGTATTCATAATTTCAATTTGCTGTTTAGATATTTAAGTAAATGACGAAATTGTTAAAGATGCAGTCGAGTACCCTTCCGATGAATGAATTTTAATATTATATCTGTTATTTAGTATATAATTTCTAGGTGAGTTTTCACAAAACCTTCGATTGATCAAAGCTAGATATTAACATCGACAGATATTGTCTCAATTGTCTAGTGGTCAAGCGTTCGCGCGTGAGACCATAGGTTTCGATTCAGGCATGAGTGTTGGCGCCGTGCTTGTGTTATTAAATATAACTGCATCCTTTGTGTTTTTACTGAGTTGTCGGCCTAGCTTTTCCTCTTGTCCTTTCCTCTCCCACATAACCTCATACGATGCTTCTCTCACTCCCCAATCACATAATGTACTTTCAGGCTTAACATAAACTTACCAATCGGTGTTTATACTTAACTTCAATCAAACATGATCGATTGTTTTTACACATATGAAATCACCGATCAATCATTGTTAGACCAACATTAGAAACCCACAAGTCCTGGTATGAGACTCATCAGCAATGCGCATCCACGACTCCTGAACCTCGCACGATTCGAACCCGCGACCTTCGGTATTGTGCGCGAACGCCTAACCATCGGACCACTGGGCGTTCGCACACAATACCGAAGGTCGCGGGTTCGAATCGTGCGAGGTTCAGGAGTCGTGGATGCGCACTGCCATTGATGAGTTCCATGCCAGGACTTGACGGCCGTCTTTCAGTGCTTGTGGGTTTCTAATGATGGTCTAGTAACAATGATTGATCGATGATTTCAATTGTGTAATAACACAAAACCTCGAAAACTCTGCCCGAAAATTAAATAAATAACAATCTTCTTTTTTTTACTGACATATAATTTCAAGACAAATGTAAAATAACCTAGTCTGTTTAACTTAGTCTATTTAAAAACATTCTTTTTCAGAATTATGCAAACAAATGATTTACAGTAGAAGAAACTGAAAACGATTAGAATTTATGTAATAATTATTTTTATTACTGAATTCATCCGTACTAAACTATTTTTTAGAGAGATTAATAATAAACACCACTTATAGTACAATAATTCCCATGGGTCAGACACAACTGATGCAAAATGCAACAAAATGGGCAAATGAACAAAGATGATGTTAGGTATGTTGAAAAAACAAACAATAAAATAAAAGATATAAGCGTTTTTCAAATAATTTTTTTTCATTAAAAAGCTTAAGGAGATTGTTGTTTGGTACTAAAATCATGAATTATTCAATGTTAGGCGACTGTTAAAAAGCTGGAAGCAATGAACGGCCGTTTCGTCCTAGTATGAGACTGATCAACAGCGCGCATTCATCACTTCCTCCAGCCGTAATCCAACCCAGGATCTTTGGTGCCGCACACGGACGCTTAACCTCTAGACTACTGAGTCGGCATCCTACAGTGTTAATGTCTAACAACCAAAGACAATGGGTGAGTTTGTGTAATATCTTCGATTGATTAAAGATGGACATTAACACCGTTGGATGCCTGCCCAGTAGTGGTTTAGAGGTGAAGCGTTCACGTGTAAGACCAATAATCCTGGGTTATATTCTCGTTAGTGGGGATCGTGGTGGATCTGCACTACTCATGAGTCCTATACTAGGATGAGACGGCCATCCACTTCTCCCAAATTTCTAATGGCGGTCTAACAATGATTGATTGATAATTTCAATGAAACATCATGAACAACCGAGTATCAATCTGACTATTATTATGGTTCCTAATAGTATATAACACTAATTTTACTGAAAATCCAATCAATATGAATAATGCATACATTGATTACTTGATAACAATGTTTCTATATACAACACGCAAAAATCTATCATGATTCATATAAAATTTCATTGACTATCAGTGGTGAATGCCACTACTTTTTTTTTCTTCATGAATTGAGTTCAAATCAGATTCATATCAATTGAAATCATGTGGTATTATTGATTACTTTCATTCTCATCCCCATTATTAATCGATAATTTTTTTTCAGAACATCATAACTCACTCCAACTTGTGCTGTGATTAAGGTCAATAAAATAAAGTAAGTAGTATTGTAAGAATTTTAACATTGATTGCCTTTATTGTGTTATTCTTAGCATGTAATATACAATGGCTTGTATTGATTTATGCTTATCAAAAGGATAAATGAAAAATTGAATTCCAAAAAATTACCTAATCAATATTCAATTTCAACATTTTTATTTTTTTAAAACAAAATTAAAAACCTGTTTCTGGTCGTGTTATTAATGAATTAAATTATAAAAATGTTTAGAAAAAAAAAGTGAAAAATATATTTGGACAATGAAATTTATTCTTTTATAGAAAAAAAACTATACATAATCATAATAATGATTAGTATTGAATTGCTTTTTTTTCCTATGTTTCAAATAAATATTGATCATTGAAAAATCATGAATAATAATATCATACGTGCGCGAAATCCCTAGATCAATCAGAGTTAGACATTAACACCGATAGATGCCGGCCAGTTGGTGTATAGGTTAGACGTTAGCACACAATACCGAAGGGCCCGGGTTCGAATCCTGCGAGGTGCAGGAGTCGTGGATACGCACTGCCATTGGCGAGTCCCATACTGGGACGAAACGGCCGTCCAGTGCTTTCTGGTTTCTAATAGTGATCTAACACTGACTAATTCGTGAATTCAATGTGTCAATACGTATAATTGTTTCAAACATGCCATAGTTTTAAACTGACAAAATGAATAATAAGCAAGGTCATCATCAGTAATAAGCACTAATTTACCAGACCCTAGAGTTGGTTACCAAAACAATTGAATATTAGTTTCATATTCAGTAAATCACTTAAGTACCATGTGTTTACAATGCAACCAGTAAAAAGGATAAAACATCCAATCTTCAGTAAGATTTATTAACCATGAAAAAACAACTTACTTTCTGTTAACAATATTTAATTTATGAGTATACTGATCTCACACTGTATCATTCCTTAAACTAAGTTAGTTAATATGATGTTATAGACTATCGTCAGTCAATACAAACAAATGAAGCAGAAATGAGTTATTCACTTAATCACAAGTTCATTACACAGACTGTAAAGCTGAAAGTTGACAATTGAATCGTATGCGTTGTGCATACACAATGTTTATATGCATGGAGAGCACGTGGTCAAAGTTCATATAATTAATGTATTTTTGACTACTTTGTCAGAATCTCTTACTAATATTAATATTAATATATATATATATATATATATATATATATATATATATATATATATATTTGTATCAGTAAGAAGCCAGAAATGATTAATGACTTGATTGGTCTTTCTACCTCTCTCCATATGACAAGAGGTTACGATTTACAATGCCTTAGTGCATACATCCTTATGTGTGATCTGAAATCGATACTTTTTAGAATTGATAACATACAACTCAATACCATGTATATGAGAAGTAAATTAATGAGTTAATGATAACTTTTGAGAAGAAAGGCAATAACTCTCATTATATTTGCATTTCATTGTGGTTAAGATGGTTGACACGTGTTTGTATAGTGCAGCAATTCGAAAAT
Organism: Schistosoma turkestanicum; assembly: GCA_944470395.2. Lineage (NCBI taxonomy): Eukaryota > Metazoa > Platyhelminthes > Trematoda > Strigeidida > Schistosomatidae > Schistosoma > Schistosoma turkestanicum. The sequence goes on from OX103971.1 coordinate 13,156,584, forward strand.
CTCTTCTTCCAACCATCACTATCAATATGGATTGTTTCTGCTTACTTTTATGATTCTACTCAATTCATTTTATACCATTTGTAAATCTCTCATTTGATGAGAATAAGACATAAAAGTACGACTTCATTCATACTGATTGTGAAATTGGAAGGTGTGATTTATTTGACAACTTTTGACAAACTGTTTCTATCCCCTGTTACCTATAAACCCACAGACAAATCTGTACATGATATGTCTGCATGTGTATGTGTATGTGTGCGTGTGTCAGTACACATACTCAAATAATAATCAGAGAATAGTTGGTAGTGAATATCTGTTTGAACAATGTGGTTTGAATTAGCGGGATCGAACAGATTGTCGAAATGATTCCAATCAAGTGTTGTTTATGGCTGTTAGATAAGAAGTTAACCTAAATCTGTGGTGAATGAGTTGGTTAATTAATAATTAGTTATTATTATTATTATTATTATTATTATTATTATTATTATTATTATTATTATTATTATTATTATTATTATTATTATTAGTGGTGATCACCGACATCTGCAGATGTTTGTTTTATTCTCTCATTCTCTTCAAGTTGTCAACATTTTCACACTCGTTCTAAATCCGATCTCCTTGCATTTGTACTTTAATTGTCAATGTTACTGATGTCAGCAAACACAGTAATGAAGAATATTTAAAGTTGTTTGCGAAATGATGGAGTGCTAGTTGAAAGTACACTATTCTCATAGTGTAGATGCGTTGAAAATACTGATCATATTGTTGAATTGATATCTAGAAGAGTTTCAAACCAGTGATATGCTCGATGGCTCATAAGAAGAAGAGAGGAGTATGAGAAATGGTTTGAATGAGTATGTCAACTAACAGCATCGGAGTCGGTTAGATCACAGTTGATTTGTGCGTTGACGGGAAGTTTTATTCAGATGATCAACTCCAACGTTTGACATCGATTGTGTATTATTTATGGATGATAGAATGTGAACAGCAATTTCTTATATTTATTCAGATTTTCCACAATCTCCGGACAACCAATGAAATTACAACATAATGTTAAGCTTTTGCAGTGAATTCGAATTACCTAAAACAAATTTACTACAGATATAACTACAATTTACCGGCTACTGCCTGTGGCAAGGCCAGATAAGGAAGGAGATTTGGTCATGGGGTTAGTGACTTGCAAAAACACCCTAACTAGATGTAAATTGTTAACAAAATTAGTTGTGGATAGATTAATTGTATCAAAGTTAATGTTACTTCATACCAAATGTACCTCAATGTTCCCAATAGTTGACAAGTAGAATTTATAGAGCACTCACAACTCTACCAGTTCTAAGATCGAACAACAACTACAGTCCGCTTGAGGAATCAATCGTCTTCACACCATTCAATAAGTATTCAACGTTTTATTTTCCTGACTTTAGACACTTTGTAACGTCATATCACTTCAATCGTAACGCTACATCGGCATCATAGAATTTCAAGTTGGATTCTCGTTGGATTAACGCATTTTTTGATTGGGAATATTTGTCGCCTTTATTGATAGTATGAAGATATCCACGTGAATTGGTCGTTCACAATTTTTATTAGAAGCATGAATCAGAGTGAATGATAAAATACATGGTGTTAGTGAGAAGTTCAACTGTAAAATTGCTCATCTGGTGATGAGAATACCTTCCTCAGACAAAATTTCCAATACTGAGTCAAGTAATCTTGAATATCTTTACTTCTAGACAGTTTACACAGATTGGTACATGTAGTGAGTGGTGTAGATTGATCCTGAAACTGCAGTCAAGTAATTAGTTCAGTCTTTCTGAATAGCAAACAGAACATATGTTGACTCAGTGAACAGTAAATATTCTATAACAGCAGAATTCTCTGTCTATTTGATGATATTGCCTTGACTGAATAATCATGTGAACACTTGTATGTTCAAATGATATGTTTACTTAATTGATACGAGTGAAATGAATGAATGTTGACTTTGTCATATGGTTTTTGTTTTATCCCTGAACATGTTATCTTCCCTTCCTTTTCATTTGATTATCATTTTGTACTACTAATTGTTACTTGAATATATAATTCAATTGTTCAATACTAATAAAATGTTGTTTTGTTTTAAGAATGATACATACAAGCATGTGGTAGTAGTTGTTATTGTAGAGTAACATTTTATTTGAACACTTGTGTTGACACATATGTGAAAGATGTTTTGTGAAATGTGAACTAGTCATTCATTTCATGTTAGTGAATATTAAGTAGTAGTAGTAGTAGTACTATTAGTAGTAGTATTAGTATTAGTAGTAGTAGTAGTGTAGTGAATGAGAACACAGGTGGGGCAACCGAATTGTGTGTAACGAAAATTACAGAGTTACTCAGTAAAATCGGAAAACCATATCGTAAATTGTTCATTTGCAAAATATCAGTTCATCACATCGAACTGGACTGTTCCTGTTGCCAAACATCAATCCATTGCCACTCTTCATGCGTTTCATACAAATTCCATTGTTTTCTGACTCTTCCTTTCTTGATCTTCCCCCCATATTATGTTACCAGACTTTACGTTGACACTCACGCTATATACTACTTATAAGTAGTTCGCACCACAGCACCACAGTTCATGCGTTTCATACAAATTCCATTGTGTTCTAACTCTTCTTCCTTTCTTGATCTCTCTCCATCTTCCGCTGCCAGACATTACGTTGACACTCACGTCATATACTACTTATAAGTAGTTCACACCACAGTAGTAGTAGTAGTAGTAGTAGTAGAAGTAGTAGTAGTAGTAGTAGTAGTAGTAGTAGCCTGTGAAATGGACTTGTTTGATATTTTATCATGCTGAGAGGATTAATGTGTTCCATCATTTAAAGTTAGCTGCTTTTTGTGTTCATAGTTTGATGGTAGCACCTTGTATATGGATCCCATTTGTTTCATTTCAACTTGTTGATCAACGTTTTGACAGATGACTGGAGAGAAGAAGACATTAGCAGGGAAATTATGATAAAATGTGATGACATCGAAGAGATTACATTTATCACAGATGAGGTGGTGATAAGAAAATCTAAAGGAATTAGGTAGCTGAATGCGTGTTTCGTGATGATGTCAAGTTGAGTGATGTTATCGATCGGAATTACAGTAAAAGTATATCTCGGTGCATTTTAATCCTCTATCTAGACTGTATTGATTGTCAGTCGATTTGAATGATGACGAAGTTTTCCATGATTCCTCAGTACTTTGAAGCATTTGAGAGATAAGTGAATGCGACTTTATTATAGTTTTCAGTGTTAATTGAATGCTTTAGAAAATCTATTCATTCATTAGAGTGAATGATTTCTACTTTGAAGATTACGTATAAAAAGTAATTGTTCATTGTCAGACATTTTTCACGAGTTTCCTTAACTGGTATGTAACGTATTTGGTAAAGATGTTATGTAACAATGAAAGAATGTTTGTGTTATGAAGAAGAAGCTTACTCTGTTGTAACCGATGAGAGTACAACATAAACACTAAAATAAGTAAACCATTAAACATATTGAACGATGTTACTTCACTTACTTACGCCTGTTACCCCCAATGGAGCATAGGACGCAGACCATTATTCCCGAATCCACTCTGTGCTGAGCCTTCCTTTCCAGTTATATCCAATCTTTGTTCATTCTCCTCATATCTTTCTCCATTTCTCAGAGTAATGTGTTTTTTGGTATTCCTAATTTCGTTTGACCTTAAGGGTTTCATGTGAGGGCTTGTTGGGTGCTTTCTTCAATATGTGTCCTATCTACTTCCAGATCTTCTTCCTGATTTCTTCCTCAACCGGAATATGGTTTGTTCTGTCCCACAGTTGGTTGTTGCTGGTGGTGTCTGACCAGAGGATCCGACAACTGTCAATAAATACTTTTATCTTCTGGATGATGGCTTTAGTAATTCTTCAAGTTTCTGCCCTAGTACTTATATGACCTACAACACTGTAACACGTATAATCAGCAGTCACTGAAGGGCGAATAGGATCTAAAATCACAATATACAAGGTTAGCTTAACACTTAAAACCAAGAGAGAACACGAAGTGGTAACCACGGCAATCTTTATTTTAAAACCAAATAACTCAGGTTTTTTACAGAAAGGGGATTGGTTGTTTACCAAAGTCTTATGAGTCATCCTGTAAGTTCAGAGTACGCAGGACTTGTTCTTCAGCTTTCAAAGCGTTTATGTTTGATCGCCCTGCAATAGAAAGAAAACAGAACGGGTTAAAAACATCATACACAGTGATTTTAACTCCACATGGAGCTCCTCTGGGGCTATTGCCGGTCCCAAGTCCAGATAAAGGAGGAAGGTTGGACTTGAGGTTGACAACCCCATCCTATAGAAAACTAACTCACTAAAAAAACGCTAACTATAAAAAATAATTCACATTGAACAATGTGCTATAACTTCGAAAATTTCGAAGAAGACTAGTACCATAGGTTAATTGACAGTGTGAATTGAGAAACTTGCAATCATGAACAGAGATCAAGGGAATATGAAAACAATAGTAGTGAAACAATTTGTTGGTGTTCTGATTTCTTAATTGGTGGACTTCGTTTCTAAGTTTTTTTTTTAACTGCTTGGATATTATGTATTAATGTTTTTCATGATGAATGTGTTTCAACGTGACTACATGAACAATATATTAAATGAACTGAAAAAATGTCTACATTCTGTTCATCCTCATTTCACTTGTATGCTGTTTACTACGACTTATCCTACAGATGATAAGTTCACATTCTTTGAGCAGGATGTTTTCCTTGCACAGCAATAATATGCGATGTTCATCATGGAAATATTTGCCACTACTATCGCGTTACACTCTCTGACTCTTAACATCATCATCGGCATAATACAAAGTTGGGATTTACAAACGTTTTCGGAGACATTATGGTCCTAAGTCATTGAACAATCAATACTCAACAACTAATGTCAACAGAAGTACACAGCACTTGGCAGTGATCAAAGTCGATCCCATCTCCACCATTCTTATCGTTCGACTATTTAATAATGTTGTACTTCCTTCAAATGAGTTGAAACAAACAAATCAATGATTTTATTGAAAATTTGTCTGACTTTCGCTGGACGATTTCGGATGGTTTGTGGCGCTTTGAAGTTTACCTGATGAGATGCTGTGTGTAGTAGCATTTCGAGTATAACTAATTAGTGTTTCTCACATAAATTGAACAGTCATTTATTCTGACTGTTTGTTGACGCACTTCATAATTAACTAGACTGAGAACTATTTTATACATCATACTACAATGAGACGATAATTCTATTATCAAACTACAAAGTGTATCTATCGTATGCAAACTATGTAACACTTACTTCATCAACATATTGGCTAAAACAACATCAGAAATAATGTAAATCCCCTTAACCCAATTATGAATTATCATTTAGGATAAACATGGTTGTTCACAACAAAAACTATCTGTAAACAACTGATGAACAATATTCTCTGGTGTGTATCGTTTTATTCCGCCACTATACAAATTATGAGAATAATAGAAGTAAATACAAACATCACTGATTTGTTTATCAAACAAATCGATGTTGTCACATACCATAAACATCCAATACAGTACACATACACATACACGTACACACACACACACACCCACTTCACAGTCACTTGTTAGTGAGTTGACATTATCTGGATATATAATGATTTTCATAACTTCACCAGCCTCTTCATAACTAACCATCATTAATGATTCGTGTTGATTCGTATACACTAATGTTGAATAAACATCGAATGTTTTATTCAGATTGTAAGGAATGAAGAGAGAGATTAAGGGAGGAGGGTGGTAGATGATGAAATTCCACAACACCGTGAAACGAATAATAAACTAGTCACCAACACATATACGTTCATTTTGATGCCCATATCTTCAGTCGATAAACAACATTCAACTGTGTTTGGCTGACCTGTTTCTTCACTATTTATCATATTAAACTGAACTGTGCATGTAGTTGTCTGTTCTGTGTTCCTGCATTATTATAGTTGAAGAAATGTGACTAGTGAATGTGGATGTATCTGTCTGTATGTATCTGATAAGTGGATTTCAAGTTGTTGAATTGTTTACACTATTAAATTTCAAGTTGTCGAATGATGCACGTAAGTTAGAGAATACCTAGACACCAACACAATTCACTGTAAGTGTTAACTAAAATACCATGCACACACTGACAAAGAGAATGTGAAATAATTTGGCGACAATTTGTGACATTTCTACAAAATGGATTTGCACATAGTGATGTCTATATTATGGAGAATGATGAGGGAGAGGTTGTTGGAGGGTGGTGAGGTCTGATGTGTTTTCATCAATCTTCATATTAGTATAATGATTGTATGAATGAGGAATTGACGGAAAGAGAGAGAGAGGGCGAGGTGGGTGAAGAAGAATTAAATTCTTGTAGAAATATTGATGGCGTAGTCTCTAAGCTTTGCAAGTATCAGTTAATTTCCTTCCTACCTTTTGCCTATACTTTCTTCTACCTGTTGCTAAACAGCACCATTTTTCCTCTAAACTTAAGGTTGACATATTCAATCGGCAGACATTAAAACATGTACACATTGAAGTGTGTCACCTGTATCACAATGATTGTGAATAACTTACTTGTGTATACTGGAATATAAATACACACATCGTATTTGTTTATATAACTTACTTCTACACTGAAATGTAAACGTTGTTGAAGCAAGATGAATGATCATGTTGTTGATGTTAATGATGATGACGATGACTATATGTTGACTTTCGTTTATCTCTCTCTCCTCTCTTCTACTTAATTAGTTGTATGACATTTAGCTAAGTGAATATATTTTGTGATAATTATTGTGTTTAAATAGCCATTTGATGTGTAGCAAAGAGATAGGGAGTGAGATATTGTTTACACTAACTGAAATGTTTGTATGATGAACGTGTATGTAGATTCGTTTGTTGAATTTATGTGTCTCATTGGAGTTAGGGAGAAAGAAGATAATTGATTGAAGTGTATTTTCACTTATAGGGTTGTGTAGATTGTTGAGTTTCATTGAAATAATGAATCAATCAACGTTTGACCACTATTCGAAACCTGGAAGCACTTTACACTCGTCTTCGTTCTAGGATGGGACTTATCGGCATTTCGCATCCACGACCTACGCTTGTGGGAATCCAAGTAAGAACCTTCAGTCTCGCGCTCGAACGCCTAACCTTAAGAAAGTTATTTCGATTTCTAGTGAGAAGTGATAGACAGTGGAGGTCAACCGTGACGGATAGGAAGCGGTGCTCGCAGAAGACTTTTCGACATAATTTAGGGCACTGAAACTACTCTTGAGAATCAAGATTTACTGGTTCGCTGTCACATTTAGTAATGCTATCCCTGAACTACTGAAGCAATAACTCGACTACATATCTGCTCATTATCTTTATATTTGTTTTAAAGATGAAAAAGAGGTTATACAACTCTTTGTTATTCACCAAAATAACCGGATTTCAACGTGGAGCTTCAGTTATCTCCATGGTATTTATGTTAGTTAACATTATCACGGATCCGGGTGACCACTTGTGAACTGAAAGTATGTAAATACTCTTCCAATGTCAACACTTAACTCAGTTGATTTTTTCATGATAAACACCATGTTTGATTTCATCCAAGTTATCCTCAAATAACTCTGTTTCATTGTTTGTAATGATTTTAATAATGACACTTATAAACTGTTTATCACTGTCACTAATCAAAGTTGCAATATTTGACGAGATAGTACAATGATAATGTGAGCAGTTCCTCACAACTGGATAAAAACCATCACCCCGCTTCATTGTTAGTTAGTTACTTGGAACTAATTTACTGGAACTATTTACAGTTTGATAAAGATCATGAAATGAGTATTCTATCAAAGTCTTGTACGTTATTAGAACATGTATTTGGAGTACTGTTTTCTAGTAGGTGAGGATTGCAGCTGTACACCCTCATAATTTTAGAGTCATTATCATACTATACGGTATCATGAGTACTGAACTGACAAAAAGTTTGTACAGGAATTGTGAGACACTTTCCAACATGATATCGATTAATGTGATTAAAAAATTTTGAGATATTCTCATAGATTCACCTGAAATGTACCCGTAGTTTGTTAATGTCATCCTGTGGACAACCTTGTGGTTTGTTTACTGCCTAGGGAATGTAGATAGTACAATTAGCTGTTTAGTTGCACCAGACCTGCATTCAGTGTACACTTGTATGTATATGTATATTTATTGGTAAATAAAAAAGATACTACGTTTTGTAGTTTACTGGCAGTTGGTAACTGACTTGAATCAATTAAACTCCCAAATCTATACCACAACTCGCGTGATTTCATCTGCCTACGTTTTCTGAATGTTGCATATATATTGGAAGTTGGTAACTGACTTCAATCAACTAAACTCTGCACCGCAAATCGTGTAATTACAATTGTCTGCATCTTCTGAATGTTGTATATTATTCGTTTATCATCTCCTGTGATTGACTTGTCGTCGATTTGCTCTGCTCGTTTGTTTGTCTCTTTGTTTCTGCTCTCCCTATCACACCAATATAAACTTTCACCACATATTTCAAATATACTGTCGCCGTTAATCCCGTAGACTATCTCACGTGCGTCAAACCGTACTACTACTACTACTACTACTACTACTGTAGTGAACGAGAACACAGGTGGGGCAACCGAATTGTATTTAACGAAAATTACAAAGTTACTCAGTAAAATAGGAAAACCATATTGTAAATCGTTCATTTGCAAAATATCAGTCCATCATATCGAACTGGACTGTTCCTGTTGCAAAACATCAATCCATTGTCACTGTTCATGCGTTTCATACAAATTCCATTGTGTTCTAACTCTTCCTTTCTTGATCTTTCCCCATCTTCTGCTGCCAGACCTTACGTTGACACTCACGTCATATACTACTTATAAGTAGCTCACACCACACTCGTCCCCTCTTTTAATAAGGTGTCGTCGTAGTCTTTCAAAACAGGGACCCTGGTCAGTTAATATCCCTTCCGTATTCCGTGACATGCTACAATATGCCCGATTACCACTTCGGTCATTGATCTTGCCCGCTGGTCTGTAATGGATACGGCATCTATCCAACGTGTAGCGTTTACTAGTTCCAGCTGCTGGAATACGGCGGCAGGCACACTCTCGATGAATTGCGACGCCAAAAACCGTGCCCCTGACTCCCCATCCATACTCGGCAGCGTACGGCGCAGCAACATCGTGAGCTCCACATCCAGCACCAACGGGTCACCACCATCGACAGCCTCGCCAACCGAAACCTCTGAGGCGCCTCCTCCCTGTCCACCGGGCTGTCGAACTCCGTCATCATCCGCCCGGTGACCGTCTCCCATGCCGTGTTCCCGGCGGCACCGTCCACACTGTCGTATACCGCCTTCGCCTCAACTCCACACAGCGTCCCCAGCACCGCCAACTCCGCCTCGGGCCCCCACCAGCTACACAGTGGCCTCAAACTCCTCCAGGAAGCTCCGCCAATCTCCGCCCTGCAACTCCTTCGGCCACGGGAGCCCCTTCCTTCGAGCAGGCAGCGACACCAAATGAAGTGGACGAGAACACAGGTGGGGCAACCGGATTGTATTTAACGAAAATTACAAAGTTACTCAGTAAAATAGGAAAACCATATCGAAACCGTTAATTTGCAAATCTTCAATCCATCATCAATCCATTGTCTGACATTTCACCCACTATTCATGCGTTTCATACAAATTCCATTGTGTTCTAACTCTTCCTTTCTTGATCTTCCCCCATCTTCTGCTGCCAGAATTACGTTTACACTCACGCCATATACCATTTATAAGTAACGCGCACCACACCACTACTACTACTACTCTGACTACTACTACTGCTACTACTACTACTACTACTACTAATATTAATAATATTACTATTTCTACTACTACTATTATTAAAAACTTTATTGTAGTGTCTACCAATGCATAGTTACAATTAATTACTTACCCAATTTATTTCTATCATTATTAATATTAATCTGTAAATTATGTTGCTTCCACAAATCAAAGATATAACATTAATGCGTGTGCGATTGTCGTCTTCTGTTTCATTACAGCTATTCACATATATATACATTCACGTGTAATTTATTCACAAAGCTATTAATAATAATAACGACTATTATTATTATCTTTCTATTCAAAAGACACGATAATGTGGTCACTTGCTTATACTGTGAATTTCGTGAAATTTGTAGCTGCACCTTTAGGTGACATATAAAGTACTTCACGCACACGCATAAATCAAACATAATCACACTTACACAGGTGCCTACATGTACACATGTGCGGTGTTTGTGAATGCCTTCAGAGTTGTAATAAGAATTTCTTGTTTTAAAACCATTCCACTTCATGTTCTGTACACACTTACACACAGATATGAATGATAAACAAACACGGAATAGTGTACACTGTACAAATCGTCATCATCATCATAATAATAATGGTAATATACAGTACACTTAATTTCTTTCCCTCAACTACTTAGTGATAATGATAATGTGATTAGTAGTAGTACTACTACGTACATTGACTGTTTATTCGTACATGAAAGTTATTTATTCATCTTAAACTGTAAAAACGAACGACAAAGGAGAGACAAGAAACGATAAGGTGACATTTCTAGTTGTACAATTAAGAAATCATATTTTATGCATTTATGTGTGCGTGAGTGAAAGTGCGTAAGTGTAGGTGATTGTGTTGAGTGTATGTGAAGCTGTTAAAAACACTAAATCTTCAATCCATCATCAATCCATTGTCTGACATTTCACCCACTATTCATGCGTTTCATACAAATTCCATTGTGTTCTAACTCTTCCTTTCTTGATCTTCCCCCATCTTCTGCTGCCAGAATTACGTTTACACTCACGTCATATACCATTTATAAGTAACGCGCACCACACCACTACTATTCGTACATGAAAGTTATTTATTCATCTTAAACTGTAAAAACGAACGACAAAGGAGAGACAAGAAACGATAAGGTGACATTTCTAGTTGTACAATTAAGAAATCATATTTTATGCATTTATGTGTGCGTGAGTGAAAGTGCGTAAGTGTAGGTGATTGTGTTGAGTGTATGTGAAGCTGTTAAAAACACTAAATCTTCAATCCATCATCAATCCATTGTCTGACATTTCACCCACTATTCATGCGTTTCATACAAATTCCATTGTGTTCTAACTCTTCCTTTCTTGATCTTCCCCCATCTTCTGCTGCCAGAATTACGTTTACACTCACGTCATATACCATTTATAAGTAACGCGCACCACACCACTACTATTCGTACATGAAAGTTATTTATTCATCTTAAACTGTAAAAACGAACGACAGAGGAGAGACAAGAAACGATAAGGTGACATTTCTAGTTGTACAATTAAGAAATCATATTTTATGCATTTATGTGTGCGTGAGTGAAAGTGCGTAAGTGTAGGTGATTGTGTTGAGTGTATGTGAAGCTGTTAAAAACACTAAATCGTTATGTACATCATTACAAACAAGTATAATCGACTTGTTATAATTTAAATTGACTATTGAACAACAGATTAACATTGAATGTTGAATTGTGTTGTTTGTTAGAAATCAGTTAATGCTCTGGTAATTCATCTTACAATGTTTATATATACAATGGTATGAAATGCTATTCACTTTACCACAGTACAATATTAATTGACAAGAATCAAATATTACCTCCCCCCCCGCTTCCATGTATCTTACTTTCAGGCTGTTTTTTCCCGTAGTAATAAGAAGAAACTGTATAATTTATAGTTTAATACGGAAATATACAGAAGTTAAACTATAAAATGAAAATGATTTATTTTGACCAACCATTGAATATAGTTTATGTATGAACTTTGAGAGTGTACCATCAAATGTGCGTATTATTAACATTGTGACATAGTGAATCATTAAATAAAGCGGGACAAACTAGAATATTCTTGAAATGGTTGTATTAAAGAAATCTAAAATCAATCTATCCATAAAATTAGAGGTTCATGTACATATATTATTCATTATAGTGGTGTGTTCCATTGAAATCATGAATCAATCATTGTTAGATCTCAATTAGAAACCTGAAAGCAGCAACAGGTCTCAATATACATAAAGGAATAAGCGAAATTCTCCGATGCAACACAACATGCACCAACCAAATCACTCTTGATGGAGATGCCTTGGAGGACGTTAACACCTTTACATACCTGGGCAGCATCATCGACGAGAAAGGTGGATCCGATGCAGATGTGAGGGCGCTGATCGGCAAAGCAAGGGCTGCATTTGAAAATTATTTGAAAAATATCTGGAACTCCAAACAAATATCAATCAACACCAAAATCAGGATTTTCAATACAAATGTCAAGACAGTCCTACTGTATGTAGCGGAAATTTGGAGAACTACGAAAGGCATCATTCAGAAGATACAAGTGTTTATTAACAGTTGTCTACGCAAAATACTTCGGATTATTTGGCCAGACACTATCATCAATAATGTACTGTGGGAGAGAACAAACCAGATTCCAGTGGAGGAAATCAGGAAGAAGTGGTGGAACTGGATAGGACACACTTTGCGGAAAGCACCTAACTGCGTCACAAGACAAGCCCTCACTTGGAACCCTCAAGGCAAAAGCGAAAGAAGAAGGCCAAGGCCGAGAAATAGAGAAAGATATGAGAATAATGAACAAAAATTGGACAGAAGTGGAAAGGGAAGCCCAAGATAGAGTTGGTTGGAGAAAACTGGTGGGCGGCCTATGCTCGATTGTGGGTAACAGCAAACACCATTAAGTTTTCTATCAAGGGTTAGGGTTCATCATCATCATCATGACTTCAAAATATTCACACCAAACTCTGCTATACACTTTCAGCGGTCCCCGTCAACACGGCAAAATCATAATAGCTAAAGGAAAGATACACCATATTGAAGATAATCAGTCAATCAATCAATCAACAGCAACGTAAAAGTTCGTACTTACGTACGTACGTATATCAGTTCAAATTGCCATACCACATTAGCACAAATCCCATAGTAGTAGAGGTAGTTAAAGTATTAGCAGTAATCAAAGAGATTGGGGTTTGAAGACATTACTCAAGAAATAGAATCTAATGAAATAAACTTGAAAAGAAAAAGATAAAGGTGATGAGGAATTCAGAAGGTCACAATTTGAGAATGAAAGCACCTGCGCCATTGCAAACGATTTTGAGCCATGTCATTCAACGTCTCTAACCATCGATTACTATCATCTCGTGGGCCTCAACCATATGGTCGACACCTACCAACATGACTTTCAGTCCACTTGTCATTGACTTCACGGATTTCGGCATGTTTTGGTCTGACCACCCCAACCTATTCCTACGTCACAAAACATAGTAAAGATAATAACTGAACATCTTTTTGTGTATCATAGTAAAACACAATGTTTCCCATTTTAAAAAAGAATACAATAATAGAATATTTTTTCAATTGAACATATGTCATTTAAAACAAATTTATCATTGTTAACTAATTAAGTAACACAAAGATGATTTGAAACAATTTCATCGTCATAATTATATTATTGTCTTATTCACATAAATACATACATACATAGAGTGGATACATTTTAATAATAATAATATTTTTTATTTCTAAAAATAATCATAATTATTATGTTGTGTTGTATGTATCGTTTTGATTTAAAAAAACAAACAAACACATCATGACTAAACTGAAGAATCAGTCAATAATCAATCAATTTTAACTTGTTTTAAATCTCAATAGAGATTGTCTGTTACTTTCTTTCATTCAATTTCAATACATTTCGTATTATGTTTCAATCTACGTTACCAAGGCAATAGATGTGTGTTACATTGATTAAATTAAAACAAAAATGTAAAAAGTATTTTAATGAATTTTAATCGAAAATAAAACCCAGCTGTTGTTGTTGTTGTTGTTGTTACAGTTAGAGTTCATTCAATGTTCAATATGTATTATCAAGGGTTTCGTTGAGTTTAAACACGGAAAAAAAAGTAAATACATTCGATGCATTCGAGAACATGATATTATATTGTAGTGCCTCCACATATATTCCAGTTCGCTTACATCTATATAACTTGGTTAAGCCCTTTCGATTTATTTATTTAACCAACCAAGGCAATTTGTATTGCAACAATTTATATGTACCATTGGTGAACGTGATCAAGTTAGACATTAACACCGTCAGATACCGGCTCAGTGGTCTATCGGTTAGGGCGTTGGCGCACAATACCGAAGGTCCTGGGTTCGAATCCTGCTGGGTGCAGGGGTCGTGGATGCGCACTGCTGAGAAGTCCCATACCAGGACGAAATGGCCGTCCAGTGCTTCCAGGTTTCTAATGGTGGTCTAGCATTGATCGATTCATGGTTTCAAAAATGTGTAACTTAACAATCTTCACAACCCCGTAATGCTTACCATTATTGTCTGGTTTGTATGAGCTCACATGACATGTCCCATTTGTCATTTGACCTTGTCAATCATTCGTCGCTTTTATTGATGTGTGTGTATGCCTATTTTGCTTGTCATATGTCAGTCTTATTTTTATCTGACTATATATTCTTAGTCATACTCTATCTCTTCGAGTTAGCTCTTTACCTTCTCCAACGCGCTTCGCCTATCCATTCGCTTCCTTCGTTTTATTCACTGCTTCTCCGCTTCGATTTGTGGTGTGTTCTGAATAAACGTATTCATCACTACGAATTCATCTTCTGATTTATAAACCGTAAGACACTAACTATTTGGCAACGATTGTCTGAACGAGTTAATTACTGAGCTTAAGAACACGCAATAAACAGACATACCACAATATCATGAAAAATTAACGGAAATTACAGAGTTACTCAGTAAAATCGGAAAACCATATCGTAAAACGTTAATTTGCAAAATATCAGTTCATCATATCGAACTGGACGGTTCCTGTTGCAAAACATCAATCCATTATCACTATTCATGTGTTTCATACAAATTCCATTGTTTTCGAACTCTTCCTTTCTTGATCTTCTCGTATCTTCTGCTGCCAGACATTACGTTGACACTCACGTCATATACTACTTATAAGTAGCTTACACAATAATTGGTCTGTTATGGTTTGTCTATAGAAAAGGCAGTACATGTAAGAAGGAACATTTTAAAAGGAAAATAATCTGTTGTGTGTGTGTGTGTACTTTTATTTCGAGTCGAAAAGAGATTGTCCCAGCCTTTGAACAAATTAATTAGTCCACTATTCTCAAATTATTATTGTTCACTCGTCTTTTGACCTTGTCAGTCAGTCATTCGCTCATAACCTTGGTTGATTTTATTCG
Organism: Schistosoma turkestanicum; assembly: GCA_944470395.2. Lineage (NCBI taxonomy): Eukaryota > Metazoa > Platyhelminthes > Trematoda > Strigeidida > Schistosomatidae > Schistosoma > Schistosoma turkestanicum. The sequence goes on from OX103971.1 coordinate 13,171,970, forward strand.
TGTGTGTGTGCGCCCCTACTCCGCTCATTACACATGTCTGGCTTACTTACTATAAATATTTAGTCACATACTTCATCGAATGGAGTTGGCTTACTCGCCTTGTCCGCTTTTCATTATCGTGTCTGCATCAACGATTGCCTGAAATAAACTTATCCACCCGAATCTGTATTTGGCTTCTTTTATTACCGCCGTTGCACAAACGGGGTTCGCCTAAATAAAATATACGCAAACTGATGGGGAGATTTATTTCATAGCATATTTAATTGTTGATAAATATCGGAATCAGATCGCGGCTCACTAAAGTGATGAGCCTTACATCGAATCTAACGCAGCCAATAAAAACTATAAGTCATAGATCATAAGATAATAACATTAGAGGTAATAATTCTTTGTGAATTGTAGGTAAAGTAAAATTACCAAGAAGAAACCTGCAAACAATTGATCATTGAGTAGTAACTATTGTTGTAGATGTCAACTCCTTGTTGAATGCTGATTGAATCATAGTGATCAAGTTGTAATATTGCCAATAATTGACTCGATATTACGTGCACTATGTTGAGTTGTAAGGTGGTAGTTAGAAGCAATCGACAAAAAAAACTCTGGACCTGAGGTTTGTTGCTATTTAGTTAGTTGCAGCCTGAATAGCCTAATGTTAATGCTCTGAGTGTGGAATTAAATCTGTTAGGGAGCATCAGTTCTTTCTAGATTATTAGCCCATTTTTCTGAAAAAACAGTGTCGAATAGACCGGAACCTAGGTCCAAGGTTACTACTTGCCGACTACTTACAATCACCAACTTAGACCAAAGGATTCTGGATGCTTGTTCTAGCATATTTCGATACCGCAAATCGTTGAGAACCTACAACCGTCGACAGGATCGAAACAACAGGTCTCACGATAAATATGAAACCATTGAGCCCTTATAATTAGAAATTCAATGATCAATAATTTGAAAAGTTTATTAACCTTTATGTGTTTGTAACATATTTTCATGACCTTATTATTAACCTTATTGTAATCTTCGATATATCATGATACATATATTGATCAAATGAAATCATGAATGACTCATTGTTAGACCACAATTAAAAAACTGGAGGCACTGGACGACTGTTTCATCCTAGTATGGGACTCCTCAGCAGTGCTCATCTACAACTCCCGCTACTCGCAGAAAATCGAACCCAGGACCTTCAGTTTCATGCACGATCGCCTATCCTCTGGACCATTCAGCCGGCATCCAGCGAGGTTCATGTTTAGCCCTGACCAATCTAAGGATTTTGCCCAACCTTACCCATTGTCTTCCGTAGTTACTGCCTATACTAAAACAACAACCATATTGTTAAAGTAAGTCAATAGTACATTATATCATTAGGGTTAAATAGTTCAGTGTCCTAATTTAATGAAAACATTCATTGACTGCTTTAATTAATTATAAGATATTTAGTGACTGATGGGCGAGATGGAATAGTCAATATAGATAAGAATGATAGTATTGTAGTGAACGAGAACACAGGTGGGGCAACCGGATTGTAATTAACGAAAATTGGAAAACCATATCGGAAATCGTTAATTTGCAAAATATCAATCCATCATATCGAACTGGACTGTTCCTGTTGCAAACAACATCAATCCATTGTCACTATTCATGCGTTTCATACAAATTCCATTGTGTTCTAACTCTTCCTTCCTTGATCTTCCCCCATCTTCTGTTGCCAGACATTACGTTGACACTCACGTCATATACTACTTGTAAGTAGCTCATACCACAGTATGATTTCAGCGACAATTTTCTGGCTACTTTGCTGCTGTTTATTTTCCTTCAGTATCTAATAGAAAGCTGTTAAGTGGACTGTCATTAAATTTATCAAACAAAAGATTCATATACACCTAATTTTGAGTTAAATCAAACGTGTGAATATTGTTGTTATATAACAGGCTTCTCAATTTAAAATTAGTAGAATGAGTTTCAAGTAGTTTCATAAGTTTTCGTCAAAGAAATTTTTTTCAGTATACAGTAATTCCCTTTTGTCATTGATAACAAGTTTTATGAATCAAACTATAACTAATTTTGAAACGTTAGGTCAAAAACTTCTTTGATTTCAAGAAACTCGATATGTTTGTCAGGTTAAAATGTTGGTGCGGACCTAAATTGTTAAGATAATAATTTAGCTACTTATAAGTAGTGTAAGCGTCTTTACGAAAAACACGTCCGGTATACAAACACCTCAGCAAACTTAGCCTTTACTCAGTAACGATAGTTTCAAAATATCTGAAATTTCAAACGATTCACAATAACCTCTAAATCACAAGTTTTATACTTCTTGGTGATGTTCTTCAAATATCTGTTGAAACATGATATCGCTGGACACAAGGAAGAGAATAAAATAACTAATGCCCGAAAGATTTATTTCACTATCCAAGTATGAAAACACAACTTTATTCATTCATAACATTTGTATATGGATTGGTTGTTCGTCTAAAAAGTTTCCACTTAATTGGTGCAAATAAGTTTTATACTGAACGAAATGTCATATCAAATTAATTCATCACCTGACGTTTGAACTTCTTTCTAACAAGATTAAATTTTCTAAATATGCCGGATGGATAAAACAAAATTCACTTTCAAGGTCACTCAATTAAATCATCAAAATTTTATACTAATTCGTCAGATAGAGAAAGTACTGGTGAAAATGCAAAAACTATTTAAAAATGGCAATGTATCTCAAGATGTACTTAATTTAATAACCACATTTCCCGACCGAAGCTGTTACATTGACGTGGTGGTCGGGTTTGACTATCGTGACGACCTAACCGAGCTATATTGGCTGGAATATATGTTCCTGAAGGTTCTACCGTGTCAGACAGGTCGATTGGAGGTAGGCCGTGCATGACTGGCCTCAAGCAGTTGTTCCTTGGGCACTGCGGTCACGCTTCCAGGTCTCTAAGACCGACGCTAATCTACCTTCTTTTTCAGGTCCCTCAAGAAACAACCTTTCACGGTGTGGGTACCCAGGAAGTGACAACCGCCCTCATACCAGTAACAGCAAGCGAGACCAAATCGGTCATAATCAAATCCTTTCTACACACCCTAATGAATAACTAGTTTGCATAAATCATCAATGAAATAATTCCACCGATTGTAGTCTAATCTCTGTCTACCGTGGTCCTAACCAGCATTTCTATCTCGAATGTTCAGTAATTTATTGTTAATTCTTCATCATTAGTTAACTCTGCCTGGAATCCTTCTATGGTTACTACCGGTTTCAATCCAGGATAAAGGAGGAGGGTTAGGCATAGGGTTAACTAGTCCACCTTGCAGAAATCCAACTCTCAATAAAAACCGCTAACCAGAAAACATGATTCTGCTGGTCAGCTACTTACGCTCCACTATGAGTTACAGGTGTAAGTAAATTAGTTAGCTATTATTACACGATTTAATGATTCTGTCTTTCGTATTCATTAGAATGTTTTTTTTACAGTAACAGTTTTTCATGACCCATCGTATTTCTAGAAAACTTCTCAATAGTTGATACTTCCAAAACAATTTATTAATTGGAAGAGATGTGCATCCTGGATCCACTTTGGTCTGTTATGTAAATTGAAAACAATTTCAATCATTTTTGAAACCATGAATCGATCAATGTTAGACCACCATTAGAAACCTGGAAGCACTGCAAGACGGCCGTTTCGTCCTGGCATGGGACTCCTCAGCAGTGTGCACCCACGACGGTTAGGCGTTCGCGCACAATACCGAATGTCCTGCGTTCGAATCTTGCGAGGCGCAGGAGTCGTGGTTTCAAAAATGTGCAACTTAACAATCTTCACAACCCCGTAATACAAATTTCAATCATCTCTTGAATAATGTAATATTTTTTATATTGTATTATAGACTTGCATTCTAATTAGTCATAAATATGATTGTACAATGGTTTGAATGATTTTTTCTGGGTAGCGTTTTTTCGGCAAGTTAGTTTCCTACGAGATGAGGTCGGTAATCCCATGCACAACCCTCCTCGCTTATCCGGGCTTGTAACCTGCGTTAAGCGTAAAAGGGCTCTAGGCGATCAGAGGTCTATATTCCATTAGGGGTAAGAGGCGTAAATGACATTGCCTAAGAGCAAATTTCCTTCGCCAAATTACACTCAATGGAATATTTTCCTCAGTCCTACTTTTATCTAGGTGGGATTGTAAGAAAAGCTACTTTCTGTTCCCAAAATGATATGTGACAGGTCTGAAGTTTCACGATATCTGTTTCGACTTCCAGATTGTTTTAATTCGAGTCATATATTATTGCTTTCTCTATTAAACGTAAGTCCATTGAACTCGTCTGTTGTCGTCAGCTCAGCTTTCCTCTTTCCCAGATCGCTCCACTCACGTCATTCTACATGCCTCCTCCTACTAGTACACAAATTATCTGCTGGTTAAACACGAACCGTTACATATATTCATACTCAACTGTCAAAATTATGCACCGAAAACCTTTGTTCATAATTTCACTATAAGCTATACAATCAAGCATTTAGCGTACTGAAACTAGTTCTTGATAATATACTGGTTATAAATTAAGGAGAAAGACAATTATTATACATGTCATTTTATGCGAATGTATGTTGACGATACTTTTATTTTGTTCAGTAGCATAGATAAATTATACAATCTACTTGAAACTTTTGCTACTACAGCTCATTTAAATATCTAGTTATTTATATATAAGAGAGAACATGCAAGGACTAGTAAATCTGTGCTCTTCTGGATCCAGATATCTTCGGAAGAAATGATAGAATTCGACAAAGGTACAATTGTCGAAACAAAACTTGGCAAAGATAAGGCTTGCACTTCACAACAATCATCCCGTAGGCGAAAATCATATTTCGATGAGATTGCTGTAAAGTTATCTTTAATAGAGGAACGCAAAGACAAGTCGATAAAAAAAGATGATATTTTTCGAAAAAGTTACGTTTAGTTATTAAGAAAAGTATAGTAGGCCTAATGCTAATAAAACTGAGAAAAAGAATGTATTCATTCTATCGATATTCAGGTGTGATCAAATTGCAAAGACCAACTATTTAAAGACAGGATCGAAAAGTACATTTCTCACTACAGAGTTACACCGAATATATTGCCCATAAATTAATCAACTGAATGTACCGATTTACAAGTGCATATAAAGGTAACTACATCGTAAGGAGTGAAATAAGATGTACATTGGTTTACTAATCATATTCCATAGGGCAAATGCCATCTCGATGAGTAGTCACACGACATTTCGCTTTTCTAAACCTCCAATTTGAACAGAATAATTGAATTGTACTGATTGCTTGGACCCTTCTGTCCATTGTTATAAACTGAGATTTATCAGTCTGTTTTGAATTAAAATTCATAGCGTTGCACAAGCCGGTGGTTATCTGGACTGTTATTAAATGGATAGAGAGATGAGCGTTCGGAGCGAAAGCTACTGGGTTCGGGTTCAGGTGAACACTAATACCACAGAATGAAGGTACATCCAGCTGACGAGTCCTGAATAGGACGGAACGTGAGTCCTGGATCCCAATGTTAGAACGGAATAAGTTAAGCTAAATGATCACAAGGCATTTTTATGGCTCTGATACGTAAAACCAAAACGTACGATATAACGTGTGCACAAAATTTGAAGTAAACTATACACGAAAATGACCTCGCATCGTTTGCATTAGCTGTGTAGTGTGATAAAGGAGTGTGAGAAGAGTTAGTCGTGGAGATAAGAGAGGTATTAGGGGGTGTAGGAAGGATTTGATTATGACCGATTTGGTCTCGCGTGCTGTTACGAGTATCAGGGCGGTTGTCAATTCCTGGCTAGCCACACCGTGAAAGGTTGTTTCTTGAGGAACCTGAACAATAAGGTAGATTAGTTTTGGTCTTAGAGACCTGAGAGCGTGACCGCAGAGTCCAAGGGACAACTGCTTCAGGCCGGTCACGCACGAGCTTTTGATGAAAAGTTTTTTGAGTATTAGCTCCGCTCTTCAAAACCCTTAGTGGGCACCCTTACCGACGGAGACGGAAATCTGTGAGGTAGGGTGAGGTGTGACATTTTTAGGGTCGACCTTTTCTAACCCTTACTTCCTTCCTTGTGAGAAGGCAGCATCGCCGCAAATGCTGGTTGTCCGAGGGAAACACCTTACTGCTGTCACACCCCTCCATCACGGTCAGCAGTACGTCTTCGCCCTCAGACCTTGACTGACTGCTTTTAGTTTCATCGTTCTGCAATCGACCTGTCTGGCATGGTAGAACCTTCAGGAACATATGTTCCAGCCAATACAGTTCGGCTGGGTCATCACGATAGTCAAGCCCGACCACCACGTCAAGGTAGCAGCTACGGTTGGGCGAAAATGACCTAGTAATTTCTGAATTGGGCTGAAGAAATTAAAGTTTGTTCTAGATTTATAGACAAGCTATTTCGATTTATTCTAACAACAGGTCATCTGATTAACTTTGAAAATTTAGCACACAAATGTTAACAAAAGAGGTTTATATTTGTAAATGAGATGATACAAGGTCAATGGAAAACAAAATAGCACATATTTACCAAATACACATTTTTTTTCTGTACAAACATATTATTATTATTATTATTATGTGATAACATTAAGAGAGTCTTGTTAAAATATGCATACGACAAGAACAAGAACAATCAGATTTTGTAGGGAATGACTCGGAAGGATACTTTGGGGTGACGAAACCACATGAATGCTTTTGACAGGAAGAGCAAGCAGTGGAACAACCACTTGTGGAAGAATTCTTAGCATCTGATGATAAAATATGATTAGAGTGAGCTGTTATATTACCAGTTCGACTAAGATCAATATTATTGCACCTGAAAACGAAGGGTATAAAAAGAAGATTTCTCATTATAGAAATGATTAAGTTTTATTGAAATTATGAATTAATTATTGTTAGAACACCATTCAGAACCTAGAAGCACTGGAGGTCAGTTTCGGCCTGGTATGGGGGTCTTCAGCAGTGTGCATCTACGACCAACACTCGCGGGGGTTGAACCTAGGACCTTGGGTCTCGTGCGCGAACTCTTAACCCCTAAACCACTGAGCCGGTATCCAACAGTGTTAATATCTAACTTTAATCAATCTAAAGTTTTGCCCAACCTCATCCATTTTCTTTGGTAGCAGTTTACTACCTACACCCAACAGGGTTGAACTCCATTGATCACGACTTCTTCCTCCGAGAATTTCCTCACTAAGCTAGTTACTGATAAGCACATTTTATGATTTTTCATCATAGACATTAGCGAGTTTCACTGATATTACGAATTTATCCCTGCTGATGAGTCCTATATATTAGGACGAAACGGTCGCCCAGTGCTTATAGGTTTCTAATAGCGTTCTAACAATGATCGACTGATTATTTCAATAAACAAGAATAGTTATTTAAGCTTATGTTTTTTAAAAATAAGAATATTTACTTGAGTAAAAATCAAAAGAAAATTGTATCTTGGGAGTCTCATCAGTGCCGATGGCCTGGTGACTGACGAAGTCTCAGCTCGGATAAAGAAGGCTCGGTTGGCTTTTGCCAACCTGCGTCACTTATGGCGTACGCGAGATATCCGTTTGCTGACTAAAGGACGAGTGTACTGTGCAGTGGTTCGCTCCGTCTTACTTTATGGCTGTGAAACATGGCCAGTGAGAGTAGAAGATATTCGTAGGTTACTGGTTTTCGATCATAGGTGTCTTCGAAGCATTGCTCGTATATGCTAGGACACCCGAGTGAGCAACGCTGTTATTAGGAATTGGGTGCTAGGTAAGAATGGCAGATCAATAGACGCAGTAATGACACTTCATCAGTTGAGGTGGTTGAGACATGTGTTGCGTATGCCTAACCACCGACTGCCTCGTCCAGCTTTGTTTTGTAGTGTAGGAGTAGGTTGGAAGAAAGCTACGGACGGTCAAACCAAAACATGGCAGAAATCCATGAAGTCAGTGACAAGTGGACTGAGTCATGTTGGTAGATGTAGGCTGCCTGGTTGGGGTTAGTGAGACGAAAGTCACCGATGGTTAGAGACCTTGAACGACATGGCTCAGAATTGTTCGCAATGGCGCCGGTGCATCTTGTCTATACAACTATGACAACACATAATTCTACAAGGCTGTTGTTATTAAGTATCTACAAACTAAAGAAATTCAGTCAGTTGCAACGTAGAACTTCGTACATAAGTACACCAGTTCATGTTACCATACCACATTAGCACAGAGATGCAATAGCCAACTCAAATCCCATAGTGGTAGAGATGGTAGAAGTACTACTGGTGTGATGTGAGCTACTTATAAGTAGTATATGACGTGAGTGTCAACGTAATGTCTGGCAGCAGAAGATGGGGAAAGATCAAGAAAGGAAGAGTTAGAAAACAGTGGAATTTGTATGAAACGCATGAGTAGTGACAATGGATTGATGTTTTGCAACAGGAACAGGCCAGTTCGATATGATGAACTGATATTTTGCAAATGAACGATTTACGATATGGTTTTCCGATTTTACTGAGTAACTGTGTAATTTTCGTTAAATACAATCCGGTTGCCCCACTTGTGTTCTCCTTCACTACACTGGTAATGGAGAAGATTACGGTTCTAAGATATTATTCAAGAAGTATAATTCAGTGAGATAACTAAACTAAAGAAATTACAAATGGATTAAACTTTAAAAGTTCAATGTGAAACGACTTCTCTCTTAGTTTTATCTTAAGCTACTCCCTCCTCAGAAACTAAAGTAAAACACCATGCTTAAGGAATAATATATTAATTGTTTAAGTTGATTCACTGAAAATAACCAATGGGTTTAAAATATTCAAATTAACATTGGAAATATATGTTACAATCTTGCAATTAGAGTTATGGAGATTATTGTTTATACACATGAGCACCCTTGGATGCCGGCCCAGTGGTTCAGAGGTTAGGCGTTCAGGCGTAAGACCGAAGGTCCCGGCTTCGAATCCTGCGAGGTGCAGGAGTTGTGGATGCGCACTGCCATTGATGAGTCCTATACCAGGACGAAACGGCCATCCAGTGCTTCTAGGCTTCTAATGGTGGTCTAGTAACAATGATTGATTGATTGATGATTTCAAATGTGTAAAAACAACTAGTCACTGTATTTTAAGAATATACTTACTTTGGAGTGGAACAATACTTATCTTGATGTAGTTTACAACTGCAAGAGCATGATGAATTTGAATGTGACGGATACATTAATGTAAAACCATTGTGATTAGTTTTTTCACAATGATGTGCTATTGATAAGCAACATGATTGATGTCCAGAAGAAGTAAAACCAGATGGTGTTGTATACTTTGAAACGTGACACTTTTGTTGAGAGATCACATCTTGGTTTAGTCTTAAATCAATTGGTGAATTGTATAAATCAGAAGGTAATGGAAATGTTTGTACAGTTTGTGTAGCTTTACAGGATGTCGCAGATGGAGAAAAGTTCTTTTCTTTTTTATTTAAATTGGAAGTTTTCGGTGAATTTTCAACGTCATGAAACTAAAATAGGAGTAAGAATGAAAGATAAATGGAACTGTTTGAATGAATTTATAGAAAAATTTGACTTCGATAAGTGTAATTTAGTACTCAATCAATCAATCAATCAATCAATCAATAGCAACGTAGAACTTCGTACGTACGTACGTACATCAGTTCATGTTGCCATACCACATTAGCATAGAGACGTAATTGTTAATTGAAATCTCATAGTAGTAGAGGTAGTGAAAGTATTAGCAGTAATCGGAGAGATTAGGGTTAGATATTATTCAAGAACTCGAATCAAGTGAGATAAACTTAAAAAGAAAGAGGATGACAAATTAAAAAGTTTGAGATTTGAGAGACCCTTCAGGGATACTGCCGGTTCCAAGACCGGATAAAGGAGGAGGGTTGAGATGTGAGTTGGCGAAACCCATCCCATAAAAAACTAGCTTGCCAAAAAACCTAACAATAAAAAATAATTCAAACCATATAAACTCTGCTCTAGGAGTAGAAAGGTTTTAATTTAGAAGAATTATGACATATCATGATAAAAGCTGAGTTCCTAAGGAAATCATGAGTCCGATGCCCCTTCTGACAAGCAGAACCATTGCGCGGTGTGGGTAGCCCGGAAGTTACATCCGCTCTCATACCCATAAAAGCATACGAGACCAAATTGGTAATTTAGTACTAACGTATATTGAATAAAATCCCACAGTACCGACTAGTTGTATATACGACCAGTCTGTCACAACTTAGGATAAAAAATAAGTTCTGTGTTCTGCCAGCATAAGACAGACTTAAAGAAAACTGTTTAACAACTTGTATTTCGCAGGATTGAAATAGTTAACATGAGATTTCATGGTATAAACCGAATGATTAATTGAAACTCGGTAGTCCAGTTAATAACCTTTTCTACACATTTGAAATCATTAATCAATCATCATTGTTAGACCACCATTAGAAACCTGGAAGCACTGGACGGCCGTTTCGTCCTAGTATGGGACTCCTCAGTGGATGCGCACTGCTGAGGAGTCCCATACTAGGACGAAACGGCCGTCCAGTGCTTCCAGGTTTCTAATGGTGGTCTAACAATGATGATTGATTAATGATTTCAAATGTGTAAAAACGCAAACCTCCAAAACTGTGCCCCAAAATAACCTTTTCGTCTGATTTATGCTACGTTAAAACTAGAAGTAATAATTTTTTTAACATTTGAAGGCTGTTTGTTAAGATAAAAGTTATTATTCTACCATTAATTGTTTTAAAAATTAAACAGTGTTTCCTTATTGTCTTAGAAGTCGACTACCCTAAGCAACAATGCAAGTATGTTCGGGATGCGGTTTTCCTCCTCGAAATGCAAAATGTTGCTTCAAGATTGGGTTTCATCGGCACCTGAACTAGTGATAGGTAGTAAAGTAGTCGAACGTGTAGACCGCTTCACTTATCTTGGGAGTCTCATCAGTGCCGATGGCCTGGTGACTGACGACATCTCAGCACGGATACAGAAGGCTCGATTGACTTTTGCCAACCTGCGTCACTTATGGCGTACGCGAGATATCCGTTTGCTGACTAAAGGACGAGTGTACTGTGCAGTGGTTCGCTCCGTCTTACTTTATGGCTGTGAAACATGGCCAGTGAGAGTAGAAGATATTCGTAGGTTACTGGTTTTCGATCATAGGTGTCTTCGAAGCATTGCTCGTATATGCTAGGACACCCGAGTGAGCAACGCTGTTATTAGGAATTGGGTGCTAGGTAAGAATGGCAGGTCAATAGACGCAGTAATGACACTTCATCAGTTGAGGTGGTTGGGGCACGTGTTGCGTATGCCCAACCACCGACTGCCTCGTCCAGCTTTGTTTTGTAGTGTAGGAATAGGTTGGAAGAAGGTTAGGGGCGGCCAAACCAAAACATGGCACAAATCCATGAAGTCATTGACGAGTGGACTTAGCCATGTCGGTAGTTGTCGACTACCTGGTTGGGATCCGCGAGATGATAATAATCGATGGTTAGAGACCTTGAATGACATGGCTCAAAATCGTTCGCAATGGCGCCGGTGCATTTATTCTTTGTGTTCTCTCAAATCCTAATCTTCTGGATCCTTCAACACCTCTAGTTTTGACTTTCTAAACTCTTCTCATTTAATCATACTTCTTGAATAATATCTTCTAATCCTAACCTCTCCGATTACTTTTAATACCTTTACTACCTCTTCTACTATTGGATTTGAATTGACAATTACATCTCTGTGCTGATGTGGTATGGCAACATGAAGTGATGTACTTACGTACGAAGTTCTACGTTGCATCTGACTGACTGACTGACTAGAATTCGACTAACGTTGTAAGTATAATGTACTTTTAAATGTTAACCTATTTAAAATTTGGCATACTAAGCACATGAAATCACATTTTCAGACCACAATATTTAAATTTATTTAAAAGTAAAAGTAAATATTATTTACAAAGGTAAATCAACTAACATATTTATTTAACAAACTTAGTAAACGAGTTATTTTTTTCAAGAGCTTAGTTCTCCACGAGTCGAAAGAAGCAGTGTTCTAACCTTCCCACATTTTACTCAAGTCACAATCTAAAGCCACAAGATTTACAATATGTACGAACACATAAAGGTTCGAAAACAACTCTTGAAAACTTACAGAATCATCATATATTTTGCGTTCAAATCGAATAGCATTAAGTAAGTTAGTGAGCATACTATCTATACCAAGAAGCAAATCTCTTCGTGTATCATTGGACATCGCTGTTAAGTTTCGGTAAACTCCATAAACAAGCAATCTAAAAAAGGGGTAATACATGATTCAGCTTTTCAATTATATATATATATATATATATATATATATATATATATATATATATATATATATATATATATATATATATATATATATATGCTTTAAGATAAAACAGAGAAACTTCAAACTCAATCATAAATACCTAGCTAAATAATAACTGAGCAATTACAATACCACTCTGTACGAGGACTAATGATAGTATCGAGCAAGCCAAATAACGTTATGTATGTTGCTTTGGGTCCCCAACTACAGATAAATAGAAAATCAATTTAAGAGATGAGTCAGGCATAATAATAATAAATGATTTTGTAGATGTCCCGATTGTAATGTAAAAAGGTGATATGAACTAATGCTCAATGAAGCATTAGTTAAGACAACTTTCTTTGCTAATTTATAAAATTAAACAGTCTTCATTATTTTAGAAGTAATCTATTGTTTAAAACATATATACAACTAGGGACAAGATCTAATTTATTGATTACGATTGAGAGCAAGTAATCAGGAACAATAAGCTAGTTCTGTAAATCTTCATGATACACATATCTGGTCATAATGAAAACTACTCTAAGATGGATTAAATTCTCTAATCAAATAAGCTAATATACTAATAGTTTTCAAGTAGAAATTTGTTATAGGTTTACAGTCTTGGATAGGTAGGCACATATTTGGTAGCTATCCTATCAGGATTTATATTACTGATTCGATCTGAACATTCATACACTTAACTATACTTTATTTCATTTATAACTATGTACTGGAAGTAAAAAGTGATTATATATCAGACATAAACTATACATAAAACATCTAATCGGTTGTATTCCCAAGTGCACCAAAAATGGAAATAAGGGGAAAGAATGCACCAAGAAGAAGTCGATTTTTGTATGTCAGGGGGAAATAGTGTGACACTTTTCATTTCTGTGTTGAAAATATTAATAAATTGTCCAATTTTCACCTAAATACGTCCAAATTTACGTACTGGAAGAATAATTATCCTTCTAGCACAAATTGTGACAGCACTACAACTGCAGAGATAACAATCTCGACACATGAAATATCTTTTATCAAAGTAAAGAAATGACTCATATGAATCATGAGTGAATATGTACACAGTCAGATTGTAAGGAACATGAGATTTAGTAAATACATAATTGGAGAAACTTGTCACGACGAAAAGTAAATTTTAACTAAAAAAAGTTGTAAACTTTTGGGTGTTGAGGCTTTGGACAGAAAATGATACTGAAGCCACTTTGGGTGCACCAGGACATCACTTAAAAGGTCTGTTATACAAACGCATGCAGCTTACTCAACAAGCGATCGGAGCTAGATGTACAGAGAGACTCAATTAAGCCAAACGTTAATGTTGTCACAGAAACTTAGCTTATCAACTCTGTAAACAGTAAATAACTTAATTTTAAAGTTTTTACATTATGTCGATCCGACAGAACCCAAAAGTGTAGAGAAGGGAGAATAGCCGCATTTATTACAAATAAAATCAATTTTGTTGTTATTGACAACATGTTCGATTACAGTGGGGTGTGCAGATTGCTCAGTTATCGCTTGAAGTGCGAAGGACGAGAGCTGCTGATTGGCTTCATCTGTCGCAACCAAAACTGTGAGTTGGATTAGATGTTGTTAGTAAATTCCAGCACTTGGTGTTCAAATGGTCAACGTCCAATCCCAGGGGACTTTACTGTATATTCGGTAGACTGGGAAAATCTAAGGACTGAATTTTGGAAAATTCTTTTGAAAATAAACTAGATGATGCGGTTATGACAAGTACCTTGGTGCAACATGTGAGAGAAGCATTTAGGTACGATCTGGACTTCGAATCATCCTTATTAGATCTCATAATGACCGATTATGGAGATGACGTATGAAACTTTGATTATATGACACCCCAAGGTAAGTGACCATACAGTTTTAGACCTTGGTTTCTGTATCATTATCAACAACAATGTTAACTAAAGCTAAATCAAACGTTTGGAAAGCCAACACACAAAGGTTTATACAATCAGCATCCTCAGTAGATTGGATAATTGAGCCGGAATCCCTCATCAAAACAGCTTAGGGGGTATTCAGACATTTATACACAAAATTTCCTGCATCGCAAATCGTTTGGACTACACTAAAGAATTTAAGAACTTCCTCATGGCAGCTTTTAAAGGAGATCTGCACTGTTATTTGTGAGGGGGAAGTTTTGGACACTCGGTATGAGACAAAATCTCAATATCGAGAAGCCTGAAATATTTGTGCCTACACCTTGTGTAAGTCTAAAAGATTGTATGAAGAGGTAGTTAGGAAGTCCATAGAATAGCCAGAACGCTTAGATTCGTACAGAAACCATAGGGCCAAGAGAATAGACAGAGGTATCACATCGTTGGTGGAAGACGATTATGGCAAAGCTCAAGTATTATCGAACTGATTCAGAGATTTATATACTACAAAGGTGTCTCTCCTTCTGGTTCGTATAAACTGCTTCATACACACTCTGGAAATTAAAGAACTCGATGTCCTTAATCTGTTGAGTAAGCTTGATTTAGGTAGACCTATAGGACTCGATGAAATGCATCTTAGATTACTCAAAGAACTAGCAAATTTCATCGCTAATCCTTGAAGCATATGTTTTAATATGTCTGGAAATCAAAGTAGATTAATAAAATACTGGGAGAGTACCATAGTAGGTCCTGTTTTTAAAACAGGTACGAGACAATCTCGAGAACTATCAATTTGTAGGCCTAATTAGCGTGGTTGGAGAAAAATTAGAAAAGATGATTTTTAAGGAGCTACCTGAGCATCAGGACGAGAACGGGAACGTTTTTTAGAAGCAGCGCAGCTTTAAAACAGGCTACGTATGTCGCACAAACTAAATAATAGCCTGTATAAGTTGGTGCTTTCTCAATGATCGAAGGCTACCCGTAGATGTAGTTTAAAGTGACTTTAGAAAAGCTATTGACAGAGTACCTCACAATCGGCTTTTATCGAAGTTAGGTGATATAGGGATTGAAGACAACTTATTCATGTGGGTAAAAAGATCTCGTTGGGTGTTAAAAATGAGTACAGTATCCAGTCGAGAAGCTGTACTTAGTGGGGTGCCATAGGGTAGCTTTTGGGCCAGTGTTGTTCCTTCCGTATGTAAATAACTTTCCTAGTCACTCATCTTTATTGCTTTCGTTATATGTTGACGGTATCAAGACATTGAGAGCGATAAAAAAGGTGGAGACAGTTCAAGGCTTTAAAAATTGCCTAAATAGTCTAGCAGTTGCTGATAAATGTCTCAAGTGCATCATGATGCATATTGATCACCGAGGTAAAAATACATACACGGTGAATAGCATCGAGATACCTGTTGTCCGGATACAATGAACTAGGAATTATTACTAGCTGAGACACGAAAACTATTGTACACCACCGTGAGATAGCTGTCATAGGTTTAAGAACCCTATGGTAAACACATGGAGCCTTTAACCATGTCGATGCTAAACTTTGGTATCGTACACAAGCATCCAGCTCCTGCCTAAAAATCACATTGAGCTGTTGGGAAAGGTTGAAAAAAGCGTAACTAAGCTACTCCTGAAAACTGCGAAGCTGACATTTGACGGGAGACTAGCCAAATTAAACCTATTCCCATAACCATATAAGGAACCAGAGGTAAATTAATTACACCTAAATCATTTGATGATAAATTTCCACCTGACACTAATTTTCCTGGTCTTCCAAAACAGAATTTACGACCACACTAAAAAATTTCACAAGCTTAGAACAAATTACTGGCCAAATGACTATTGAAATCCCCATAGAATTGGTATTGAATAAGACTCGTTACCTCAACATGTGACTAAAGCTTCATATATCGTAACAGTCGAGAGTTGGATCAACTGAGGTACCAACATTCGAAGGACTAACAGATCATACAGGCTCTTGTTCTCTCCATACCAAAACCGTAGGCCGAACCATCAAACACTGAACAGACGACCCCCATTTGAAACGAAAATGCCTAGGAATTTCTTCCATGAATATCTTAGTCGACTGTCCTTTGTAAAAAAAACAATTTAATTTCCTAGGAACTGAAATAGCTGGAATTTTTTAAATTGCATGATAATTAGAGTTAATTATACTACGAAATACATTAAATGGGATTATTTCTGGTTGTGAATCAGGTTTTTGGATAAGAATTGCATATGTAAATGATAATAAAAATAAAAGACTCCCACATATTATTATAACAATCAAGACAAACTTGAGGCCAGTTCGTGTTCCAATATTTCACCACTAGCTACTATGAACCAATCGGCTTCTTTGCGTTCGATTTTTGTTATTTCAGCACAGTTCCAATTATTTAGTAATGTCCAATAAATGGCAGTTAAGCACCCAACGAAGGCTTCAAGAAACCCGCCTTTACAATCTATTTCTCATTACCAGTTAGAATAACATATCCAATATCCAATATCTTTTTTACACGATAGTATCAATCGATTAATTTCTTCAGACTTGATTCTTGTTCTTTAGTTACGGTTCCTGGTATTTTGTGGTATCCAATGATGGCAGTCCGGCCACTCCAGCTCACCAGTTCAAGTGGTAGGGCAGTTATTTATGAAAATGAACATCTCGTGGTTTCAGTGAGTACATTTGTTTCAATGTACTCAAGTATCTGGATATTAGCACTCATTACATTAACAGGCAGAATATCAGTTAAATACGATGTGAAGAAAGGTAGCCAGAAAAATTTATTGATGGTGAGATTTCAGAATAAAGAAAATAAATAAACAAATAAATAAGTGACCTAACTGAAAGAAAAGATTGTGCGAGATGACAAAGGTGTTAGCGAAAAAGAGAAAATAGAGATAATCTGAGGGATAGAATACGTTTGTAATTTGAGAAAATGACGAAAATGACAACGAGCAAGTTTCGAGACATACATCAACCGCGGCTGGTCCGAATGAGAGGTGATAATGTGAGAACGAGCTTTTCGAGTCTTCTCATGAAGTTTTCCATTGAGAGGACCTTGTTCATCTTAGCCGGGGAAGAATTCAGAGTCAACAAAACTTTCAAATAAGTTTTTCGAAAGAAGTTGGATAGTCCTATGCGAACCGAGTATCAGGTATTGCGCTTGCGTAGTGTATTCAGTCGTTGAGACCATGATTTTCGTGTCTTGTGCCGTGGGTTGTAAATTTAGGTCGAGTCGAATTAGTGTGTGCTTATTTTGGTCCCACAGACCTAGATCGGCTTTCGCACTATGAAATGTGGCTAGAGAAATCGTTCTTCAAGCTGTACCAAGCCTGAAGCTCCTCAGTCAGGTTTTCCTGATTTTTGAAATCCAGATCTATCAAACGTGATCTAATGGTCGTGAGGTTTGATGGGCAAGGTAGCTGGGAAATGCAAATTGCTATGGTGTGAAGGCCTGGGTTACGTGATAGCCGTCGGCACTATTGCACGTCATGTGGGTGAGTTTCGATCAAGCTACCTCTAACCAGTTCGGACACGCCGTGAATTTCTATACTGGTCAGCAACTGAGTGCATCTTAATGTCCTGGATGCCACATTTACTGACCATGTTTTGTCGTGCCTGATTCAGATCGAGGAGGACAAATTAACTGAGGGCCTACGGTATGTGAGGAGGATCTCTTCGGCTACTTATGTCGAGTCAAATGTCTCTCTCAATAGAGGGGATTTCTCTTTAGCGACATTCCGACTCTTGAATAGTTCAATATATTTTCAAAAGTTAGTAGCAACCGATTGATTTATTTGAGCCAGCTTCTCGTAGTTTGTGTGAATTCAAGTATCTGATAACGTCTAACGGGTGTGGCAATCCAACTACACGACTTCAGTAATTCTAGTGGTTTGGTGGCGCTTTATGAGTCATTACGTCCGGTGATTTCAGTAAGTGTGTCTGCCTCAATAAAGTACAGGAAGTTATTCCAATCCAAGATCAAAAATTAATTTGCAATGTGTAAGATAACGAAAAGAAAGTTCGTATGGCACTGAAAAGGACAGGATATCAGAATGAAAAGAATGAATGAAAGTATGTTAATCATTTAGTAGCGAACTACGTGTGAGATGATGGAACTTTAATCCGAAGAGATAATAAGAGAGATGGGATGGTTTTGTATTCTGAGTATATGACAAATAGCAAGTTTCGAGACCTACATACTCTTATTGAGAATAAGTGAGTCCGAACCTGGATGTTCGCTCCTGATATGTAATGTTTTGGGGGCCACCTCTAGGTGCATGCTGGTGATGTTTTGACAAAGTGCTTATGTTTGGGTGAATCGGCATAATTAGTATGCTGTAGACCACCACCAGGTCACCTCCCAGCCAGAACAATTCCAAGTGTTGGTGTCCATCTTCGTAAGGTTTGTTCTTTAACCCCATTATCCATTTAGTTGTTGGTGTCTGCACTAGATCCAGGAGATTTGTGTCCCTTCTAAGCAGAGAGGGTGCGAAAACATTGTAAACTTCAAGGCGTGGTCGTGCGTATGTGCTGAATATAGTGGAGGACAACTATGTGGTGATTACAGCATGTTGTGTTCGTATAAATTGGGATGTGTTAGCCTTGGCTTCATCACCTGGGTAGTCTGGAATAGTGCTCAGGCTATCGTGGCTATTAGACCAAGAACGCGCTTTGGAGAGTTATCAGGGGGCGGACTTTCAAGAGGGTCTGACTGTGGCGTAGAACACATTAAGCAGGCTAAATCATCCCAACTCGAGTATCTTCCCAAAGCACCACCACCACACCTCGATTCGGGGTAATCCTAGGAAAATTGCTCATGAAAAAGCGAATATCTAGGTTCATGTACGTGTTTTCTACTTAAGAGTTGTTGCTACTTGGAATGCTCTCCAAATCGAGGTGACCAGTGCCCCTTCAGTGGAGAGCTTTAAGAAGAGACTTGATAAATACGAACCAACATACAGACTATCATCTCCATTTGAACTGGCCGTGCCTGATGCATGACTTGAAATTTGCTGGTTTTTATATTCGTCGTTTTCTCAGATCACTAATCTGAATTTTCTCCCTTATTGTGTCTGTTGTCCCTCCCTCGCGTACACTTCGGTCAACTCACACAATATTCACTACCGAGTTATTCATCCATTCATTTAATTAGTTCTGAAATCTTCTTTTTAGCTTCAGAATTTTCTCCTTATTATTCTCCATATTGCAACGACAGCCTGGTAATGTGATAGCTGCTGGTATTCAGAAACCCGACAGCCATGAATCAAAAGTACTCATTTAAATAACGGGACATACAATCTAACAGTCGAATGGCTAGACCACTATCCGTTGGACACTATAAAATATCTGAATCAGTACCAAAAAAACAAGAATCGAGCCCTAGATAATCGATTAGTTTATTGTGGCTCGTCAAGGAGATATTGGAAATTGAAACATCGCGCGTTGTCGTGACAATATGAAACGCGCCTTTTTTACTTCTCCTGAAAATAATTATTTCACTGATCTCATTCTTTAGGATACTTCCTCATCTACCTGGTTAAGTTTTTTCCTGCTTATTTTAGTTCCATATTCATCTTCTGGTTCTCTCAACTGTGACACCCATCTGTCGACACTAATTACATGCAAATTGTTACCAAATTCAGTGTTAAGGAACAAAACCCAAAATTCTGCTCCAGTTCCATTAAAAATTAATTTTTACAGGAATAACATCTGAAAATGATGCTTTCGCGCTCTAAACCTGCTCTTCAGAAACAAAAAATTGCCCCAGTACAGTCTAAAAAGATTCCGAATTTAACAGAATTTATTGACAAACGGGATTTTACCGGTGCACTAACTGTTTCAGAGTTTGAGCGTTGCTGTGGCAATTCAAATGTTGAGACAGATTTATGGGTCGCATACTCAGCTTTTCACTTGGGAGATTATAAAAAAGCCGCAGAAGAATACAGAAAACTTCTTGAAAAACCTAATGCGCCTCCAGAAGTTCACACTTATCTCGCATGTTGTTACTTTTTCCTCGGAATGTACCAGGAAGCATCGAAATGCGCTAAAGACGGCCCAAAATCCAAATTACAAAGTAGGCTTTTGTTCCATATAGCTAACAAATTTAATGACGAGCGTGCTCTTCTAAGTCATCATAATGCTCTAGACAACTCAATAGAAGACAAACTATCTCTAGCTTCAGTTCAGAGCCTAAAAAACCACCACCAGGAAGCCATTGACATATACAAACATGTCCTGCAGGATAACCGGGAGTATTTGGCATTACATGTAAACATAGCTTTATGTTACTATAAGATGGATTATTACGACTTATCTCAAGAAGTATTAGGAATATACCAACAGCGTTATCCGGATAGTGCAACGGCTATCAATCTGAAAGCGTGCATCAATTTTAGATCGTATAATGGAAAGGCAGCTGAAGCAGAACTAAAAGCTCTTCAACGTGTTTCTACTTCATCTTTTACATATGCACAAGACCTCATTAAGCACAACTTAGTCGTGTTCCGAAACGGAGAAGGAGCTTTGCAGGTAGCACTTCAGTTTGGTATTGAAATTCAATGTCATAAAGTTTTTATAATGGGCTTATTTTACAGACATGTAAATTTGCATGTCTGACTAACAAAAGAATTCTTACCAAAATACATTAGATAACTGACAAGTACAAAGTCATTTATTGCAGGAGTGTTGTCACTATTATTACTTTATACGTTAGCATCCTATTGTTATCTTATTGGTAACCATTAACTAAGTTCCTGATATACATTTCCTCAGTTTGATTTATTTGAATTCACTGAACTTGTATAGGTTTTAATTCTTTATGAAATCCCAGGTTGTGATACAAATTTAAAGCATGATCGCAGTGGATAGTACATATGGACGTCTTTAATTTACAAGAAGGCGCATTTAATGGAAGAAACAACTCTCGGTAGTGTGTTCCTTCTCCTTAAGCAAGTCCTAGTAACAGATTCTAGCACTAACTGAAGTTTCTGTCCGTCACCTAACAAGAAGTTTAGGCGTATACACATCAAAGGCTTGTTAAGTTTGTTCGATTATTTCTACTTCAGCAAAATATTCTTTTATGGTAGGACTGCTGCCTATACTTTTGAAAGGTTAGGGAGTTAGGTCCAGGTGAGGCAAATATGCTAACATAAAAGCTTATAGTTATTACATATTCATGGCTGTAACTGGAAAATAGTTTGTTGGTGTAATTCAAGAGATAACCTAGTGATGAGGTTTTATTTCTTACTGGCGGCATCACAAAGTGCATTTACAAGGTACTACATAAAACTAATCTTGTTTATTATTTTTCTCATCTGTGTTAAGTTTAAAGACAGACAGACAGACAGATGCAACGTAGAACTTTGTACATAAGTACATCAGTTCATGTTGCCATACCACATCAGCACAGAGAGGTAATCGTCAATTCAAATCCAATAGTAGAAGAGGTAGTAAGGGAATTAGAAATAATCGGAGAGGTTAGGATTAGAAGATACTACTCAAGAAATATGATTCAGTGAGAAAAGTTTAGGAAGTCAAAACTAGAGGGGTTGAAGAATCCAGAAGATTAGCATTTGAGAGAACACAGAGAATAAATGCACTGGCGCCATTGCGAACGATTTTGAGCCATGTCTGTCATTCAAGGTCTCTAACCATCGATTATTATCATCTCGCGGACCCCAACCAGGTAGTCGACAATTACCGACATGGCTCAGTCCACTTGTCAGTGACTTCATGGATTTCTGCCATGTTTTGGTTTGGCCGCCCCTAACTTTCTTCCAACCTATTCCCACACTACAAAACAAGGCTCGACGAGGCAGCCGGTGGTTCGGCATACGCAACACATGTCCCAACCACCTCGACCGATGAAGCTTCAATACTTCATCGATTGATCTGCCATTCTTACCTAGCACCCGATTCCTAATAACAGCGTTGCTCACTCGGGTGTCCCACGATATACGAGCAATGCTTCGAAGACATCGATGATCGAAAACCAGTAACCTACGAGTATCTTCTACTCTTACTGGCCATGTTTCACAGGCATAAAGTAAGACGGAGCGAACTACTGCGCAGTACACTCGTCCTTTAGTCAGCAAACGGATATCTCGCCTACGCCATAAGTGACGCAGGTTGGCAAAAGCCAATCGAGCCTTCTGTATCCGAGCTGAGATTTCGTCAGTCACCAGGCCATCGGCACTGATGAGACTCCCAAGATAAGTGAATCGGTCTACACGTTCGACCACTTCACTCCTTATCACTAGTTCAGGTGCCGATGCAACCCAATCTTGAAGCAACATTTTGCATTTCGAGGGGGAAAACCGCATCCCGAACATGCTTGCATTGTTGCTTAGGGTAGTCAGAAGACTCTGCATTTTGTCAGCGTCTTCACCAAGTAGGACAATGTCATCGGCATATTCTAAGTCAATCAGCGAGCCACCTGGAAGAAGGTCTAGTCCTGAAAATTCAGACGAGGATAAGGTTATTTCTAAGAGCATGTCTATGATAAAATTAAACAAGAATGGAGAAAGTGGACATCCCTGACGGACACCACTTGATGTAGAGAATTCCGGTGACAGTTCGCCATAAGCCCTCACCCGACCAGTGGTGTTCGAGTAGAGAGCTTGTATGAGGTTAATGTACTTATTTGGTACACCTTTCAATGACAGACACTGCCACAGAACCTTACGATCAACAGAGTCAAATGCCGCCTTAAGGTCCAGGAAAACAACTATTGTAGGACGCGTAAATGTGTGTCTATGTTCCAGGACCTGTCTGAGTGTGAAGACGTGGTCTATACAACCACGTCCAGGTCGAAAACCAGCCTGGTTTTCTCGAGTCTGCTCTTCACGAGCTTTCGTTAAGCGTCGAAGTATTATTGAGGCCAATATTTTGGATACTATATTAGTTAGACTTATTCCTCTGTGATTGTCACAAGAAGACTTTTGTCCTTTCTTATAGATTGGGACAATCAAGGATTGAGACCAGTCGGATGGGATTACGTCCAGTTCCCAGATTCTACCTAAGATCTCAGTCAACCTAGCTGCTAAAACTGGACCACCATCCTTAAATATCTCAGGGGTCAGTCTATCAGGACCTGCAGCTCGTCCTCGTTTCAGATTTCCTAAAGCTTTCTCAACGTCATCAAGACTAGGGGGACTTACGTCGATTTGCCATTCAGGATGACTGGAGATCGTGGGTAACCGAAGAGTGGCTCGTGGCCAGTTGAACTGATCCCTAAAGTGTTCTGCCCATCGATCCAGTCTCCTGGATTGAGAATGGATAATAAGACCATCCTTTTCCGAGATAGTCTCGCTCACATTCGGGTTCTTAATACCAGTTTCTTTAATAAGGCGGAAAAGTTGTCTACTGTTGCCTATCGCCGCTGCCTTTTCCATCGCTTTTGCTTTCGCCACCCACCACTGTTCGCGGTCGTTACGCAGACTTTTTATAAGTCTGCGCCTAAGCTGACTACGCTCTTCATCATGCTCAGAGTCAGGTGGGATGCGTTTTCGAGCATCCATCAGTTCGGTGGATGCGACTGGAATCCACGGCTTCATCCTAGCATTGTGGTTTACCTTGCTAGCAGATACTATTGCTGTTTCCACAGCCTTTTTGATATCATACCAACCTGTTAAGTTTAAAAGTTGAAATCGACTCATTGCTATTTAATTTAAGCTGTTTAAATACAGTAATGTGATATTTTCTGTCATATATAAATCGATTATTTTATTGGATACCAGTTACACAGTTTATATAACTAAGATAATCGGTTATCTCATCAAATTTCCCTGTATTAATTGATACAATAAATATACTGTATACATGTCTTTTAGGTGCTACCCCCATTGTTAGACGTCCTGCCAGAAGCAAGGCTTAATCTCATCATTTTCCATTTGAAAAATGACGAATTACAAGAAGCATATGAACTTAGTAAAGAAATTGATCCAAGTACACCACAAGAATATGTATTAAAAGGAGTTGTGAATACTATTCTTGGTCAAGAGCATGGATCACGAGAGCATTTAAAGCAGGCTCAACAATACTTCCAGCTGGTAGGAGGATCAGCCAGCGAATGTGATACAATATCCGGTCGTCAGTGTATGTCTTCTTGCTTCTTCCTTCTTCGGCAGTTTGATGATGTTCTTACATACTTAAACTCAATAAAAAGCTACTTTTATAATGACGACATATTTAATTTCAACTATGCTCAAGCCAAAGCAG
Organism: Schistosoma turkestanicum; assembly: GCA_944470395.2. Taxonomy (NCBI): domain Eukaryota; kingdom Metazoa; phylum Platyhelminthes; class Trematoda; order Strigeidida; family Schistosomatidae; genus Schistosoma; species Schistosoma turkestanicum. The sequence continues at coordinate 13,196,446 of OX103971.1, forward strand.
CTGTAGGAGCGTACAAGGAAGCACAAGAAGTATTCCTATTCATTCAATCAGAACATATTCGTTCAGAATATACCTATTTAAGTTGGTTAGCACGCTGTTACATAATGACTAAACAAGCTCGTTTAGCATGGGAATTATATCGAAAAATGGAAACTTCTGCTGAATCTTTTAGTCTACTACAGTTAATAGCTAATGATTGTTATAAAATGGCACAATTTTATTATGCTGCTAAAGCATTTGATGTGCTAGAGAGGTTAGATCAAAATCCAGAATATTGGGAAGGTAAACGTGGTGCATGTGTCGGTGTTTTTCAACTTATAATCGATGGACAAGAACCTAAAGAAAGACTTCGAGAAATAATTCAAATATTACGCAATACAAATAATCCTCAAACAGAATATCTTATAAGTGTTATGAAGAAATGGGCAAAAGAAAACAAGATTGTTGTATAATGATGATGATAATAAAGTGTTGTGCATGATTTATATGCTTATGTGTTAATTATAAACCGACTCAAGAGAACCTTTACAAAGTAGAGAGATTTTTATTAAGGGGAGCTATTATTTGTATTGATTTGGGGCTTGAGCAGTTTTTCAATTATTATAAATATGTAGTCAGTCATTTTATCAAATAATGGAACGTATAGTTTTAGATGACGCAGCCACTTAGTCTGCTTACTCAAACATCTGCAAACAAGTGTCACTTTTCTTTACAGGCATGTTGTTTCACTACTGAGTTATTTATTTAGGATATAAAAGACTGTCCAGGAATATGATTAACATATTGAATTTAAAACGTTTTAGATTTGTCATATAAAAAAATACAGTCATTAAATAGTGAAAATTAACAGTTTTTTAACTTTAAAAGCTGTGACCTGTTTGTTCCTTCAAGTAGGACGACTTACGTACGCATAATAATCTCAGGTTGAGGAAAATTATAAACTCGAATATGAATAAGAATATTAAAGTGGAAATTCATAGATTATTACACAATTAGCAAAAATAATTCATGCATTCACAGGAGTCACTGAAATCATGGGATGAATTTCTGATTGAATCAAAAACAAAGTAAGTAATAGAGACAATGATAAGTTCGTCACTTAGTATGCTTGAGGCTATTACGAGTTTACCTTAGTCGATAAACTCGAACGAGACTTTTACCAGCTTCCAGGGAGGCTACCTTGAATACCCAAAATCGAAATAGAAGGCTTTGTAAGCGTAGAAAGTATATTCTACAAACACTCAGCAATCACAGTACCATCAAGCATACAACTCTCGTTTATTTATACAACATAAGAACGTCCTTGAGACAGTTAAGAAAATAGCATACTAAAATACACAGCAGCCAATGACAGCCATGGATTTTCCTGGTGGGGATTGAAATCTCAAGGTCATCTGATCAGCCCATGCTGGCAAAACGGGAAAACCAAAATACGGCATTATCAAGCGAATTTTGGGGATGTAACATCCCCAACAGACAACTTCTCATAAATAATGAATTTCAGAATTCAGTGTTTTTAAATAGGTAGGTAGGTAATATGAATAAATCTGATCTTGACGAGGAATTAGTAGGACTGACCCATTTCATATTCAGTGTACTGGTTACATCTTTTATATTTAAGTTCATTAAAAAAAGTCAAATGTGTAGTAGATTCAGTCAGTCAGTTGCAATGTAGAATTTCGTACGTATATACATAAGTTCATGTTGCCATACCACATTATTAACACAAAGACGCAAATGTCAAATCAAATCCCATAGTGATAAACATAGTAGAGGTATTAATGCTAATGAAGAAGACTAGGGTTTGAAGATATTATTCAAGACGTATAATTCAGTGAGATAAGGTCAGAAAGACAAAGGTAGATTAGCTGACGAATCCAGAAGATTAGGATTTGAGAGAGCTCAACGAATGGATACACTTGCACCATTGCAAACGATTTCGAGTCATATCCTTCAAGGTCTCTAACCATTGATGACTTTCGTCTCGTGGACCCCAACTAGGTAGCCTACATCTACTAACATGACTCAGTCCACTTGTCAGTGACTTCATGGATTTCTGCAGTGTAGTAGGTTACAATTAGTGTATCGCACAAACAAGCATTACTTACCAATTCTCAATCTCTAGTTTATGTATAACGTAGCGGTAAGAAGTTAACATAAATAGAAAGGAATTAGGATTGTTTGAAATATAAAAAAATGAGTGAAAAGTGACTGACCCAGTAGTAGTGTGGTGCGAGCTACTTATAAGTAGTATATGACGTGAGTGTCAACGTAATGTCTGGCAGCAAAAGATGGGGGAAGATCAAGAAAGGAAGAGTTAGAACACAATGGAATTTGTATGAAACGCATGAATAGTAGTGACAATGGATTGATGTTGTTTGCAACAGGAACAGTCCAGTTCGATATGATGAACTGATATTTTGCAAATTAACGATTTACTATTTGGTTTTCCGATTTTACTGAGTAACTCTGTGATTTTCGTTAAATACAATCCGGTTGCCCCACCTGTGTTCTCCTTCACTACAGTAGTAGTAGTAGTTCAGAGAAAACAATAATTATAATCAGCGACACAAAACCAATGAATAACTTAAATTCAAAAGATCAATCTGACATATTTAATTTACTATACACATCTTTATATAGAGATATATACATATATATACATATATGTGAACAATATTACTGTTTTCGATTAGATCAACATCAGACTTTATACTCTAATATACATGAATATTTACATGAAAATGTGAAACCAATCAAGTCAATGTATGAGTCAATAATCACAATGAAATGAAATAGAGATTACGTCACTCACTACACATCATAAGGAAAAGTACAAGTTGATAATAGGAAGACAGGTGTGTACTGTACTGATATAGTAGTAAGTAAGAAAATTATAAAATACGATAACAAAAGTTTCTGTCAATAGTAGTAGGTCAAACGTGAATATAAATAGACTTAAAATCATAATCATTACAAAACATTAAAACCATTACGTAATAAGAGGTGAGTACATAATTATGGATAGTGAAGAGTATACATTAAAAAAAAAAATCATGAAAAAAAAAATAACAAGATAGAATTTTTAGTTTATTTTTTTCAAATGTAATTTAGCTAATTCATCAATTCTATGGAGATCCTTCAAAGAATACTGTGCACTACCACGAGGAAGTGGTTGACTCTATAAGTAAAGAAATATAAAAAGTGGTGTAATTATTAATTGGACAAATTTTTTGTTTCGTTCACTAATTAGAAAAGCAAACACTTTCAATTCTTATCCATGAAGCAACTCCGCCTGTACAGCTTCCGGGGCTACTTCCAGTCCTAAAAAGCCCGGATAAAGGAGGAGGATTGGCGACCCCATCCCACGAATGCTAACCAGAAGCGATAATTCAAACCATTTAAACTCTGCTCTGAGGAATTAGAAGGTCTTCATTTAGAAGAGTTATGACATCTCATGATGAAAGCCGAATTCCATTGGAAGTCAAGAGGCCGATGCCCCTTTTGACAACCAGAACTCTTCCACGATGTGGGCAGTCAGGAAGTAACATCCGCCATCATACCCATAAAAGCACACAAGATCAAATCAGTCAGAATCAAATCCTTCCTACATTTTCTAATAACCCTCTCATCCATGAAGCAAAAAGTTGAAAAACAGTTAAAAGTAGTCAAATCAAAATACAAAATGATAACAAGGGTTATTAAGAAAAAAATTTGTTTTAAACAGAATGAGATGTAGGCATTTTGTGATCCTCTAAACACTATCCGTCATCTAGAATTTTTTTTTAGTTTCGCAGAATACATCAGTTTATTTTGAGAGCTAAATACGAAGTATCTTATCACTACTGTGAGTGTATAACTTCCCTCTAAATAAACAAATGCAGAGTCTTCTGACTACCATAAGCAACAATGCAAGCATGTTCGAGATGCGGTTCTCAACCTCGAAATGGAAAATGTTGCTTCAAGATTGGGTTGCATCGGCACCTGAACTAGTGATAGGGAGTGAAGTAGTCGAACGTGTAGCCGCTTCACTTATCTTGGGAGTCTCATCAGTGCCGATGGCCTGGTGACTGACGAAATCTCAGCACGGATACAGAAGGCTCGATTGGCTGTTGCCAACCTGCGTCACTTATGGCGTACGCGAGATATCCGTTTGCTGACTAAAGGACGAGTGTACTGTGCAGTGGTTCGCTTCGTCTTACTTTATGGCTGTGAAACATGGCCAGTCGGAGTAGAAGATATTCGTAGGTTACTGGTTTTCGATCATAGGTGTCTTCGAAGCATTGCTCGTATATCCTGGGACACCCGAGTGAGCAACGCTGTTATTAGGAATCGGGTGCTAGGTAAGAATGGCAGATCAATAGACGCAGTAGTGACACTTCATCAGTTGAGGTGGTTGGGACATGTGTTGCGTATGCCCAACCACTGACTGCCTCGACGAGCTTTGTTTTGTAGTGTAGGAGTAGGTTGAAAGTTAGGGGCGGCCAAACCAAAACGTGGCAGAAATACATGAAGTCATTGAATAGTGGACTGAGCCATGTCGGTAATTGTTGATTACCTGGTTGGGGTCCGCGAGATGATAATAATCGATGGTTAGAGACCTTGAATGACATGACTCAAAATCGTTTGCAGTGGCGCCGGTGCATTTATTCTTTGTGTTCTCTCAAATCCTAATCTTCTGGATTCTTCAACACCTCTAGTTTTGACTTTTTAAACTTTTCTCACTGAATCACACTTCTTGAATAATATCTCCTCATCCTAACCTCTCCAATTACTTCTAATACCCTTACTAACTCTTCTATTATTGGATTTGAATTGACAATTACATCTCTGTGCTGATGTGGTGTGGCGACATGAACTGATGTACTTACGTACGAAGTTCTACGTTGCAACTGACTGACTGAAATAAACAATACTGCCTCAGGACTAGTTTAAGTTAGTCAGTTATAATCCAAATACACACTTACGCACACAGAGAATATCAAATGAGTCGAAACAATTGACTCACTGAAGTGAAGCATTGGCGTTTAGTTATCACATCGTTTTAGCCTCCAATCAATGGGATACAAGTCCGAACTTCGCTTCACTTATTGCGGTATGGGCAGTTAGGTAGTAGTGTGGTGCCGTGGTGCGAACTACTTATAAGTAGTATATAACGTGAGTGTCAACGTAAAGTCTGGTAGCATAATACGGGGGGAAGATCAAGAAAGAAAGAGTTAGAAAACAATGGAATTTGTATCAAACGCATGAATAGTGACAATGGATTGATGTTTGGCAACAGAAACAGTCCAGTTCCATAGGATGAACTGATCTTTTGCAAATGAACGATTTACGATATGGTTTTCCGATTTTACTGAGTAACTCTGTAATTTTCGTTAAATACAATTCGGTTGCCTCCACCTGTGTTCTCATTCACTACAGTAGTACTATAAACTCTCACGAAAAAAAATGTGACTAAAAGACGACTATAAACGCTAGCATTTCATTGCTAAGTTGGATTGAATCAAATTTCATTTGAAAATTTGAGGTACCATTGCTTCAACGCATAACTCATTATATATTAACAATCAGTAGGCATTTGAAGTGCCGAATAATTATAATCATAAAAATACATTTCTTGGCATTCGACTAGGATATAGTATAGTAGTTTAGAACAAACACTTCAGTTAATTAACAATGATTAATTTACTTGAGAAGGATCTGGTTTCCATCCAATAAAAAATAATAGTCGATAAGTTGCTGGAATACAACGTTCGCTTTCTTTATCTTCACGAGGAACACTGAATTTCTCTATAAAAGGAGTTAGATAGAAGTACTAATGTATAAATACATATCTATTGAAGTTTATAATTGTTATTATTTAAGCATGTGAAAGTAGGTACAATGAGGCACCTAAAAATATATTTATACGCCACAAATCAATCAATTTGTGAGTGGGCTTAGATACTACCGGGATGCTCGGACCGAGGTAGGTGGTTTTATTATGGAATCAGTCCTCAAACTTTTGACCTACAGGTTTTATCCGTAGGGTGATGGGGCAACGCTAGGAGATGCAGTTCTGTGGTAACTGGTGACCAACAACAGGTCTATACACCTTTTGTTCTCTCAGGATTCTGAAGCCCATGTGCACCATAGGTTTGGAATCTGGGTGCCGAGTAGAGTTATACAAAACTCTATAAAAATAGAGAGGTATTCCGATTCGTGGGCAATTTTTTATTCCGAATATACTATTGTCTACTTAATTCTTGAAATTTTATGGAGATAAATTCACAGAACAAAAATTCACCAATAATTGTAGCTAAAATCTTTATATTGGGTCAGTGTATTACGGTAGACAGTTTAGTGACTACTGCTATTTACAGAACTGTATTCAATTAGTGTTAGTTGACACATAAACTAATTGAATAGACACTTAAATATTGCTGACATTTACAAATTGATCATACTTTAAATACTGGGGTAAATATTTCCGTTGTCGATTCCCTTTATAAGGTTGGCAAAAGCCAACCTGCATCACCTATGATGCAGGTGAGATATCCGCTCGCTAACCAAAGGACGAGTGTACTGTGCAGCAGTTCGCTCCGTCCTATTATACGGATGCGAAACATGGCTGTTAAGAGTAGAGGACTTTCGTAGGTTACTAGTCTTCGATCATCGATGTTTCCGAAGCATTGCTCGTGTATCCTGGGACAACCGTATAAGCAATGCTGTCGTTAGGAAACGAGTTCTAGGTAGGGATGGCAAATCAATAGATGAAGTTGTGAAACTTCATCAGTTAATGTGGTTTGGACATGTGTTACGTATGGCTAACCACCGACTGCCGCGACGAACTATGTTTTGTGGTGTAGGAGTAGGTTGGAAGAAAGCTAGGGGCGGCCAAACCAAAACATGGCACAAATCCATGAAGTCACTGTCTGTCTCAGAATCGTTTGTGATGGCGCAAATGCATCCATTCTTTGTGTTCTATGAAATTCTAACCATCTGAATTCCTCATAATATCTACCTTCCTCCTTCTAAATTTATCTTACTGAATTAATCTTCTCGAATCATATCTTCGCTTCCTAATCTTGTCCATTATTGCTAATACTTCTACTATCACTATCACTCTTGGATTTGAACTGACAGTTGCGTCTCTGTGCTGATGTGGTATGGAAACCTGAACTGATGTACTTACATACGAAGTTCTGCGTTGTATCTGTCTGTCTGTCTGTCTGTCCTTTTATAAGATAAAATCTGGATCTTGAATTCCTCTACTAATTATAATTGAAAATAAAATTCATAATAAATAACTCTTATACAAGAGATATCTCTAAATTCACAAGAAATCTATGATCAAATTATATACAGTTTACAATTTAAACAAAAACTAACTCTATTATATCTTATCAATGTTAATTATGAGCGGTGAATATTTCATTTGAACAATACCATACAATACAATTAAACCATCAATCATAATAATAATAATAATAATAATACGATTATTATTATTATTTACCATTGTAAATTGCAGACGCGGCAAGTAGGACATCACGATTCAAACGTAATGGACGATGTATAGTAGCATTAGATTCACCCATAAATCGTAAATCATTCATTAATGCAAATATATCTGGATAATGAATGACCATTTCATCAATATCCTAGAAGAAAAAAAAATAACAGATTAAGGATGTGTCAAACAAATGAAAAGTAGAATCCCATTAGTAGAGTTAAGTTAGTCATAGTTTCGAACTCTGTTTCATCTAATTCAATTTCGGCAGTCAGCTTACTTACTTACTTACGCCTGTTACCCCCAATGGAGCATAGGCCGCCCACCAGCAGCATTCTCTAACCAACTCTGTCCTGGGCTTCCCTCTCCAATTCAGTCCAGTGTTTGTTCATTCCTCTCATATCTTTCTCTATTTCTCGGAGTAGTGTGTTCTTTGGCCTTCCTCTTTTCCTTTCGCCTTGAGGGTTCCAAGTGAGGGCTTGTCTTGTGACGCAGTTAGGTGCTTTTCGTAGTGTGTGTCCTATCCACTTCCACTGCTTATTCCTGATTTCCTCCTCCACTGGAATCTGGTTTGTTCTCTCCCACAGTAAGTTGTTGATAATGGTGTCTGGCCAACGAATACGAAGTATTTTGCGTAGACAGCTGTTAATAAACACTTGTATCTTCTGGATGACGGCTTTTGTAGTTCTTCATGTTTCCGCTCCATACAGTAGAACTGTCTTGACATTTGTATTGAATATCCTGATTTTGGTTTTGGTTGAAAGTCGTTTGGAGTTCCAGATATTTTTCAACCGTAGAAATGCAGCTCTTGTTTTGCCAATCCGTGCCCTCACATCTGCATCGGATCTACCTTGATTGTCAATGATGCTGCCAAGATATGTAAAGGTGTTAACGTCCTCCAAGGCATCTCCATCAAGAGTGATTCGACAGTCAGAACTCTGCCTAATGTCCTTCTAGGGTTACTGCCTGTTCAAAGACTGGATAAAGCAGGAGGATCGGGTATGAGGTTAGAGACTCCATCCCGTAGAAATCCAACTCGCTAAAAAGAACGCTAACCAGGAAAATAGCTGGCTGGTCGGTGGTCTATGCTCTGTTAAGGATAACCGGCTTAAGTAGGTAAGTTCGACAGCAGCCAGGTATTATAGCTAGCTCTCAAGCAAACAGTATAAATTAAAGCCAGAAACATGCATACGCGCCTATCTTATTATCAGTCAAGTTTTTATTTCTCCCGTAGTTGATGATTAACACTGACTTTTAGTCGATCTTTGTAAGGAAATGTACATTCTGTGCAGATTATCTATGTGGATACAGTAGCGTAGTGGATAACAATTTAAAGAATTTGAAAAGAAAGGCACACCAACTTCACATTATACTGTACACGTTGATACCAGGTAGTCTACATCTACCAACATGACTCAGTCCACTTGTCAGTGACTTCATGGATTTCTGCCATGTTTTGGTTTGGCCACCCGTAGCTTTCTTCCAACCTACTCATACACTACAAAACATAGTTCGTCGCGGCAGTCGAAGGTTAGCCATACGTAACACATGTCCAAACCACCTCAACTGATGAGGTTTCATTACTTCATCTATTGATTTGCCATCCCTACGTAGAACTCGTTTCCTAACGACAGGATTGCTTATACGGTTATCCCATGATACACGAGCAATGCTTCGGAGACATCGATGACAGTTCGCCATAAGCTCTCACTCGACCAGTGGTGTTCGAGTAGACAGCTTGTATAAGGTTAATGTACTTCTTTTGTAAACCTTTTAATGACAGACACTGACACAGAACCTCACGATCCACAGAGTCAAATGCCTCTTCTAGGTCCAGGAAGTGTCACCAAGCAAATAAAAACATATTAGAACTTAATTTCGAAATGAAAATAATCAATAATTCGAACAGGAACCATTGCTCAATAAGAAAAAAAACACATTACTAACAATAATAATAATATCGGCAAAGCGAGGGGTGCATTTCTACATTTGAAAAATATCTGGAACTCCAAACAACTTTCAAACAAAACCAAAATCAGGATTTTCAATACAAATGTCAAGACAGTTCTACTGTATGGAGCGGAAACTTGGAGAACTACGAAAGCCGTCGTCCAGAAGATACAAGTGTTTATTAACAGTTAGTTGTCTTCGCAAAATATTTCGTATTCGTTGGCCAGACACCATTAGCAACAACGTACTGTAGGAGAGAACAAACCAGATTCCAGTGAAGGAGGATGAAATCAGGAAGAAGCGGTGGAAGTGGATAGGACACACATTGCGGAAGGCACCTAACTGCGTCACGAGACAACCCCTCACATGGAACCCTCAATGTGAAAGGAAAAGAGGAAGACCAAGGAACACATTACGCCGAGAAATAGAGAAAGATATGACAGGAATGAACAAACATTAGACAGAACTGGAGAGGGAAGCCCAGGACAGAGTTGGTTGGAGAAAACTGGTGCGCGGTCTGTGCTCCTTTGGGAGTAACAGGCGTAAATAAGTAAGTAAGTAATAATAACAATAACAACACCAACAGGACTATTCACTTACCAAAGTGATTAAATTAAATCCAGCACATTGTAATAAATCAGCCATATCTACACTATCAACAAATGGACTAATATGTGATGAGATACCACCTAATCTTTCTAATTCAGCTAATTGTAACGATACACGTAACTCGTATAATGTATCCATAGCTGGCATTACACCTAATAAGCATCCATCGTTACGTAGACAAGATAATATCTGCGGAGGAAATTTGATTTGTCAAGAAATGAAAATACAAAAAAATATACGTTAGAAAGAAAAATTAAGAGGAGAGAGAAAATTTTAAGAATAGAATGATGAAACTAGCTTAATTGCTTGAATGTGTAGCGGTTCTTGCTATACTTCTGTTGAGTTTATGTCTTATTGTAGCCTGATCAGGTACATCGTGACCTTGTCAATTAATCACCTATGACCTTGAGTGTTTTTATTTGTGTGTGTACGTGTACATATATATGTCTGTTTGCTTCACTTACTTGTACTTAATACAATGTCACTATAACATGATAAATGTTTAGGACTATGATTGATGAGACAGCAATGTTGATATCTATGATTATCTAATGTCTTATTAAATGAATGCCTGAACCGAGTGAAAACAAAAATACGTTTCTTATTTAACTGTTAGTATTAAAATTGTGTTTACATGGCTAGAGACGTTGAACGACATGGCTCAAAATCGTTTGCAATGGTGCTCTCTCAAATCCTAATCTTCTGGAATCGTCAGCACATCTAACTTTGTCTTTCTAACCTTATCTCAATGAATTATACTTCTTGAATAATAATCTTCAAACCCTAGTCTTCTTCATTACTATTAATACCTCTACTGTCTTTATCACTATGGGATTTGATTTGACATTTGCGTCTATGTGCTAATGTGGTATGGCAACATGAACGTATGTACATACGTACGAAGTTCTACGTTGCAACTGACTTACTGACTGACTGACAAATCCTAATCTTCTGGGTTCTTCAATACCTCTAGTTTTGACTTTCTAAACTTATCTCAATGAATCATATTTCTTGAATATCTTCTCATCCTAACCTCTCCGATTACGTCTAATACATTTACTACCTCTTCTACTATTGGGTTTGAATTGACAATTATATCTCTGTGCTGATGTGGTATGGCAACATGAACTGATGTACTTACATACGAAGTTCTACGTTGCATCTGTCTGTCTGTCTGACATGGCTATATATATATATATATATATATATATATATATATATATATATATATATATATATATATATATATATATACCTCATTTCTTCGTATTCGAAGACCTTTGTTGATTATACTACTGAATAATATTCAGTAGTTCGTTTGATTTTTCGCTATTTCAAGGATGAAGCGTATTCTTTTTTTTGTAGTACCCATAAATATTTACGGAAATTTGTAATAGTTCGTAATTTTAATGTATGGACTCCTGAAATCATTGCTTTAAATCTCCGTGCATTCATTGAATCTTTGATTAGACGTAACAATTGCTAAAATGTTTGCTCTTAGTTACCGTTTTGATTGTTGAATCCTAGTTAATTTAAGTCATAGCTACGGCCTATCATTCATATTGTCATATAGCTTAAATAAATTATATATGATTATTTTAAAAGCATTTTCCCATATACATACTGGTGTATTAAATGCTCTTTTTAATTCATAAATTGAAGTTTGTAACCATTTAGCAGAGTTCTTTTTATAATAATAGTACCACTTTCTAGACTAAGTCTTTATCTTGAACTCTGGCTTTTCACATGTAGATCTGTTGCCAGATCATACGTTTCAGCAGAGTTAGTTGTTTCAGTTATAGTTATGGAGATTAGTGTTTTTACACACTGAAGTTACCAATCAATCATTGTTAGAGCACCATTAGAAACCTGGAAGTACTGGACGGCCGTTTGGTCCTGGTACGGGACTACTCATCAGCAGTACGCATCCACGACTCTAGTTGAAAGAATCATAAAATGTGCTCACGTCTGACTATCTTCGTGAGGAAGACGTGAACAGTGGAGTTCAACCCTTGTCGGGTGTAGGCAGTAACTACCAAAGACAAGTGGGTGAGGTCGTGCGAAATCTCTAGATTGATCAGAGTTCGACATTAACACCAATGGATACCTGCCCAGTGGTCCAGAGGTTAGGCATTCGAGCGGAAGACCGAATATCTTGGGTTCGAACCATGCGCACTGCTGATGAGTCCCATATCAGGACGAAACGGTTGTCCAGTGCTTCCAGGTTTCTAATAGTGGTCTAACAATGATTGATTGATGATTTCAATGTGTAAGAGTTAACTGCATGGAATTTTCTATTCAAGAATGTGTTTATTGCTCCTTGGTTTTCAGTGACACCGTAAATGAGATTCCTATTTGTGGTGAATACTATTTAGAAATTAAATTAGTCTCCACAAAACCTTTTTAAACAATCAATTAAGGTTACAAGCTAATTTTTTTTATAAAATAGAACTGAATGTAGTAAAAAACATTGAAGATTAAAACATAAAACTAAAATATGTATATCATATTAAAATATATTTACTTGTTTCAATAAACCAGGTAGATCATTTATCCAGTGTAGACTTTCAAATTTAAAATGAGATTTAAAAAAAACAAACGATAATATTGTTAGAAATTCATTAAGAGATAAATTAATCGATTAATTTAGTTACTATAATAAAAGTTTAAAATATAATGGAAATTGCACGACATAATAAGTTTATTTGTATGATGTACTTACTTACTTATTTACGCATGTTACCCCAAATCGAGCATAGGCCGCCCACCAGCAGCATTCTCCAACCAACTCTGTCCTGGGCTTCCCTCTCCAGTTCTGTCCAATGTTTGTTCATTCCTCTCATATCTTTCTCTATTTCTCGGCGTAATGTGTTCCTTGGCCTTCCTCTTTTCCTTTCGCCTTGAGGGTTCCATGTGAGGGCTTGTCTCGTGACGCAGTTAGGTGCTTTCCGCAATGTGTGTCCTATCCACTTCCACCGCTTCTTCCTAATTTCCTCCTCCACTGGAATCTGACTTGTTCTCTCCCACAGTAAGTTGTTGCTGATGGTGTCTGGCCAACGAATACGAAGTATTTTGTGTAGACAGCTGTTAATAAACACTTGTATCTTCTGGATGATGGCTTTGGTAGTTCTCCAATTTTCCGGTCCATACAGTAGAACTGTCTTGACATTTGTATTGAATATCCTGATTTTGGTTTTGATTGAAAGTTGTTCGGAGTTCCAGATATTTTTCAACTGTAGAAATGCAGCTCTTGCTTTGCCAATCCGTGCCCTCACATCTGCATCGGATCCACCTTGATTGTCAATGATGCTGCCAAGATATGTAAAGGTGGTAACGTTCTCCAAGGCATCTCCATCAAGAGTGATTTGGTTGGGGCATGTTGTGTTGCATCGGAGAATTTTGCTTTTTCCTTTATGTATGTTGAGACCTACTGCTGCAGAGGCTACTGCTACACTGGTCGTCTTCTCTTGCATTTGTTGTTGCGTGTGCGATAGAAGAGCCAGGACATCTGCGAAGTCCAGATCGTCCAGCTGCGTCCTAACTGTCCAGTTGATACCGTGCTTCTTTCCAGATGTTGACGTTTTCATAATCCAGTCGATCACCAGGAGAAAGAGAAAGGGTGAGAGTAAGCAACCTTGCATTTGTATGATGTACTGATAATAAATATTCGATTTCATTTGAAATGGTTTAGATCATTCTATAGTTGATATTGTGATTGAAATTTGATCGATCTTAGCATAATGGCATTTTGTGCGAATTGCCTCGGTATAGACATTACAGAAAAAAATAAGTACAATGGGATAGATAGGATGTGGTTAGTCACAAGTGGTTATTCAGACTTGGTAGCTAAGTGCATAGCGCGATGATATTTGAAGCAAACAATCCTAGGTTCGAGCCCTGGAGTGAACATCAACTCTGAGATACAGTTACATTCTGCTGACAAATTCCAAATAGGATGAAGACATTCGTTTTGGATTCCACTGTTAGCCACATTCTATGTGTGTGGTGTGTGCTACTTATACGAACGATATAAGTAGTATAAGAATGGACGTGAAAGAAGAAGTCTTACGGTCAGAAGAGGAAAACGGAAAGCAAATAGAGCAAAAGCAAGAAAGAAATAGAGCACCGACAGGAAGTAAAGGAAGCAACAGCAGGAATGGAAGAAGGCTGGAGCGTTGGAAGTCACGACTCAAAGATGGTGTGCAAATGGAGTGTTCAATGTAATGTTATCGTTTTTAATTGACTAAGAGTGTAAATTTGCCAAATACAATCTATTGAGCTTGCCTCAGTCTTCTCATGTGGTCTATGATAATAAAGAGTATAATGTATGAAATCGAATTTTACGGTATCCCAATTATTATTAATAATTAACCAATGTACCTAAACAGAATCCTTTATAATAAATAGACTGTATAGAGTGCTTATAATCGAGATATAATTGAGAAAGTTATGCTGTTATTAAATTTTCACAACGATTATGACTACTGAGATTTTGGGTTTTTTTAAAAAATATGGGGAAACGAATAGGGATTCGAACAGACCAGATATGTTATACAAAAACACATCAGTTTTAATAGAGACGAAATACATTTAAGATAATTTTATATTTCGTACAGAAGTCATCTAAGTCTTCCTTTAAAGAAAGAACTAACATGTAATAAGAAAGGACTCAATGACCTGATCCCTCTTTAGCAGTTATATTATGTGTTGATATCGGTTGAAGTGTAGTGGTGAGTCAGTGGTTAAGAGACTCGACTTTTAGTCACTAAATTACAAGTTTGGACCCAGCTTCAAGTACTTTGGTTTGAGTAACCAGATTATGTCACTAGCCTTTGTACTTAGAATGCAGTGATAAAGTGTAATCCCAGCGAGTGATGTACTATTGTGGTGTGTGCTACTTATACGAACGATATAAGTAGTATAAGAAAGGACGTTAAAGAAGTCTCACGGTCAGAAGAGGAAAACGGAAAGCAAATGGAGCAAAAGCAAGAAGTAAATGGAGTACAAACAGGAAGGGAAGGAAGCAACAACAGGAATGGAAGAAGGATGGAGTGTTGGAAGTCACGACTCAAATATGGTGTGCAAATAGAGTGTATTCAATGTAATGTTTTCGTTTTTAACTGACTCAGAGTGTAAATTTGAATAATACAATCTTCCGCGCCTGCCTCAGTCTTCTCAATTGGTGTCGCTGCCAGGACACACCACACTATTATCCAAATAATTATTAACTGAAGTCAAATACTTCCTCCAAACAACGAACCAGATTATGGTCTTATCATTATATACAAAGTAGTTTATATAACTTCATAAAAAGGATACTTGAAGTTTATTGATAAAAGCTTTAAATTAATCAACTCCGCCTGGAGCCCTTCTAGGATTACAGCCAGTTTCAAGCCCGGAAAAAGGAAGACGGTTGGGCATGGGGGTGTTAAGTGACCCCATCCCGTAGAAATCTAACTCGCTAGAAAAAATTACGCTAACCAAAAAAATAATTTGCCGGTCGACGGCCTATGCTCCATTAGGGGCAACAGGCGTCAGTAAGTAAGTAAGCAAAGTGATTAAAAACAGTTAATGAGCTGGGGAGTACAGAAACTGAATTCACAGTTAATGAATTGTGTTTGGTCTTTTTCCCCTTCCAATGTAACTGATTAAATGACGTACATTTTCCAGTACACTTTGTTACACATGCACGTAAACACATCATTTGATATGCTTGAACTATTACGAATTTCTGCCGTGTAGTAGATCACAATTAGTGTATCGCACAAACAGGCATTACTTACAACTGCTCAATCTCTAGTTTATGTATAACATAGCGGTAAGAAGTCAACATAAATAGAAAGGAATTAGGATTGTTTGAAATAGAAAAAAAATGAGTGAAAATTGACTGACCCAGTAGTAGTAGTTTAGTGAAGGAGAACACAAGTGGGGCAACCGAATTGTATTTAACGAAAATTACAGAGTTACTCAGTAAAATCGGAAAACCATATCATAAATCGTTCATTTGCAAAATATCAGTTCATCATATCGAACTGGACTGTTCCTGTTGCAAAACATCAATCGATTGTCACCACTATTCATGCGTTTCATACAAATCCCATTGTGTTCTAACTCTTCCTTTCTTGATCTTCCCCCATCTTCTGCTGCCAGACATTACGTTTACACTCACGTCATATACTACTTATAAGTAGCTCACACCACAGTAGTAGTAGTTTAGAGAAAACAATAACTATAACCAGTGACACAAAACCAATGAATAACTTAAATTCAAAAGATTAATGTGACATAATAAATTTACTATACACATTTTTATTTAGATATATACATATATATTAGAACAATACATATATGTGAACAATATTACTGTTTTCGATTAGATCGTCATCAGACTTTATACTCTAATATACATGAATATTTACATGAAAATGTGAAACCAATCAAGGCAATGTATGAGTCAATAATCACAATGAAATGAAATAGAGATTATGTCACTCACTACACATCATAAGGAAAAGTATAAGTTGATAATAGGAAGACAGGTGTGTACTGTACTGATAGAGTAGTAAGTAAGAAAATTATAAAATACGATAACAAAAGTTTCTGTCAATAGTAGTAATTCGAACGTGAATATAAATAGACTTAAAATAATCATTACAGAACATTAAAACCATTACATAATAAGAAGTGTGTACATAATTATGGATAGTGAAGAGTATACATTAAAAAAAATCATGAAAAAAAATAACAAGATAGAATTTCAGTTTATTTTTTCAAATGTAATTTAGCTAATTCATCAATTCTGTGAAGATCCTTCAAAGAATACTGTGCACTACCACGAGGAAGTGGTTGACTCTATAAGTAAAGAAATATAAAAAGTGGTGTAATTATTAATTGGACAAATTTTTTCGTTTCGTTTATCATTTAGAAAATAAAACACTTTCAATTCTTATCCATGAAGTAACTCCGCCTGTAGACCTTCCGGGGCTACTGTAGGTCCTCAAAAGCCCGGATAAAGGAGGAGGATTGGCGACCCCATCCCACGAACGCTAACCAGAAGCGATAATTCAAACCATTTAAACTCTGCTCTGGGGAATTAGAAGGTCTTCATTTAAAAGAGTTATGACATCTCATGATGAAAGCCAAATTCTATCGGAAGTCAAGAGTCCGATGCCTCTTTTGACAACCAGAGCACTTCCACGATCTGGGCAGCCAGGAAGTAAGATCCGCCCTCATACGCATAAAAGTACACAAGATAAAATCGGTCAGAATCAAATCCTTTCTACATCTTCTAATAACTCTCTTTCTTATCCATGAAGCAAAAAGTTGGAAAACAGTTAAAAGTAGTCAGGTCAAAGCACAAAATGAAAACAAAGGGTTATTAAGAAAAAATTTGTTTTAAACAGAATGAGATGTAGGCTTTTTGTGATCTTCTAAAAACTATCCGCCATCTAGAATTTTTTTTTAGTTTCGCAGAACACGTCAGTTTATTTTGAGAGCTAAATGTGAAGCATCTTATCACTACTGTGAGTATAACTTCCCTCTAAATAAACAAATGCAGAGTCTTCTGACTACCATAAGCAACAATGCAAGCATGTTCGGGATGCGGTTCTCAACCTCGAAATGCAAAATGTTGCTTCAAGATTGGGTTTCATCGGCACCTGAACTAGTGATAGGGAGTGAAGTAGTCGAACGTGTAGACCGCTTCACTTATTTTGGGAGTTTCATCAGTGCTGATGGCCTGGTGACTGACGAAATCTCAGCTCGGATACAGAAATCTCGATTGGCTTTTGCCAACCTGCGTCACCTATGGCGTACGCGAGATATCCGTTTGCTGACTAAAGGACGAGTGTACTGCGCAGTAGTTCGCTCCGTCCTAATTTATGGCTGTGAAAGGTGGCCAGTCAGAGTAGAAGATATTCGTCGGTTATTGGTTTTCGATCATCGGTGTCTTCAATGCATTGCTCGTATATACTGGGACACCCGAGTGAGCAACGCTGTTATTAGGAATCGGGTGCTAGGTAAGAATGGCAGATCAATAGACGCAGTAGTGACACTTTATCAGTTGAGGTGGTTGGGACATGTGTTGCGTATGCCTAACCACCGACTGCCTCGTCCAGCTTTGTTTTGTAGTGTAGGAGTAGGTTGGAAGAAAGTTAGGGGCGACCAAACCAAAACGTGGCAGAAATCCATGAAGTCATTGACTAGTGGACTTAGCCATGTCGGTAGTTGTCGACTACCTGGTTGGGGTCCGCGAGATGATAATAATCGACGGTTAGAGACCCTGAATGACATGGCTCAAAATCGTTTGCAGTGGCGCCGGTGCATTTATTCTTTGTGTTCTCTCAAATCCTAATCTTCTGGATTCTTCAACACCTCTAGTTTTGACTTTCTAAGCTTTTCTTACTGAATCACACTTCTTGAATAATATCTCCTCATCCTAACCTCTCCGATTACTTCTAATACCTTTACTACCTCTTCTACTATTGGATTTGAATTGACAATTACATCTATGTGCTGATGTGGTGTAGCGACATGAACTGATGTACTTACGTACGAAGTTCTACGTTGCAACTGACTGACTGAAATAAACAATACTGCCTCAGGACTAGTTTAAGTTAGTCAGTTATAATCCAAATACACACACACGCACACACAGAGAACATCAAATGAGTCGAAACAATTGACTCACTGAAGTGAAGCATTAGCGTTTAGTCATCACATCGTTTTAGCTTCCAATCAATGGGATACAAGTCTGAACTTCGCTTCACTTATTGCGGTATGGGCAGTTAGGTAGTAGTACTATAAACTCTCACGAAAAAAATGTGACTAAAAGACTTTTAAAGTCATAAAAATACATTTCTTGGCATTCGACTAGGATATAGTATAGTAGTTTAGAACAAACACTTCAGTTAATTAACAATGATTAATTTACTTGAGAAGGATCAGGTTTCCATCCAATAAAAAATAATAGTCGATAGGTTGCTGGAATACAACGTTCATTTTCTTTATCTTCACGAGGAACACTGAATTTCTCTAGAAAAAGGAGTTAGATAGAAGTACTAATGTATACATACATATCTATTGAAGTTTATAATTGTTATTATTTAAAAGCATGTGAGCGTAGGTACAATAAGGCACCTAAATATATTTATACGCCACAAATCAATCAATTTGTGAGTGGGCTTATATACTATCGGGGTGCCCAAACTGAAGTAAGTAGTTTTATTATGTAGTCAGTCCTCAAACTTTTGACCTACAGGTTTTATCCATAGGGCGATGGAGCAACGCTAGGAGATGCAGTTCTGTGGTAACCGGTGACCAATAACAGGTATGTACACCATTTATTCTCTCAGGATTCTGAAGCCCATGTGCATCATAGGTTTGGAATCAGGGTTTCTCAGCAGAACCATATATTGATAATCATCTACATTAGTTCATGATAACATGGTGCTAAGTGGAGTTATACAAAACTCTATAAAAATGGAGAGGTATTCCGATTCGTGGGCAATTTTTTATTCCGAATATACTATTGTCTACTTAACTCTTGAAATTTTATGGAGATAAATTCACAGCACAAAAATTCACCAACAATTGTAGCTAGAATTTTTATATTGGGTCAGTGTATTACGGTAGACAGTTTAGTGAGTACTGCTATTTACAGAACTGTATTCGATTAGTGTTAGTTGATATATAAACTAACTAACTGAATAAACACTGAAATATTGCCGACATTTACAAATTGATCATACTTTAAATACCGGAGTAAATATTTCTGTTGTCGATTCCCTTTATAAGGTTGACAAAAGCCAACCTGCATCACCTATGGCGTAGGTGAGATATCCGCTCGCTAACCAAAGGACGAGTGTACTGTGCAGCAGTTCGCCCCGTCCTACTGTACGTATGCGAGGCTTGGCCGTTAAGAGTAGAAGATATTCGTAGGTTACTAGTCTTCGATCATCGATGTCTCCGAAGCATTGCGTGTGTATCCTGGGACAACCGTACAAGAAATGCTGTCGTTAGGAAACGAGTTCTAGGTAGGGATGGCAAATCAATAGATGAAGTTGTGAAACTTCATCAGTTGAGGTGGTTGAGACATGTGTAACGTATGGCTAACCACCGACTGCCGCGACGAGCTATGTTTTGTGGTGTATGAGTAGGTTGGAAGAAAGCTATGGACGGCCAAACCAAAACATGGCACAAATCCATGAAGTCACTCACAAGTGGACTAAGTCATGTTGCTAGATGTAGGCTACCTGATTGGGCTCCTCGAGACGAAAGTCACCAATGGTTAGAGACCTTGAACGACATCGCTGAAAATCGTTTGCAATGGCGCAAGTGCATCCACTCTTTGTGTTCGCTCTAGTTCTAACCTTCTGAATTCCTCATAATCTCTACCTTTCTCCTTCTAAATTTATCTCACTGAATTATACTTCTCGAATCATATCTTCGCTCCCTAATCTTCTCCATTATTGATTGCTAATACTTCTACTATCACTATCACTCTTGGATTTGAACTGACAGTTGCGTCTGTGTGCTGATGTGGTATGGCAACCTGAACTGATTTACTTACGTACGAAGTTCTGCGTTGTATCTGTCTGTCTGTTTGTCCCTTTATAAGATAAAATCTGGATCTTGAATTCCCAAATTCATAATAAATAACTCTTATACAAGAGATATCGTTAAATTCACAAGAAATCTATGATCAAATTATATACAGTTTACAATTTAAACAAAAGAAGAACTCTATTATATCTTATCAATGTTAAATATGAGCTTTGAATATTTCATTTGAACAATACCGTACAATACAAATAGACCATCAATCATAATCATAATAATAATAATACTATCATTATTATTATTATTATTTACCATTGTAAATTGCAGACGCTGCAAGCAGGACATCACGATTTAAACGTAATGGACGATGTATGGTAGCATTAGATTCACCCATAAATCGTAAATCATTCATTAATGCAAATATATCTGGATAATGAATGACCATTTCATCAATATCCTAGAAGAAAAAAAAAATAAGAGATTAAGTATGTGTGAAACAAATGAAAATAGAATCCCACAAGTGAGAGATAAGTCAGTCATAGTTTCGAACTCAGTTTTGACAGTCAGAACTCTGCCTAATGTCCTTCTGGGGTTACTGCCGGTTCAAAGACTGGATAAAGCAGGAGGGTCGGGCATGAGGTTAGCGACTTCTTCCTGTAGAAGTGGAACACGCTAAAAAGAACGCTAACCAGAAAAATAGCTCACTGGTCGGTGGTCTATGCTCAGTTAAGGATAACCGGCTTAAGTAGGTAAGTTCGACAGCAGTCAGGTATTATAGCTAGCTCTCAAGTAAAAAGTATAAATTAAAGCCAAAAGCATGCATTCGCGCCTATCTTATTATCAGTCAAGTTTTGATTTATCCCGTAGTTGAAATTGAACACTGAATCTTAGTCGATCTTTGTACGGAAATTTACATCCTGTGCAGACTATCTATGTGGATACAGTAGCGCAGTGGATAACAAGTTAAAGAATTTAAAAAGAAAGGCACACCAAGTTCAAATTATACTGTAAACGTTGATACTGGAATTCAAGTACATTCAGCTGACGAATCTCAAATTAGATGAAATAAACATTTTAGACTCTAAATTTGGTAAAATAGTATCGCAAGACAGACAGACAGATACAACGCAGAACTTCGTACGTAAGTAAATCAGTTCAGGTTGCCATACCACATCAGCACACAGACGCAACTGTCAGTTCAAATCCAAGAGTGATAGTAATAGTAGAAGTATTAACAATAATGGAGAAGATCAGGGAGCGAAGATATGATTCGGGAAGTATAATTCAGTAAGATAAATGTAGAAGGAGAAAGGTAGAGATGATGAGGAATTCAGAAGGTCAAAATTAGAGAGAACACAAAGAGAGGATGCACCTGCGCCATTGCAAACCATTCTCAGCGATGTCGTTCAAGGTCTCTAACCATCGGTGACTATCGTCTCGCGGACCCCAACCAGGTAGTCGACAATTACCGACATGGCTCAGTCCACTTGGCAGTGACTTCATGGATTTGTGCCATGTTTTGGTTTGGCCGTCCATAGCTTTCTTCCAACCTACTCATACCCCACAAAACATAGCTCGTCGCGGCAGTCGGTGGTTAGGCATACGTAACCATGTCCCAACCACCTCAACTGATGAAGTTTCACAACTTCATCTATTGATTTGCCATCCCTACCTAGAACTCGTTTCCTAACGACAGGATTGCTTATACGGTTGTCCCACGATACAGGAGCAATGCTTCGGAGACATCGATGATCGAAGACTAGTAACCTACGAAAGTCCTCTACTCTTAACGGCCATGTTTCGCATCCGTATAATAGACGGAGCGAACTACTGCACAGTACACTCGTCCTTTGGTTAGCGAGTGGATATCTCACCTGCGCCATAGGTGATGCAGGTTGGCAAAAGCCAAACGAGCCTTCTGTATCCCAGCTGAGATTTCGTCAGTCACCAGGCCATCAGCACTGATGAGACTCCCAAGATAAGTGAAGTGGTCTACACGTTCGACCACTTCACTCCCTATCACTAGTTCAGGTCCCGATGACACCCAATCTAGAAGCAACATTTTGCATTTCGAGGGGGAAAACCGCATCCCGAACATGCTTGCATTGTTGCTCAGGGTAAACAGAAGACTATGCATTTTGTCAGTGTCTTCACCAAGTAGGACAATGTCATCGGCATATTCTAAGTCGATAAGCGAGCCACCTGGTAGAAGGTCTACCTCTGAAAATTCAGACGAGGATAAGGTAATTTCTAGGATCATGTCTATGATAAAATTAAACAAGGATGGAGAAAGTGGACATCTCTAACGAACACCACTTGAAGTAAATAATTCCGTTGACAGTTCGCCATAAGCTCTCACTCGACCAGTGGTGTTCGAGTAGACAGCTTATATAAGGTTAATGTACTTCTTTTGTACACCTTTTAATGACAGACACTGCCACAGAACCTCACGATCCACAGAGTCAAATGCCGCTTTTAGGTCCAGGAAGACAACTATTTTAGTACGCCTAAATGTGTGTCTATGTTCCGGGAAGTGTCACCAAGCAAACAAAAACATATTCGAACTTAATTTCGAAACGGAAATAATCAATAATCCGAACAGGAACCAATGCTCAATAAGAAAAAAAAACACATTACTACTACTAATAATAATATCGGCAGAGCGAGGGCTGCATTTCTACAGTTGAAAAATATCTGGAACTCCAAACAACTTTCAATCAAAACCGAAATCAGGATTTTCAATACAAATGTGAAGACAGTTCTACTGTATGGAGCGGAAACTTGGAGAACTACCAAAGCCATCATCCAGAAGATACAAGTATTTATTAACAGCTGTCTACGCAAAATATTTCGTAATCGTTAGCCAGACACCATTAGCAACACACGTACTGTGGGAGAGAACAAACCAGATTCCAGTGGAGGAGGAAATTAGGAAGAAGCGGTGGAAGTGGATAGGACACACATACTGCGGAAAGCACCTAACTGCATCACAAGACAAGCCCTCACATGGAACCCTCAAGGTAAAAGGAAAAGAGGAAGGCCAAGGAACACGTTACGCTAACAAATAGAGAAAGATATGAGAAGAATGAACAAACATTAGACAGAACTGGAGAGGGAAGCCCATGACAGAGTTGGTTGGAGAATGCTGCTGGTGGGCGGCCTATGCTTCTTTGGAGGTAACAGGCGTAAATAAATAAGTAAGTAATGATAATAATAATAACACCAACATGATCATTCACTTACCAAAGTGATTAAATTAAATCCAGCACATTGCAATAAATCAGCCATATCTACACTATCAACAAATGGACTAATATGTGATGAGATACCACCTAATCTTTCTAATTCAGCTAATTGTAACGATACACGTAATTCATATAATGTATCCATAGCTGGCATTACACCTAATAAGCATCCATCATTACGTAGACAAGTTAATATCTGCGGAGGAAATTTGATTTGTCAAGAAATGAAAATACAATAAAATATACGTTAGAAAGAAAAATTAAGAGAGAGAAAGTTTAGGAATATAGCATGATGAAACTAGCTTAATTGTGCTTGAATATGCAACAGTCTTTGTTATATTTCAAATTGAGTTTATATTTTATCTATTAAATAATATCTTATTGTAGCCTGATCAGGTACATAGTGACCTTGTCAATTAATCACCTATAACCTTGAGTGTTTTTATGTGTGTGAGTACGCGTACATATGATATGTCTGTTTGCTTCACTTACTTGTACTTAATACAATGTCACTATAACACGACAAATGTCAAGACTATGATGAGACAGCAATGTCGATATCTATGATTATCTAATGTCTTATTAAATGAATGCTTGAACTGCGTGAAACCAAAAATACGTTTCTTATTTAACTGTTAGTATTTAAGTTGTGTTTATATGGCTAGAGACGTTGAACGACGTGGCTCAAAATCGTTGGCAATGGCGTAAGTGCATCCATTCGTTGAGCTCTCTCAAATCCAAAATCTTCTGGAATCGTAAGCACATCTACCTTTTTTATTTCTAACCTTATTTCACTTAATTTTACTTCTTGAATAATATCTTCTAACCCTAGTCTTCTTCATTACTATTAATACCTCTACTATCTTTATCACTATGGGATTTGATTTGACATTTGCGTCTATGTGCTAATGTGGTATGGCAACATGAACTTATGTACATACGTACGAAGTTCTACGTTGCAACTGAGTTACTGACTGACTGACAAATCCTAATCTTCTGGGTTCTTCAATACCTCTAGTTTTTACTTTCTAAACTTATCTCATTGAATCATACTTCTTGAATAATATCTTCGAACCCTAGTCTTCTTCATTACCATTAATACCTCTATTATCTCTATCACTATGGCATTTGAATTGACAATTATATCTCTGTGCTGATGTGGTATGGCAACCTGAACTGATATACTTACGTACGAAGTTCTACGTTGCATCTGTCTGTCTGGCATGACTATATATATGAAGTAGATTCAGTGACTCAAATCTTACTATGAAAATATTTTACAACTGATACTCTGTGCTCATTATTATGGTGGTATCATATATAGAATTTTAGACAGATATCTTTTACCACTGTAGCTTTCAAAGGAGAACATGGTAGATAACATTTAGTAGTTTGCTGTCTGATTCTGTTTCTAATATGGATGGACTTTATGTCATTGAAGATCCTGTTGATCAAATTGTGATTACTAGATAGATGATTCTTTTTGATACGGACAAATGTATTTTTTACAAGACGTAGCCAAATTTTCGGTTTGATCATTGTTAAGTATTGATTCTACATACATGCTAAGACTTCATTTCTTCGTATTCGATGATGTGTTGATTATACTACTGAATAATATTCAGTAGTTCGTTTGATTTTTCGCTATTTCAAGGATGAAGCGTATTCTTCTTTTGCAGTACCCACAGGTATTTAAGGAAATTTGTAATATTTCTTAATTTTAATGTATGAACTCCTGAAATTATTGCTTTAAATCTCCGTGCATTCATTGAATCTTTGATTAGACGTAACAGTTGCTATACTGTTTGCTCTAAGTTACCGTTTTGATTGTTGAATCCTAGTTGATTTAAGTGATGGCTACTAGCTTTCATTCATATTGTCGTATAGCTTCAATAATTTCTAAATGATTATTCTAAAAGCCTTTTCCTTCTTTATATACTGGCGTATTTTATACTCTTTTTAACTCATAAATCAAATTTTGTAACTACTTTGTATACTTTTTTTGTAATAATAGTACCGTTTCCGAGACAAAATCTTTATCGTGAACTCTGATTTTTTACATGTAGATCTGTTGCCAGATCATAGGTTTCAGCAGAGTTTATTGTTTCAATTGGAGTTATGGAGATTCGTGTTTTTACACAATGAAATCATGAATGAACCATTGTTAGACCACAATTAGAAACCTGGAAGCATTGGACGGCCGTTTCGTCCTGGTATAGGAATCGTCAGTAGTGCGCATCCATAACTGTAACTGGAAAAATCATACAATGTGTTCACTGGTGACTAGTTTCGTAAGGAAATTCTTGGGGTTTTTGTGAGAAGACGTGACCAGTGGCGTTCAACCTTGTCGGGTGTAGGCTGTAACTACCAAAGACAAATGGGTGAGGTCGTGCGAAATCTCTAGATTGATCAGAGTTCGACATTACCACAAATGGATACCGGCCCAGTGGTTAGGCATTCCAGCGGAAGACCGAATATCCTGGGTTCAAATCCTGCGAGTAGCAGCAGTTGTGGTTGAGCACTGCTGGTGAGTCCCATACCAGGACGAAACGGTCATCCAGTGCTTCCACGTTTCTAATGGTGGTCTAACAATGATTGATTGATGATTTTAATGTGTAAGAGTTAATTGCATGGAATTTTCTATTCGAGAATGTGTTTATTGCTCCTTGGTTTTCAGTGACACCCTAAATGAGATTCATGTTTGTGGTGAATACTAATCGGAAATCAAATCCGTCTCCACAAAACCTTTTTAAACAATCAATTAAGGTTACAAGCTAATTTTTTTATAAAATAGAACTGAATGTAGTAAAAAACATTGAAGATTAAAACATAAAACTAAAATATGTATATCATATTAAAATATATTTACTTGTTTTAATAAACCAGGTAGATCATTTATCCAGTGTAGACTTTCAAATTTAAAATGAGATTTAAAAAAAAAAAAGATAATATTGTTAGAAATTCATTAAGAGATAAATTAATTGATTAATCAGTGACTGTAGTGAAAGTTTAAAATATAATGGAAACTGCACGAAACCATAAGTTTATTTGTATGATGTACTTACTTACTTACTTATTTACGCATGTTACCCCAAATCGAGCATAGGCCGCCCACCAGCAGCATTCTCCAACCAACTCTGTCATGGGCTTCCCTCTCCAGTTCTGTCCAATGTTTGTTCATTCCTCTCATATCTTTCTCTATTTCTCGGCGTAATGTGTTCCTTGGCTTCCTCTTTTCCCTTTTCGCCTTGAGGGTTTTCCATGTGAGGGCTTGTCTCGTGACACAGTTAGGTGCTTTCCGCAATGTGTGTTCCTATCCACTTCCA
>OX103971.1:13223861-13248215 GCA_944470395.2 Schistosoma turkestanicum
CCCTGTCACACAAACTTGGTTCAGTCAGTCAGTCAGTCAGTTGCAACGTAGAACTTCGTACGTATGTACATAAGTTCATGTTGCCATACCACATTATTAGCACAGAGACGCAAATGTCAAATCAAATCCCATAGTGATAAAGATTGTAGAGGTATTAATGTTATAATAAAGAAGACTAGGGTTTAAGATATTATTCAAAAAATATAATTCAGTGAGATAAGGTTAGAAAGAGAAAGCTAGAGGTGCTGGCTAATCCAGAAGATTAGGATTTGAGAGAGCTCAAAGAGTGGATGCACCTGCGCCATTGCAAACGATTTTGAGCCATGTCGTTCAAGGTCTCTAACCATTGATGACTTTCGTCTCGCGGACCCCAACCACGTAGTCTACATCTACCAACATGACTCAGTCCACTTGTCAGTGACTTCATGGATTTGTGCCATGTTTTGGTCTGGCCGCCCCTAGCTTTCTTCCAACCTACTCCTACACCACAAAACATAGCTCGTCGCGGCAGTCGGTGGTTAGGCATACGTAACACATGTCCCAACCACCTCAACTGATGAAGTTTCACCACTTCATCGATTGATCTGCCAACCTTACCTAGTACTCGTTTCCTAACGACAGCATTGCTTACTCGGCTGTCCCACGATATACGAGCAATGCTTCGAAGACATCTATGATCGAATACTAGTAACCTACGAACATCTTCTACTCTTAACGGCCATGTTTCACAGCCATATAAGAGAACGGAACGAACTGCTGCGCAGTACACCCGCCCTTTGGTTAGCGAACGGATATCACGCCTACGCCATAAGTGACGCAGGTTGGCAAAAGCCAATCGAGCTTTCTGTATCCGAGCTGAGATTTCGTCAGTCACCAGACCGTCAGCACTGATGAGACTCCCCAGATAAGTGAAGCGATCAACATGCTCGACTACTTCACTCCCTATCACTAGTTCAGGTGCCAATGCAACCCAGTCTTGAAGCAACATTTTGCATTTCGAGGGGGAAAACCGCATCCCGAACATGCTTGCATTGTTGCTTAAGGTAGTCAGAAGACTCTGCATTTTGTCAGCGTCTTCACCGAATAGAACTATGTCATCGGCATATTCTAGATCAGTAAGCGACTTTCCTGGTAGAAGGTCAACCCCTGAAAAATCTGACGAGCTTAATGTTAACTCTAAGAGGATGTCTACGACAAAGTTGATCAAGAATGGAGAGAGTGGACAGCCCTGACGGACACCACTTGATGTAGAGAATTCAGATGACAGTTCGCCATATGCTCTCACCCGACCAGTGGTGTTCGAGTAGAGTGCTTGTATAAGGTTAATGTACTTCTTTGGTACACCTTTCAATGACAGACACTGCCACAGAACCTCACGATCCACTGAGTCGAATGCCGCCTTAAGGTCCAGGAACACGACTATTGTCGGACGTCTAAATGTGTGTCTGTGTTCCAGGACCTGTCGTAGTGTGAAGATGTGGTCTATACAACCACGTCCAGGTCGAAAACCAGCCTGGTTTTCTCGAGTCTGCTCTTCGCGAGCTCTAGTTAGACGTCTAAGTATAATCGAGGCTAACAATTCAGAAACTATATTAGTTAAACTTATTCCCCTGTGATTGTCACAAGAGGACTTCTGTCCTTTCTTGTAGATTGGGACAATTAGCGACTGAGACCAGTCAGATGGGATTACGTCCATTTCCCAGATTCTACCTAGGATCTCGGTCAGTTTAACCGTTAAAACTGGACCACCATCCTTAAACATCTCAGGGGTAAGCCTATCGGGACCTGCCGCTCTACCTCTCCTTAGATTTCCTATAGCTTTCTCAACTTCATGTAAACTGGGAGGACTTAAATCGATTTGCCATTCAGGATGACTGGAGATCGTGGGCAACCGAAGAGTGGCTGAAGGCCAGTTGAACTGATCCCTAAAGTGTTCTGCCCATCGGTCCAGCCTCCTAGATTGAGAATGGATAATAAGACCATCCTTTTCCGAGATAGTCTCACTTACATTCGGGTTCCTAATACCGGTTTCTTTGATAAGGCGGAAAAGTTGTCTACTGTTGCCTATCGCCGCTGCCTTTTCCATCGCTTTTGCTTTCGCCACCCACCACTGTTCGCGGTCATTACGTAGACTTTTTATAAGTCTGCGCCTAAGCTGACTACGCTCTTCATCATGTTCAGAGTCAGGTGGGATGCGTTTTCGAGCATCCATCAGTTTGGTGGATGCGACTGATATCCACGGCTTCATCCTAGCCTTGTGGTTTACCCTGCTAGCAGATACCATTGCTGTTTCCACAGCCTTCTTGATATCATTCCATCCTGCTTCCGGATGGGAATCACTTGCATGGCCGCCTAACTGTTTTTCTAGTTCCTCCTGAAATATTTTCTTAGCTTGATTATCATCAAGTAAAGCCCTAAGAGGCTTCCTTACGGCGCCTTTCCTACGTCCAGTAAGCCTCAAACAGATACGTGCTCGCACTAGGGCATGATCTGAATCTAAACATGTGCCCCAGAACGAGCGACAGTCCTCTATCGAACCCCTCCATCGGTGGCTGATGGCGATATGATCTAGTTGTGTCCAACGTTGAGACGACTTTGGAGGTCGCCAGGTCAAAAGGTGTTTTTCCTTATGATTAAAATTAGTGTTTGCTAGAAATAGTTGGTTATCTGAGCACAGTTGCAACAGACGGTCGCCATTGTCTGTTCTTTGAGCCGCGAGACCGTAACATCCACCTAGGTGTCTTTCATTTTCACTTAGTCTACCTACTTGTGCATTGAAGTCACCAGCCATTATAACTATATCAGAGCGCTTAACTTTTTGGAGGAGGTCCGAAAGCTTTCTGTAAAACTCATCTTTTACATCATCTGGGCTGCAGTCAGTGGGGGCGTAGGCCGATATGACGAAGAGGCAACGGCGAGTGTCCCTATCTTTCCGAGTCCTTACTGTCCCGTTGAGTCGGACGGCGCACAAGCGACTATCTACAGGGATCCAGTCAAGGAGAGATTGTTCTGCCCTACGACTCAATGCTATACCTACACCGGCGAGGCCCCTAGAAGCAGCATCAGGGCTACCGGATACACGAAGGGTAAATCGAGCTGCTTCTTTATCTTGACATGGTGAGGTCAAATGAGTGATGCTACTCGGATCCTGTATGCGCGTTTCCGAGACGCAGCACACATCGATGGAACGAGATTCTAAAGTCCTAGCTAATGATGCCTGTTGCCCTATTTGACACAATGTCCGTACATTGAATGCTCCAACATGTAGTTTGGAACGGGGTTTAAGGAGACCAGGAACGACGTTTCGCAAACTCGCATCGTTTGCATTAGCTGTGCACTGTAATAAATGAATGTGAGAAGAGTTAGTTGTGGAGATAAGAGAGGTATTAGGGAATGTAGGAAGGATTTGATTTTGAACAATTTTGTCTCGTGTGCTGTTGCGGGTATGAGGGCGGTTATCACTTCCCGGCTGCCCACACCGTGGAAGGTTGTTTCTTGACGAACCTGAAAAGGAAGATGGATTAGTGTTGGTGCGTGACCGCAGAGTCCAAGGGACAACTGCTTGAGGCCGGTCACGCACGGCCTTTTTAAGGAATGTTTTTTGAGGATTAGCTCCGTTCTTAAAGGCCCTTAGTGGGCACCTTTACCCAAGGAGACGGAAATCCGTGAGGTAGGGGAGGTGTGACATTTTTAGGGCCGACCTTTTCTAACCCTTCCTTCCTTGTGAGAAGGCAGCATCGCTGCAGATGCTGGTTGTCCGAGGGAAACACCTTACTGCTGTCACACCCCTCTGCAGTCAGCAGTACGACTTCGCCCTCAGACCTTGGGTAGCTGCTTTTAGTCTCATCGTTCTCCAATCGACCTGCCTGGCATGGTAGGACCTGCAGGAACATGTGTTCCAGCCAGTATAGCTCGGTTGGGTCATCACGATAGTCAAGCCCGACCACCACGTCAAGGTAGCAGCTTCGGTCGACAAACTTGGTTCGCCTAAATATAATTTATAGAGACTAAAGGGGGCATCTATTTCATAGCATATATAATTTTTAATCAATATCCAGGTCAGATAGCTGCTGGTCAGTATGAGAATTTTTTATTAATCACTGAACTTTGCAACTTATTATACTAAGTAGATTGACCCCGAAAGTCTAATGTACACATCCATTCAACTATTATCAGCGCTTATTTCGGCAAAACTTATTAGGAAAACTTCAAACGAAATCAATAATTTCGCGTATAAGGTCATCAGTACGAAATGCTGATAACCTCTGGTACAAGGAAAAAACATCATTTGTCCAATGATTAGTTAACTTAAATAAATCGTTATTTGTCATTTTAATGAAAATGAATAATGTTCAAAGGGTAAAATTCAATGACACATTGAATACATTCAATGATCAATAATAATAAGAATGAGAACAAAATTTATTCAATTATGATTAATCATCATGTTGCACACACAATAAATTCATTGAAACATTAATGTTACATTAAAAAAAAAATTTTTTTGAAAAATAAACTGGATTTTGTATTGAATAAATTGTTACAAACAAATAACACCGTAGGATGCCGCCGGCCCATTGGTCCGATAGTTAGGCGTTCGCGCACAATACCGAAGGTCCCGAGGTCGAA
Organism: Schistosoma turkestanicum; assembly: GCA_944470395.2. NCBI lineage: Eukaryota > Metazoa > Platyhelminthes > Trematoda > Strigeidida > Schistosomatidae > Schistosoma > Schistosoma turkestanicum. The sequence continues at coordinate 13,228,491 of OX103971.1, forward strand.
TCCTGTGGGAGGTGCAGGAGTTGTGGATGCGCACTGCCACTGATGAGTAGTCCCATACCAGGACGAAACGGCCGTCTTTCAGTGCTTCCAAGTTTCTAATGATGGTCTAGTAACAATGATTGATTGATGATTTCAAATGTTTAAAAACACAAACCTCCAAAACTCTGCCCAAAAAATATTAACCATTGAACATCAACTTAATGATGTCGAAATTAGGTGTTCGCTTGTGAGACGAAAGTTCTTGGATTCAGTCGATGATGAAAAGAGCTTCGATGGCTATTTTGTTTGAGTGATGCTTATTGACAATTTATCAGTATATTTGTTGATTGTGAAATTGACATTCTTATTTAGTGAATGGTTTGTACTACTTACAATGAAGGTTGTAAGTAGTATGCAGTGGAGTGTCACTCTGAAATTACGATTGAAGTAAAGAATGTTGTATCTAAGAATGCATGAGGCGATTAGAATGTCTTGTGAAGAGTAGAAAACGTATGTAAGAAGACAGCCAAGGCGTTATGATACTTTCGTTTCGGTTCTGAATAACATCACCCACAAGAGCGTACTTGACTGACAAGTTAGTTGTTTAATCACTACACAAGTACCAAATTAATCTGTTCTTATAAAATGGTCTGTTTCCGGTGAGACTAGAATGTATGGTTGAACCAATCACGTTTGAGATGGCGAGTATTGGATTTTGGCACGAATTTTACTTACTTACTTAATTACTTACGCCTGTTACCCCCAATGCAGCATAGGCCGCCAACCAGTTTTCTCCAACTAACTCTGTCCTGGGCTTCCCTTTCCAATTCTGTCCAATTTTTGTTCATTCTTCTCATATCTTTCTTTATTTCTCGGCGTAATGTGCTCTTTGGTCTTCTTCTTTTCCTTTTGCCTCGAGGGTTACAAATGAGAGCTTGTCTCGTGATGCAGTTAGGTGCTTTTCGTAGTGTGTGTCCTATCCACTTCCACCGCCTCTTCCTGATTTCCTCCTCCACTGGAATCTGGTTTGTTTTCTCCCATAGCATGTTGTTGCTGATGGTGTCTGGCCAATGAATCCGAAGTATTTTGCGTAGACAACTGTTCATAAATACTTGTATCTTCTGGATGATGCCTTTCGTAATTCCCCATGTTTCCGCTCCATACAGTAAAACTGTCTTCACATTTGTATTGAAAATCCTGATTTTGGTTTTGGTTGAAAGTTGTTTAGAGTTCCAGATATTTTTCACCTGTAGAAATGCAGCCCTTTGGCACGAAATTTACTCATACACATAATCAAGTTGGATGTTGGCATTACAGCCAATATCCGTTCGCGATGATAAACCCCAATCTTAATTCCGAATTCTAAAGTTCAACTATAAACTCTAATAATAATTCCTCATAATGGTTTCTAACCCTCTTAAGTACATAGGTCAATATCCTCAAGGTTACTGTAGCCTCGCTCTAAGGTTGTACAGAAGTCTATTATCTCATCTGATTTCCGTTGAAGAATATACACCAAGTTTGCGAATCTCTATGTTTCTATTCATAATTCTGTTTCACTGACTTTTGAGCACCAGTTACTCAAGTTATTCTGCAATCAATATTCATCATAAATACAAACCCTATTTACAACTTGATACAAGTCAAATAAACAAGATTATTTACTTCCTTACTTACGCCTGTCCGTTACCCTTAATCGACCAAATGCTGCCGATCAGCCATTACCAACCTACTCTATCCCAGGCCTAACTTTCAAGTTCTAGCCAATTTATGCCCATTCTTTGGATGGATGTCTGTCACTGATTCCTAATCCAATAAGTTGTTTGATCTTCCTCTTTTCCTTCCAACTGCCTCGTTGAGCTATGTTTTATGGTATAAGGGATAAGTTGGAGGAAAGCTGGGGGCGGTCAAACCAAAACATAACAGAAATCCTAGTTGAGGTCCGCGAGATGATAGTAAAATCTATGGTCAGAGACCTTAAGTCTTGTGCAGTGGTGGTGCCTATGCATCGATTCTTCGGTTTCTGTCAAATCCTAATCTTCCGAATTCCTCGTCACCCTAATCTCTATCTACCATTATTGCTAATACTTCTACAACCTCTGCTACTATGTCTTTGAATTAACAATTGCATCTATTTGCTAATGCAGTTTAATAGCTTGAACTGTTCTAAGTAAGTTTTACATTGTAACTGACTGATTCTGCCTGGAGCCCTTCTAAGGTTACTGTCGATCCCAAGCCCGGATAAAGGAGGAGGATTAGTCATTGGGGTATTTATCCCATCCAGTAGAAAGTTGTTAACTCTTTAAGCAAATCCTAACCAGAACAAATAATTCACACTAAACAAATTAGTAGACAAAAATACATTAACAGTTAAACTGTCAACGAAAGCTTCACAATGAAATAATCGCTTATCTTAAAACAACAGCATATTATTAAAAGTCAAAACTGTGTATACTATGAGATGGTAGAGAAAACTTGTAGCTCAGGTGGATGATTGTGGTGGTGTTTTGTTCTCTGAGCTGGTTGTTTTGATTGTGGAGCTTTCATTGTTCTTCTGAACAACATCATCAGCACAAACTTCAGATAGAAGTGAAGCATTCGAATTTCTCCACGTTTGACCTGTAGCTTGTTCTGCTAACCTCAATCTTGATTGGTTGCTGTTGACCTTAAACCTGTCGTTGTTTGCAACTTAGTTTTGATTGCACCCCCCTTTTGATCTGTTTCTTGATTGGTTGATAAATTGAGTCAATGTCTGTGTGTTTGTTGATTGCTGATTAGCCTGAGTGCCAAGCTTCTAAAAATCCTCTAGTGTTCTTTGTCCTCCCCCTACCCAGTATTTCCACGTTGTTCCAATCAAATGTGTGTCCATAATTGTCGGTATGTATTGAGATAAGCGAAGCGTTGTCGTGGCGTTTGACTGCTAATTGATGTTCACGTAAACGGAGCTGAAAAGGCCGTCCACTTTGTCCTGTGAAGTGTTTTTCACAGTTTGAGCAATTTATTTTGCAGATGATATTTGGTTTTTCTTCATCCTACTATCTCCATCAAATTTAAAATTACACTTTTAATTAATTTATTTTAACATATTTATTATTGATAAAAATTTAAAATATCAGCTGATGTTTTTTCTCAGACAACAACAACAATAACGACTGATTCCAAGAAAAAAAAGGGCAATTTGTGTTGATTTTTTCCTCTTCTACAAAAACAAATCCGCGTTGCATAGCAACAACATTGGATACATATTTATTCACATTCAGTTTATGTCTGTCTGTGCATTTTAGGTTACCCGTTTGTGGTTGTTGTTGTTGCTGTGACTGTGACTCATTTTCTCAAAAATAATCTGTTATCTTAAGGCATAGTTAAAAGTTATTTGGATTTTAACATACATAGTTATTTGTATGCTTACATATGATCAAATGTGAATGACTGTTACAAGTTCCGATGATTATAGAGACTACTTGAAGCCAGTTACAAACATAGCTTGTCCATATTATTTCTTGATGTTTGAGGTCAATAAAAAGCTTATCGGCAGGGTAAGTAATTCTATTGTTAGGAAGCGAGTACTAGGTAAGGATGGCAAATCAGTTGATGGAGTAGTGAATAGTCATCAGTTGAAGTGGTCGGCTCATGTGTTACGAATGCCAAACCACCGACTGCTTCGGCGAGCATTGATGCCTGATGTAGGAATAGGTTGGAAGAAAGCCAGGGGCGGCTAGACAAATCCATGGAGTCATTGACGAGTAGACCGAGCCACCATCGCACAAACGGGGTTAGCCTAAGTGTAATATATAAGGTAACAGCAGACAACTGTTCCGCCTGATCAAGAAAACCGGTATTAGAGATCCTCCATTTGTTAACGAAACTATCTTGGTAGTTGAGCGAACCTATCTCAGTAGGTTGGCGTAAGACCGCTTCACTCATCTCGGGAATCTCATCAGTGCTGATGGCCTGGTGACTAACGAAATCTCAGCACGGATACAGAAAGCCCGTTTAGCTTTTGCCAACTTGCGTCACATATGGCACAGGCGAGATATTGAAACTTCATCTGTTGAGGTGGTTGAGACATGTGGTATAAATGTCCAACCACCGACTGCCTTGATGAGCTATGTTTTTTGGTGTAGGAATAGGTCGGAAGAAAGTTAGGGGCGGCCAAACCAAAACATGGCAGAAATCCATGAAGTCACTGACCAGTGGACTGAGTCATGTTGGTAGATGTAGACTACCTGGTTGGGGTCCGCGAGACGAAAGTCACCGATGGTTAGAGACCTTGAACGAAATGACTCAAAATTGTTTTTAGTGGCTCAGGTGCATTCATTCATTGTGTTCTCTCGAATTTTAACCTTCTCAATTCCTCATCATCTTTATCTTTCTCTTTCTAAAGTTATATCATTGAATTATACTTGTTGAATAATTTCGTCGAACCCTAATCTCTCCGATTACTAACAATACTTCCACTATCTCTACCACTATGGGATTTGAATTGACAGTTGCGTCTCTGTGTTGATGTGGTATGGCAATCTGAACTGATGTACTCATGTACGAAGTTCTACGTTGAAACTGACTGAATATATATGGAATAAAATGGAAGATCTATTTTCATTTCATATTTGTTTGTTCGTTCAAATTAGAGTTAGATTTTGAACCATTGAAACCTTTCCTTAACATGATAAACATTTTCATTTTATAATACTCTAGAATTAATTTCTCCATCCAATAGTTAAATACTTTCAATCATGGATTCCATTCCTTGTATGAGATGATGTATATATTACTCATTTACGAGTTCAAAACTTAAAGTGAACCGACTGTCTATAACGTTCTTTAGTTTCAACTATTACACTTCATTTGTTAAAGGAACAGACTACTGAAAAATCATATATTTACTTGATAATTACAAAAAGTATGTACTGTGCTAAGAACTTAAGAGTGAACTACTAACACATTGGATTGGTTTTCCTACTTTACACATTTGAAATCATCAACCAATCATTGTTAGAACAGCATTAGAAACCTGGAAGCACTGGACGGCCGTTTCGTCCTGGTATGGGACTCATCAATGGCAGTGCGCATCCACGACTCCTGCGCCTTGCAGGATTCGAACTCGGGACCTTCGGCATTGTAGGTGATCGCCTTAACATCGGACCACTGGGCCGGCATCCAACGGTGTTGCGCCACTTTTGAATCTTATATACTACTTTTTACTTTCACCATTATTTCTCTAACTTTTACAGTTTTTAAATAATGACATGCTTTTTGTCCCTTGCTCTAATTTACTCATTCATATACATTTACTTAACAAACACAAACTAATCATTTTGTATGTATACAGTTGTATATGTGAATCCAAATTTTCTACTTTTGTAAATAATACTACTGAAATCTTTGTTAGTAGTATCAATATGTAGTAGTTTTCAGTACATCTTCAATAAAAGTATATAAGTAGTCTTATAATTTACTAAAATTTATCACGGTTTTAAATCACCACATATTTTTTTCTTATAATCTTAACAGATCCATCAACACCAATGTCATCATCTGTGTTTCGTATCAAAGGAGAACATTAGAGATTGATGAATCAATGATATTCACATTGGCTGTTGGAATACTTTCGAAAAAGAATATCCCTATTTTTTTTGTTTTTGTTGATTTGTACACTCACAAAAGACCATTACATCATTTTGATTTTCTTTTCTTTGATAACACACACTCACACACACCAATGAAGACGCAGAATCTCCCCTTCGACTATATATTGATTTCCAAACACTTTTTACTTGTTTGTACAATTAGAAAAAAAACATGCTCAATCAAGTAAGTATATGATCAAGTAGACTAGTTAAATTTGATGATGATTACTTGAAACTGTTTGTTTCTATCTATCTTTCTTTCATTATGTGATAATTAATTGCACAGAGTTTTGCTTTTCTTTCATGCTATTTTCGAAGTTTCAGACAGAAATTTCTGATGAATAACTACTACTGTATGTTCGATTCGATTCGATTCGACTTGATTTTTTCTCCTCTTTCTACTTTGTTTTTTGGAATTTTGTGTATGTATCATTATTATTTCTTTGTTTGATTTTTTTGTTGTTGTATGTTTTATACAGTTTGTTTTCTGTTTTGATAGAATAAATAATATCACTAGCAGATGATCATGATGATCAAGTTATTAGTATTAAAGTTTATATGATGATGATTATGATGACTTTTTGTTCATTGTTTACATGACTTACTTTCGGGTCTGCTGACCCCCGCCCCAAATGGGAGCAGCATAGGCCACCGACCAGTATACTCCGATCTCAGTTAGTTAGAACATAGATCTTCGTACTTACGTAAATCAGTTCAGTGTTGCCGTGACACATTAGCCAAGGAGACGCAATTGTCAGTTAAGATTCCATTGACAGTAATGGAGAAGATTAGGGTTCGTAGATAAGATTGGAGAAGTATGATTCAGTGAGATAAGTTTAGAAAGCGAAAGATAGAGATGATAAGGAATCCAGAAGGTTAGAATTTGAGAGAACACAATGAATGAATGCACCTTCGCAATTGCGAAACATAGTTCGTCGAAGTAGACGGTGGTTGGGCATACGTAACACATGTCCAAACCACCTCAACTGACGAAGTTTCACTTCATCTATTGTTCTGCCATCCTTACGTAGTACTAGTTTCTTATCTATAACATCGCTTACTCGGTTGTCCCACGATATATGAGCATTGCTTCGAAGACATCTATACTCGAAAACCAGTAACCTAAGAATGTCTTCTACTCTTACTCCCCATGTCTCGCATCGATATAATAGGACAGAGCAAACTGCTGCGTAGTTCACTCATCCTTTGGTTAGCAAACGGATATATCACCTACGCCATAGGTGACGCAAGTTAGCAAACGCCAGACGAGATTTCTGTATCCGTGCTGAAATTTCGTCAGTCACCAGGTCATCAGCACTGATGAGACTCCCAAGATAAGTGTAGCAGTCTACACACTCGACTACTCCACTTCCTATCACTGGTTCAGGTGTCGACGCACGCCAATCTTGAAGCAACAGTTTGCATTTCGAGGGGGAAAAGCGCTTAGGGTAGCTTAGGGTACTCAGGAGACACTGCATTTTTATCAGCGTCTTCACCAAGTAGCACTATGTCATCGGCATATTCTAAGTCAACCAGTGAATCTCCTGAAAATTCAGACGAAGATAATTTTATATCTAGGAGCATGTCTATGACAAAATTAAACAAGAATGCGGAAAGTGGACAGCCCTGACGGACACCACTTGAAGTAAAAAATTCCGATGACAGTTCTCTATAGGCTCGAACTCGACCAGTGGTGTTCCAGTACAGAGCATGTATAAGGTCAATGTACTTCTATTGTACACCTTTGGACGACAGACACTGCCACAGAACGTCACGATCAACAAAGTCGAATGGCGCTTCAAGGTCGGGAAATACTATTACTGTGGAGCGTCTGAACGTGTATCTTTGTTCTAGGACCTGACGTAGTGTGAATATCTGGTCTACACATCCGTGTCCAACCTAACCTGTGCTGGGCCTCCATATCTAGTTGTCCAATTTTTGTTCATCTTTCTCATGTCTCTATTACTCGGCTTAATGTGCTCCTTGGCCTTCCTCTTTTCCTTTGACTCTGAGGGCTTGTCTTGTGACGCATTTGGGTACTTCCTACTGCGTGTGCCCTATCCACTTCCAGATTTCCTCCGCTGAAATCTAGTTTGTTCTATCTCAGTGTTGTTGCTGATGGTTTCCGGCCAACGGATCCACCTAAAGCTCTTCTGGAGCTACTGCCGGTCCCAAGCCCAGATAAAGGGGGAGGGTTGGCGACCCCACCCCGTAGAAAACTAGCTCTCTAAATAAAAAGCTAACCAGAAAAAATGACTTAAACTCTGCCATGGGAGGTCTTCATTCATGAGAGTTATGACGTCTCATGATGGAAGCCATGTTCCTTTAGAAGTCACGAGGCCGATGCCCCTTCTGATAACTATTGCAACCATTCTTATAGGTACATGAAATAGCACTAGATGATTACGTCATATATTGCTTCTGCTAATTTTACGTGATGAAAATCCTGCGGAAAGTAAAGGGATTCATGATGACATCCAGTAATTTTTACAATGGAAAATATTATTTCCATTGTTATATAACAAAATCCGAAAAATCTGATATTTCGCTAAACAGTAATGAGAAGTTAGAGTTCAATGCTTGATTCACAACCACAGAGGTCTCCAGATGTGAGTTTGTGGTAGACATGGGCTTACCAATTCTGTGGCGGTCAGTATTTGATATAATTCCTTAGACTTCGTACAGTACTCGTCCTAATAACCGTTACAACATAACACCCAACGGTGTATAAATCAGAAGACGAATACGACGAGTTGATGAAGTGTATTATCGTGCCACATACAATCACGAAACCGCAGACATAGGGAGCAAAACTGATATGCGAGTGAGTAATCCGACGACGAATGAACAGGATTAAAAATTTACAACAACGATACAGATAATGTATTGCTATACAAATGACTGTCTGTTAAGTAATAAGTTAAAAAGGGCCTAACCAAATCAAATAACAAACTCGAATGTAGGTGAGGTGCTAAAAGCTGTCTTGCACAACTAGCTCCTGAATAATTTATGTGATTACAAACTTAACGTGATGTCGAGGTTATTCCGGACAAAAATAGAACTTCCCAGTGAAGTTTCATTTGGTTCAGATAGAAGCAACTTAAAATTCTCCACTCACCATCAACAGCTTATTCTAATAACATTGATTAGTTGTCAGTTAGTCAGTTGCAACGTAGAACTTCGTACGTATGTAAATCAGCTCAGGTTGCCATACCACACTAGCACAGAAACGCAAATGTGAAATCAAATCCAATAGTGATAAAGATAGTAGAGGTATCAATGGTAATGAAGAAGACTAGGGTTCGAAGATATTATTCAAGAAGTATAATTCAGTGAGATAAGGTTAGAAAGACAAAGGTAGAGGGGCTGACAATTCCAGAAGATTAGGATTTGAGAGAGCACAACGAATGGATGCCTTTGCGCCATTGCAAACAATTTTGAGCCATATCGTTCAAGGTCTCTAACCATTGGTGACCTACGTCTCGCGGACCCCAACCAGGTAGTCTACATCTACCAACATGACTCAGTCCACTTGTCAGTGACTTCATCGATTTCTGACATGTTTTGGTCTAGCCGGCCCTAGCTTTCTTCCAACCTACTCCCACGCCACAAAACATAGCTCGTCGGGGCAGTCGGTGGTTAGTCATTCGTAACACATGTCCCAACCACCTCAACTGAAGACTACTCACTAATTCATCAACTGATTTGCCATCCTTACCTAGTACTCGTTTCCTAACGACAGCATTGCTTATACGGTTGTCCCACGATATACGAGTAATGCTTCTTAAACATCTATGATCGAATACTAGTAACCTACGAACATCTACTCTTAACGGCCATGTTTCGCATCCATATAAGATAACGGAGTTAACTACTGCGCAGTTCGTTCGACCTTTGGTTAGCGGTTGAGAGGTGAACTTTCTTAACTCATATAGCTTATGAAAAATTATCTCGGTAAAAAACCTTAGGATAATTGGTTCCGCAATCGATATTCATCAGTAATCTGAGAGTAAATGTAATAACATGATCAGCACACCAAAACGCACCAATTTCTCAACATTTCCTTTGATATCGCTAACGTAAATTGCCCAAGTCGGTGAATATTTAGTCATACATTCCAAACAATCTGGTCACACGTATACTTTTCAATGCATGTTTGTCCAGTGCAACACAAGCGAGGCTTGGTAAAATGCCTCTTCAATAGGGCACAAAGAATTTGCACTACAGATACATTTGAAGATGATGCCAAATTCTTGACTGAAACATTGATTTTAAACGGTTATCCACTAAGGTTCGTTAATAAGTGTAAAAGTCAGTTAAGACAAAAGCCAGCCTTCTATTTTGTTGAATAGAAAAGTGTTTATATCTTTTTATCATTTGGAGGTGAATCAAAAAGGGTTATTCTTAAGGTATAGACTAAAAGCAGCCGTCTACAGAACATACTGCACTGGTAAACTGATTGTAATTGAAAAGGCTAAGCCCATAATCCCATATAGGCCTAGACATTGCTCGAACGGTTATATTACATCCCATTGCATTGAGTCTCATCAGCGCTGATAGCCTAGTGACTGACAAAATCTCAGCACGGATACAGAAGGCTCGATTGGCTTTTGCCAACCTGCGTCACTTATGGCGTAGGCGTGATATCTGTTCGCTAACCAAAGGACGGGTGTACTGTGCAGCAGTTCGCTCCGTTCTCCTATATGGATGCGAAACATGGACGTTAAAGTAGATGTTCGTACGTTACTAGTATTCGATCATAGATGTTTAAGAAGCATTGCTCGTATATCGTGGGACACACGAGTGAGCAACGCTGTTATTAGGAATCGGGTGCTAGGTAAGAATGGCAGATCAATAGATGAAGTGGTGAAACTTCATCAGTTGAGGTGGTTGGGACATGTGTTACGTATGCCTAACCACCGAATGCCTCGACGAGCTATGTTTTAGGGTGTAGGAGTAGGTTGGAAGGAAGTTAGGGGTGGCTAGCCTAAGACATGGCAGAAATCGATGAAGTCACTGACAAGTGGACTGAGTCATGTTGGTAGATGTAGACTACCTGGTTGGGGTCCGTGAGACGAAAGTCACTGATGGTTAGAGACCTTGGACGACATGGCTCAAAATCGTTTGCAGTGGAGCAAGTGCATTCATTTTTTGTGTTCTCTCGAATTCTAACATCCTTGATTCCTCATAATCTCTAACTTTCTCTTTCTAAAGTTATCTCATTGAACCATAATCTCTACGATTACTGCCAGTACTTCTACTATCTCTACCACTATGGGATTTAAACTGACATTTGCGTCTCTGTGCTGATGTGGTATGGCAACCTAAACTTATGTACTCATGTACGAAGTTCTACGTTGAAACTGACTTAATATATATAATAAAATGGAAGATCTATTTTCATAGCATATTTGTTTGTTCGTTCAAATTAGAGTTAGATTTTGAACCATTGAAACCTTTCCATAAAATCATAAACATTTTCATTTTATAATATTCTGGAATAAATTGCTCCATCCAATAGTTCAATACTTTCAAATATTACTGCCGACAATCATGGATTCCATTCTTTGTATGAGATGATGGATATATTACCTATTTACGAGTTCAAAACTTTAAGTGAATCAACTGTCTATAACGTTCTTTAGTTTCAACTATTACAATTAATTTGTTTGTTAAAGAAACAGACTACTGAAAAATTATATATGTACTTGATAAGTACAAAATTTATGTACTGTGCTAAGAACTTAGGAGTGAACTACCAACACAGTGCATTGGTTTTCCTACTTTACACATTTGAAATCATCAACCAATCATTGTTAGAACAGCATTAGAAACCTGGAAGCACTGGACGGCCGTTTCGTCCTGGTATGGGACTCATCAATAGCAGTGCGCATCCACGACTCCTGCGCCTTGCAGGATTCGAACTCGGGACCTTTGGCATTGTAGGTGAACGCCTTAACATCGGACCACTGGACCGGCATCCAACGGTGTTGCGCCACTTTTGAATCTTATATACTACTTTTTACTTTCACCATTATTTCTCTAATTTTTACAGTTTATAAATGATGACATGCTTTTTGTCCCTTGCTCTAATTTACTCATTCATATACATTTACTTAACAAACACAAACTAATCATTTTGTATGTATACAGTTGTATATGTGAATCCAAATTTTCTACTTTTGTAAATAATACTACTGAAATCTTTGTTAGTAGTATCAATATGTAGTAGTTTTCAGTACATCTTCAATAAAAGTATATAAGTAGTCTTATAATTTACTAAAATTTATCACGGTTTTAAATCACCACATATTTTTTTCTTATAATCTTAACAGATCCATCAACACCAATGTCATCATCTGTGTTTCGTATCAAAGGAGAACATTAGAGATTGATGAATCAATGATATTCACATTGGCTGTTGGAATACTTTCGAAAAAGAATATCCCTATTTTTTTTGTTTTTGTTGATTTGTACACTCACAAAAGACCATTACATCATTTTGATTTTCTTTTCTTTGATAACACACACTCACACACACCAATGAAGACGCAGAATCTCCCCTTCGACTATATATTGATTTCCAAACACTTTTTACTTGTTTGTACAATTAGAAAAAAAACATGCTCAATCAAGTAAGTATATGATCAAGTAGACTAGTTAAATTTGATGATGATTACTTGAAACTGTTTGTTTCTATCTATCTTTCTTTCATTATGTGATAATTAATTGCACAGAGTTTTGCTTTTCTTTCATGCTATTTTCGAAGTTTCAGACAGAAATTTCTGATGAATAACTACTACTGTATGTTCGATTCGATTCGATTCGACTTGATTTTTTCTCCTCTTTCTACTTTGTTTTTTGGAATTTTGTGTATGTATCATTATTATTTCTTTGTTTGATTTTTTTGTTGTTGTATGTTTTATACAGTTTGTTTTCTGTTTTGATAGAATAAATAATATCACTAGCAGATGATCATGATGATCAAGTTATTAGTATTAAAGTTTATATGATGATGATTATGATGACTTTTTGTTCATTGTTTACATGACTTACTTTCGGGTCTGCTGACCCCCGCCCCAAATGGGAGCAGCATAGGCCACCGACCAGTATACTCCGATCTCAGTTAGTTAGAACATAGATCTTCGTACTTACGTAAATCAGTTCAGTGTTGCCGTGACACATTAGCCAAGGAGACGCAATTGTCAGTTAAGATTCCATTGACAGTAATGGAGAAGATTAGGGTTCGTAGATAAGATTGGAGAAGTATGATTCAGTGAGATAAGTTTAGAAAGCGAAAGATAGAGATGATAAGGAATCCAGAAGGTTAGAATTTGAGAGAACACAATGAATGAATGCACCTTCGCAATTGCGAAACATAGTTCGTCGAAGTAGACGGTGGTTGGGCATACGTAACACATGTCCAAACCACCTCAACTGAAGAAGTTTCACTTCTTCATCTATTTAGCTGCCATCCTTACGTAGTACTAGTTTCTTATCTATAACATCGCTTACTCGGTTGTCCCACGATATACGAGCAATACTTCGGAGACACCTGTACTAGAAAACCAGTAACCTAAGAATATCTTTTACTCTTACTGCCTTTGTCTTGTATCGATATAATGGGACAAAGCGAACTGCTGCGTAGTTCACTCATCCTTTGTTTAGCAAACGGATATATCGCCTACGCCATAGGTGACACAAGTTAGCAAACGCCAATCGAGATTTCTGTATCCGTGCTGAGATTCCATCAGTCACCAGGCCATCAGCACTGATGAGGCTCCCAAGATAAGTGTAGCAGTCTACACACTCGACTACTCCATTCCCTATCACTAGTTCAGGTGCCGATGTACGCCAATCTTGAAGCATCAGTTTGCATTTCGAGGGGGAAAAGCACATTCCGAACATGTTTGCATTGTTGCTTAGGGTACTCAAGAGACGCTGCATTTTTATCAGCGTCTTCACCAAGTAGCACTATGTCGTCGGCATATTCTAAGTCAACCAATGAATCTCCTGGTAGAAGGTCTACTCCTGAAAATTCAAACGAAGATGATTTTATATCTAGGAACATGTCTATAACAAAATTAAACAAGAGTGCGGAAAGTGAACAGCCCTGACGGAAACCACTTGAAGTAAAGAATTCCAATGACAGTTCTCTATAGGCTCGATCTCGACCAGTGGTGTTCCAGTAGAGACCATGTATACGGTTAATGTACTTCTCTGGCATACCTTTGAATGAAAGACACTGCCACAGAACATCACGATCAACAAAGTCGAATGGCGCTTCAAGGTCGAGAAATACTACTACTGTGGAGCGTCTGAACGTGTATCTTTGTTCTAGGACCTGACGTAGTGTGAATATCCGGTCTACACATCCACGTCCAACCTACTCTGTGCTAGGCGGCTCAATCTAGTCGTACAACTTTTGTTCATTTTTTCTAATCTGTCTCTATTTCTCGGCGTACTGTATTCTTCAGCCTTCCTCTTTTCCTTTGACTTTGAGGGCTTGTCTTGTGACGCATTTGGGGACTTTCCGTAATGTGTGCCTTATCCACTTCCAGATTTCCTCCTCCGCTGGAATCTAGTTCGTTCTATCCCACAGCGTTGTTGCTGACGGTTTCTGGCCAACGGATCCACCTGGAGCTACTGCCGATTCAAAGCCTGGATAGAGCAGGAGGGTTGGCGACCCCGTCCCGTAGAAAAAGAACTCTCTAAATAAAACGCTAACCATAAAAAATGACTTAAACTCTGCCCTGAGAGTTACAAGGTCTTTATTCATGATGAAAGCTATGTTCCTTTAGAAGTCACGAGGCCGATGCCCCTTCAGACAACCAGTGCAACCATTCTTATCAGTACATGAAATAGCAAGCACTAGATGATCATGTCATATATTGCTTCTGTTAATTTTACGTAATGAAAATCCTGCGGAAAGTAAAGGGATTCATGATGACATCCAGTAATTTTTACAATGGAAAATATTATTTCCATTGTTATATTACAAAATCGTCTGACAAACCTGATATTTTGCTAAACAGTAATGAGAAGTTAGAGTTCAATTCTTGATTCACAACTGCAGAGGTTCCCAGTTATGAGTTTGTGGTAGATATGGGCTTACCAATTCTGTGGCGGTCAGTATTTGATATAATTCCTTAGACTTCGAACACTACTTGTCCTAATAACCGTTAGAACATAACACCCAACGGTGTATAAATCAGAAGACGAATACGACGAGTTGATGAAGTGTATTATCGTGCCACATACAATCACGAAACCGCAGACATAGGAAGCAAAAATGATATGCGAGTGAGTGAGCGGACGAATGAACAGGATTACACATGTACACAATGATACAGATAATTTATTGCTATACAAATGACTGTCTGTTAAGTAATAAGTTAAAAAGGGCTTAACCAAATTAAATGTAAACAAACTCAAATGTATGTGAGGTGCTAAAAGCTGTCTTGCACAACTAGCTCCTGAATAATTTATGTAATTACAAACTTAACATGATGTCGAGGTTATTCACGGACAAAAATAGAACTTCCCAGTGAAGTTTCATTTGGTTCAGATAGAAGCAACTTGAACTTCTCCCCTTACAATCAACAGCTTATTCTGATAACATTGATTAGTTGTCAGTCAGTCAGTTGTAACGTAGAACTTCGTACGTATGTAAATCAGCTCATGTTGCCATACCACATTAGCACAGAGACGCAAATGTGAAATCAAATCCCTTAGTGATAGCGATAGTAGAGGTATTAATGGTAACGAAGAAGAGTAGGGTTTGAAGATATTATTCAAAAAGTATAATAATTCAGTGAGATAAAGTTAGAAAGACAAAGGTAAAGAGGGAGCACAAGGAATGGATGCACTTGCGCCATTGCAAACGATTTTGAGCCATGTCGTTCAAGGTCTCTAACCATCAGTTACTGTTGTCTGCAGGAGCCCTACCAGGCAGCCCACATCTACCAACATGACTCAGTCCACTTGTCAGTGACTTCATAGATTTCTGTCATGTTTTGGTTTGGCCACCGCTTTCTTTAAACCTACTCCTGCTACGCAAAACATAGCTCGTCGAGGCAGTCGGTGGTTGGGCATTCGTAACACATGTCCCAACCACCTTAACTGATGAAGTTTCAATATTTCATCAGTTGATTTGCCAGTACTCGTTTCCTAACGACAGCAATGCTTACTCGGTTGTCCCACGATATACGAGCAATGCTTCTAAGACATCTATAATCGAATACTAGTAACCTACGAACATCTACTCTTAACGGCCATGTTTCGCATCCATATAGTAGAACGGAGCGAACTGCTGCACAGTACACACGTCCTTTGGTTAGCAAACGGATATATCGCCTACGCCATAAACGGCGTAAATCAGAAATAGCAAATCGAGCTTTCTGTATCCACGCTGAGATTTCGTCAGTCACCAGGCTATCAGCGCTGATGAGACTCCCCAGACAAGTGAAGTGATCAACACGCTCGACTACTTCACTCCCTATCACTAGTTGTTGTGGTCCCTTGTTTTGTTGTTATTTATGAAAATGGAACTACTTACTATTTACTAGTATTCACAACAATCTTGTCCACATTTGCTTGGAGCACATTTAATCCACTTTAAGGTTGAGCGGTGAATTTTCTTAAAACATAGAGCTTACGAAAAATGATCTCGGAAAAAAGCCTTAGGAGAATTAGTCCCGCAATCGATATTCATCAGTAATCTGAAAGTAAATGTAATAACACGAGTAGCAAATCTTAACCGACCAATTCCTAACCATTTACTTTGATATCGTTTTCGTAAATTGCCCTAGTCGGTTAATATTTAGTTATACATTTCGAACGATCTGATCACACATATACTTTTAAATGCATGTTTGCCCAGTGTAACACAAATGAGGCTTGGTTGAATGCCTCCTCTCAATAGAGCACAACGAATATGCACCACAGATACATTTGAAGACGATGCCAAATTCTTGACTGAAACATTGATTTTAAACGGTTAATAGGTGTAAAAGTCAGTTAAGACAAAAGCCAGACTTCTGTTTTGTTGAATAGAAAAATGTTTCAATCTTTTTACCATTTAGAGGTGAATCAAAAGTGTTATTCTTAAGGTAGAGACTAAAAGCAGCCGTCTACAGAACATACTGCGCTGCTAAACTGATTGTAATCGAAAAGACTAAGCCCATGATCCCATATAGGCCTAGATATTGTTCGGACGGTTATATTACATCTCATTGCATATATCAATTTGTGTGGACACACATACGTCGGGCTTTGCAAACAAGGGTTATGGAATATGTACCTAAGTGGCTTCAAAATCAGTTAACTTCAGATGATCTGATAAACGTGGGAAACAGAAAACCATGTTCATCGATAACGAAACACATAGTTGAGACAGGGAATAAGATTGACATCAAGACATTGTATAAAAACGTTGAAGGACGAATTTCGAGGTTTGTAGGAGCCTTGGCTTTTAGTAAATTAAAACCTACCCTCATGTATACAGAAACAATTTGTTATAACCTTGAATTCACCCTAGTATTGTTTAAGCAATTTTACGGCTTATGGTAATGTGACTATTTCTTATCCTTAACATATAACATTAATTTTTTTTCTCCTTTATTTACAATTATCAGCTTATGTCTATTTGAACTTTTATTAACTTTCATGTAAAATGCCTTGACAGGAATCTGTGTGAACAGATTGTTCGAAATGTATGACGCAAATACATTACATTTTTCAAATTAATTACGTCTTCTGACTGTTCTTTCATAATACTTAGTTAATGAAATCTAGTAAAATTGAAAATCAGACATTGGTTTTGTAGCTGTAGATCACTATGTAGTCTTTTACCTCATGACCACAGTGGTCTTTGATCTTACCGCAACTTTTTCATACATTATAGGAAATTAAAGCCAGCACATTCAAACACACTATATAGCCGCAACCCCCTCGAAATGCAAAATGTTGCTCCAAGACTGGGTTGCATCGGCACCTGAACTAGTGATAGGGAGTGAAGTAGTCGAGCATGTTGATCAGTTCACTTATCTGAGGAGTCTCATCAGCTCTGATAGCCTGGTGACTGACGAAATCTCAGCACGGATACAGAAAGCTCGATTGGGTTTTGCCAACCTGCGTCACTTAGGGCGTAGGCGTGATATCTGTTTGCTAACCAAAGGATGGGTGTACTGTGCAGCAGTTCGCTCCGTTCTACTATATGGATGCGAAACATGGCCGTTAAGAGTAGATGTTCGTAGGTTACTAGCATTCGATCATAGATGTCTTAGAAGCATTGCTCGTATATCGTGGGACAACCGAGTAATCAATGCTGTCGTTAGGAAACGGGTGCTAGGTAAGGATGGCAGATCAATAGATGAAGTGGTGAAACTTCATCAGTTGAGGTAGTTAAGACATGTGTTACGTATGGCTGACCACCGACTGCCTCGACGAGCTATGTTTTGCGTAGCAGGAGTAGGTTTAAAGAAAGCGGTGGCCAAACCAAAACATGTCAGAAATCTATGAAGTCACTGACAAGTGGACTGAGTCATGTTGGTAGATGTAGACTACCTGGTTGGGGTGATCGAGACGAAAGTCACCAATGGTTAGAGACCTTGAACGACATGGCTCAAAATCGTTTGCAATGGCGCAAGTGCATCCATTCGTTGTGCTCTCTCAAATCCTAATCTTCTGGATTCGTCAGCACCTCTACCTTTGTCTTTCTAACTTTATCTCACTGAATTATTATACTTCTTGAACAATATCTTCAAACCCTAGTCTTCTTCATTACCATTAATACCTCTACTATCTTTATCACTATGAGATTTGATTTGACATTTGCGTCTCTGTGTTAATAATGTGGTATGGCAACCTGGACTTATGTACATACGTACGAAGTTCTACGTTGCAACTGACTGACTGATAGAATTGGTATAACTGTATTTTGCAATTTTTAAAACAACATCCTAGGAGTAACAAAAAAAGGCCAAGACCGCAAAAAAAAACAAAGAATGAATAACACAAAAATGAAATCATAATTGACACCACTTTATTTTAGACCAAATGACAAAAAAAGTAAGTAAACAGATAAAAAAAATCATCATCGTTCTCCAATCGACCTGTCTGGCATGGTAGGACCTGCTGGAACATATGTTCCAGCCAGTATAGCTCGGTTGGGTCATCACGATAGTCAAGCCCGACCACCACGTCAAGGTAGCAGCTACGGTCGGGGAATAAGATTTACATCAAAACAGCCTTCAAGACATTACATAGAAACGTTGAAGGACGAATTTTGAGGTTTGTAGGAGCCTTGGTTATTTGTAAATTAAGACCTCCCCTCATGTATACAGAAACAATTTGTTATAACCTTGAATTTACCCTGGTAATCTTTAAGCCATTTTATGGCCTATGGTAATGTTTTAGTGAAGGAGAACACAGGTGAGGGCAACCAAATTGTATTTAACGAAAATTACAGAGTTACTCAGTAAAATAGGAAAACCATATCGTAACCGTTAATTTGCAGATCTTCAACCCATCATCAATCCATTGTCTGACATTTCACTATTCATGCGTTTCATACAAATTCCATTGTGTTCCCACTCTTCCTTTCTTGATCTTCCTCCATCTTCAGCTGCCAGACATTACGTTTACACTCGCGTCATATACTACTTTTAAGTAGGGCGCACCATAATGTGACAATTTTCCTACCCTTTCTAATCCTTTCTACAGTACGTTAATTTTCTCCCTTCTTTATTTAGAATTAACACCTTATGTCTATTTGAACTTTTATTTCATTGAAATTTATTAATATTCATATAAAATGCCTTGATAAGAATCTGTGTGAACAGATTGTTCGAAATGTATGACGCAAATACATTACATTTTTCAAATTAATTACGTCTTCTGACTGTTCTTTCATAATATTTCGTTAATGAATTCTAGTAAAATTGAAAATCAGACATTGGTTTTGTAGCTGTGGATCACTATGTAATCTTTTACCTTATAACCGCAGTGGTCTTTGATCTTACCGCAACTTTTTCATACATTATAGGAAATTAAAGCCAGCAAATTCAAACACACTACATAGCCATATCGAATAACTTGCAACAACAGAATTGGT
>OX103971.1:13248535-13365798 GCA_944470395.2 Schistosoma turkestanicum
ACGGTTGATATAAAGCCAACCGTTATAGTGTTCTACAAGTGTGAATAAGGAGAGATACACATAGCTTTATCGAAACCTTAATGATGCAACCAATTTGAGATGGTGAAGAAATTTTTTTTTTAAAGCTCAGGATTGAAGGTCCTGGGTTCGAATCATGCGACGTGCAGGAGTCGTGGGTGCGCACTGCCGATGAGTCGTCCTATGACAGGACGAAACGGCCGTTCAGTGCTTCCAGATTTCTAATGTTGGTCTAACAATGATTGATTGATGATTTCGATGTGTATAATTAGTTTCAGTCGACTCTTCGATTTACACGTATAGATGTTCTAACACATAAATGTATGATTACGTTTTCATTGAACAAATAGATCATGGTAAGCAGTCAAATCCCCGACATGTGATTCATCTTACTTAGATCTCGTCCACTGTACACACTTACACCCTAGTGCTGATGTTCACACTAAGACTTGAATCTCGAATCTTTCACTTCAAAGATCCGATATATTATCTGTTCAGCTTATTGTGTTATATAGCCAATAGCTTATGCAACGTAAACAAATTTTAATTTAATTTGAAATAGTTTGGATGATCGCGTTGCGTTCATGACTGAATTTTGAAAAATCTTATATTGCTCTGAAAAAATTTCAACCTATTTATAACGGTTACACTTATCAAACAGACCAACCTTGATTAAATTATTATAATCGAATTGACAATTTACTCACTGAACCTATAGACAGAATAAACGACTGAAGGTATTTTATATACTTAAGGCTTATATTTATAATACGTTAAGAAACAGGTACCCCAGATATTAGAATAGACCATCTTAACAACTTTAAACTCCATCTTTTTCTCAGCCAGAAGGAATAATCTTAGTAATTCTTCTCATACTATGTTTACGCAAGATACTTACGATCCATAGGCTAGACACTATCAGCGACAACCTACTGTGGGAGAGAATAAAACTAGATTCTAGCTGAGGAAGAAGTTAGGAAAAAGCACCGAAGGTGAATCAGGCATACATTGTGGAAATCACCCAACTGGAAAGTTCTAAATTGGAACCCTCAAGGTCGAAGGAAAAGAGGTAGACCAAAGAAAACACTGAGCCGATAAATGCAGATAGACATAAAAAGAAGGAATAACAACTGGATGGAACCGGAAAGAAAGGCCTAGGATAAAGTTCATTAGAGAACGCCGGTCGGCGACCCATAGCTCCATCACGGTTAACAGACGTAAGTAAGCAAGAAGGTATGTTTATCTTTTTTATTTCTATAGTATCTCATCTATACTACTCATATATTATTAAAACTGATATTTCACACATATATATGCGATTTTTAATGACTCTTATTTTATTGAGTTCATTCATCTTTTCGAAGCTTTAGCCTATTTCCTACATTAATATATATTTATTTCTACTGTTAATTATCCTTATATTTTGACGAAACAGCCGTCCAGTGCTTCCAGGTTTATAATGGTGGTCTAACATTGATCGATTCATGGTTACAAATAAAACTTACCAATCTTCACAACAATTACAAGTGTCCACTAGTGACTAGCTTGGTGAGGAACCTTCTCCGAGTTCTAGTGGGAAGTCGTGACCAGTGAAGTTCAATCCTGTTCGGATGTATACAGGGTATGAGGTTGAGCAACTCCGTGAATTTGATCAAGTTAGACATTAACACCGTTAGATACCGGCTCAGTGGTCTAACGGTTAGGGCGTTCGCGCACAATACCGAAGGTCCTGGATTCGAACACTGCGGGGTGCAGGAGTCGTGGGTGCGCACTGCTGATGAGTCCCATACCAGGACGAAACGGCCATCCAGTGCTTCCAGGTTTATAATGGTGGTCTAACATTGGTCGATTCATGGTTACAAATGAAAATATACACCTGTTACCTTAAGATCACTATCCGTAATGTTAATACATGCATTCTTAAGATAACTCATGCATAATTCCAACTTATTAGTATTCATAATTCATAAAAAAATTGTTTTGTTTAGTGTAAAATTTTTCTAAAACGTATTTATGAATTATAGTAAAACATCAAACTAAAAAAACTAAATACATTATTCACCTAAATACGTACTATTGTGGTGCGAGCTACTTATAAGTAGTATATGACGTGAGTGTCAACGAAATGTCTGGCAGCAGAAGATGGGGGGAAGATCAAGAGAAAGGAAGAAGATTGGGAACACAATGGAATTTGTATGAAACGCATGAATAGTGACAACGGATTGATGTTGTTTGCAACACGAACAGTCCAGTTCGATATGATGAAGTGATATTTTGAAAATTAAGGATTTACGATATGGTTTTTCGACTTTACTGAGTAACTCTGTAATTTTCCTCAAATACAATTCGGTTGCCCTCATCGGTGTTCTCGTTCACTACACTATAACTTTTATTTTATATGATTGTTAAAATTTATTTAGAAAAGAGGAACAACATGAAAATAGAACGATGATCAATATGTACATCTCACTTACTTTCGAATCAACATTAACCATTCGATTTGGTCGATTTGGCCAAGTGGTTAATTCCATTATCGCATCAACATCTTCTCTAGTGATTTGATAATTAATTAAAAATTGAATTGTACTGTCAATATCACCTAGAATGAACAAAACAAAAAAAATAGTTAAACAAATAATTATTGAAAATAGACAGACAGACAGACAGATACAACGCAGAACTTCGTACATAAGTACACATCAGTTCAGGTTGCCATATCACATCAGCACAGAGACGTAACTGTCAGTTCAAATCCAACAGTGATAGTGATAGTAGAATTATTAGCAGTAATGGAGAAGATTAGGGAGCGAAGATATGATTCGAGAAGTATAATTCAGTAAGATAAATTTAGAAGGAGAAAGGTAGAGATTATGAAGAATTCAAAAGGTTAGAATTTGAGAGAACACAACGAGTGGATGCACCTGCGCCATTGCAAACGATTCTCAGCCATGTCATTCAAGCTCTCTAACCATTGGTGACTTACATCTCGCGGACCCCAACCAGATAGCCTACATCTACCAACATTACTCAGTCCGCTTGTCGGTGACTTCATGGATTTCTGCCATGTTTTAGTTTGGCCGCTCCTAACTTTCTTCCAATAAGCAAACAATTGTTTTATTTTATTGATAAAATAAAATAAACAGACAAAATCGTATAAATGTGGAAATTGTATGAAACAATTTTGACAAATTTTACAAAAGATAAAATTTAGACGCAAAGATGAGATACATTTTAAGAGTAAAAAAAGAGGTGACATTAGTCAGGTAACGTAAGTTCGAAAAGAAATGGAATAAAACAATTATTCCTTACAATGCAGTATTTTAGAGGTTTAGGCACTCGATTTTTAACCAAAAATTGGCAGATTCGAACCCCAATCCGTTTATTTCAGTTTGCGTGACCGGGTAGCCTAACTAGCCCTTTCCACTAACGATAAAGCTCATACCTACATACCTCATGAATCAAATAACTTTCCTAGTTACGTTTTCACGTATTTAAATTTTCAATTAGTTATCATTACTATTATTGTATTACAGGGTTGTGAAGATTGTTAAGTTACACATTTCAAGTCATGAATCGATCAATGTTAGACCACCAATAGAAACCTGGAAGTACTGGACGGCCGTTTCATCCTTGTATGGGACTCATCAGCAGTGAGAATCCAAGACTCCTGCACCTCGCAGGATTCGAAGCCAGGACCTTCGGTCTTGCTACTATTATTGTCATTAGGTGATTCAGCAAGTGTACAAATTCGTATACTTGGATTACAGCCACATTCGAAGTATGAGAGCTAGTTACGCAGACAACCGAAGATAAAGAGGGGTCCGATTCTGAAATTTAGTAGCTGAAAGCCGCATAGCGTAACCACTGACTGATCGCTTCATTAACTAACCTGATTATTTCTAAAGCTTGCTTTGATGACCCATAATAAGTAGAAAATTATCAATACGTTACATCATTTAGTTTATATCTATTGAGATGCATAAAATGACGATCTAATATGTTGTAACCGACAGAATTATGTGCGTTATGAATGAGAACGATAAGAAACATACTCATGATTACATATTTTCGATTTTCTACTTTTCAAAACGGAGATTCAGTCAAAATCGAGTGTCGAATCATATGAAAGACAATAATACCATTACGTTTGTAAATTAATCGCCCGTCGTTTAGAAGATAGAACACATGGATAAAAGCTTTGAATTTCTATATAATTGATACAACTTTTCAACTTCCGCACACATTTGTGTTGAACAAAAAACGCTCTATAAATGCCAAATGATTACAATAAATACTAAAGCTTTAAAATTTCACTAAACGGTGTTAGATTTTTTTTCAGTTTTTAGAAACATACAGCTTTTCAATGCCAGAAACAGAAATTAAGCTATCACTGGTATAAATCTCGCAGATGACCTGGCTCTTCTATCGCACACTCAACAACAAATGCAAGAGAAGACGACCAGTGTAGCAGCAGTAGGCCTCAACATACATAAAGGAAAAAGCAAAATTCTTCGATGTAACA
Source organism: Schistosoma turkestanicum (assembly GCA_944470395.2). Lineage (NCBI taxonomy): Eukaryota > Metazoa > Platyhelminthes > Trematoda > Strigeidida > Schistosomatidae > Schistosoma > Schistosoma turkestanicum. The sequence goes on from OX103971.1 coordinate 13,253,076, forward strand.
CAACATGCACCAACCGAATCACGCTTGATGGAGATACCTTGGAGGACGTTAACACCTTCACATATCTGGGCAGCATCATCGACGAGAAAGGCGGATCTGATGCAGATGTGGGGGCGCGGATTGGGTAAGCAAGGGCTACATTTCTACAGTTGAAAAATATATGGAACTCCAAACAACTTTCAACCAAAACCAAAATCAGAATTTTCAATACAAATGTCAAGACAGTTCTACTGTATGGAGCGGAAACTTGCAGAACTACCAAAGCCATCATCCAGAAGATACAAGTGTTTATTAGCATTTGCCTACGCAAAATACTTCGTATTCGTTGGCCAGACACCATCAGCAACAACGAACTGTGGGAGAGAACAAACCAGATTTCAGTGGAGGAGGAAATCAGGAAGAAGTGGTGGAAGTGGATAGGACACACATTACGAAAAGCACCTAACTGCGTCACAAGACAAACCCTCACATGGAACCCTCAAGGTAAAAGGAAAAGAGGAAGGCCAAAGAACACACTAATCCGAGAAATAGAGAAAGACATGAGAAGAATGAACAAACATTGGACAGAACTGGAGAGGGAAGCCCAGGAAAGAGTTCGTTGGAGAAAACTGGTGTGAGGCCTATTCTCGATTGAGGGTAACAGGCGTAAGTAAGTAAGTAAAGTAAGGTATAAATCTCATTTTATAAAAATGGAAGCCCTTTTCTTTACGAGTCATGCGCATTTCTTATTCAACCGATTTCTAATCAGATAAATGGATCATTTTAAATAGGGAAAACTCGTTACCTTCTTTCAATGGACGAGTGATCAATTCAGCAACTGGTGTAGCATAATCCATTAATAATGCATATGGATTAGATGAACCACAATGAGTTGCCAGCCGTAAATGTGAAGCTAATTCCGAAGTGATTCGATTAATGCGATTTTGTGTACTGTTCTTACCAAACCAAGATGGAAATGAAACACCACCTGGACCGCCCGGTAACGATCCACGAAGAGTACGACCAGGTGATACGGTACTGAATACACCTTGAACAGGTAGTAAAGACCATGATCCTGTACGTGATGATCTGATCACAGATGAAATAATATCTGCTGTGGCAATGTCATCCGCTGCTTGAGACATTAATTGTAGAATTTTTTTATCATCCCTAAAAATAAAGTCAATTAGTTATACACATTACAAATCAACAGATTGATACGATTAATCTAAATACACAAACAATACAACTATATTCAAGTCCAGTTATTGAAAAATTGCTATAAACGTAAGAGCTAATGATGTTAGCTGAACATATCATACTGTCAAAGTCTACACATATATGCACCTAAGACTGACAATAAGATTTGAAATTACAATTGATATGACGCCATAACAGCTACCCAGTTATGCAGTTCTTCGCTATTAAGTGCATTTACATAGCTTAGAACAGAGAGCATAACCCTAATCTTTCCGAATAGTCAAGAATGTGAATATTTAACACAAAGAAGCATCCAATAAATTGCTTGAATTTTATAAATAATGTTTTTTTGACGATTATTTCGGTCAGAACCACAGTGAATAAAGATTTTCTCTTGACGTTGGTAAATGAGACCAAAAAAATGAAGTATCAGAGAAATATTGTTAAAAAATTGGTAAGGGAAATGAATATACTCTATAGAATAATGATCACTATTGTAGTCACACAATTTTGATTTGTAACGTATAACTGAGTAAAGCCAGTAAGTATTACAATATTCAGTAGGATAGATAATGTGTATATTGTTTAGAATGAGGAATTATTGACTGCTGTATGACTGTTATTCTCGTTTTCGTTTATGCTATTTGTTAACAAACAAATAACTTACAGGACTCATCAGCAGTGCGCATCCACGACCCCTGCACCTCGCAGGATTAAGATTCAGGACCTTTGGTCTTGTGCGCGAACGCCTAACCTCCATGAATTGATCCAAGTTAAATAGTAACACCTTTAGATACCGGCTCAGTGGTTCAGAGGTTAGGTGTTCGCGCAAGACCGAAGGTTTTGAGTTCGATTCCTGCGAAGGGCAAGAGTTGTGGATGTGCACTGCTGATGAGTCCCATACCAGGACTTGACGGCCATCCGGTGCTTCCAGGTTTCTAATGGTGGTCTAACAATGATTCATTGGTGATTTCAATGTGCAACTAACAGTTTTAAGTATGACTCTTTGACAAAACATTGTAGTCACACAATTTTGATTTGTAACGTATGACTGATCAGTAATTGCATTTTTGGGATGTTTTGCGAACCAGAATAAACACAAGAACCTGGAAAATATAAAAGACTCCCAACAGCGAACACAAACAGTTGTGAACAGACGAATCCAAACCATTGTAGCATTTTTACTACTCGAAAGAGTGAAGAAACTCATTACTTGTCTACTTTCCATAAGAATGCCTATTCTATGAATTATAGCGAAAGTTGTATAACCAACCGATATACTATCAGGATACCAACTCTGGAAACCAAGAAACAAATCAGCCAATTGTTGGATGAGTCCTAAAATCTATCTCATCAAAGTTTCTAAAGGCCCAGAAACATCGGAAAACATTTTATTCAGTTAGCGTTGAACATCTAGAAAACGTAGAACCACTTGTTACAGTTTTGACTGGATATTTACCCTCATTGTTACTATGTGCAGTACAGTTCCAGAAATTTCCAGATGCCCAAGGTTATGTATAGTTCTATAAATATCCTCTTTCTTCTGCACAAAAGCTAACCATGGAGTAAAGATGTTACTCACAATCCGTGCCTTCTCTCCCTAATGCTACCGTTGACGGGTTAGAGTTGTTAGGGTATCGGCAACAAGACTTATTACCTATCATTTGGGAAAAATATCTGAGAAACTATTACAATGATCATGAATCACTTCAGCCGACGAACCAAGGCTATAATTTAATAGTTTATTATGTAGACTGAAGCATACAATACAGAAAGACGGATGCAATATCATCTACAAAATAAATTCCAAAACTGAGAAAGACATTTTATGAAGCAAGATGAGCGTCCCCACACTTTCATGGAAATAGATTAACAGTAAGGCAACATGAGGTAACAATGGTATTCATGTACATTAACGACTATGGACATGAATTCCATTTTGGAAAAAAGTTACAAATCTAAGTAAGGAAAATTCGAAGAAGGACAGGGGATTTCTGGAAGCAAGACATTCACATCAAATAGCAATCAATATAGACACATCGACATATGTTCAATTTATAACCTCTATGGGAGAGGTCAATCAATCACGTGGTCGGAAATCAACTGAAAAGACGGTAAATCATCACCGGAATGAGCTGATTTAATTCATGTTAAATAGGTGAAAAGTTAACTTTTTAAGAAAAAAAAGTAAGCGCTAAAAATGTTGATTAAAACAATAACCGGAACTATTTAACTTATGAATAACAAAACACTACTAAAACTATTAAATTTAAACTGCAAATCCTCTCAATTGTTTGAATGTAATTTTCATGTAGTTATAGTCGATCAGCTGACGATTCATTCACACTCTAAAATCTATTTTTTATAAGATTTAGTTATTAGTAGTATCTTTTATTGTTATGTTCGTCATTAGGTATGCTTGAAGCTATTACGAATTCACCTTAGTCGATAAACGTGAACGAGACAATTACCAGCGTCCAGATTGACTACCTTCAATCCAAAGCTGTAACAGAAGTCATTGTAAGCGTAGGAAGTATATTCTACAAACACCCAGTAATCACACAGTACAATCAAGCATACAACTCTCGTTTATTTATGCTACATAGAAACGTCATTGGGACAGTTACGCAAATAGCACACTAAAATACACAGTAGCCAATCACAGCCATGGACTTTCCTGGTGGGAAATGAAATCTCAAGGTCAACTGATCAGCCAATGCTCGCAAACGTGGAATCCAAAATTAAGACATTTATCAAGCGAGTTGTTTTGGGGATCAAACATCCCCAACAGTTATGCAATCGTCAATGTATACACAATATTGTTTGAGTCATATATGTATATAGTATACCAATAAGTATTCATGATAATAATAATAATAATAATAATAATACTTACTGAACATTATGAACTCTAACATTGAGATAATTTTCTTCAACAAATAAAGGAATTAAACTGTAATCTTGAAAGAATAAATCTAAACTTTCATTGAATGTAGCAACACTGCCTTGACTGCCAGATATATCCGGTGCAAAAACTTTACGTATTACATCGAATGCATTTAAGTGTAAATCTTTACGTGCACCTAATGCATCCATTTTTAATCCTTCTGTATCAATTAAACCGGAACTACACCACATTTGTACATTATTAATTACCTAAAATAATGAAGTAAACATAGTTTTTATTTATTTAAAAACAAGTTACATTTAACAATAAAACAGACAGACAGACAGACAGACAGTTACAACGCAGAACTTCGTAAGTAAGTACACATCAGTTCAGGTTGCCATACACCACATCAGCACAGAGACATAACTGTTAGTTCAAATCCAACAGTGATAGCAATAGTAGAAGGATTAGCAGTAATGGAAAAGATTAGGGAGCGAAGATATGATTCGATAAGTATAATTCAGTAAGATAAATTTAGAAGGAGAAAGAGATTATGATGGATGCAGAATTCATAGAACACAAAGAGTGGATGCATCTGCGCTCCTGTGCAAACGATTCTGAGCCATGTCGTTCAAGGTCTCTTACCATTGGTGACTGTCGTATCGTGGACCCCAACAAGGTAGCGTACATCTACCAACATGTAAGCTACTCGTAACAATAATAGTTTTTAAAACAAAATCATCATAATAATAAAAAGCTGGTGTTTCCAGCTACATTTTCAACGTTCAATAAGTAAAAAGGCATCTCATTTTCACAAGTATTTTTTTTCTATTGATTAAATGGGTGTGAATACTTTACATTGAAGTGTGATTTCCACTAAACTATCTTCTTCAGACTTCTGAAGTTATTACTGAGTATGTGGTATGAACATGTCTGAATAGTTCAGCACAATAGGCAAACACGAATATTGTGAACGTTACAGCTTGAAATGAAGTTTCAAGTAAAAATCAATTAGTAGTAATATGTAGCTAATTGAGAGGGAAAATGACCAAACCCAGCTAGGCAGACTCAACATATCTACTTTCATCTACTGAATATTATATAATCTTACAAAGTGAATAGCTTGGATATATTGATAGGTATTATATCATTTGTCAAGCCATTTAAAAGTATACCTTGTAAAATAGATAAGTTTGCATATTTAACTTGATGTAAAATGTTGTAGTGAATATGTTTAAATACGTCGAAATAAATATGATTATGTCATCGCACTAGTTAAACTTCCCTAAATACGATAGCACTGTCAAGAGTGAGGAAAGTTAGCTCAGAATTCATAGCAATCATGTAAAGCTGTGGAGAGGAGAGCTAAGAGTCAACAGCAGTTCGTAATTTCTGAACATTTCTTAACTTATCAACCATTTACGCCATAAGTGTAATCGCATTGCGCGTGTATCCTGAGACAAATGAGTAAGCAATGCTGTCGTTAGGAAAAGAATGCTAGGAAAGGATGGCAGATCAATAGATGGAGTATTGAAACTTATCAGTTGAGATGGTTAGGACATGTGTTGTGTATGTCCAACCAGGGACTGCCCCGACGAGCGATGTTTTGTGATGTAGGAGTATTTCGGGAGAAAACTAGGGGCAGCCAGACAAAAACATGACACCAATCACTGACAAGTGGACTGAGTCATGTTGGTAGATGTAGGCTATCTGGTTGGGGTCCGCGAGATGATAGTAACCGATGGTTAGAGACCCTGAGTGACATGGCTCAAAATCGTTTACAATGGCGCACGTGAATCCACTCTTTGTCTTCTCCCATATCGTAATCTTCTGGATTCGTCAACACCTCTACCTTTCTGTTTCTAAATTTATAGCACTGAATTATACTTTTTGAATAATATCTTCGAACCTTAATCTTGTCCATTACCAGTAAGACTTCTACTATCTCTACCACTATGAGATTTGAACTGACAGTAGCATCTCTGTGCTATTGTGCTATTGCAACATGAACTTATGTACGTACGTATGAAGTTCTACGTTGTTACTCACTGACTGACTGAATGGACAGTAAGGAAGGATATTAAAAACACAACACTAATGAAACACCACTATGGTCTTTAAAAAAAAAATGACAACTGTCATACATTAAAAATCTGCATAATAGTAGTACTCTATTAAACGACGAGCTTTATTTTTCAGATGGTTCTTATCTGTCTGATGAAACTCAATGTAAGTCAAGAAGCTGAATATGTTTACAAATCCCGTAATGAAATTTTTGTTTTTGATAACTATATTACTTATAAGTAATTAGAATAGATTCATGTATCTCATTAGTTTTATTAATTGCTAACAGAATGACTATTCTGTAGTTGTTATTAATGAAAACATATTTTATTTGAACAGACAGTCTCTAACTTGTGATATTCTCTTTAAACTTGACTGTTTTTTGATCAGCATGTTGTCAACATTGTTGTTTTGTCATCTTGGATATAAACTCAGTCAGTCAGATGCAACGTAGAACTTTGTACATAAGTACATCAGTTCATGTTGCCATACCACATCAGCACAGAGAAGTAATCGTCAATTCAAATCCAATAGTAGAAGAGGTAGTAAGGGAATTAGAAATAATCGGAGAGGTTAGGATTAGAAGATACTATTCAAGAAGTATGATTCAGTGAGATAAGTTTAGAGAGTCGAAACTAGAGGGGTTGATGAGTCCAGAAGATTAGGATTTGAGAGAACACAGAGAATAAATGCACCGGCGCCATTGCGAACGATTTTGAGCCATGTCATTCAAGGTCTCTAACCGATATAAACTGAATTTGAACGAATTATGATTTATTACGGAACTACATAGATTATTGATCTAGATTTCCGAAAAGCCAAGACAATGTATTGACCACAACAGATTCCAAATGTGTTATTCATGTGAATACGACCATTATCGAAGTAAATCTAATACCAAATTTTAAATGCATATGTGATAATTTTTTTCTTCCTCACAAAGGAGGAATCCTTGTGTCTACAGAAAACTTACAACTACATACATATCTGTTCATAGACAACAAGTTGTACAGTTTTTAAGACTCATTTAAATTATCCCTTGTTCACCGGTTAATGACAATCAATTAAACACACATTTACAAAACACAAATTCAAGTAGTTGGCTTTGAAGAATTGTATTTTTAAGTGTGAGGGGTTGATAAACTATGAACCAGTGGTTGGTAGTCAAAATGCTCTAACCAATACACCACTCAATTTCCATTTCAATATTGATTTTTTTTATTGCCAGAAAATCATATAAAAATAGTTTAAGTTCATTACATAACAATTAAGATAATCATCCTAACAACAATTAAAAAAACAGACGTAATAAAAAGGATTTCGAAACAATGAGAAAATACAAAAACAGCTTACGTATAAACATGGTGGAGAAGAATTGTAGCTCAGGTGGATGATCGTGGTGGTGGTGGTGTTTGGTTCTCTGAGCTGAGTGTTTTGGTTGTGGAGCTTTCATTGTTCTTCTGTTGAACAACATCATCAACACAAACTTCAGATAGAAGTGAAGCATTCGAATTTCTCCATGTTTGACCTGTAGCTTGTTCTGCTAACCTCGGTCTCAGTACACAACAGCAACCAATCAAGATAGAGGTTAGCAGAACAAGCTACAGGTCAAACATGGAGAAATTCGAATGCTTCACTTCTATCTGAAGTTTGTGTTGATGATGTTGTTCAACAGAAGAACAATGAAAGCTCCACAACCAAAATACCCAGCTCACAGAACCAAACACCACCATCATAAGTATAAACATTTCTATCAATACATATATTTACCTTTTATTTGTAACCATGAATCGATCAATGTTAGACCACCATTAGAAACCTGGAAGCACTGGACGCCCGTTTCGTCCTGGTATGGGACTCGTCAGCAGTGCGCATCCACGACTCTTGCACCCCACAGGATTCGAACCCAGGACCCAGGACGAAACGGCCGTCCAGTGCTTCCAGATTTCTAATGGTGGGCTAACATTGATCGATTCATGGTTACAAATAAAACTTAACAATCTTCACAACAACCCCGCAATGCAATATATTTACCTGTCTAATATCCTGATTACTAGATGCAATGATATTTGTCAATATATCCGCAGGTAAATTCACATTTTCTTTACAAGCAATAGACAATACAGCTGCTTTTATTTGTTCAACTCGTGGACGATGAAATCTTAAGTCCAGACAATAGTTAGCTAGAGAGCGTATCTAATAAAAAAAATAACAGAAATTATACATGAAAGTCAACATTATAATAGTCAATACCATTTTCATAAGTTAGTTTGGAAATTTTTTTAAAAAAAATTATAAATGTTAATGCTTCTTTTCATTTTATCATCATTTCTCACTATCCAATAAATCTGATGTATTAATTATACTACTTAATCATATTCAGTAACTAATTCCACTTTTCATAAAATTTTAGGATAACCTTGTAGTTCTGATCCACTTCTACTTAGATTTATTTGTAATATTCAATAAACTTATAACAAAAAGTGTAACATATAAACGCTTTATGTCATCATTTTTGAACTTTTGTGTATCTATTAGATCTTTGCTTCAGCATAAACAATTTCAATATATTCTTAGTTGCGTTTTCAATGTTTGATAGCAAACGCTGACCTTGAAGATACAGATATCAGCAGTTTTATGTGTATTGTCATATGTTGTGAATAATCTTTCATTAATTAATTCATAACGTATCATTAATTTTACTATAAACTTACCATTCATACCCTAGACACCTTATGAAATGAGATTTTTTAATTAGTTTTAAATACATTTTTTATGAATAATAGGAATGCTTCCTAGACGAAGTATGTATTTGCGCTCAGATTTTTGCGTGTAACTCTGTCATGTGGTCAGATGTTTCGATAGGTTTGCTAAGGCCTTGAACAAAAAGTAAATTTTATTGAGACTTTAGTCTAAATTTAATGAGTTGATTTTACAATAGTTGAAGGTCAAGTATATGCAAAGGTATGAAATTATACTTGTAAAAACTACAGTATATTTACATTGTTAAAGATAACTCTAGGTTTTCATTCACCAGTTTAGTTTCAAGCTTCTTGAACAAAGCGATTGAAAATATAAAATTATGAAAAATAAACAGAGTTCAAAAAACAAATATGTAAATATGAATGTGAAATAGTATGAATCAGTTGTGACAGAAACAGGTATGTGTGTGTGTGTGAAAATCTGGTGAGAAAAATAACCATTGATGTTGTTTTAATCTTACACAAACAAATAACAGAGTATTTGAAAAGTTCGAATCTCAAGAGCTAACAGGTTTTCATAAAGTAAAAAACATGTTTAAGCAGTTTCAAAACTGTTTGATGTGATAAACAGTTGTTCAAGATGCATTTAGAGTTAAAGATACTTGTGAAGAAAATCAGGCGTAAAAATTAGCCAAAACTGTTCACACATAACATCATTGTCAAGCAGTGGTTTTTACGTTTCCTCAAAATAATATTTAACAGTTGAAACTCATTTAAAGCATCTAAAGTGTGCTAATATAGCTCACTTAGATTGAAACATAGAACATTTTTAAAAAAGGTAGAATCTCTAAAGTAAAATCAGTTACTCATATAAACTGGAAATATCACAATTACAATTTTAATCAGATTACCCAATGAGTAACTAAGAATGTAATAGTAATGGTGTTATGCATGCACGCAAACATGTCATTTTGATATGCCTGAACTATTACGACTTTACTTTAGTCGGAAAATGAGAGTGATGATCGAGGATCTGGCGACACGACATGCTACTCTAATCCGAGTGTCCCAAACCCCCATTGAATAAAAGAAGAAGACTTGATATGAAGTAAAACTTGTATTCTACAAGCATCCAGAAAGTACGAGGTCCGAGTCCAGAAGAGAATCAAGATCTCGGACTAAGCATCAAGGTCCAGGTCATAAAACGTTACAGATAATGCGTATTTATACATTTAGGTCGAATAGGAAACATTATCGAAGTCTGTGACATTGGCAGTTAAGTCGACCAATCGGAAACAAGATTTGAAGTGACATTGATAGTCAGGACGACCAATAAAAAACAACATTGAAGTACGTGACATTGATAGCTAGGACGACTGTAATATTGACCAATAGGAATCGACCAATAGAATTTACACTTACAAAATAATTCTTCGTAGGATAATATTTGGTGAATATCCTAACAAATGGTTAATCCAATTTAAATACTCGAAACTCAACGTTTGAAACAAACAAAAATCATAACACACAAAGTATTCTAGTATTGCTGTAGAAACAATTAAATCGACAGTTGACTTATAATTTTGATTATAACATAATTATATGGACCATTTCGTTTTAGTTTTTTAAATATATTACTTACTTTAATTGCTTGACGATCATTACACATACATATAATAGGGATTTGAGTAATTTTAATCATATTAATCAATTCTTGCATTCCTCCACGATCTTCATTACCAGCCATACCATCAACTTCATCCATAATTAGAACATGATGACCGGAATTTAATTTTGATGCTATTGGTAGAAAAAAAAATAAAAATAAAACCGTATATGCATTATGGGGTTGTGAAGATTGTTAAGTTACACATTTTTTTTGAAACCATGAATCGACGATCAATGTTAGACTCACACCATTAGAAACCTGGAAGCACTCACTGCAAGACGGCCATTTCGTCCTGGTATGGGACTACTCATCCGTGGCAGTGCGCATCCACGACTCCTCTTGCACTCCGCAGGATTCGAACCCAGGACCTTCGGTATTGTACGTGAACGCCCTAACCGTATATGTTATGCATACAATTAAACTATTGGTGAGTCATTTGAACTGTCATGATATAAAATAAAAGTGTCATGTTTACTATGAGATTTGAAAGTTTGAAAGTGTAGTTGTAGGTTAGATCAAGTGAATTCAACTAAGATAAAACGAAGGGAAACAGGTGTCTATCAGTGCTGTTTTGGTTTGCTCTTATTTTTATTATAACTAATGTTAGATTATAAGAGGAAATAAGTTTTTTTGTTTTTAGTCTCATTTCATGAGACGTCATAACTCTTCTAGACGAAGACCTTCTATAATTGCCAGGGCAGAGTTAAAATGGAATGAAATGATTTTTCTAGTTAACGCGATTTCAGCGAGTTAATTTTCTGCAGGATGAAGTTTCCAACCCTTTGCCTATCCCTCCTTTTTAATTCGGGCTTGAGACCGACAGTAGCCTAGGAGAGGCCCCATGCGGAGTTAAGTTTTTATCTACAATACTTTATTTTGAATTTATTTGAATAATTTTTTTTCTAATGAACTTACGAACTAATGCCCATAAGTTTTGATAGTTCAGTAAATTAAAATCTTTGATTGTAGAAGTAGCAGCTATTTTGACGTGGTGGTATTCAGGTTTGCCTATCGTCATGACCCAACCGAGCTATATTGGCTGGAACTCATGTTCCTGTAGGTTCTACCATGCCAGGTAGGTCGATTGGAGGACGATGAGACTAAAAGCAGCTACTCAAGGTCTGAGGGCGAAGTCGTACTGCTGACTGTAGAGGGGTGTGACAGCATTAGGGTGTTTCCCTCGGACAACCAGCGTCTGCAGAGATGCTGCCTTCTCACAAAGAAGTGTTAGGAAAGGTCGACCCTAAAAATGTCACACTCACCCTACCTCACGGATTTCCGTCTCCGGCGGTAAGGGTGCCCACTAAGGGCTTTTAAGAGCGGAGCTAGTACTCAAAAAACCTATCATAAAAAGGCCGTGCGTGACCGGCTTGAAGCAGTGGTCCCTTGAACTTTGCGGTCACGCTCCCAGGTCTCCAAGACCAACCACTAATCTATCTTCCTTTTCAGGTGCCTCAAGAAACAACCTTCCACGGTGTGGGCAGTCGGGAAGTGACATCCGCCCTGATACCCGTAACAGCAGGCGAGACCAGATCGGTCACAAACAAATCCATCTTACTCCTCCTGACATCTTTCTTATCTCCATTGCTACCACTTTTAGATGTGAACTGACTGTTGCGTCTTTGTGCTAATGCGGTATGACAACCTGAACTGATTTATGTACGTACTAAGTTCTACGTTGTAACTGACTGATTGACTGACTGTGGAAATAAGGTTAAAATAATTAGTGAAAACCAATGTACAGTCAATTGTCAGAAAAAAAACTATTTATTTTCAGACAACGAATATATACCGTAAAGATGTAAAGTAATGCTTGTAAGTTACAATAGATTACATATGGAGCTGTCAAAATATTAATAATACTAAAAAAACTTATTGAAATTAATAGTCAAAATATTTAAAAAATTTATAGCGGTTTGTACTTTAATTCCAGAAACTTCACATTAAATATAGACATATCTTTATACTCGATTACTATGAGTTTATTCAAAATCTAGTAGTACTGGGTTGAAAACAATATTATTCTTGTGCTTACGTCTACTATAGTATCGAGCGTTAATTTAATGGTTAAATTGGTTGGGCTCAGCATTTTAGCGGTTTGCGACTTGACTCCAATTTTCACAAATGATCGAGTATGCGATTAAATAAATTGTCCCGTCCATTTCCGTATATCAAATTTAGGCAAACCCCGTAATAAGGAGCCAAATACGGTATTGCGCACTAATTTATTTCATGTACTCATCAAAGCTGACAGACATGAAGATTAATCCGTACAAGCAAAGTGAAGCGAATTGGAGAAGGCGAGTGAGCCAACTCTCATGTGCTGAAGTATGACTAAGTAATAGAGCTAGACATGTAATGAGCAAGTAAGCATGCGCGCACACACACACACACTCAAATATACAATAGTCGATACTGTTATCGAATAACTACACACAGTTTTCGAGCCTCCATTCTGAAACTAATCGGTTACAGACCGATACAATCGGCCGATTAAAGATTTCTAGACGACTGGCCAAGAAATGGCTTTCTTTTCCAAGGGAGAACACTAAAATCACTGATAGGCTCAATCATCTAGGAGACAGACACATAAAAATAAGTGCACATGTAATCGGTTCGCTTCGGACTGTGGCGCTGTGGTGCGAGCTACTTATAAGTAGTATATGACGTGAGTGTCAACGTAAAGTCTGGTAGCATAATATGGGGGGAAGATCAAGAAAAGAAGAGTTAGAAAACAATGGAATTTGTATGAAACGCATGAATAGTGACAATGGATTGATGTTTGACAACAGGAACAGTCCAGTTCCATAGGATAAAATGATCTTTTGCAAATGAACGATTTACAATATGGTTTTCCAATTTTACTGAGTAACTCCGTAATTTTCACTAAATACAATTCGGTTGCCCCACCTGTGTTCTCATTCACAACAGGACATGTAAACTTTCCTTCTCACTATTATTCGAATACATGGGCTCGTAAACTGAAAGAGTATATATCAGTATCAGCTTTTGGACAGAGCGAGTTACAACATACATCTCACTGATCATTACCATATTAAATGTGTGGTATCATATGTTTTTTTTAACAAAAACCAACAATTAGTATTTAAATTTAAGGTCAAGGAAATACAGACTCGAAACCATTCCATTTATTTTTATCGTGGATGTACGTGGATGTGCGAATAATGAGATTTTTATGAACTATCAGCATCAAATGTTGATACACACAAAAAAGATTACAAAAAACACTATACACACCTACCTTGACCAAAAGCCATATGTGACAAATTTTGCAAACCCAAAGATTGTCCTATATCTTCACTTAAACATCGTTTAGATCGACAGTCAGATGCATTAAATTCACAGTAGGTATAACCAAGTTCTTTACATACTAAAGCAGCTGTTGAAGTTTTTCCTATTCCCGGAGGTCCAGACAGAAGTGCTGCCCGTGCCCATTTGCCATCATCACTAGATGATGGACCCCATGGAGGCGCACTTGAATAAGCTTTCGCTTTTAAACCTGAAACGGGATGAACATACAAAAGATTAAAACTAAACTCAACTACAAAAGCAGTTGATTCCTAGTATTGCTAGGTTATAGAATACCGTAGCTGGAATTTCATTGGAATAAAAGACACGAAATTATTTTACAGCATTTCTAGAATGTCTGTTAACTACAAAAATTTCTCGTAAATATTGCAAAAGTAATCACGATTTGCTTTAAAAGTACATCGAACAAGTTTCAAAATCATCAGACAATACATATAGTAACTAAAAGGTTGTTACAGGTTTGAAATACGACAGCTAATTACTTCTATATGAAAATATAAATAGCTTGAGCAGATGAGCATAAATACGATTTTAAGCTTTGCGCTTTGTAAATGCAGAAAGATAAGTTCCCGATTTGAAAAAAAGAAAATCTATAAACGTACTTTTGTGACTTTCGTTTTGAAACAGTAGGTTACTTAAAATAACAGACAGACAGACAGATACAACGCAGAACTTCGTACATAAGTACATCAGTTCAGGTTGCCATACCACATCAACACAGAGACGCAACTGTCAGTTCAAATCCAACAGTGATAGCAATAATAGAAGTATTAGCAGTAATGGAGAAGATAAGGGTTTAAAAATATTATTCAAGTATAATTCAGTAAGATAAATTTAGAAGGAGAAGGGTATAGATTATGAGGAATGCAGAAGCTTAGAATTTCATAGAACACAAAGAGTGGATGCACCTGCGCCATTGCAAACGATTCTGAGCCATGTCGTTCAAGGTCTCTAACTAACAGTGACTATCGTCTCGCGGACCCCAACCAGGGGACGCCCCTAGCTTTCTTCCAATCTACTCCTACACTGCAAAACATAGCTCGTTGCGGCAGTCGATGGTTAGACATACGTAACACATGTCCCAACCACCTCAACTGATGAGGTTTCACTACTTCATCTATTGATCTGCCATCTTTACCTAGTACTCGTTTCTTAACTATATAAAGATGGAAGATCAATAGATGATACTAACTGTAGGCTCAATCCAATAACTTCTCCTTAAAGGTGAATTAATAGTTATAAAGATGACAGAATAAACAATAACATTACAAACCTGCTGAAAAATTTGAATGCCAAGAAGATAACCAATTCAAAAGTCGATTAGCTGGACTTTGTGCACCATTTTGACCAATCAATGAACGAATAGACATTGGTTTATACTTATCAACCCATAGTTCATACGACTTGGAACTTGTCTCTTTCTTGAACAATGACTCTTGGCTATCATTGACAACATTAGACAGACTACTATTATGACTTCGTTCAGTTTTATGATGAACTGATGAATTACTAGTTAAAACAGGACGTGCAGTAAGAGGAAGATGTTCATTACCAGAAGATGTGACAGATTTTTTGGCATATTTATTCGGAGATTCATGATGATGATGATGATGATGATGTTTAGGAGATTTAAGAATATTATCTTGTGAATTGACAGATTGATTCTTTTTAGGAGATTTTTTAGGACTTTTTACTTTTTGTTGGCTATCATTTACAGCGGTATGCTCTGACTTCTCAGAAGATTTCGATTTAATTGAACTGGACATATTGGATTTAGGATGGTTAAGAGCATTATTATCAGTAGATTTTTCTATCAGCTCAAAAAGATATTCTTCAGTAATTTGCTTAATTTTCAAATTGTTAGCCTTTAATAATAAATAATTGACAGAAAACAAAACAGTTGTAAGTAAAAGTCTCATAACAAGCATAAAAGTAATGAAAAACTGCTAAGATAATTGCACCCCATTCGAGTTCATAAGACAATAATAATTGAAAGTGAAATAGTTTAAATGCGAAACTATTGTGGTGCGCGCTATTTATAAGTAGTATATGATGCGAGTGTAAACGTAATGTCTGGCAGCAGAAGATGGGGGAAGATCAAAAAAGTAAGAAGAGTGGGAACACAATGGAATTTGTGTGAAACGCATGAATAGTGAGTGAAATGTCAGACAATGGATTGATGATGGAATGAAGATATGCAAATTAACCGTTTACGATATGGTTTTCCTATTTTACTGAGAAACTCTGTAATTTTCGATGAATACAATTCGGTTGCCCTCACCTGTGTTCTCCTTCACTACACTATCACTCTCTTAGCCTAATAAAATAAAATAAAAATCAATGCGGTCATTTAAACTGCAGAACTATGAGTTTTATATTGCACAGAATATGTAGATAGATTTTACTTTTTTAAATATCAAATAGAATATTCATTTCAGTTAACCGACTTGAACTGGTGTGTAGGTACGTATGAAGTTCTACGTAGTAGTTGATTGAATGATTGAGATGACAATTATGTTGTTTAGATTAGCTTTTCATATATATTCAATGGTTTGTAGGTTAGTAGCAGTAATAGTAGTAGTAGCAGTCATCAATAGTTGAAATGTAAAGTGTACTAGATCAATTTCCTATTTATCATGTATGACAGTCAATCAGTTACAATGTAGAACTTCGTACATGAGTACATACGTTCAGGTTGCCATATCACATTAGCACAAAGACGAAACTGTCAGTTCAAATCCCATAGTGGTAAATTCAATGGAAGTATTAGCGGTAATGGAGAAGATTAAGGTTAGATATTATTCAAGAAGTATAGTTCAGTGACAACTTCACAACGAGAAAGACAGAGATGATGAGGAATTCAGGTAAGAATTTGAGAGAGCATAACGAATGAATGCACTTGCTCCATTGCAAACGATTTTGAATCATGTCGTTTAAGGTCTCTAACCATCAGCTACTTTCGTCTCGCAGACCCTATCCAGGTAGTCGAAAACCACTAACATGACTCATTCCACTTGTCAGTGACTTCATAGATTTCGGCCATGTTTTGGTTTGGCCGCCCCTATCTTTCTTCCAACCTACACAAAACAGTTCGTCGAGGCAGTCGGTGGTTTGGCATACACAACACATATGAAGTTGATCTGCCATCCCTACCTAATACTCTTTTCCTAACTATAGCATTGCTTACTCGGCTGTCCCAGAATATACGAGCAATGCTTCAAAGATATCTATAATCGAATACTAGTAACCTACGAATGTCCTCTACTCTTACCGGCCATGCTTCACATCCATAGAGTAGGACGGAGCGAACTGCTGCGCAGTAGACTCGTCCTTTGGTTATGTATTACAATGTTACACAATATAGAACATAGCTAACAAGAACAAATAAACATTCTGTAGAACAAATGAGATTCATTTCACTTTGTATGTTCTAAATATTTCCCATTAAAATTATTTCTTTTTCTTCACAAATGTAATGTGAAGTGATTGAATTTTTTAGTGGAAAATAATTAGAATTACTTTCATTGATTATACAAATTTTAGTTTACATTCAGGAAAAAACTATGCAAAATAGACTATGAAATTATTTAACTATAGATTTATAATAACAAAATAAAGAAAATAATATAAAAGGGGCTAATTGTTTTAAATTATTGATTTATACTGAAATTGTGAACCACCATTAGAATGCTGGAAGCACTGGACGGCCGTCGGTTATGATTTAACAGCCAGTTGACCTCTTAACGACGCATACCTCAGTCAGTTAGTCAGATGCGACGTAGAACTTCGTACATAAGTACATCAGTTCATGTTGCCATACCACATCAGCACAGAGATGTAATTTTCAACTCAAATCCAATAGTAGAAGAGGTAGTAAAGGTATTAGAAGTAATCGGAGAGGTTAGGATTAGAAGATATTATTCAAGAAGTATGATTTAATGAGAAAAGTTTCGAAAGTCAAAACTAGAGGTGTTGAAGAACCCAGAAGATTAGGATTTGAGAGAACACAAAGAATAAATGCACCGGCGCCATTGCGAACGATTTTGAGCCATGTCATTCAAGGTCTCTAACCATCGATTATTATCATCTCGCGGACCCCAACCAGGTAGTCGACAATTACCAACATGGCTAAGTCCACTCGTCAGTGACTTCATGGATTCCTGCCATGTTTTCGTTTGGCCGCCCCTAACTTTCTTCCAACGTATTCCTACACTACAAAACATAGCCCGTCGAGGCAGTCGGTGGTTGGGCATACGCAACACATGTCCCAACCACCTCAACTGATGAAGTGTCACTAAAAGAAAATAATATAGAAGGGACTAATTGTTTTAAATTATTGTTTTACACTGAAATTGTGAATCAATCATTGTTAGACCACCATTAAAAACCTGGAAACACTGGACGGCCGTCAGTTATGATTTAACAGCCAGTTGACCTCTTAACGACGCATACCTTAATATCGACTGACAAAACAGTATAATTGAGAAGGCAGAAAATTTTATAGTACAAGAGTACTATTGCTTTCTGTTTCTAAGTAAACTATTTAACATCATACTAAAATATCCGAAAATAATCATTACAGTTGATGAAAGAGCATAACAGTTTAAGCGGAAATCAATATTAATTGAATTAAAAACTAACCTTTTCAATTTTAGCTGCACCAGGTTCACGTCCAACAACAAGATAATCCGTCTTTTTACCTAATGTCTTTAAAACTTTCCCACCACAATTCTGTATAAGATTTACAGCGTCCTCTCGTTCAATACATTCTAGTATTCCAGTGATAAGAAAGTTTAATCCTTTTAAACAATCCGGAGTTCCCTAGAATGAAAAATTGTATAATGTTGTGTCTTACTAAGGCATTTTTGTAGATTTTGGAAAATAGTATAAGTTTTTACTTTCATATTTCACAACATTGGACGAACCATCAAAAACCACCGAAAAATTAACGGCGCTTCAAGTTAAAATATTCAAGATCACTGATATAATTAAGATAAGCATTACATGGAATTACCCAGTAGTTTTCGGAGAAAACACAACTGTAAACTTAGTGACCAGACGCTCGGATAATTATATTACCAACTATGTATTGAAGAGTACATTAATGCTGCGTAAAAATCTAAAGCAGTAGTTCTCGATAAGCATGGCTTTTGACTGATAAAATATTTAGTTAGACATTTTTTAAGATAATAAATACGAATAAGTTATCTTTAAATCGAAGCTGGAAAACAAAGGAGTACTAAAGGCTTACTAATTTTTTGGCATAAACTTTTCCGTACGTAAATAAGTGTTATAAATTTATGAAGCCTGTAAATGATTATATTTCACATGAGACTAAATAGATATGCGACCACTAGGTATGTTATTTGAATTCGATTGGGCATTCTGATATGACTGACATAGAATATATATGATGAATGGCGTTAACTACGTGTCTGGTTATATGGATCCCTAAATGTTCGCATACATTCCACTATTATCATATCTTTTGTCCACACTGTCTAAATCTATTTGCGATTACTTTTGAAGTGCAAAGGCAACTGTCGATTCTTGATGGCTTAAAAGTCAAAACAAAGCTTTCAGACAGTAGGCCGTAAATTCAAACTACTCTCAGGTCACTTCGGTTCGGGAACTCGGACATTATTAACAGCTTCATAAAAAGCTTAAGACGCAAAACCAAGTCCATAAATCCGTGCTCAATCAATAAAAACATCATACTACAAAAATAGAAAATGCTAAATTAGTCATATTTTACTAATTATATATGTAGACAACTTTTAATATCTAAATTCGACTTTCTAAAACAAGGTACGTATACTGGAATAGGAATGAAAAACTCTTGCACATAACAGTCCGCTTACATTTTAGGCATGATGTCCGTTACGAATAGGAGTTACGCTATGCTATTTCGCATAATATCACTAATAAGTGTGTTCAGTTCAAATCAATATATTCTTAAGTTTCATATTTAACAGTTGGTTAGGTTCAATGAAACCTGGACTTTCTAGTTACGATTGGCAAGAGAAAAATTATCAAAACTGAGTCATTCGCCGTATAGAATTCAAAATAACAACTAATAAGTTTTGGAAATCAAACTATCCTCATATTGTATTTCATTTCTCTGATTGTCTTCTTAATCTTTACCCAATGAATTTATGATACATTTCATTACTGTCCTCATCTTTATGGTTTTCCTCTTTGAATTATACTTTCGCCTGTGTTGGTACAGGATTTGTTCAGATAGATAATTTTATCGGAGTCTACAGTGTTCGTCTGTTTTCTCAGATTTAATCACGCCAAGCAGTCATATTAACATAGAAACAATACGAGACAACACTAGGACTTTTAAGGTATACATTATTATCCCATGGATCTAACAAAACTAGCCATAAACTTCCGTAAACTGTATCGCCCAGGCAAAGCCTTACCTCTCTCTATAGTTTGATCACTATTGAGAAGTACGACTATTAACTACCGGATTAGAAGACAAATAACAAGTTACGTCAAATAAAAAATAAATCATTTTATTAAAACAATTCGCCACTAAAAATGTGGCTACCACATGGAAAATTCTACAAGAATCAGATTCGATTATAGGTTAAAATAAATCATATATTTAACATCTTACACCTCACCTTAGGAATTTCTCTTGATCCAATACTGCGGGGACCATCACGAGCTTTATAGGCCCAAAAATGCTTTCGATCTTTCGTAGCGTTATCAGTGCTACTATTAAGAGATTCATTAGCCTATTTTACATTAGTAAAAACCAAAAGAGATTTGAATAGTAAAACGTTGTTAGCGTTTACATAATATAGGTATTCCTTGAATGACAAAAAACTAAACATAGAATGCATACATGTAAAAAAGCGGAACACAAGGAACAAATTGTGATCCATGTTGGAAATCTACTACAAAATCATCAAACTCGTATGTAGACAAGCAAGATAGTTTTAACACCTGTCTGTGGCTAGAGCGCACCCGTGCCTTAGACAAATGAATGAATTTGATAAATTTGAGAACACAAACAGCCTTGGATTTTCTTTACATACCAAACCAGGCTTAAACTCAAGTAGCCGATAACAGAAAGATAAACCTTGGCAGTACCCTAATAAAACGGTGAATTTGATACATCAAAAATCCCATCGTACAATATACTATAGAAAAATAATAGCTGGATTTATGAACAACTTATTCAAAACATAGCCGTTGATAAACACATATAACATGAACACATTCCCCTTAGATGTACAGATTTTTATTGACCAGCAACATAATTCGCTGATCGGATTAAATGGAGGTTATGTCTCTAACTAATAAGTAATCACTTAGAAATAGTGAACACACTAGAGTGAAGTGATGGCTTAGAGGCTAAGACAACCGGATTTCAACCAGGTCCTAGGTTGGAATGACGCTCTTCTCAATACTGTTTTAGCATCCAAGTAGTGTGAGTGGATTGCAAACAGTGTGACATAAAGCAGAGTACATAAAAATATACTTTGTAGATGAGATATATGTACGATAGCACGCTGGAACGAACCTGAGGCGAAAAACTATAAACCTTTTTAAGTAAGTATCTAGAATGAAACGTTCAAAAAAAAGTATGCGGACTTATTTGTTTAACACTTATAAACCTGGAGACTATAGATGCTTTATAAAACATTGAAACCAGTAGTAGAAAGCACGACTAACCTTGGATGGTGTTTGATTACCAGTTGCCTTTTTTACACCTTCCGAAATAATATCAGTTTTAGGTGACCTTCCATGATTTTCTTTAACTACCAAAGGTTCTTTCGGAGAGAATACCGGTGTATCCGGGATGATCTCCATTGGTGAATGAGGTGGTGTACTGGGAATAACTGAAGGCTTAGAAAAGATGTTTTGAAAATGTGAGCAGACAGAAATTAATATAACTGAAAAAACCATCCAAAATTCATTTTTTTCATTGACTGATAGAGCATGAATTATACCTGCATTCAGTGTCCCAAGCAATCAGTTAGCCAGCCAGTTATAACAGACTCAAAAATATAAAAACAACATAGAACATGGTATGCTTACTACCTAGAAATTACTACTATAAATATAGGTGAGGGGGTAAAAGATTCTGGGAACAACGCACATACAAATAATACTACACTTAAGATGTAGAAAGAGACAAACATGAACACTAGAAACGTGAACTGTTGTAAGCCGTTACCTCATATTATCAACAAAAGAATGCAATTGTTTTTGGGACCAAAACACTAAGGAGCAACCACATGATAAGTAAACATATTTACTGAAATCATAAACTGTAGGAATCATGTAATAGAATCAACTCTAGAACCAAAGTGTGGAGACGAACCTTAGCGACTCCCTAACACAATTTTACAAAATCGTAACCACGTACTTGGTTCACGATAGGGTTTAGAACTAGTGTTAAGGTCTAAGGTTGAGGGTCAGGGAAATGGGACAAAACAGAAATAAAATTTAATACAAGGATCCCATTTACCAACAAATAGACGCAAAAGTTTATGAGGAGTGATCTGAGATATGATTAGTTCGTCCCCCTAGTTTAGTTCCACCGACTGATATTTAGATAAACCCCTTCAGCACCATACGAGGTAAACCAAACCGACATGACAAAGATAAGTGAATTTTCCGAAACATATTTAGATAAGTAGCATATATTTTTATCTCTAGCTGTTGTCTGCCAATCAAGAATAATCCCATACAATTTCCAAAACAAAACACGTGGTAGCTATGTGGTCGAAACCAAAAACAGACTAAGTTTACTAAGAGCTTACCTTAGTGCTTGATTTCTTATCAGATGATCCGAAAAAATCATCAACGGAAACTTCATTCTTCTTGGGTTTCACAGGCTGCGAGAAGTACGCTTCGATGGTATTCGCCTTCTTACCACGGGATAATTTGGATAACTCCTGTTGTCTTCGCAAAGAGTCAATAATAGACAGCTGTGAATCTTTACGGCAAGATGTTGCATCATCTGAATATTACATTAAAAGATTATTTAATACCATCAACATCTGCACACTTTCTCCTCTTATCTGAATGTCGTTTTGTGCTTTGTTTTACTGGTAGTTTCTCCTTTGTTTGAAATTCATCATCTTTTATAAATAAAGAAGAAGCAGGAGTTACCTGATTCTGACTCACTGAAAACCACCTGCCGTTTCATAACGTAACGTGCTATACATAAATGCCTCTATTAGATTTCGTATCTCCAATATCCAATATCCTGATCACAGGCTAATCAAAACTAATTGGTTTCTGATACCCGAAGTTCAATATCTTTATGACGAGCCAGTATAAACCAACTGATTTTTTTGTGCTCGATTCTTGTTCTTTATGTACGGTTTCAGAAACCCAGTAGTGTCCATTGGATATCCGTTGTATGGTAGTCCTGCAACTCAGCTGCACCAATTACAGTCATTTTGGTAGTTACACATGAATTTATTTATTTTTTAACTCAAGTATGTACGTTTTTCTCGTGGCAGTTAGGTCTACAAATACTAACAGCTATCGAAGGTTGATTGTATGCAGTATAAATGCAAATAAAGAATTTCAGTGCTAAGAGAAAGTCGACTGTCCCAGGTGATTTTTTTGAGTCGTTGATCAGTGCAGATTTTAGTGTCAACCAGCATTTTCATTGCCCGATTTGTCTTAAAGCACCCATCACTTTGAACTTTTGGGTTACACCTGTTTCTCAATTTCAAGCAAGTTCAGTGACTCTCTACAACCAGGTTGTTCTGTTCTAGGAGTCTGTTTGGCCTGATGTACATCGTGTGAGCAAGTAGACTTGAAAGTCTATTACCTCTAGAGCGAATTATGTTTCGCAAGTTGAACGTTTGCGATGTCGTGGGATAGACATGTTTCATTTGGGATAATATCCTTCAGATTTAAACGTTAGCAAATGATTCCGTTCCCTGTCAATTTAACTCCCGGTCCCCTTACTTTGTTACATGATCATCTTGTGGTTTTTCACATAGCCTGGTGATCCTGCATGGTAGCCTACCTCCTCAGGACTTCAGAAAAGCTGAACATTTACGTTACATTACTGGAGAAATCGAGTTACGATCATTTCCTGTCTGTGATTCTCGAAACAGAATGTCTTCTATGCGTTGCCTCATGGTTCACATTCGCCTTATCTTAGAACAAATAAGAACTTGATAACATGGTTTCAGTAAAGACTATATTTATCCTTTTTTATTACTCATCATGATAAGTAGTAACGTGACTGAGTTGTCTCTTATAATCTCTATTCATCAACTGGTAATTTTAGTTATCTACTTATCAACTTTTTATTGCATTACTCAATATCTATGTGACATATTATCATACCGAACTGTTTGATTGTGATATATTCTTTGTGTTTGGGCACATGCCTTCTGTATCTACCAATGTGTGAATTTCAGCCAAGAAGCTGCACAAACCCTAGTGAAACACTTTGTTAGGTGCCAACGGACATCTTCAAATGAGTTATTTTCGATATATTTCTTGTTTTCCCGGTATCTAATAGTACATGATAACTGAATGAATCTTAACGATAGGAGCTCAAGAAACATGCTGTTAATCATTGGATAAAATGTACTAATATATCCATGCGCTTGACATAAAAACGACTGCGATGAAGTTATGTCTCGGCACGGTTACTGATAAGTAAACACTAACGCAAACATACCTAATCACAAAAGTTGTGGAAATGGGCTTCACTGACCCACTTGTATCTTAGCTCAGAAACTTCCTTGAGAATAGAAAGTTTCGTACCAAGGTAAATAGAGTGCGCGCGAGCTGGCGAGTGTCCACATCGGGAGTATTACAGGAGACCATCATAGGTCCACTTCTCTTCTCGATATTTATTAACGACCTGTCAGGCTCAGTTAGCTCACCGGCAATAATCTACGCAGACGATGCGAAAATCTGGAGGTCCATTAGAAGCGAAGAGGATTCGGCTGAGCTTCAAAAAGACCTTAAATATATTGAGGAATGGGCAGTGAAAAACGGTTCAAAACTCAACCAACCGAAGTGCCACGTCATGTATATTCTGCCCAACGTGACACAAATGATTCACACCCTCAATGAAAGTCCACTCCCTAATGTCTCCTCAGAGCGCGATCTCGGTTTAATAACCACAGAAAGCCTCCACAGGACCCTGAACTATGTAGGGAATGCAGACAAGGCAAATACGACTCTTCACTTTATGCGAATCTGACTTGATGCTATCTTACTTACTTACTTACTTACTTACTTACTTACTTACGCCTGTTACCCCCAATGGAGCATAGGCCAGCCACCAGTTTTCTCCAACAAACTCTGTCCTGGGCTTCCCTCTCCAGTTCTGTCCAATATTTGTTCATTCTTCTCATATCTTTCTCTATTTCTCGGCGCAATAGTCTTCCAGTCTCCCACAATGTACGAACGTTCCATGTACCTAAAAAAATGGTTGCTCTGGTTGTCAGAAGAGGCATCGGCCCCGTGACTTCCGAGGGAACTTGGCTTTCATCACGAGACGTCATAATTCTTCTTCCAACTCTCAGGGCAGAGTTAAAATGGTTTGAATTATTTTTTCTGGTTAGCGTTTTTTTGGCAAGTGAGATTTCGACGGAATGGGGTCGCCAACCCCATGTCCAACCCTCCTCCTTTATCCGGGCTTGGGACCGGCAGTAGCCCCTAAGGTTCTACTAGCGGAGTTACTTGATGCTATCACCCCAGGATTATTCATTGCATTATTTAAGACATACGCGTGCCCACACCTGGAGGTACACAACCCCTTCTGCTTAAAAGAGACATAAATATATTGGATCACGTGCAGGGATGAGTGACTAAGTGGGTGATATGGTTGAAAAATAAACTTTAAAAAGATAGACTCCAGAACTTGGTACTATTCCCACTAAGTTACAGGAGAATCAGAGGTGATCTGATTATAGCGTACACCATATTAAACACGCCAAACCATCCCAACATGAGCATCTTACCGATGCATCACCACCACTCCCTTCGTGGCAATCCTCGAAAGATTGCATATCAAAGAGCGTATATTCAGGTTCGTGCACACTTTTTCTGAATGCGAGTCGTCGCAACTTGGAATGCTCTTCCATCAGAGGTGATCACAGAACCCTCAATGGACAGCTTTAAGAAGAGACTTAATAATCACATACTCACATAGGGATTTATCATCTCCCTTTTGGATAAGCAGTGCATGATACATATCTTGAGACCTGTTAGTCGTTATCATTGACATGTCCTCAGATCACTCACTTAATTTATGTCGCCTCTCATCTCTGTTTCCTCTCCCCTGCTTAAATTGCGGTCCTCTCTCACAATCTTCACTGCCATTTAATAAACTAAATCATTTATATATTACTTAGTTCTGAAATTTTGTACAAATTATCATTAGAATTTTATCCTTATTATTCTCCCTATTGCAACCAACTGATCTACTTTCAGGTAATGTGGTAGCTGCTGGTAACCAGAAAACCTACTGCCATGAAACAAAGGCATTCATTGAAATCACGGGACATACAAAACCACAACCGAATGTCAACTGACTGGAATTAGACAGTCGAGTGGCTAAACTCCATTCATAAGACACTATGAAATACCTTGAACCCTACCGAAGGAACAAGAGTCGAGTGCAAAGAAATCGACTGGTTAATACTAGCTCGTGAAAAAGATATTGGAAAGATTGGATATTGAAAGTGGATTACCTTTTGCTGGTGGGTTTTTGATTTAGCACTCCTCATATCCGAAGAATGACTTGGAGGTTTTAGATCCACCTTTATCACCTCGTATTTCGTCCATTAGTACGTTATGCTTTAAGCTCGTAGAAAATTAATAATTGCCTTGTTAATACATCCCTAATGACAGTCTAGTTTTGGCTAAGTATGTTCTCATTACGTCTATTTGTCTTGGTTAAATCCTGGCAAATTTGTTTGGTCGATGCAAAGCTTCAATTAGGTTCTATTCTTGTGTTCCATATTGAGCGAATTTATGATCAGTATAGAAAATATAAACAATGTAGTTATAAGTTCTCTCACGGAGAGATTCATAACTTGATTTCCCTTGTCTTTATTAGTATGATTAAACGTAGATTAAGCATGGTTTTATGAATTGGTCCGGTGATTTTTCGGGAGTTTTTTTTTATGTTTTAATGGTTATCAATATTAATTAAAAGTCCTCGTAGTATGCATTTCGGATGCCAGTCTCAATATTTGTTAATCATGCGTCGAAATCCTGGAGACTGTAGTCTGTCATTCTTTAAAAGGAAATTATGGTTAGACGGATATATGTTTTATTTTTTACAGTGTTGTTGATACCACCTCAGATTCTTTAGGCTTCTCAAGAAAGTCACATCTCAAGTGACGAGGAAACGTCATTTGTCTATATATTTTCATTAAATGACTGTTTTGATCCTTCTAGTTTTATTTTCTCTTCCTTATATCAACCTTTCCTCAACTTCCTGATCAACAGTTGTAGTTACCTATCAGATCACATTAAATGCTACACGATGACTTGAAAGTTCACTATACTGCAGTGTTTATTCTGAAATTTCATCATTTCAAACGCAGGAGTAACAGTTTATTATAGCTGTGATTTTATAACCATTCCTTTGATGAGTATCACCGTTAGGTATAAAAAGAAACACCATTTGATTTGGAGACCGTTAACATCAACTTACTGGTGAATATCAGTGAATTAGATTACTGTGGATAAATTGTCGCCTTTAAATCACTTATTTGAACTCAGTTTGAGTGAGTTTCGGCACCTTTGTGAAATCTGAAAAACCATACCTAGTAAATGTTTTAAAATTCATGAAATGGAAAACATTTAGACCGCATTTAAAGAACTAGCAAAAAAATTTATGGAAGATAACTTGAGCGTCTGAATCTCAATTCTGGTTCTCGCTAAAGAAAATTTAAGTACTTAACCAAATAGTCCACACGCATTTAGACCTATCAGAATTAGTCCTAAATGTTACTTGTCGCTCATCCATTACTCAATACCAATACGAGCGGTGGTATCAAATGTTTTCCGTCAGCTTAATGAGAAACAACGCCCTGGTTATCGGTTCCTGTTGATCTAATTTGAGGGAAGAGGTCACATAATTGCTCATGTGAATCGATGCGCTTATTGGAAGTTGCACAATGCTCGTGGGTTGAACACTTAAAATATCATCTTTTTTTGGTGATTTCAAATGTGTAAAATATCATCATCGTCTGAAAAACTCCCATAGGTTTACCAAGTTACATTTCAACCTCCACGAGTCACAGAGAAGATGAGGATGAGCAGAAGTCACGATCAGTTTATGAAATGACTGATTAAAGTCACTGAAATGATAGCCATTTTTATAGACTATAGTTGATATGATTTAGGGCATACCTCCACTCTGTCGATCTTGAGGTTCTGTGGCAGTCTGTCACTAAAAGGTGTACCAGAGAAGTACATTAACCTTACAAAAGCTCTCTACTTGAGCACTACTGGTCGAGTTAGAGCTTATGACGAACTGTCATCGGAATCAATTACTTCAAGTTGTTTCCGTCAGGGATGTCCACTTTCTCCATTCTTACTTAACTTTGTCGTAGACATGCTTTTAGAGATAACATTATCTTCGTCTGACTTTTCAGGGATGAACCTTCTACCAGGAGACTTGCTTGTCGGCTTAGAATATGCTGATGACAGTAAACAATGCTGCTGTTTGGAAACGAGTACTAGGTAAGGATGGCAGATCAGTAGACGAAGTAGTGAAACTTCGTCAGTTGAGGTGGTTAAGACATGTGTTACGAATTCCTAACCACAGACTGCCTCGACGAGCTATGTTTTGTGATATAGGCGTAGGTTAGAAGAAAGCTAGGTAGTTTCTGTCAACATGACTCAGATTTGTAGTCAGTAACTTCATCGACTGACTCAATGTCTTGGTTTAGCAAAGCCTAACCTCCTCCTAAGGCATTTATAAACCAGCAAATATTAACCGTTGGATTAGTTGGTGGCTAGACGTGGATGACACATATAGCAATCTTAACCGATTTTTAAGTCACATCAACCGATTTGCCATCTCTTTGAAGTACTTTATGCCGAACCTCCACGTTGTTTGCGCGATCGTCCCACAAAACGTTATTAATATCTCAAAAATACCTATGATCAAAAACACCCAGTTTTCACTTGTCTTCTGCTTTCATATATTATTTCTCACAGCATTTAGGGAGAATCGAGCAGACTGCTGCGTTGATATACGTACTTTTTGATTGACAAATGGACATCTGTCCTACGTTACAAGTGGTGCAAGTTAAAGTGACACTCGTAGCATTAATTGTACAATCCCGAGTTATCTTTAACTCAATTCCTGTGGAAGGTTACAACTCTGAAAAGCAGTCACATGTTGCTAACACCTCTGATGCATCCTAATAATAATGAATGGATACTAGTTCTCTGGTTAAATTTCTCAATGGCAGATGAACATTATACTATACGAACATATTCTTCAACCTGTTTGTATATTTTGAAAAAATACTTACCTATCATCAAGAGGATTTTAAATAACTCTTAATAATAAATATGAGATATAACATCATCTGGTGTTATTCAGTGTCTGTTTTCTATATTTGCTGAGGTAGTTGTATGTCAGTTAGTCGCTTATTAGTAACTTCGCAATCCTTTTATTGTTTTCATTGCTCATAGAAAAAAGCTATACATAATTGACATTTAGATTGCATCGAAATTGTTGCATTTTACCTCCATCACTTTTGCTTGAGTAGTATAGAAATTTTCGCTGTTATGAACTCTAGCATTCTAAAATTTCCACACACATATATATATTTCCCTTTTTATTTTCAGACTCATTTTACTGTGAGATCCTGTGGCAGTATATTCTCATTATTATATACTGATTTCATACTAAATTACATCTGTTATTGTCTGCAGCGGAAATAAAAAAACTAATAACAATGGTTCTTCTTATGCGTGAAATTACCAACTTACTAGTAGGTTAAGACAAGTTAGTATTTCTTTTCGCATTTCATAATTCAATGTTTTCATGTATCATAAAAGTGACTTTGAATAAAAGTTGAACTTTTATTCCATGTAAAGATATAATCCAATTTTGATTTTGACCAATTTTGTCTCTCGTGCTGTTATGGGTATGAGGGCGGATATTGCTTTCCGGCTGCCCACGCCATGGAATGTTGTTTCTTGAGGGACCTGAAAAGGAAGATAGATTAGTGTTGGTCTTAACGACCTGGGAGCGTGATCGCAGAGTCCAAGGGACAACTGCTTGAGGCCGGTCACGCACGGCCTTTTTATGAAAGGTTTTTTGAGTGTTAGCTCCGCTCTTGAAAGCCGTTAGTGGGTACCCTTACCACAGGAGACGGAAATCCGTGAGGTAGGAGGTGTGACATTTTTAGGGTCGACCATTTCTAACCCTTCCTTCCTTGTGAGAAGGCAGCATCGCTGCAGATGCTGGTTGTCTGAGGGAAACACCTTACTGCTGTCACACCCCTACGAAGTCAGTCAGCAGTACGACTTCGCCCTCAGACCTTGAGTAGCTACTTTTAGTCTCATCGTTCTCCAATCGACCAACCTGGCATGGTAGAACCTTCAGGAACATGAGTTCCAGCCAATATAGCTCGGTTGGGTCATGACGGTAGGCAAGCCCGACCACCACGACAAGGTAGCAGCTTCGGCCGGGGTAAAGATATAATGGTTGTTAGAGTCAGAACTAGCTAACCGCTTGTATGTTTGAACGTATCCTTTTTTCATAGAATGGACAAATCACTATTCGACATTTGACCAAGTATGGTCAACATGTAGTTACCGTCCTGTCTCTTTGGCTTAGTTTATCGCTGTACATTTTTAATGTACAAAAGTCAGTCAGTTACAACGGAGAACTTCGTACGTACGTACATAAGTTCAGTTTGCCACACTAGCACAGGGACGCAATTGTCATAGTGGTAGATATAGTAGAAGTATTACTGGTAATCGAGAAGATTAGGGTTTAAAGATATTATTCAAAAAGTATAATTCAGTTCGATAAACTTAGAAAGAGAGAGGTACAAGTGATGACGAATTCAAAAAATTAGAATTCCATAGAACACAACGAGTGGATGCACCTGCACAAAAGTCATTTCATATCTTACCTGCACTTCTACCGTACTAAATATATTTTTGTATGTATATGTAAGGGAACAGTATTAATTTCATTGCATAATTTATCTGGTCACTCTGCTGGTATAATTTACATCATCCATCATGAAACTGATCATCTAAAACTTTAGGGTGAGATATATTTTCTCAAAATCAAATCTATCTTTTTAAAAGCTGTCCTTGCAGATTTTTATAAGGAATATGTAAATAGTTTGAATAAATCTGTGTACTATCTTGTGCTTACCATAATCATTGAGTATTTTGGTAGAATTCGTTACTTATCCTCAATTACATTATGCTACCAGTCAGCTTGTATTTTCTTCAATGGTTTTTACATTTTACTCATTAGTTTGTCAATATTAACTTCACATAAAATTGTATTTTATTCGGACATTAAAAACCCTTGAATAAACCTGGTCTTTTTTTTAGCATACTGTGCTCGTATGTAAAGTATTATTAGTGTTTTTGTATGTCTTTAGTCTACACTCAGCTTTTATAATATGTATAGTAAGCATCTAATGTGTACATATCACAATAAGTTTGATTAGCTTTGATTTTGTATCCAGACTACCAATTACAACGGAGAGGTGCTCCGTTGTTCTATTCAAGCAGTGAGGTTAGGCAGGGTTGCCAAATCTCATTATTACTCATTATTTTTGTCATCAGTAATGCTCTTGGAACAGCTCTGATGAACGTAGGTAATAATGGTGTGGATCTGTTACCTGCGGATGATATTCTCTTACTGTATGATGATAGCCAAGCCGTACAGTCCTCACTTAGTCGGTTGGTAATCAACACCTGTAAGTATGGCATGTGTTCTACATGTAAGTGCAAAGTACGTTTACAAGACTAGCAGGACTCCATGTCTACATTCCCACTTCGTAGTGAGCAGATAGAAACAGTCAAGAACTTCGTGTATTCAGGTAGCTGCGTTAAGTGATGATGGTGGCGTGACTGATGAGATCAATTTACTCGTAGTGAAAGTCAGAGCGGTTTATGCTATTCTGGTCCATCTTTAGTCCTTCGTGTTGTTGACATGGTTGTGGAGATTCGGCAACATGTACTTAGGGATAATTACAGTAGTTCAGTCATCATCGATGGCTTGAACATTGGCCACGAATGTCGTCTCTGAAAATTTCATATCGTGCATCTAGGACTGGTCAGGAAAACCAGAGTAGTGGCCAGTTCATGACATGGTGTCATAGTACGAAAGACAGCTGTATATGTCGTTCCCTGTCCGAGGTCCT
Organism: Schistosoma turkestanicum; assembly: GCA_944470395.2. Classification (NCBI taxonomy): domain Eukaryota; kingdom Metazoa; phylum Platyhelminthes; class Trematoda; order Strigeidida; family Schistosomatidae; genus Schistosoma; species Schistosoma turkestanicum. Next base: position 13,285,290 of record OX103971.1, read on the forward strand.
AGAGATTGTACAATATAATGGCTTGAAACATTGTAAGATATGGCTAACAATAGAAGACAGTGGCGGTCCTGCTATAATTGTAGTGAAGGAGAACACAGGTGAGGTCAACCGAATTGTATTTAACGAAAATTACTGAGTTACTCAGTAAAATAGGAAAACCATATCGTAACTGTTAATTTGCAAATCTTCAATCCATCATCAATCCATTGTCTGGCATTTCACTATTCATACGTTTCATACAAATTCCATTGTGTTCCCACTCTTCCTTTCTTGATCTTCCCCCATCTGCTGCTGCCAGACATTACGTTTACACTCGCGTCATATACTACTTATAAGTAGCGCGCACCACATAATCTCTTACTTCATATAGGTTGGAGGAACTTCTTTAACTGAGAGAAAGCTTTTTGATTGTATTTTTCTAAACTGAACTGCCCGCATAGCTGTTATTAATTATTAATGATAATAATAATAATTGTTATTATTACTGCCCTCATACACTGATTTCTGTTCATCTTTGTTGTTCTCTTTATTATACTCGCCTCGCATTTTTATTGTATTATGGTGCGGACATATTTCGGTGCCACTTTGTACCAATGCTTCTTTGCTTAAGTAAATATCTGATGAATATACCCCTCCAATACAAGTTGGGTTTTGTCCAAACTCTATGTTTTTTGACATCGATCAGATGTACTCAAGTTGAACAAATCTTGTACACATGATAGTAACGAAATCCTCTACTTCTTCAAATTATCAAATTAAAAATATACAGAATTATGTCTAAATATGTACAAGTTTTGTAATTGTTTTCCTTATCGTTTCTTACATGTATCTCTCTTTTTGACCTTTTTCAAAATCTCAAGTATTTGTCTTAATTTACTGAATTTTCTTTTTTTTCCAACTATTCAATTTTTTATTTTTTTCAGGCAAAATATGGACGTGATCCTTTCTTAAAACAAAATAGTCATATTTTAACAAGAAATGTTTCATCTCGTCCATTTGAAATACCAGAAACAAATATCAAATATACTGATCTACAACCAGAATCATCTAATCTACCAATTATTACATCAAGAAAACTTCAACCATCAGTTTATTGTTCACCAACTACTACTACTACTACTACTCGTAATTCTCGATTAACTTGGTTAGAAACATTAAAACCACAAGGTTTATCACAATGTTCCAATCCTCAAAGTTTACTTGGTATGATTGATTTACATCCAGATGTATTCTCTGTATTTCCACGTATTGATTTAATACATAAAAATTTATACTGGCAAGCTCATTATCGATTAATTGTAAGTTAAATCAATAGTTGAATAGTTTTTGGTTTTTTACCTATTTTTATGTGTGTATGTATGTGTATGTATTCACCACTCCTTTTTTTTTAATTACCGATACTTATTTTGTGGTGCGAGCTACTTATAAGTAGTATATGACGTGAGTGTTAACGTAATGTCTGGCAGCAGAAGATGGGGGAAGATCAAGAAAGGAAGAAGAGTGGAAACACAATGGAATTTGTATGAAACGCATGAATAGTGACAATAGATTGATGTTTTGCAACAGGAACAGTCCAGTTCGATATGATGAACTGATATTTTGCAAATGAACGATTTACGATATGGTTTTCCTATTTTACTGAGTAACTGTGTAACTTTTTGTTAAATACAATTCGGTTGCCTCACCTGTGTTCTTGTTCACTACAATTTAGCTTATAGTAAGTAGTAGGTTATTAATGCCTTCAGTTTTCAAGTTTTAAATCTGACTGAAAATTCAATAAATCAACTTAAAGTTCATTTGTGTATTCTGCTGTTCTGTTCATCTAATTGAGGTTTCCTGTATTTATGCATTCACCTAGATGCTCATAGTCATACTTACGAACAATTATTAAAAAATACGGAGCGTTGGACAATTGTTTTTTTCTGGTTTGTGAATGCACAGCAGTGCCCATCCATAACCTTACTGGGGACCAAGCCCAGGGACTTCGGTTTCACTCGCAAACACTTAACTTCTAGTTCATTTGGTGAAACCGAAAGTCCTAAATTTGATCCTTTCGTGGGGCCATGAATCCTCACTTCTGAGGAGGTTTCGTACTAAAGCGAAGCAGTTTTCCAGTGCTTCTTAGTTTTCAGTAGCTATTCATATAAACTCAACTTGTTGATGTTAACTATAAAATTCAACAGTCTCGATTAACTCATCGAAGACAGATGAATTTTCATTGGTCGATTCTTAATGCTGATAATTTTTTTATTTAACATGTGAATGCAGTAAAGATGAGTTCGTCATTTAACTTTTATTTTAAATGAGTTAGTGTTATTTTTTCATGTTTTTTTGTTTCTAGGATTGGCGTTGTATAACTACTCGAGCAGAATTACCTTATGGAACTAGAAAAAAGCCATGGCCACAAAAAGGAACTGGAAAAGCTCGTCATGGTAATCGACGCACTCATATATGGATTAATGGAGGACAGTGTAAAGGTCCACGTGGACCAGAATCTTATTTCTATCTTCTTCCTTATCATGAACGTCTTACTGGTTTATTATCAATGTTAACTATAAAACATGCTCAGGTAATTTTAGCTGATTTAAACAAATGTTAAATTATGTAAATTCCTTGAACTTTTAAACTCTTTTTATCGTTCATGAGTTTAATTCCTATGTGGTGGTGGTGTTTGGTTCTCTGAGCTGCTGGATGTTTTGGTTGTGGAGCTTTCATTGTTCTTCTGACCAACATCATCTGAAGTTTGTGCTGATGATGTTTTTCAGAAGAACAATGAAAGCTCCACTACTAAAACATCCAGCTCAGAGAACCAAACACCACCATAGTCATCCACCTGAGCTACAAATCTTCTCCACCATCTCTTAATTCCTATGTATATAATTGTCCTTCATTTTAATCTACAGATGAAAACATTTTACTTATTTTAGTAGTATATGAAACCAGTGAATTATTACTGAAAGTAACTAATTACTTTAAACATCTTATTACCACATTTTGATTGGTCATAAATATTTAAAATTACAACAAAAACTAAATTGTATTGTGTTATAACGCTGCTATGTATAGCTATTCAGTCCTAGCGGCGTCTAATTCAAATATCCCAATACGACCCAAAATGCTATTTCCAAATCTCCTATAAATCAGAACGCAACACTGTGGGATGAAGTTGTTTATTGGGTCGAGTACAGAAGAGAGGTAGGCAGGAAAAAAACGGAATTATTGAGTCTTTCAGATAGTGCGTATTTATACATTAAGGTCGAATAAGAAAGAGCATCAACGTCTGTGACATTGACAGTCCAGATGACCAATAAGAGGCAACATTGAAGTATTTGACTTTGACAGTTAGAACGATCATAATTTTGACCAATAGAAATCGACCAATAGGATTGTACTTCTAAAAAATAGTATCCTTAGGATATTTGGTGAAATATCCTAACATACTGATGAACACTTATCACATTCATGTTATAGTGATTCCAGTAATTACAGTTCATTTACAAATTGAACTCTGTCAATCAAAATTATTTTTTTCTGGTTAGCGTTTTTTTTCAACAAGTTCATTTTCTACGGGATCGAAATCGCCAACCCCATGCCTATGCTTGAGACTGGCAGTAGCCCGTGAGGGGCTTCATGCCCCCCCCGTGTCAATTGGAAACGGAATTCTAATTAGGTGTTAATATTTCCGTAAAGATTAACTCACGTGACTACTTTCTATCTCAGAGCTGATATTGAGAAGACTGAGGCAGGCGAGGAAGATTGTATTGCGCAGATTTACGCTCTTAGTCAGTTAAAAACCAAAACATTACATTGAATACTCTATTTGCACACCATCTTTGAGTCGTGACTTTCAACACTCCATCATCATTCTTCCATTCCTGTTGTTTCTTCCTTTCCTTCCTGTTGGTACTTCCTCTTTACTTCTTGCTTTTGCTCCATTTACTTTCCGTTTTCCTCTTGTGACCATGAGACTTCTTCTTCTTTCACGTCCCTTCTTATACTACTACTTATATCGTTCATATAAGTAGCACACACCACAATATGACAAATCTATTCTTAAATTACTTGTACAATTGAGTCTGTTGTTTTATTTCTTTTTTTCATAGAATGATTTACACATTGTAGATGATTTTATGCTATCAAAATCATTGGAAGATGATGCTAAGAATATTTTCATTGAAGCACAAGCTGCTTCACTGAATTTGGATGCTTTAACCGATCCACTCTCACCACTTAACAAAACACGTCATTATCGTTTGACGAAAACAATGAATGAAGCAGCTCTGTATATACGTCAATTAGCGGATTTACGTTGTTGGGGTCCATCGATTTTGTTTGTTGATGCGTAAGTGGGGGCAATTCGTATATATATTTCAAGTATTGGATGGTGTAAGGTTTTAATTCAAATGATTTCTTTTGTTATCCTAGTTAACAAACAGGTTTAAATTAAAATATCGTGGTGTTTTTGTTTACAAAAAAAAAGAATCCTAGCTACTGTTCCATTCACAATATCGATTGTTATGAAAAAAAATGCCATAATCTGTTATATTATGGTATTTTTCGAAATGCGAAATGTTGCTTCAAGATTGGGTTGCATCGGCATCTGAACTAGTGATAGGGAGTGAAGCAGTTGAGTGTGTTGACCGCTTCACTTATCTCGGGAGTCTCATCAGTGTTGATGGCCTGGTGACTGACGAAATCTCAGCTCGGATACAGAAGGCTCGATTGGCTTTTGCCAACCTGCGTCACTTATGGCGTAGGCGAGATATCTGTTTACTGAATAAAGGACGAGTGTATTGCGCAGTAGTTCGCTCCATCCTGCTCTTTGGCTACGAAACATGGCAAGCCAGAGTAGAAGATATTCGTGGGGTGCTTGTTTTCGATCATCAGTGTCTTCGCAGCATTGCTCGTGTATTGTGGGACAACCGAGTAAGCAATGCAGTTGTTAGGAAACGAGTACTAGGCAGGGATAGCAAATCAGTAGATGAAATACTGAAACTTAGTCAGTCAAGGTGCTTGGGACATGTGTTACGAATGCCTAACCACCGACTGCCTCGACGGGCGATGTTTTGTGATGTAGGAAGAAAGCTAAATTTATTTCGAACCCTAATCCTCTCCATTACCGCTAACCGACAATTGTGTTTCTGTTCCAATGTGATTTGGCAACCTAAACTTGTGTACGTATGTACGAAGTTCAACGTTGTAACTGATTGACTGATTGATAATCTGCTTTATTGAAATAATCTTCTAAGTAGTCAAATGTTTGCCCTTTTATCGACTTCTCATTTTTTTGGCTTCTCGTAAGAAAATTTAAAATTTTTGCGCAGTTAAATTATGACATTTTGGTAATGCGCTCTCCTGACTGATTGTGCTCTGAATTAAACTTTAGCTACTTATTAATTACTTCATTCATGTTGCAATAATCTCATATGTTTGATTAATTGTACCTGTTTCTAAGGTGTTAAAAACTGACTATATGAATTTATCATCTGTACCATTCCATGTGATGTTTCTTCCAGTTTAATCAGAAATGAATGAGAGAGGAAAAACCAACTGTTTAATAGAATAATGTTTTTAACTGTTATAATGACGCTATGTAGCTATTTGAAATCCTACCGATTGACCTAATCCAAATATTCCAATATTACTCAAATACTATTCCAAAATCTCCTGTATATCTGAACACAACACTGTCAGATGAAATTGTTTGTTGCGTCGAGGACAGTAGAGAGGGAGGCAGGAATGAACGGAATCAAAAGCTTTACAGATAATGAGTATTACTAGGCGTTTAAGGTGTCGAAGTATGTAGAGAAGGGTAAGACCGTCAGTGTGATGGGACTAGCGTTGAATGCTCTCTCAACGACAAAGAGGAGGGGGCAACACCAACAGGTGGATGTAGGGACCAAAACGAGCGAGTAGACAAGAGTGTTCGACGTGCTCACTGGTCTCTTGCCTAGTCGACACCTAAATGTAATAGGAGAGATGACTCCTTATGCTTAAAGACGTGTTGTTGTGACTTCCGTGTTCATTCCATGCCTCGAGCTCTTCTAACTGTCCGGTCGTACGGCGAACATAAGCTCAGTTTCCATGCTACAGGTGTTGTGTTCATATTATTACAGGAGGATTGTTGTGGGGCCACACATCGATTTAGTTAGTGGTGTGAATAACTTTGTGCATTAGGGCAATCTGCGTAGGATTTATCAACTAGCTACATTAGCGTCGATTAGTAACAGTTAAAAAAAACGGATTATTCTAGTGTAACAATAATTGGGTTGTTTCACTCTCGTCATCATTTCTGATTCAATACTGGAGTTGAAACATAGCACATGGAATGGTGACAGATGACTAAAGTTCCTCATAGTCGAGGGGGTTTTTTTTCTACAACCACACCTTGAGTTCAACCAGGTTATTCGAAATTACAATCAAACATATGTAGTAACTTGCAAAAACAGTGGAGAATGACAGGTGATTAATGAAGGTAGCTGAAATCTGTTAATTCGTGGAGGCACCATCAGTCCGAGAAGAGCGCAGGTTGATCCATAAATGTCATAATTTAACATGTGCTGCAAAAATTTTTAAAGTTGTTTCTATACGAGAGCAGCACAATACCAAACTGTAGAAGTCGGCAGGTAAACAAGGGGCAGAACCGATTGTGACTACTTTGATTAGAAGATTAGTATCGAATAGAAGCAGATTATCGAGTCAGTTCAAGGTCAGATTCACAGAGCGTTGACTATCGCTGTTGACCATACAAGTACACACAGTTATTAGGTTTCCAAATCACATTGTGTGGTATAACTAGAAAACACAATTGTGTCGTGATTTAGCGCGTTAAGGTGTGGTGTGAGTAGGATTAGGGTTTTTCTTGAATCATACAATTTTAGCTTTCTTCCTTACACTCACATAACACTCGCAGCCTGCGGTACGAGGCTATCGATGATTAGGCATTCGTAGACAACATGTCCCAAAAGCACCTTGAACATAATGACTAAGTTTTCAGTGATATTATCCATCTACTGACATTTGACTATCAAAGCCTAGCCTAGTAACTACCGTTTTCCGTATAACAACTGCCTTCTTTACATAGATCTCGCGATTTGTTCCCACAATAGCACTGCCGTGCGGCTGCGAAGACTACTGTGGGTGATCGGACACACAATCCTCCCACATTGGCAATTATCTGGTCTCACGGCTTGGCTTGTTCGCAATTGTTCGTTGACGTGCCCCAAGTCGTCCATGGATGAGCCGAACTGACTTCGCGCAAGTTTAGCTACTCGATCCTTTTATTCAGTAACAGAATATCTACTGCCTACGCCATAATGACGTGCAATATGTTGGCAGAAGGGGAGCCATCTTGGCGGTTCCTTTATCTTAGTCCGAGCTGAATTTTCGGATCGTAGTAGGACGTCAGTCACCAGGCGCATCACCACTGATGAGGACACTCCCGACAGAAATAACGATGAAGGCGGTCAAGAGCACCACTCGAAACCTGCTTCACGATCTCGGTAGATCGCACTCTACAGTTTCATAGAGTTCGATAGGCAGAGAACCCAATCTATGCAGACAAACATATAATGCGGCACAATTTCGAAAAATACCATAATATAAACCAACCATTAGCATTTTTTTTTCTAACAATCTCGTTGATATTGTGGAATGGAACAGTAGCTAGTATATCTTTTTTTTGTAAACAAAAATCCTCCACGATGATTTTCAATTTAACCTGTTTGTTACTCGGATAAACCGAAAGACAATCTTGTAGATTCAAACAACGCTTACCCATCCAATACTGAAATCTATGACGAAATTTGCCGTTTCCCGACTTACGCATCGAACAAAGCAAATCGTATGTGACTCGCCCAATCACAACGCGGTCATACATCCAGCTAATGTGCGGGTATAGTAAAGAGCGTGCTTCTTCATTGTTTTCGTGTGTCAAAGGGATACTGCTGAGTAATTGACGAGGTGTTTTGTGTGTAAGTGGGGTTGAGAGTGAGTTTCGGTGAAGAGCGCTGCCAATTCGGTGAGTATGGCAGCTTTGCTATCAATAACAAATTTTCTTAGGCAATTCCAGTACGGCCATCAATCTCTCCAAATGATGTCTTGTGATAGCGACTCAAAAGGGTCATCTATACCATGTTGTAATATCCTTCTACATGACAAAAAAACAGACATAGGAACAACCAAGAGCTCAATTGTAACAATGGAGTACTTTTAAGACATAGAGTTGTCATCATTGATGGGTAGTGTGCTATCTTATCATGAACGGATACATAAGAGAGGATAAGTCGTATGAAGACACGGGGAGCGTCAAAGAAGAAGTAAGTGCCCTCATGTGGTGCTCCAGTATGCAGAAACCTGGACAAACGTGATATCTGTTTGAGGGCAAAAGGGAGCATCTAAGTTAAAGTAAGAAGTTAGCCAACAGGCACGGGCAAAGTTGAAGCAAAGCAACATAGGAATTGGGAATATAATTTGATGTTTGGGTGTTCGGAGATACGGAGCACCTCTGCACTCCAAGAGACATGGTGTCCTCATAGAGTATTCATGGTGTAGCAGTTGAGTTTTGTGGTTTTTCCCTGACTATGTGAGCTGTGTCGCAGAGTCGGGGGCGGCAATATATCTAGATCTTCCTCGCCTGCCGTCGCGTCTATATCGACTATCAGGCGCTGTAGATAGAAACGGTTAGTCACGTGGAGTTACTCTTTACATCGGTGTGCAAATATTACCACCTAATTAGGATATGTGCCTGTTTCCAATTGAAACGAGGGGGGGCATTGATCAGCCCGCTCATCGTGCTACATGTGCAGTCGTGTCAGCTATCAAGTGCATGGTGTTGGGCGATTTTCAGGAGGACTGGGATCCCGTAGAAAATCATGGAACTATTATGACGCCTAAAAACAGCTAACCATAAAAAAATAATTTTGTTGACAGAGTTCACTTGTAATGAACTGTAATTACTGAATCACTATAACATGAATTGTACGTGTTTCATATGTTAGGATATTTTCCACCACTATCCTAAGGATTCTATTTTTTAGAAGTACAATCCTATTGTCGATTTCTCTTTGTCAAATTATGATCGTTCTAACTGTCAAAGTCAATACTTCATGTTGCTCGTCTTATTGTGTCATGTACTGTTCACTGTTCCGAGACGTGTGCTCTTTTCTTATTCGACCTTGAGTGTATAAAACGACTATCTGAAGACTCAATATTTCGTTTTTTCTGCTACCTCCTTCTGTAGCTCGATCCAATACACAACTTTCATCCGCACTTGTTGGCGTTCTGTTTTTAGGAGATTTTTGAATAGCATTTTGGGTCTGTGTTATTGGGGAATTACTTGACTTAGACACCCTCTAGGGACTGAAATGCAGAACACAATAGCAGGTTTAGATATAACGAGACGAGCACCATAAGACAGGCCAATCTTTAGTTTTATGTGTTTGTGTTAGAGTGTATTTAACGATATTTTATGACCAATCACCACGAATGTGTTGTAATAGAGTGTTTAGAACAGTAGATTGCAAGGTGTAGTATTCAGTCAATTAATGCAGCTGGTTTTCGATTATAACTACTCAAAATATAGTAATAAGTGTATATTGTTTCGACATAGATTCACGTGTACAGATTGGTGACACAAGACATGTTTGTCAGGAAATCTAAGGCAGGTTGTATTGACCTATGGGGGTGTGTGTTTGGATTGGTCTACGTGTACAGCATTAAAGTAGATGGGGTATGTTAACCTGTGAGGTAGTGGAAGTGTAAAGCTATTATTCAAGTTGGTTGCTTACTTTTAGGTAAGTGGGATCTGTGAGAAACCATGGACGATAAACGCGGGCACGGAGCCAACTTTCAGGCATGAAGGGTTGTTGGTCAAGACATAGGGGTAAGCTAATGAGAATCACACGGACTGCCACCAACACAACCAACACTGTCGCATGCAGCGGTGCGCGGTAGGGTGATGTGCAACGCTTAACACGAACCGACCTGACACCCACGATGGTGTGTATTGCACGTGTGAATCATCTCGTCAACAAAGCAGCAGACAAGCGTTGGTGAGAGAGAAGTCATAAATAAACAGAGCATTGAATTGATCCACGTGCTTTCACTGTATTGTGTTGGTTTGCTTTTGGTTCTCATGAGGCTAGCTTGGAATTGTGTTTGGGGGTTTGTGCGTAACGCGCTATTCATTTGATTCTATCTCGAACCAGAGCACGTCAATCGGAAGTTGTGTTCTGATGAATGTTTTTCAAGAAGAACCAGAGGTGGGAACAGGCTAGACCACGCTTTAACTAAAACAGTCACATGCTGAGAAGACAACACGGCAAGAACGAAACCACCATGAAAGCGTCATGACAACCCTGAAGCTAGCGAGGGCGATCATTCTGTCTGCACCAGGGATCCTTCATTGTAAGATAAGATTCACATGACATTGATGAAACGAAGCATTTTTACGTTGGATATTTGTAGATAGTTACATACAGCAACAGCGAAAACAAAGCTAAAAGAAAATTGGGTAGTGGTTTGGAATGTTAAAGTGGTAAGACGCTGTGCTAAGTGGTATACGTGCTGTTCATGATCCTAAGCCGCGTCATTCAATATATCCTCACTCCCGGACCCCAACAGATTGTCTATTTCCAGATCTCGCTGTAATAAATCAAACACTGCAACACTGGTGGAAGTGCAGGTTGTGGTTGTTCTTGGGTACGTGAGTTTACAACATGGAAGAGACGGGTAGAACAGCTGATAAGAAAAGCACACGAGTGCTCGTGTATTGAGTCTTTCAGATAGTGCGTATTTATACATTAATGTCGAATAGGAAAGAGCATCAAAGTCTGTGACATTGACAGTCTGGATGACCAATAAGAGGCAACATTGAAGTATTTGACTTTGACAGTTAGAACGATCATAATCTTAACCAATAGAAATCGACAAACAGGATTATACTTCTAAAAATAGTATTCTTAGGATATTTGGTGAATATCCTAACATACTGATGAACACTTATCACATTCATGTTATAGTGATTCCAGTAATTACAGTTCATTTACAAATTGAACTCTGTCAATCAAAATTATTTTTTTCTGGTTAGCGTTTTTTTTCAACAAGTTCATTTTCTACGGGATCGAAATCGCCAACCCCATGCCTATGCTTGAGACTGGCAGTAGCCCGTGAGGGGCTTCATGCCCCCCCCGTGTCAATTGGAAACGGAATTCTAATTAGGTGTTAATATTTCCGTAAAGATTAACTCACGTGACTACTTTCTATCTCAGAGCTGATATTGAGAAGACTGAGGCAGGCGAGGAAGATTGTATTGCGCAGATTTACGCTCTTAGTCAGTTAAAAACCAAAACATTACATTGAATACTCTATTTGCACACCATCTTTGAGTCGTGACTTTCAACACTCCATCATCATTCTTCCATTCCTGTTGTTTCTTCCTTTCCTTCCTGTTGGTACTTCCTCTTTACTTCTTGCTTTTGCTCCATTTACTTTCCGTTTTCCTCTTGTGACCATGAGACTTCTTCTTCTTTCACGTCCCTTCTTATACTACTACTTATATCGTTCATATAAGTAGCACACACCACAATATGACAAATCTATTCTTAAATTACTTGTACAATTGAGTCTGTTGTTTTATTTCTTTTTTTCATAGAATGATTTACACATTGTAGATGATTTTATGCTATCAAAATCATTGGAAGATGATGCTAAGAATATTTTCATTGAAGCACAAGCTGCTTCACTGAATTTGGATGCTTTAACCGATCCACTCTCACCACTTAACAAAACACGTCATTATCGTTTGACGAAAACAATGAATGAAGCAGCTCTGTATATACGTCAATTAGCGGATTTACGTTGTTGGGGTCCATCGATTTTGTTTGTTGATGCGTAAGTGGGGGCAATTCGTATATATATTTCAAGTATTGGATGGTGTAAGGTTTTAATTCAAATGATTTCTTTTGTTATCCTAGTTAACAAACAGGTTTAAATTAAAATATCGTGGTGTTTTTGTTTACAAAAAAAAAGAATCCTAGCTACTGTTCCATTCACAATATTGATTGTTATGAAAAAAAATGCCATAATCTGTTATATTATGGTATTTTTCGAAATGCGAAATGTTGCTTCAAGATTGGGTTGCATCGGCATCTGAACTAGTGATAGAGAGTGAAGCAGTTGAGTGTGTTGACCGCTTCACTTATCTCGGGAGTCTCATCAGTGTTGATGGCCTGGTGACTGACGAAATCTCAGCTCGGATACAGAAGGCTCGATTGGCTTTTGCCAACATGCGTCACTTATGGCGTAGGCGAGATATCTGTTTACTGAATAAAGGACGAGTGTATTGCGCAGTAGTTCGCTCCATCCTGCTCTTTGGCTACGAAACATGGCAAGCCAGAGTAGAAGATATTCGTGGGGTGCTTGTTTTCGATCATCAGTGTCTTCGCAGCATTGCTCGTGTATTGTGGGACAACCGAGTAAGCAATGCAGTTGTTAGGAAACGAGTACTAGGCAGGGATAGCAAATCAGTAGATGAAATACTGAAACTTAGTCAGTCAAGGTGCTTGGGACATGTGTTACGAATGCCTAACCACCGACTGCCTCGACGGGCGATGTTTTGTGATGTAGGAAGAAAGCTAAATTTATTTCGAACCCTAATCCTCTCCATTACCGCTAACCGACAATTGTGTTTCTGTTCCAATGTGATTTGGCAACCTAAACTTGTGTACGTATGTACGAAGTTCAACGTTGTAACTGATTGACTGATTGATAATCTGCTTTATTGAAATAATCTTCTAAGTAGTCAAATGTTTGCCCTTTTATCGACTTCTCATTTTTTTGGCTTCTCGTAAGAAAATTTAAAATTTTTGCGCAGTTAAATTATGACATTTTGGTAATGCGCTCTCCTGACTGATTGTGCTCTGAATTAAACTTTAGCTACTTATTAATTACTTCATTCATGTTGCAATAATCTCATATGTTTGATTAATTGTACCTGTTTCTAAGGTGTTAAAAACTGACTATATGAATTTATCATCTGTACCATTCCATGTGATGTTTCTTCCAGTTTAATCAGAAATGAATGAGAGAGGAAAAACCAACTGTTTAATAGAATAATGTTTTTAACTGTTATAATGACGCTATGTAGCTATTTGAAATCCTACCGATTGACCTAATCCAAATATTCCAATATTACTCAAATACTATTCCAAAATCTCCTGTATATCTGAACACAACACTGTCAGATGAAATTGTTTGTTGCGTCGAGGACAGTAGAGAGGGAGGCAGGAATGAACGGAATCAAAAGCTTTACAGATAATGAGTATTTATACATTTAGGTCGAATAGGAAAGAGTATCGAAGTCTGTGACATTGACAGTTTAAACGACCAATAGGAAGCAACATTTGAAATGACACTGACAGTCAAGACGACCAATAAGAAACAATATCGGAGTACGTGACATTGATATCTAGGATGACCATAAAATTAACCAGTAGGAATTAGCCAATAGGAATTGACCAATAATTTTCTTAGGATATTGGATGAATATTCTAACATTAACTGTGTTGATTTTGTAATAAAATAGTCTTATTGATAATAATGTTTGGCCAATAGTGCTCCAATTTTTAAAATTGTTATTTGATCGGTAATCTACATGTATTATTTTACTCTTTTCTACGCTACATATTTTCGCTAGTGTTTTTTATATTTTTAGGTTAGAGTTTTGTTTTGTGATTTTTTTAAACAGCTAACTTCAATGTATTAATGAATAGTTAAGCTATCAAACTAAACATCTCTAAAAACACTTTCCTCATTCATATCAACTCTTAATAAGTTTTCAATCGAATAACATCAGTTTACACTTGGTCATTCCTATTGGATAAGTAAAAAAAAGAGAAAATGTACTTGTCTATTAGATCCCTTTTTAACTACAGTCCATTGATTCTGGACCAGTTACTTTAGGGATATTTTTTGATTTTATGATAATGTGCATTTTTAAATCTCAAACTAATCGAACTGAAAAGGCGATTCCATTTCCAAACTGATGTATTCATTGTTAGTAGTATTTGTTACACATTGACATTATATGCGGTATAAATGAAAATCAGGGAACACCGAACGACTGCTGCACCCTAGTTTGGAACTACTTAACAGTCCGCACCTAGAATTTTGTCATTAATCGAAATCGGGGCTTTCGAGTCTCGCAGCAATCACCTAACGACTTTACGGGTTGGTAAACATTTATACCGGAATGAAAGTTTTCCAGTGCTTCCGGTTATCCAACTGTACCCGAAATGAGGTCAGTCTGCGATAAATATCACCCACAAATTAAACCGACCTCCATAAAACCCCTATTAAATGTCACCGTTTCTTAGTTTATGAAGTTTTATCAACCGCTTGCGTCACGCTCGTCAGGTTTTTTTGATGATAATTTTAGTCATGTCTAGACTCTAGCAGTTAAACATGTTTCATTGATCATTTTTATTCACGAGTTGGCAATGGATTCTAGGATATTGTTTGTGCACCAGTATTGGTACCCTTCACAGGCGTCGTAACAATTAAATGCCTCTGCGCCTTTGTGAACGATTGTGGTTCACATCATTCGTCTCCAACCACTGGTTACGACTATCATGCGACCTTAAACAAGTAATCTGTATTAACATGCTTATCATCAACTGATGTCACGTCTTTATTTGGCTGCCATTAGCTTCTGACTTATTCCTACTCCGGCATACATTACGGAAAACAGGGACTAGTTATACATAAGACATATCCATACCACTTCAGTCAATAAGGCTTCACCATCTGACCTACAGATTTGTCATCTCCTCTTAATGCACTATCCCAAACCTTGGCAACATCTACTCAGTCGTTTCATGAATTATAGTTGAGTCAGTTATATCTAGTTTATTGCACTCACTACATTCATCACCATTCGGCGGCTTGATTATCATACTCTGATGATCAAAGTATTGTTTACACATTTGAAATCATCACTCAATCATTGTTAGACCACCATTAGAAACCTGGTAGCACTGGACGGCCATTTCATCCTGGTTTAGGACTCGTCAGCAGTACGCGTCCACGACTTCTGCACCTCGCAGGATTCGAACCCAGGACCTTCAGTATTGTGCACGAATGCCTAACCTTTGGATCACTGGATCGGCATCCAACTGCGTTAATGTTTGTTCTCAGTAAAGCTTAGTGTTATATTACCATTCTATATACCTAAATAGTTTAGTTCTTCGAAGCTTATCAACAATTACTGTTAAATAATATGAAGAACCGTTTGTAGCACCGTTTTATATTTTGATTTGTCTGTTAACTTCTGAGCTAAGTAATTGTTTAATCTTGTAGGGATTTTCGTTCTTCAGAATTCCAATAATAAATTAATATAACTGCTTTCATGAATGCATACTCACTTGTATGATCTCCGACATTTTAAGCTATACTGTAGTAGTTGTAGTATGTATGACTGCGTTATCTGCGCGCTGATTGGTCAATTCCTATCCAATCAGCGCCTGGGGAACATTCTAGAAAATTCTCGTGTTGTTAGCTGTACGTTGATTGTCTAAATTTAATCCGATCAGCGCTAGTCAATACGTAGATTACTTTGCAGAAGCTTCTCATGTAGAAACTACAAAGCGACTAACGTTGTTCCTATTTCGCCTTCGCTTCGGTGATTTCCTGTTCAACCGTGTTCTGATTTGTGGACTTTTGTTTATTTATCGTATGCAAGTTACTATTTTTTACTATATAAAGTGTTGTCAAATCATTGTTTTACGAATACTGCATAATAATTTGGTGTTCATGTTCAATACGAAGTGTTTGAAAGTGCTATTTTATTTCAATTTCTCCCACTGCATATAATAAAAATTAATTTAATGGAAACTAAAATTGAACATGTATGTTAACCAATTAAGTAGATGGTTACACTACATTGATACTTAAAGATTTCAAGGTATATCTAGTAATGTACATTGATGTAGGATTTTTATTATATTTAACTACTTTCAAGGCTGTAAAATTTGCAATTTGACGCTATTCGACTTTGGTTTACATAATTAGTATAAACATGATGTTAGTTTTATTTCCCTTTCATTGTTAAGTTAGCAGTGATATTTTCCTATTCATCATGCATATTTTTTTTCTACCGCTTTAAAGTCATTCTCCGGCAAGTCAGTTGGCAGCTCCATGTCCTGGAAGCGAAAACATCAATAATAATAAAACAGAAAACACGGACTTAGATTCTAATAATCTAGCAATTTGTTTGGCATGTGGTTCTTATGAAAATCACGTAAAGAATGAGATTTCACCAGAATCATCAGCATTTAAACTGGATACTATCGCTCCACGTGCTACTCATCCTGGTCGAGGCTTAACATTAATGCCAGTTCATAGTTTAAATGTTTGGTCTATGGTACATCATGATACACTAGTCATATCGTTAAAAGCATTAGAAATGTTGGAAGAAAGACTTATCGCTGCACAGACTGTTGTAGTTCGTGATGAGTCCAACGAAGCGCCGTATTTACATCCTACAACTCCTGACTGGTTCACTGCTGAAGTACAAGGGCAAGCAAATGACTATTTAAATACATCATTTGAGAATAGACATTTTACCGATGTTATAGGCTCATCAAAATGGCGAAAAGATACTCTCTAACTTTATGACCAATGTACAGCTTTGATTTATATTATTTCTGAAACTAATAAATCTTAATCCTACTAGAAGCTTTTTTTTTCATCTAGAAAGAAGCATACCTATTACATAATGCAGTGCCTTTTCTTCTGTGTTCTCTAACAGGTCTTTTGATGTCCATAAGGAAGCATTTAGCTGAATATGATATTTTGCTAAAATAATAAATTCAGCTTGTTTGAAGTGACCTTAATTCTAGGGTATAAAGTTGTTCCAAGTCGTAATTAGACTGAGTGATGTTACGGTTGGTTCGCTTGCTAAGTGTAAACAATTTTTCCTCCTTGATTCGTCCAATAATAACAATCCGAACCACTTTAAACAGCCCAATTTAAATTATAAGTGCTGCGTCTTTTAATTTAGGGATTTCGGTCAACTATCCCGTCTCGTAAGTAGTTATCACAGCCATATAGTGTCATTGAATAATGCTCTTAGACGTCTGATAGCAGCTGTAACTTCCCAGCTCTGCACACCTGAGCATAGAATTTCTTGATGGCACTGAAGCGAAAGCTGTTTTAGTGAAGGATCTTTTGACCGTGAAGTGTGTTATTATGAAGCTCAGGATACATCTGCTTAATGCTGATTACTTACGAATCTTTATGGGAAGTTTCTGTCGTGTTACCTCCACACTTTTTTATTTAAGGCAAACTAGTTACCGTATCATCCTGAATATGAAAATAGACTAGCATTATCCAATAACGTTTCAATGTATTTTAAGTCTTCAGGGTGACTAACTATGTTGAACTACATAAAAATCCTTTATGTAATAATTGGTTGTCTATGACATTAAGCGAACTGAAAATGTCAGGAGGCAATACTTCTGCTTGTTTAAGGCTAAACGACATGTAAACTGAATAGAAAGGAATATCATTACTTTTGGTGTGTGTTTTAGTAGGCTGCTTCATACTGTTCTCCTGGCTAGTATAATAAAGTTTTCACTTATGTTTTTAGTAATAAATCATGATTATTTTGAATAAATCAATATTCAAATCAGCGAGCACTCTGTTGATAAAGTCAAAGCTAATATATTTTACAGTCAACTTAACCTTGAGGTAGCATAAAATAGAATCGTTGTTACACTAAAAAGAAACACAACTGTACTATTTATTCTGTTTTCAGTTGTCGACCTACAAGTCAGTTAACAGTAAATCTCCATCTTCAAGATTTTGTCCGCTCGTAGGTACAAAAGTACGTTTAAAAAAAAGATGCAAAACTTTTTATATTATAAGCTCTCTCTATATCTGTCGTCACAGTGTTATGAATTAGGGATAAACGGATATGCTATCAAGAAAAAAGTTTTACTGTCATAAGTTGTGAATTTAGTTTATAAGAGGACAAATGTCAAGAAAAAACTGACCTGAAGTGTATACTCAACAATCAGTTCAGTAGTTATTGTAGAATACAAACTGAGGTGTGTACTAAAGAATAACTGTCTAGGTAGTTTGGATACGCGCTACTGCCCAGTTGAAACCAAAACAAAGTGATTGGGTAAATGACGGTTATAATATTCGTCATAAATATAAATGTACATGACGGAGCTTTGATTATGTAAATTATACCAGGCCATAACTATACCAGAACATTCGAAACCAAACACATCGACTCAGTGCATTGACAAGAGCGTGGGTAATCAAGCTAGCTTTCGCTAAGATTGACTGAAGTCGACGGTACCAACAGGCTGATGGTCGTAGACATGGGCTCAGGATACAAAATGAAGGAAAAAGAGAAAATTTTGGCATACATGTAGTACGAGGGTAGTGTTTTATCACGTATCCGTTGTTGCATGGGTCGTTAGCTGAGAAAACGTACAGGTTGGCCTACGCGGCGACCTGGAAGCGACACGGTAGTCTCATGCGTACCTTGTGAGCCTGCGATCTCATCCGAATTCAAGGGCGGCGTGTAATGATGGTCTGGACGTGAGACCGTAGTCTCATCTTAGATATTGCAGATGACGCGTGCTGTTGACTGGAACGTGAGGATGAGGTCTCAGAAGTATCCAGCGTGGGGTCCAAAGTTGATGTAGCGATCCCGCTATTAGGCTTGATGGGTCTAGCATTTGGTCTCAGATTAGCAGGTAGGCCATTGTCATCGATGTGTGCCGGCTTGAGACGATCAATGCTGACGATTTCGACGCTTTCATGTCGATCAATATTGAAGGTCGTTTCATGACGAGAAATCACGTGAAAAAGTCCTTCGTAAGGTCTGAGTACCGAATTGACTCGTATGAAAACATGTGAACAGGTATATAACTCACGAGGAATAGCGTCCTATTGATGCTGTTTTCGAGGCAGCGTTCCCATGTATTCAGACAATCGTTGGACGTAGTCCTATTTGTTTGGGCTATCACTGCTCCGTGGTGTGGAAAATTCAGGCAGACACAATGTCGTTCCGTATACCAAATTCAGCAGCAGGACATTGAATATCTGACTTTGAGCTCGCTCTGATACCTAAGAGGACGAGTAGTAACGTTTCGTACCAATTCTCTTTATCGTGTGCTCGAGGAGCACCTTTACGTTGGTAGTGAAACCATTCAACTAAACTATTCGAAGCTGGGTGGTAGGCGTTTTTGCTTATGCGCTCCGTACCAAGTAGCCGGGTCAGCGATGAGAATACTTTGGACTCGAACGGTTGTCCTTGGCCAGTTGTGATAGTCGAGGGACAACCGTAATGCGCTATCCACGTTCTACTGTTTCCGCTGTAATAGAAGCGATGGTAATAGGTTCAGGCCATCTTGTGAAACGATTGATTCACGCGAGTATGGGATCATACCCATGCGATGGTGGCGATGGTCCTACAATGTCAATATGAACATGGTCGAAGCAAGCATCATGCCTAGCAAATGTGCCGATAGGGGCGGCTACGTGCCTATGTAAACGTTGCTTCACCTACAGACGGGCATCTTCATTCGTGTAGGGCCGGACGTATCGTGCAGCGATGAGATGTAACGCGGCTGCGATACCTGGACGAGACAATCCATGAAGGGCATCGAAGACGAGACGACGATCAGCAGAAAATAGGTCGGAGTAAACCGGCAGAGTTGTCACAGAGGATAGTAACTGAGGTGGTAGCTAGTGGTACTTCCTGGCACCGAAGGGATGTAGATTTTCGTGCTTCTGTACAGGAGGGATCGTTTGCTTGAGCAGCGACCATAGAAGGAAGATCAAGCACCGGTAAAGTAACTGCATTCACTCGAATACGTTACAGAGCATCAGCAACATAGTTCAACTCGCCTTTAGTATAACGAAGTTCTGCACTCTCGTGGTAAGTAGCGGTCAGACTTGGTATGCAAAGTATACGTTGGAGGCTTATGGTCGGTGAAGAGAATAAAGTTACGAACTTCTACTGCATGCCGAGAATGTTTGATGGCACAGTAGGTTGCTGGCAGTTCACGACCAAAAGCGCTCTATCTCGTATCCGTGGGAGTGAGGCATCGTGAGAAAAATTCGAGAGGTTGCCAACTCCCAGAGATATTCTGTTGCACACCAGCTCCTATAGCAAAATCTGATGCATCGACCGCTATTCCAAGCGTGGCCTTCGGGTCATGATGGGCGAGGAGCGTGGTTTGAGTTAAAGCTTTTTTAATCTCGGAAAATGCAGAACACGCTGCATCATTCAGTTATAACTTACGTGGATTACCGCGAAATAAGTCGGTAATGGTCGTAAATATTCTGCCGCGTGAGGAATAAAACGTCGGTAGAAGTTGATTAAACCGAGAAAAGCCTTCAGTTCCTTGAGTGAGGACGGTACAGTGTACTTCGTGGCGTGTCCTCGAGCAGAGCAGTGATCGTAAGCTAAAAATGTGCTGGCAGTGACCCGAGCCACACTTCCCTGACTATGTCACAGTCGGATGTCCTAGGTCCTGCCAAAGATTGCAGGTGCTTCAGGTGGTGGACCGGTTTAATATCATCCAGGGGGTGACGTGCTAACAGTTTCCTCAATCGTTCCTCCCTCGATTGGAGGTGTTTCAAAATCGCCTGTTTGAGACGATCTTAAATATCCGGCAAGTTACAATTGAGGATAACCTCTGGAACAGCATCTAAATGGTCTCAGGTAGAGACTACAGAGCATTGGTGTACATTTGCCGCTGAATCGTGATGCGGTGTATCTCGAATTGAGATTCCAGTGCCGCGGAGCAGACTTCTGAATCGTGGGGGATAAATGTAACGGGTCGAAAATTAAGGACCTGTAATTGGGAGTCTGTTGTGTTATTGTCATTTTTAGGTCTATCCACCATTATAAAACGCTGTTGCAGATATGATATGCATAAGTAAGAAAATATCGATATATATTACTCAACATTTAAAAGAGTACAAAAAGTGGATAGAGAAATCACATACTCACCGTAGTTGATGCGTGTTCGTTGTTGTCGCTCACGAAATCTAGTGAGATCAAAAATACTAGTCGCTAGATTACCAAGTAACATCCCGTTAAATCCGGAAATCATAAGGAAAACTATGAATGGATGAGAAGGATCGAGGATTGCGAGTAACTCGCTTGGCGCGATAGTTATGGACTCTAGTACAGTTAAATAAAAAGGGTTACAACAGAGCAGTTACGGTTATAACTTTTTACAACAATAACTGTCTCCATTTCAGCAATTGTGTTCTCTCTAGGAACAAAGTTTCCGTTGATATTAGTGCTCTAATCTGCGCAATCAAGCGAATAGATTTCGTCCAATACTACGAACTTCTAGTGTTGCAATAACCTTACAAATGAGAACTTAAGTTCGGTTCTGGCTTATCGTATACTCAGAGATGATTTTTGTTATCAATATATCTAATTTTGTCTCTCCATTCAGGCTGATTATCCAAGAGGACATTGTGAGAAAGTTCAACAACCGAGATCAAATCGTTGAACACTTATCCTTTGTAGAGTCGTTCAAAATGAGACTGGAGGTTTACAGCACTAGAAATCACAAAGATCAATATGGGCCTGTCATTCTCCTACATTTATCGCTGAAGATCGAAACAAGTACACACCGATGGATTTCTTAGCGCTCACACATTGTTATTTCCGTGCTGTTCCTATTCTTTGGTTATATCCAATAAGCAGTAGTATTGCCACTGGGTTGCATCAGTTCCAGCGAATTTTGTAGTTATTTGTCAGTTTCAGTCTATTGTGGTGTGTCTGTTTCAGGATTGTTTAGCTTCTGTGTCCAGAGACTATCAGATGGTCCAGCAGAAATTTGCTTGGTGAGAATGTGATGTCGTAGCAGGATCGTTTTGTAAAGGTGACTTGTTATAGTTATGTTGTGTATTTTCAAAGAACCACCTCTTATTCTCTATATTTGGTAGAAAGAGAGCAATTTTAATTGTTAGATTTTTGTTCGTAAGACTTGTTTCCTTTCCTCGATCATCCACTTCACTGTCTGTTTCCGGAATTTACCTCAAAAGTTCGCGAGCAGTAGCAACATTGTGAAGTTTGATCTAAGGCTGTGAGTACGTTCTGGACAATCCAACGAAGAAATCTGTGATGGCATCTGATTCTCCCCACTTCTCTTAGACTCACATAAATGTTTCGAGCTCCTGCATAAATTTGCATCGACGTGAACTTCTTTAGTCGCGCCTTATACTTTTGGGATGAAGTTCAAAGTCAGCATTCGTGCGTTTTTATGTGCTACTAAGATAAGGGATTCAACCTATTAATGTGGACTTGAGATGTTGTGACTAAGATACAATCAAAAAATTGAGAATAACGTGGTTTGGTGGTTTCGCCTAATGCGAGAAATCGCTGACCACATCAATAACGCAGATGGTTTTTTGCGTAGAGAACTAAGAGTTTTCGCTCATTTCAGTGCATGCTATTACTCCTTCACAGAACCTGGTATTGTAAGCTATCTCACAGAACCCTAATAACTTGATAGCCATTATTGATATCTACCTATTGTAAACAAAATTGACAATTCATTTATTCATTTAATTTTCATAGTTAAAGCAAGTGTTCTATTTATATAGCAAAATATGTCTATAACTAGAAATGACTAAAAATTTGTGTTAGCTGCAGTCAATTTATAAAACCATATCCATATGTCTGGCGGATATTCTAAGTTATATGTATGATATTGGATATTTTGATATTCTTTCGACAAGTTTTAAACCACTGTTGAGTGCATTGGTTGGCACAAAAATAAATCTTCACCTCTACCAAACACCTGGGACCGTACCGAAAGAACGAGAATTGAGAGCAAAGAAATCACTTGGCTCATACTAGCTCGTGAAAGAGATATTGGAAATAGAATAATCTTGCATTTGAATTTGCATAGAGCTAAATTCATTTTGTCTTATGTGACGAATAGCAAGTAGCTGTTTTCTTCTGAACAACAGCAACAGTCACACCAGTAGCCAATATCCATGTATTGCAATATCAAACAAGCTACCATTATGTAACTTTATTCTTCTTCTTAGTAGGATCGAAAATCTCAGTAAGACGGTTCTTTCTCTGACACATGAAGGTATGTTAGGCTTTTAAGGCAAACTGATCTTGTGTAACACCTATAAAGTAATTATTGTTGCGTCAGTAACAATTTGACTTTGCCTATAAACTAGCAGGCCGCGCCTACCACACTGTTGTTTAAGAAGAAATATTATGCATGTCATTAGTTTTTACTATTCACCTAAACTACATGCATATTCTCTTTGGTAGCAATAGTAAATACCTGTTTACTTTCAAACGACAGCAACAAACACATTATCAGATTTTCTAAAGACGTTACAATAAGAAACAGGTTACCTCCTCTCGGTTTCATTCTTCACCTTAGGAGGATCGAAAGTTTAAGTAACACTGATACTTCAGGGTCGCATAAAGCTTAGTGGAGCTTTCAAAAACAAGTGAGCTTGTAAGCAAACTATTACAACTCTAACTTATGAAATTTATGTTGTAAAGCAAGACACTTTCGATTCTATAGGGTACAAGAAACACATGCAGCGTTTATATTTATTAATACCCGTTCCATAACCGTACCACTAAGTGATACTCAGCTAACCAACTTGACATTATCATGCTGGTGCTGCTTCAAAATGAATGAGAGCGAAAACTTTGTTGGAAGAATGTATCGACCTTCTAAACGCCAGAAAGTTAAGATGATCTAGCGGTCATTACAACTGCCACACCTGGAGTATAACCAGACATTACCAGCCTGATACTTCAACACTTCATAATTGATTTTAAGCAAGTGTGATAAAACTCTGTGATTTATTGACGCATTCATTCTGCCAGACGTCCGTGTTTGTGTCAGAGTATAGTAAACAATCACACAAACATTTCAACCTCAGATTTAAATGATTGATCATGCCATCGATAAGCTTATCATGACAGAAGGGATGTTTTCATCGTTAATGATATGGCCAGTAAAAATTTCTGGTGCAACTGTATGTCTAGTTTAAATCACTTCAAGACAGATGACTGCTAAAGGTCAATACGAGAATTGCGGGTCATGTTAAATAATTGGCTATTAACTTTCAGATCAATAGCCTGCTTTCACAGGTTTAAGACTTTCACTAGGGCTTCTTTAGGTTCGCCACTTCATTGAAGTAGGATAAAATTAATTTGGAGTAAGGTGAACATAATAATCAATCAATAAATGTAAAGTGAAACCTTATAAGTAAAGCTTAAACCAAACTAATTCTTACAATTTAGTTTGCATGAAGCTAAAATTAAATTATAAGTGACTTTCAATACTCTAAACATCCGCGCTTATTATAACGAGCACACATTTAACCCATGTTCATACACAGTTTTGACTTATAACTTCATAAACTGAAATGACAATCTACAATTTACTGCTTACAAGAGGTCAAGAATTTTAATTACCCATCAGAAGGAGCTGCCCAGACGAGTTTAACATACTACTAAGTAGGTAATCTTCAGTTCCCATTCGAACAAACGTAGAAAAGTTACGACCAAAACAGTCGAAAGGTTATTCCTTGGACAAATCTCCATGTGAAACAAGCAACTTGCATCCTCCATGGAAGTCCGTTCTCGATTGAAATTTCATAACACACTCTTCACCCAGTGACTGTCGAGAGTATGGAGAGTAGCTCAAAAAAACATAAGGAATTCAGCCAAGAAGAACTCATCTATTCATTTTCTATTGGTGCCTGATATATTAATATAAGAAATGTTCCTTACCTTTTTCAGAGTAATATACTTCATCATCTACTGCCTTGAGATAAACGTGCCCATTTGAATTAAAACATATAAATTCTTGTATAACTATCAGTCATGGTCAGGATCGGTTCATTTGAGTTGCTGGACTGCCTCATTGATTGAACGTTAAGAAATACCTGAGACCATTGAGAAACAAAAAGAAGCAAGCGCAAAAAATAAGTAGATTTATGTTAGCTTATAATAAGGATACTAGACGACGAAAAATAGAACCTTAATGATGCACGTTTCATGCTATCTAATGTTTATCTAGAGTCATCGAAGCATCATATGTTGAAGGCTTTTCCGCTCAGAACGTAACTGTCCCAAGTATATTTATGTACCCAGGATATTACCTGAAGCAAACAGGGATCCATTACTACCATTACTACCCCGTTATGCTAAATCTTCTCCATCTACATCTATTGAAGCATTTTTCAAACATAATTGAGGATTGAGTAGCTGGCGGCCGACAAATGACCTTGGGTAGCACATGTTTCTTAATGAGTATAGGTAAGTGTTTTATTATTGGTCGTATCGTAAGAAAGTTATTTATCACAAGGTTAAATCATGATTACAATCCAAATTTTTCATCATACTGAACTGTACTTTATGGCTACTTGTTCAAGCAAAAAGGGGGAATAAGATCGCATTTAGGTTTCAGAAATTGATCCACCAAGTGGTCTCATTTTTTGGCATAACAATGTAAATAATGCGACTTCTCCCTATAATTCTCTCATTGAATATAAATTTTTCCAAATTAACTTTTTGAATGTCTACTTTCCATAACCTATCACCAAATTGTCTACTTTTCCACCAAAACAATCCTTAAATCTGTCAACTTTCTTGAGCGCACACCTTAAATTGTCAGATTTCTACTAGAATTAATGAATGGGTGTACATTTTACTTGAAATTTTCGCCTTTTATTTCCCAGATCAACCGAAATCAATATGGCAGTTCGTTGGAAAACAATTTTCAAAGTAATGTCAAAGTAATTACATTCAAAAATAGTAAAACATCAACATTATGCTCAATCTTAATCGGTAAAGAGTTAATGTAATGTTTAAGCACCTATTTCAAGAAAGTTTCTTAGCTCCAACAAATTACTCGTATATTTCAACGTCCACTGAGTTTGTATAGTTCTATTGAACTAGGTGCAACTTCAATGTTTCATGTGTGTTAATAAACATGTGTTTGACAGAACACTAACAATAATGGTAATAGCCACAAAATCATCGCAAAGACCAGATGATCACATAAAAGCGTCAAGGAAAGATTCAGAATGATAATAATAATTTCCTTTCGATAATAACGTTTGTTCAATTTGTATCTTATATCGTAACAGAACCCTTGAGTAACGACACTGTACACTTTTGAGCGATCTTTTTCTCGGATACTGGTCTGTAAAAACTGAGATGCTCTTGCATAAGAGAAACTGTTATTTAGCCTCATTTCTTTTATTGTTGTGGAATCTAAACTCCATAGGACTACCTTCTGCTCCAGTCTCCATCAAGGTGAATTCGACTTCCGACTTTAGTTTCTCCAGGTATGATAAAAGAGACCCGATGGATGTTCTCAGCTGGTTAACTATCAACCGTCTATATAATAAACCAACTTTAAATCCAGTAGTCTCACCTCTCTCTTGTCTGTCACTGCAGATGCATATTTTCGACCTTCAGTTCCTCTTCAGTCTGTGAAAAGAGTTATGGTCTTGTTCATCTACTCCTAATTTTCTATTTAGATGGATGATGTAATGTGGTTGTTTTATCAATAACATCGTCCGTTTCATATTGCAAGAAGACTCAGTAACCTCAGTTGACAGTTTTGTGATGTCAACGCTTATATATGAAAGTCTCCAGTATTTATGACAGTTTCAAATTCAACTTACTCATCTAAGTTGAAAATGTTACTGGGTGTTGAAGCATTGACTGATCGCTCGAACCTTCTAGCAGCGTTTTTCAAATGCTTATTTACACGAACACAATTACAAAAAGATTCTCACATATAAAGGTTTGTAAACCTGAAGGTTACGTCAGGACGACCTTGAGTTGTCAACTATTGTAGCTAACTCGGAGACAACAAAAACTAAAAAAACGATTTACTGTCAGAAATTGGGACAAACAGGTAAAACTTCTATACTTTCTCTCTTATGAGGTTTAAACAATGGTTCTGAGATCAAAAAATGAGAAAAAAGCACATTAAAACTCAGTCACATGGGAAAGTTTCGGAATTATGTACTGTGAAACTATTAACTATTCGGTGCACATCTCAGTGCGATGTATCCTCATTTGGGATAGTAGCATTTGATAGCAGACGAAATCGCCATAATACATCTTATGGTTTGGGGTAATAAATCGTCCGGAAGCGCGTCACGCCCATTAGTTCAACCAAAGTGTAGAATAATCCGGTTCCGAAATGGCGTTCATAGTTTGGTGTAATAGTTTGTAGGCAAGCAAAGATTGAGGTCTACCGTTTGGCGAAAGAAAGTTCAGTGGTTTCGTCAGTGATGTTTGTGGTGAGTATTGCTTTAGACCATCGTATGAAACGATTGATACGTCTTAAGAATTAGGTTAATCATTTTCATCTCTTCTGTATATTCGCCATAATAACTTGTTTTCGAAGTTTTCCAAAATCAGGATCCATATTACGGAGACTTATTTGCTTTTCGAGAATTACAATAAAACATTCGTAAACTGTACAGGTTTGAGACATCAGAGTTTATCGTTAATAAACTATTGATGTATTTGCACGTTATTTCCCAGTCACAAAAACCCCTCGAATTCCCCAGTACAGTCGAGAATCGACTGTTTAATCGGGTAAGTTGTAAAGTGGTAATAAGATGAAAACAGCGAACTATCATTTTGCAGCACAGAATTTCTACTTGGGTGATGCTTTATTTATTGACAAAAAAAATAAATATTTAAAATTTAGTTACATTTATCTGACGAACGTTTTTGTATGAAAGACATATTCATCTCTGTGGTGATATGTTTGTCTTTTATAAATGTTCCAATGTGTTATTAGCTTTTCCATTCTTCCCCACAACAAAACGTTGCATATAAGATTCTGGCTTTTGTTGATAAAAAGAGTGAAATTTCATTTTCATAAAAAGCAGATATATAAATAGTTTTATGTTAAGTGATTGCAGTCCAGTTAGATGGTTTCTACAAGATTTATCAACTAGATAGAATAAAATCAATGAACACTGAAAAAATGTTTTTTGTGTTTAGTCTTCTTCTGCACATTTCCTTGGTTGTTTCTTAATCTGATTTATATAGAATTTTGCTATTCTACATACATTCCCTTACAGTAGTTGAGTGAATGGTATGAGTAAGGTAGAATTTTGTGATAAACAGGACACAGCATAAGTGACTCATTATACATATTTGTAATAAAGGAAGATTATAAAGTATCATCATGCCCAATTATAACTTTAAACGTTCCATGTACCTATACTTTCTCTATAAAAAAAAGAACATATTGCTAACCATTTCAAGTAGGTTGGAAGAAAGCGAAGGGCGGCCAGACCAAAACATGGCACAAATCCATGAAGTCATTGACAAGTGGACTGAGTCATGTTGGTATATGTAGACTACCTGGTTGGGGTCCGCGAGATGAAAGTCACCAATGGTTAGAGACCTTGAAAGACATGGCTCAAAATCGTTTGCAATGGCGCAAGTGCATCCATTCGTTGTGCTCTCTCAAATCATAATCTTCTGGAATCGTCAGCACCTCTACCTTTGTCTTTTTAACCTTATCTCACTGAATTTAACTTCTTGAATAATATCTTCAAAGCCTAGTCTTCTTCATTACCATTAATACCTCTTCTATCTTTATCACTATGGGATTTAATTTTACATTTGCGTCTCTGTGCTAATGTGGTATGGCAACATGAACTTATGTACATACGTACGAAGTTCTTACGTTGCATCTGACTGACTGAGACATCACGTCTTCACAAAAGCCTAGTCTAATCGCTTACGACACCACTCTTGAGGCGTACAGTATTAACTCAGTATCTCTGTTCCATATCTTGTTTCTTCTTAAATTAGTACTGGTTCGCTTACTTACCTTATATCACTTGTATGATGCAGTAGTTTTATACTATCTATCTGTTCGTATTATTTCATTTGACCACATTGATCGGATGTTTAAGATTTTTACAAGAGTCTTATTTCCTTCGTTAGAGAGTTCTATTTCTGCAAACCAAATATTTGATTTGTGATGTAAAACACTTCATCATTTATATTAACAAACTTTCTAGTTTACACAAAATACATCCTTAACGCAATTTATTCAGCTTCATCATATGTTTAATTCTAATAGTAAAACTAAACTTTTACTCTATGTTTTAGGGTTTCAAGGTTTACTTTGCCATTATCTACAAGACAATAGTCTATTGTACTGTAAAAATTCCAAAGAACAAAAATGATACTTTCTTCTTCTGTACCCAAACGTAAAAAAGCAGAGAAAGAACTTTTTAAAACTACTCATACTATAGAATCAAATGAATTCATTTGTAAGGTACAAACTACTTTAGGAATAAATCATTTGATTTTCAGTTAGTAAAATCATGTGGTAATTATTTATTCACTGGAATAACAGAACAAGACGAAGAAGTTTTCGTATCGATCCCCGAAAGGTTTCGCAATACATTCTATTTTGCTCAAGGTGAATTTGTTATCTGTTCACCATTGGATAATAAAAAGGTGAAAGGAGAAATTCGGGCTGTATTACAGAAGGACAATATTAAAACATTGATTGATGAAGGTCGATGGTAAGTGTATGATTTAGTTTACTATTATCGATAGTGTTATGAAATACTATGTTGTTCATTAATAGGTGGTCGATATTTAGATGCTACAAGTAATCTTAGCTTATGTTCTTTTGGAAAGCAATAATAACAAAATGCTAGTGTTTTCTGTTGTTTCAACTACTACTAACCATGATAGTGATTTTTCATTCGGAAATATTTTGTGGGATTTGTTAAATTCACACTGCTGATCACATAGGTTAAGATGTTTCAGACAGACAGATACAACGCAGAACTTCGTACATAAGTACATCAGTTCAGGTTGCCATACCACGTCAGCACAGAGACGCAATTGTCAGCTCAAATCCAAGAGTGATAGTGATAGTAGAAGTATTAGCGATAATGGAGAAGATTAGGGAGCGAAAATATGATTCGAGAAGTATAATTCAGTGAGATAAATTTAGAAGGAGAAAGGTAGAGATTATGAGGAATTCGGAAGGTTAGAATTACAGAGAACACAAAGAGTGGATGCACCTGCGCCATTGCAAACGATTCTGAGCCATGTCGTTCAAGGTCTCTAACCATTGATGACTTTCGTCTCGCGGACCCCAACCAGATAGCCTACATCTACCAACATGACTCAGTCCACTTGTCAATGACTTCATGGATTTCTGTCATGTTTTTGGTCTGGCCGCCCCTAGCTTTCTTCCAACCTACTCCTAAACCACAAAACATAGCTCGTCAAGGCAGTCGGTGTTTAGCCATACGTAACACATGTCCCAACCACCTCAACTAATGATGTTTCACTACTTCATCTATTGATCTACCATCCTTACATAGTACTCGTTTCCTAACGACTGCATCGCTTATACAATTGTCCCAGGATACACCCGTATAATATCTTTCATCTTAGCGCCAAAGCAATCTTTGTATTGTAAGTGACAATGAACTAGCAAATGAGTTCAAGTCTAGCTTGTAAATACCAGTCATTTTTGACTATCAGGTTTAATATGTTGTTCCCTCTTCATATTTCGTATGTTTTTTCTATGTTCTTTCGATACTAACTTCAATTATTACGGTACGAAAAAATTCATTGGCAATGATTTAACCAATTATAAATTTATGTCATCGCAAACTGACAAAATGTTTTGTTATTCAAATATTGTCCCTCTATTTTTCAATATGTATGTATATGAAAAAAATAGGAGTTTGATCTGTCTTCACTTTGTATTCCCCTCAACTATTATTTGCTAGAAGTAGACTCTTAAATAAAAATAATCATTTTGTAAATTGAGGGTTCTATGAGAAATTCTTCTTGAGTTTGAAATGACGAATACATGAACTGTTTTAATCTTTTCGAGGTGTGTATGATATCCTTGAAAATAAGTTAGTTTTTCTAAATGACTTTCTAGTGTATTGCCAGGAGGGCAGCCGTTTATCTACATTTTACTCCTGTTCGTATTCTGTATCCTTGACTTCCAAATAATTCAAAGATATCCAAGATTATCATTCTACAGCAAACAGACTCATGTCAAACTTGTAAATACCGTTCGATTCATCACTTCAAAAGTAATGCAGTAGGTCTGTAACTACTTATAATTTATAAGTAGTACGAATCGTAAGACAAAAGATATTAAGACATTGTGTTTTTGAGGCGATTCATTTTTGCACATTATCATTTAAGTAGCACAAATTGCAAAAAGCAACAAGTTAGGCCACTTGAATGATTCATCGTTATCATACTTTTTCTCTACTGCTACTTTAGAACACGATGAAAACTAACTAATTTTCTCCATGATCACTATCGACCAACTTCAAGTTTATATAATTATATAATAATTTATTATAAAACTACAAATCAACCTAAGCATTTAGAAGACTAATCTTCATGAACACCTGTCCTCAAGCACTTTTCTTCTATCCTTCATGGCTGCTTCTTTCTCCACGTAATTGTTAATTAGGCGATATACATTTCTTGATAATCACCAATAGGATATGCATCAAACCGAACACTGAGTCTGATAAATGATACTGTTATAATTTAGATACTTTATGGCACATATACCCAATCTTTTAATACTTCTTTGCTTGAAAGTTCATATGTAGTTAAATTCTGATGTATCTGCAAATGAATTATATGGGAAAGTAACAGAATCATTAGCTAAAACGAAACGTAACCCTTATTATCACATTTTATTCGATAGACCAAATGTTTTGAATGAGTTCTTACCATACTACTTATATCCACCAAATTTAAATGATTAAAAATGATTCCAACCCTCACTCCAATAACTTCAAACCCAGTGTATAGTTGCGCTTACAACAAATATAACTTTGCTTACTAATTTCTGTATTACCTTTATGCCATTCTTGTACTTTTTAATTCAATTTGTCAGATAAAATCTAGTAGTATTAGTAGTAGTAGTATCCAAAATAATCATCGTTTCAATTGAATCGTAATAGTCTGAACATGTTTTCAATTGCTAATTGTTCTGTTGAAAAAAATACAATCAGTGTTATGATTGATAAACTGATTACAGCTTTTCAGTTGCTTTCTGATTGATTGCCTAACGTTTAAATATCTTTTCATTATATTCAAACTATCAAATAAGTTTCACCACCTTTTTCAATTAATTTATACTTAACATTTATTTTATCGTTATTTTTTTTTGTAGGCCGGAAACCTTTTCTGTAAATATTTCAAAAGAATCCTCAATGAAAAATAATAGTTACATCCCAGAAGATATGCTTCCTTCATCTTCTGACAATACTGACACAGAAAATGATTGTATATCTGATACTAACTGAAAATTATATAAATATAAATATATATATGTATATGTATATCAGTTTTGTGGGGTTTACATTTTATCATCACTTGCCCCAATAATAAGATCGTTAAGTGGTTTGAGAAACACTTTTTAGAATTCCATAGTGTTGTTCTTTTTTGGAAATCTCGTTTCGTTTATTTTTACTTTCCGTTGACGCGATTGAAGGGTCTGTGTCTTTTTTATCAATTGTAGATTATTTCAATAGGATTTATTACTTTTTGATATAAATCAATTTTAATTAATACTGAGAGGTAACCAACCGCCTAAATTATTTAATTTTGAGGGTTGAAAAATTTATATCGAGTTCTGTTAATTAGCACCACCTCTTAAAGTTTCGTTTCCATTTTTTTTCTACTTCTGTTATAAGTTAAGAAGTCGGATTTATTGTGAACATGGTTTTACACGGTAAGTAATGTTAGGTGAAGTAGATAATGTATTAAGATTGTGAGTGTTCAAATATATAACCATATATTAGCTATAAGTGGGATGAAATTATGAAACTGTCACACTGGAGTTTGTAATAACTATATTGGCCTTAACAAGTCAGTCAGTTGTAACGTAGAACTTCGTACGTACGTACGTACATCAGCTCAAGTTGGTGTATCACATTAACACACATAGATAGAATTCTCAATCTAGATTCAATAGTGGTAGAGGTTGTAGCAGTATTAGCGGTAATGGAGAAGATTAAGTTTAAAAGATATTATTCAAGAAATATAAAATTAGAAGTAAAAAGATAGATGTGATCACAAATTTAGACGATTACAATTTGAGGGAAGACAAGAAATCGATGCACCTGCACCATTGCAAACGATTCTGAGCCATGTCGTTCAAAGTCTCTAACCATCTGTAACTATCGTCCCGCAGACCCCAGCCAGGTAGCCTACACCTACCAACATGACTCAGTCCACTTGTCAGTGACTTCATGCATTTGCGCCATGTTTTGGTTTGGCCACCCCTAGCTTCCTTCCAATCAACTCCTACACCACAAAACATAGCTAGTCGAGGCAGTCGGTGGTTAGGCATTCTTAACACATGTCTCAACCACCTCAACTGATGAAGTTTCACTATTTCATCTATCGATCCGCTATCCTTACCTAGTACCCGTTTCCTAACGACAGCATTGCTTACTCGGTTGTCCCAGGATATACAAGTAACGCTTTGAAGACACGTATGGCCTAAAACCAGTAACCTACGAATATCCTGTTACAGGCCATGTTTCACAGCCATAAAATAGGACAGAGTGAACTGCTGCTCAGTAAACCCGTCCTTTGATCGGTAGACAGATATCTCACCTACTCCGTAAGTGACTCAAGTTGGCAAAAGCCAATCGAGCCTTCTGTATGCGCTCTTAGATTTCATCAAACTGTCTTAACAAGTGCTGAATAGAACCAGTTTAGTCGATTGTATTAAATACTATTCATGGATTAACATTAATAAATAGTATGTGAATATCATTTTTAGTTTCTCATTAGAAAAATAAACGAAATTCTAGGTTTTTGTAATAATAGTAATAATTTAAAGTACCTTTCTAATATGTGGCACATTTAATTTAATAGGGAAATAATTAGCGCTCGGAATTTATTAACATTGAAATGCCAAGGTGTTTGAAAGTCTGTTCATATTATCAATGGTCCATTCCTAAGGAATGTGTGTCCTCCAACTTCATAAATACTGGTACTATGAAAACAGTTATCGTATTCTAGGAACTTCATATTTCGGAGGTAAACAAAGTTTCAACAAGTAGTGCATGCTAGCGAAACAGTCATGGAAAAAATACTGATGCACCTGAAACCTAAAGCAAATCAATCGATGAAGCATTGAAAGTTCATCAGTTGAGGTGGTTGGGACATGTGTTACGTATGCCTAACCACCGACTGCCTCGACGAGCTATGTTTTGTGGTGAAGAAGTATGTTGGAAGAAAGTTGAGGGCGGCCAGACCAAAACATGGCAGAAATGCATGAAGTCACTGACAAGTGGACTGAATCATGTTGGTAGATGTAGGCTATCTGGTTGGGGTCCGCGAGATGATAACAATCGATGCTTAGAGACCTTGAACGACATGGCTCAGAATCGTTTGCAATGGCTCAGGTGCATCCACTGTTTGTATGCTTTTTAATTCTAACCTCCTGAATTCCTCATCATCTCTATCTTTCTCCTTCTAAATTCATCTCACTGAATTATACTTTTCGAATTATATCTTAATAGGATTTATTACTTTTTGATATAAACCAATTTTAATTAGCGCTGAGAGATAACCAACCGCCTAAATTATTTAATGTTGAGAGTTGAAAAATTTATATCGAGTTCTGTTAATTAGCATCACTTCTAAAAGTTACGTTTCCATTTTTTCTACCTCTGTTTTTAAATTAAGAAGTCGAATTTATTGTGAACATGGTTTTACACGGTAAGTAAGTTTAGGTGAAGAAGATAATGTATTAAGATTGTGAGTGTTGAAATATATGACTATAATGCAAGTCTATTATCTATAAGTGGGATGAAATTATGAAATTGTCACAACGGACCTTGTAATAACTATATTAGCCTTAACAAGTCAGTCATTTTTGACGTAGAACTTCGTACGTATGTACACCTTAGCACAGATAGATAGAATTCTAAATCCAGATTCAATAGTAGTAGAGGTTGTAGCAGTATTACCGATAATGGCAAAGATTAGGGTTGAAAGATATAATTAAAGAAGTATGTATCATCAAGTGAAATAAACTCAGAAAGTGAAAAGAGGTTATGAGAAATTCAGATGATCACAATTTGAGGGAAGAAGAAAAATGGATGCACCTGCACCATTGCAAATGATTTTTAGCCATGTCGTTCAAAGTCTCTAATCATCGGTGAGTTTGTCCACACTAGATGACCAGTCACATTTTCATTTCACTACCACGGATCAAGTTTGTCAGTCAGCCAGCAACAACGTGAAACTTCGGACGTACATAAATCAGTTCAAGTTTTCTTTCCACATTAGCACAGAGATGTAATTGTCAATTCAAACTCCATAGTAGTAGAGGTAGTAGAAGCATTAGAAGTAATCGTAGAGATTAGGATTCGAGGACATTATTCAAGAAGTATAATCTAGTGAAATATACTTAAGAAGAGAAAGATAAAAGTGATGAAGAATCTAGAGGATTAAGATTTAAGGGAACACAAACAATGGGTGAACCTGTGTCATTGCAAGCGGTTTTGAGCCGTGTCATTCAGGGTCTCCAACCATCGGTTACTTTCGTCTCACGGACCTCAACCACGTAGCCTACATCTACCAACATCACTCAGTCCACTTGTAAGTCACTTCATGCATTTCTGCCATGTTTTGGTTTGGCCGCTCCTATGTTTCTTCCAACCCACTCCTACACCACAAAACATAGCGCGTCGAGGCAGTCGGCTGTTGGCCATACGTAACACATGTCCCAACCACCTCAACTGATGAGGTTTCAATGCTTCATCTAATGATCTGCCACCCCTACCTGGAACTCGTTTCCTAACGACAGCATTGCTTACTCGGTTGTCCCACGATATACAAGCAATGCTTCTTAAACATCTATGATCGAATACTAGTAACCTACGAATATCTTCTACTCTTACTGGCCATGTTTCACAGCCATAAAGTAGGACAGAGTGAACTGCTGCGCAGTAGACCCGTCCTTTTGATGTAAGACGGATATCTTTCCTACGCCATAAGTGACGCAAGTTGGCAAAAGTCGATCGAGCCTTCTGTATGCGCTCTGAGATTTCATCAGACTGTCTTAACAAGTGCTGAATAGAACCAGTTTAGTCAATTGTATTAAATACTATTCATGGATTAACATTAATAAATAGTATGTGAGTATCATTTTTAGTTTCTCATCAGACAAATAAACGAAATTCTAGGTTTTTGTAATAATAGTAATAATTTAAAGTATCTTTCTAATATCTGGCACATTTAATTTAATAGGGAAATAATTGGCGCTCGGAATTTATTAACATTGAAATGCCAAGGTGTTTGAAAGTCTGTTCATATTATCAATGATCAATTCCTAAGGAAAGTGTGTTCTCCAACTTCGTAAATAGTGGTACAATGAAAACAGTTATCGAATTTTATGAACTTCACATATCGGAGGTAAAAAAAGTTTCAAGGATTAGTACAAACAAGCAAAATAGTCATGGAAAAAATAGTAATGCACCTGAAACATAAAGCAAATCATAGATGAGGTAGTGGAACTTCATCTGTTGACGTGGTTGGGATATGTATTACGTATGCCTAACCACCCACTGCCTCCACGAGCTATGGTTTGTGGTGTAGGAGTATGTTGGAAGAATGTTAGGGGCGGCCAGACCAAAACATGGTAGAAATGCATGAACTGACTGACAAGTGGACTGAGTCATGTTGGTAGATGTAGGCTACGTGGTTAGGGTCCACGAGACGAAAGTCACCGATGGTTAGAGACCTTGAACGACATGGCTCAGAATCGTTTGCAGCGGGGCAGGTGCATCCACTCTTTGTGTGCTTTTTAATTCTAACCTCCTGAATTCCTCATCATCTCTATCTTTCTCCTTCTAAATTCATCTCACTGAATTATACTTTTCGAATTATATCTTTGCTCCCTAATCTTCTCCATTACTGCTAATACTTCTACTATCACTCTTGGATTTGAACTGACAGTTACGTCTCTGTGTTGACGTAGTATGGCAACCTGAACTGATGTACTTATGTACGAAGTTCTGTGTTGTATCTGTCTGTCTGAAACATAAAGCAAACGTATGGGATGTGTAGTTTGTTGCAGTAACTGAAAATCGCTCGTCACAAAAACTACAAACTTTGGAAATGTGTAAATCCATGTCAAAACTAGTCGTCGTTGCTAAAGGGTAAAGCTTGGAATGTATATTCAAAGGAAAGATTAACTATAATCACAAACAGCTACAATTAAAAATGTATTTACATACATATGTAAAAATAATGCCCGCCATTTCATTCGTAATTGAATGTTCTTAAAGAGAGATGGAAGCATTGGTTATTCCATTTAGACTTAAGTTAATATCGATTTAAACACAAGTATCTTAACTGTAACTGTCAGACCATTGATGTTCCCTATCGAAACAACTATGTTTTTTGAAAAGTTCAGAGATTTTCAACTATCGTAGTTCTTACAGCTGTATAACTGATCTAATTTCGTGCATGAAGCACCGTATGTTGACAGTGAACTTGCTACTTTATTCATATCGTTTAGTCGCAGAGATTTATTAATAATTCCGGAGTATGTCTACGTGCATTTCAGTTTGTTCATATCTCAATTCGGTCAAGCCTTTTGATTAACTTATTTTTAACTGAGTCATTCATATAGTAATAACGTATTTGTATGTACCCATTGGCTTTTATTATATTTTGTCGGGTTTGTTTGAGCAGGTGTGACTGAACATTGCTTACTGCCTTTTATGTGTATTATATTCATTCTGTTCGCTTCAATGTATTAGCCTCTTAAATCGTTGGATGACTCATTCATTATTTCCCTGTGTATACATATATATGCACATTTTAATTCTGTTCATTTATTCACTTACTCGCTCATTCGTTTACTTGCCCTTCAGCACTCGCATATTATTTTTTCTTCGTACGCCTGTAGTTTGATGGCCTGTTTGTGTTGCGCGATGTAAAATGTATTCAACACTTCGTATCGTTCTTTTGACTTATAAACCATGAGGCGTTATTTAGTTACGGTTGTCTGAACGGGCAGCATACAAAGTCTAGGGACGTGTCGAATACCGACCTCGGCGAAACTAGTGCGGCACCGGCCACCGCAATTTAACTATAACATGTATTTTTTGCCGATTTCGCAGTAAACTAAGTAACGGACAAAATCATTGTTTAAAGTATATGAGTTAATCTTAGAATAACACGGAATCCTCAGTCATCTGCTTAAAAGTATCATGTTTACTATAGGTTCTGATATATATATATATATATATATATATATATATACTCAGTAAAATCGGAAAACCATATCGTAAATCGTTAATTTGCAAATTATCAGTTCATCATATCGAACTGGACTGTTCCTGTTGCAAAACATCAATCCATTGTCACTATTCATGCGTTTCATACAAATTCCATTGTGTTCTAACTCTTCTTTTCTTGATCTTTCCTCATCTTCTGCTGCCAGACATCACGTTGACACTCACGTCATATACTACTTATAAGTAGCTCGCACCACAGGACTATTGTTTCGTGTTTACTGAATTGCTTGAACAGTTTTTCGCTTTGTACAGTACCATTTTATCAATTCAAAGACTCATCAGGCAATAGTTTCTGCTATTTACATCTTATGTGGCATCTTATAGCATACTTTCAAGTTAGTCACCATTCTAAAACGATCGTCTCATACATGAATTAAGTATTTGTATTATGCATAATTTACCCCTTTATTATGCCGATAGATTGTTTTTATTCAGTCGTTATAATGAAATATGCATATATTAGACGTATGTCCTTAAGAAACAGGACCAAGTATCTTATTCATCATTGCATATTTGTCACTCATTTGAATGACAATAATTGAGAGTCGTCTATCAGTTCAAGAATAGGCAATTTATGCTTATCTTAACATAATTGATCAATAAATCATTTATGTGAACATTTCAAATCAATACAATTCACTTAAAAAATCAACATTTTCGAAATTTATATTCTTCAATTTTGACTGTAAAAGGAAATGCTTTACAACATATTGTAGTGTGGCAATTTACTGCGTGTTCTTAAGCTCGGTAATTAACTCGTTCAGACAATCGTTGCCAAATAGCGTCTGGCGGTTTATAAATCAGAAAATGAATTCGTAGTGATGAATACGTTTATTCGGGACACACCACAAAGCGAAGCGGAGAAGCAGTGAATAAAACGAATGAAGCGACGTGAACTGGAGAAGGCTTTTGAGCCAACTCTTTGGATTAAAATGCGAACGAATGGGCGAAAGAAGCAATGTGGAGAAGGCTAGTGAGCCAACTCAAAGAGATAGAGTATGACTAAGAATATATAGTCAGACAAAAATAAGACAGACATATGACAAGCAAAATAGGCATGCACACACATGAATAAAAGCGACGAATGATTGACAAGGTCAAATGACAAGTGGAATACGTCCTGTGAGCTCATACAAACCAGACAATAATAATAAGAACGAATGGTACATATAAATTGTTGCTATACCAATGGCTTGGTTAAATAAATTAATCGAAAGGGCTTAACCAAGTTAGATGTAAGCGAACTGGAATGTATGTGGAGGCACTACAATATGAATATATAAAATGCTTTACAACATGTAAATGTATATTACAAAGCTATGCTGAAAATACAACTAAGCAATATTTTTAAAGAAAAAAAGTGTCTTACCGATGTACTTCATAGTTCTAATCTTCCTATTCTGTATTTAAATTTCTGCTACTATATGGAGTTTGGCAGGAATATGAAGTAGCTATTCAATGCTTCCATTCAGATTGTTTTGTTCTGCTAGAGAACTTATAATTAGTTGCAAATTATATCTAATGCCACAAATGTAATTATGACTCTTACAAAATGGCTAGATCGTTCATAACTTGAATGTTGTATTTAACTTAAGATATTTCACCACTTTAACTTATTCCTTGTTTCATCCTAATAAAACATGTCCATAAATGATGAATTAAATGATACCGAGCAATCAGTAGAAATTTAAAATGAATAATAGGTGTTTTGACGATTAATATTCACGAATTAATTGTTATTTTCGGGCAAAGCGTTGGAGGTTTTGTGTTTTTACACATTTGAAATCATCAAGCAATCATTGTCAGACCACCATTAGAAACCTGGAAGCACTGGACGGCCGTTTCGTCCTGGTATGGGACTCATTAGTGACAGTGCGCATCCACGACTCCTGCACCTCGCAGGATTCGAACCCAGGACCTTCGGTATTGTGCGCGAACGCCTAAACATCGGACCACTGGGCCGGCATCCAACGGTGTTAATGTCTAACTCTGATTGATCTACGGGTTTTTGCGCGACCTCATACATTTGTATTTGGTAGTTACTGCCTACACCCGAATAGGGTTGAACTCCATTAGTCACGTCTTCTCAACTAGAACTCCGAGAATTTCCTGACGAAGCTAGTCACTAGTGAGCACTGTTACAATATTTTCAGGCAGAGTTTTTGAGGTTTTGTGTTTTTACACATTTGAAGTCATTTAACATTGATTGATTGATAATTTCAAATTAATTGCTAATTAACAGAATTATAGATCATTACTCTACTGCTATCTGTTTTCAACTGAATTTTAATTACGACTGAACTGATCTTCCTAGCTTTATGATTGCAGACCTGTAGGCGAAATTTTGTATTATCAGTGTAGGTCATTGGTATAAAATAGATGTACAAATAAAGATTGATCGAATATGTTTCTTTTGCTAGAAGTTAGTGATACACTATTATCTAGACATTAATTTCTCCAAGGTTTATCTTTCTATTGTTAATTGGTCTTCTGGAAAACAAAATAACGTCCAGCTGACGAGTCCCATCTACTATGCGGATGTGAAACATGGCCGTTAAGAGAAGAGGACATTCGTAGTTTACTAGTACTCGGTCATCGGTGTATCCGAAGCATTGCTCGTGTATCCTGGGACAACCGAGTAAGCAATGCTATCGTTTGAAAACGAGTTCTAGGTAAGGATGGCAGACCAATAAATGAAGTGGTGGAACTTCATCAGTTGACGTGGTTGGGACATGTGTTACGTATGCCTAACCACCGACTGCCGCGACGAGCTATGTTCTGTGGTGTAGGAGTATGTTGGAAGAAAGTTAGGGGTGGCCAGACCAAAACATGGCAGAAATGCATGAAGTCACTGACAAGTGGACTCAGTCATGTTGGTACATGTAGGTTACGTGGTTGGTGTCCGCGAGACGAAAGTCACCAATGGTTAAAGACCTTGAATGACATGGCTCAAAATCGTTTGCGATGGCGCAGGTGCGTCCACTCTTTGTGTTCTCTCTAATTCTAATCTTTACAATTCTTCATCATCTCTATCTTTCTCCTTCTAAATTTATCTCACTGAATTATACTATTCGAATCATATCTTCGCTCCCTAATCTTCTCCATTACTGCTAATAATTCTACTATCGCTATCACACTTGGATTTGAACTGACAGTTACATCTCTGTGCTGATGTGATATGGTAACCTGAACTGATGTACGAAGTTTCGCGTTGTATATCTGTCTGTCTGACTGACGAGTCCCATAATAAGATTAAACTCGTGTTCTAGATTCAACTGCTAGCCATTTTCCATCTCTGCTTATAGTACTTGTGATCTACTGGTTATATCGAGGCAATCCGCTCAGGATAAACATATGCTAAATCAAACTGACCAGTATCAGTCTTAACTATCAATCGAAGTATTCAAATTACCAGTACAAATGAATGTATATTATTAATTGATTAGTGGTTAAAAATGTTGTACTATTCTTTTTTTTTATAGATCCAGAATTTGTTCTGTGTATTAGTTCACTTTAATATTATTGTTTTATTTTCATTATGCTTAGTAGACAAGATAATCAATTCTTGAGAAAAAAAAACATTTTAAAGATTACTAACTATATTCTAACTAGCTAACATACTAGAATATTTGGCGCATAACTTGA
This sequence comes from Schistosoma turkestanicum, assembly GCA_944470395.2. Taxonomy (NCBI): domain Eukaryota; kingdom Metazoa; phylum Platyhelminthes; class Trematoda; order Strigeidida; family Schistosomatidae; genus Schistosoma; species Schistosoma turkestanicum. The sequence goes on from OX103971.1 coordinate 13,327,359, forward strand.
GCCCTAGATGGTGAATTTATAAATCCTTGATTTACAACATACGTGTGTAATCCCGTGTGTGTGTGTGTGTGTGTGTGTACTCATTCATTCATTTTCATCATTTCAAATCCACATGCCACTGATTACTTACTTCATTCCAGAAACACCCACATTCCAGTCTTGATTTAGCACCTAAATTATTTGTATATATTTTAACGATACTGTCTAGAAAGACAATTAAAAAACTTCATAATTAAACTAACCAGGTCACACGAAGTAATATACCTTTAACGCCCTCCCATAGTGCAAATTTATAACATTTGCAAATTCATTAATAAAATCCATGAACACTAAATGTTTGAATACCGCACAATACAGAAGGTCCTGGGTTCGAATCCTGCGGGGTGCAGGAGTCGTGGATGTGCACTTCTGATGAGTCCCATACCAGGACTTGACGGCCGTCCAGTGCTTCCAGGTTTCTAATGGTGGTCTAAAGTTGATTGATTCATGGTTATAAATGAAATTCCAATGAATAATTCCTAATTTTTATGATTTTTCATTATAGAGTTATGAAGATTATTGGTTTTTAATTGAAATCATGAATCATTCATTGTTAGACCACCATTACGAATCTGGAAACACTGCACAGCCACTTCATCCTGGTCTGGGACTTATCAACAGCTCGCATCCACGCCTCTTGCTACTCTCAGGAATCGATGTGGCGCAAAACCTTAGATTGATCAGAGTTAGACGTTAATACCACCGGCTCAGTAGTCTAAAGGTTAAGCGTTCACGCATGAAACTGAAGTTCCTGGGTTCGATTCTTGTCACTGGCGGGAGTTATGGATGCGTACTGCTGATGAGTCCCATACCAGGACGAAATCCCGTCCAATGCATTCAGGTTTTTAATGTTGTTACACGTTTGAAATCATCAATCAATCATTGTTAGACCAGCATTAGAAACCTGGAAGCACTGGACGGCCGTTTCGTCCTGGTATGGGACTACTCATCAGCAGTGCGCATCCACGACTCCTGCTCCTCGCAGGATTCGAACGCGGGACCTTTGTCATTGTAGCCGAACGCCTTACCATCGGACCACTGGGCCGCCAACCAACGGTGTTAATATCTAACTCTGATTGGTCTAGGGACTTGGCGCGACCTCACAATGATTGATTGATTAATTTTCATACAACTTTTACAGTCGAAAGTTTCATTTTTTAACAATAAAAATTTTTATCTTGTAACCTAAACAAATAATTAATTATATTTCAATAAACAGTACAAACTGATGTATGTATATTTTACATTTTTAACGTGATATATATACTATTCGAATCAATAATAAATTAATAAACACATTGTTTCACAATTACATTGAAGCCTTTAAAAATAAAAAACAATTAGTTTATGTAAATAAATATATTCGTAATGCCTCTTATCAGTTAAGTATGATAAATATTGACCGATTGCATAAATAAAAACAGCATAATTACTATTTATCATCAGATTAATTTAAATAAAATTTACGTTATTGGTTAGAATAATTCATGTCTGTGTCTATTGATCTATGGATGACCTTTGTTCCATATATGGAAAAAAAAAGAATAGGTTTATATCATGGTCAATATTTCATTGGCTTTCACTATAAAAATTGAAATAGTTTGACTGAAGTTCAAAATCTGTCTATCTTTGTCTGAATTATTAGAAAAATCAATAGTACAGAAGTTGAATGACAGGAATTTAATGATGAATGAATGAATTTAGAAAATAGAATGACAATTTTTTATGAAAGAAAGTTATCATCAATTTATTTTTAAATATAAATATGTAAACAACTATTCCAAAAGTCCAAAAAGGTTAGTAGGCATTCGTGCTCCAGACCGAAAGTCCAGGGATCGAATCCTACGGGGTGGAAGAGTCGTGGATGTGCACTGCTGATGAGTAGTCCCATATCAGGACGAAACGGGCGTCCAGTGCTTCCAGGTGTCTAATGGTGGTCTAACAATGATTGATTGATTGATTGATTGATTATTTCAACATGTAAAACCATTGATCTGCATAAATCGAATTGAAAAAATTACCTGAATGTAATCAAGTTATGTGATTTTGAGTCTTTAGTAGTGTATCCAAGTGATCATTCTTGTTTGTCATATATCCATCCTGAACGAACTGCCTTATTACTCATTAGTCACAAGCATTTTCAGCAGAGTTGGATGGATGATTGCTAGTAATGGAATTCACAACTCACATATCGTTCTATTCAGGACTCCTTATCTGAATGTAGTTTCTTTCCACAGTTAGTGTGTTAATCTAGGATTCAAACGTCAATGTATTAGATACTTAGTTTGGATGCGCCTGTCACAAAATGACAACAACAATAGTGAGGACATTCAAACCCTTACAATTGAATCATTATCTGTCCTTGTTTAGTTCAGAGTCCGTCTATACTCTATAGTTAATTGAATCACACGTTGCTGCTGGTAGCGAAAGTCATTGGGTTCGAGTGTCAAACATTAATATTTTAATGAGGGAACACCAAACTCATAAGTCGTAAACTGAATGAAAAACGCGTCCTGTTTTCAACTCTAGCTGCCATTCAACTTTGTTCAAGATCTGAATATTTTTATCTAAAATCTGCGAAAAGTTTATTCAAGTCCGACAAAGTGAATATCGCTTTAAAATAAGTTTATAACTTTACAAAAATACGATTTTGGATTAAACTGCAAAATCGAGGTCAGCTAACAGACTCTTTCGATATGAAGACCAGTGTCAGGCAAGGTTGCTTACTCTCACCCTTTCTCTTTCTCCTGGTGATCGACTAGATTATGAAGACGTCAGCATCTGGAGGAAAGCACGGTATTCAGTGGACAGCTAGGACGCAGCTGGACGATTCGGACTTCGCAGATGACCTGGCTCTTCTACCTCACACGCAACAACAAATACAAGAGAAGACGACCACTGTAGCAGCAGCCTCAGCAGCAGTAGGTCTCAAGATAAATAAAGGGAAAAGTAAGATTCAACGATACAATACAACATACGTCAACCAAATCACTCTTGATGGAGATTCTTTGGAGGACGTTAACACCTTTACATATCATGGCAGCATCATCGACAATCAAGGTGTATCCGATGCAGATGTGAGGGCGCGGATTGGCAAAGCAAGGGTCGCATCTCTACAAATGAAAAATATCTGGACCTCCACACAAATATCAGTCGACACCAAGATCAGGATTTTCAATACAATTGTCAAGACAGTTCTACTGTATGGAGTGGAAACTTAGAGAACTACCAAAGCCATCATTCAGCAGATACAAGTATTTATGACCAGTTTTCTTCGCAAAATACTTCGTATTCGTTGGTCAGACACGATCAGCAACAACCTACTTTGGGAGAGAACAAACCAGATTCCAGTGGATGAGGAAATCAAGAAGAATCGGTGGAAGTGGATAGGACACATTACGAAAAGCACCTAACTGCGTCACAAGACAAGCCCTCACTTGGAACCCCAAAGGTAAAAGGAAAAGTGGAAGGCCATGGAACACATTACGCTGTGAAACAGAGAAAGAAATGAGAAGAATGAACAAAACTGGAAAGAAGGGAAGCCCAGGACAGAGTTGGTTGGAGAAAACTGGTCGGTGGTCTAACTCCATTGGGGGTAACAGGCGAAAGTAAGTAAGTAAATAAAATGGTCAATCTAAAGCATTTAAGTTGTGTTTGTAAACCTATCTGTGCAGACATCTAATGAATCCTGAATCAGAAGGTAATAAAATGTCTTTTTATCATTTTAATGATCATTTCAAAGAAAGACATTTGAAATTTCTTGAAAATTATTCTCTGACTATTCAGAAGTACACAGAAGTTCAGTTGATAAAAAGTAAATTAGAAATGTACGTGAATCACCTTTGGAATGTGATATGTGTCAAATCATATGTGGTAAAGAGATGAATAAAACTCAGAATATACATGTTGATTATTGAGAGATTTTAAATATTGTGTTTATAAATTAATTCAGTGTGAAAAGATGTTCCTAAACTTAGTTTTCAACTGCGTGATTCAAAAAAGTGAAAGAAAATCAACTAACTTATATCTGAACCGATATTAAACCGTCTGATAACTCTTGACCCGAAATTGACATTTTAAGTGTGAGTATTTGTGCATATTATTCGGTAGCCAAAAAAAAAACTTTCTTTTCCAATCTTGCCTTGTTTCTCGAGTAGCTAGTTTGGGTAGAGGTTAGCACGTATCACGTTCAGAAGTGAAGACACCGCATATTTTAAACATAGATACATTCAGGTGACCAGTCTCAAATAGTAAATACACACATTGCAAATTTCAATGCTAGACACAGAGCAATTGTTTTAAGACTTGTAACTAAAACTAATCTAGTCAGCATACAAATGTGCGAAGACAGACTATAATCAAGGGAAATCATTAATATCAACACGAAGAAAACTCAAACGTTTACATACAGGCAAAACTTACTTACGAAAAATATGGAACGCTTCACGATTTTGCGTGTCAGCTCAAGGATGACACGCAAAATCGTGAAGCGTTCCATATTTTTCACAACCAAAACAACCAGCTCAGAGAACAAAACACCACCACAATCATCCACCTGAGCTACAAGTTTTCTCCACCATCTCAAAACTTATTTACGTCTGTTACCCCAAATGGAGCATAGACCGTCTACCAGTATTCGCCAATCTACTCCATCCTGGGCTTCCCTTTCCAGTTCTGTCCAATTTTTGTTTATTCTTCTCATGTCTGTCACCATTTCTCGGTGTAATGTGTTCCTTGGCCTTCCTCTTTTTCTCTGTCCTTGAAGGTTCTAAGTGAGCGCTTGCCTTGTGACACAGTTAGGTGCTTTTCGTAGTGTGTGTCCTATCCACTTCCACCGCTTCTTCCTGATTTCCTCCTCCACTGAAATCTGGTTTGTTCTCTCCCACAGTAGGTTGTTGCTAATAGTGTCACAACCAAAACTATTGAAGTTATTTTCATATCTTTTTTTGTTCAAATATCCTACATTCTTTTCTTTCTATATCAATAGTATTCATCATTCAGGTCATTTGCTAGCCTGTAATTCATCAAGATCAAATAAATACGTGTACGCTGATTATTTTGCTAAAGCCAGTGTTTGATTGTATTCATAGTTTAAAATGAATTCATATTAATTAATCGACTGAACTCCATGCTAATGTGGTATGACAACCTGAACTGATGTACTTACATACGAAGTTCTACGTTGCATTTATTTGACTGATTGAACTGCAAACATTTAGATAGTTAGTATGCTTCAATGTGAAATAATAAAAATGACAATTAAAATTGTTTTTAACCTACATTTTTATTGTATTTACTATTTGTTGTATGGATTTTATTGCCAAGTTTTATAAAATGTTTAAACTTAATTAATTATATTTATAGGTTATTTTAATAAATTCTTAATTGTTCAAGTTGTAAACATATATAATATATTTGAAACTATGTTTAATGAATGTTAGATATAAAGGTATACTGTACAAAATAAGTTTTGCGTAGTTTGAGATGATCGGTTAGAAATCATCGACCTAAATTCTGTATTAAATGAAGCTCATCACTAAATGTATACTTATATTCTTGACGATACCGATACACTCTATGTGATTCAAACACATGTTACAAATTAAGGCGTTTCCATTGTGCTAGTTTGACCAAGAATGGTTTCCAACAGGACTCTAAGATATTTGTACACATTGAAACCATCAACTATTCATTGTTAGACCACCATTAGAAACTTTGTAGCACTGGATGGCCGTTCAATCCTGGTATGAGACTCATCAACAGCGCTCATCCACCACTCCTGCACCTCGCAGGAGTTGAAACTTGGACCTGAACTCCGGACCACTAGGCTGGCATCCAACGCTGGTAATGTCGAACTCTGATTAATCTAGAGATCTTGAGCTACCTCACCTATTTGTCTTCGGGTAGTTAATGTCTACACCCGACAGTGCTGAACTTCACTGGTCACGTCTTCCTAAAGAAGCTAGTCACTAGTGAGCACATTTTAAGACTTTTTGTATAAATTTTCCGTGATTTGTGACCAGTGTATCGATTTAAATCTAGCAATCAGTGCAATATAGTAGCTAGTTTACGTGACTCGATAGTGGATGCAATTAAAGATGGAATTTTTCGAATATTTCAGTATGATAATCGTTTAGTGTAATATCTGATTTCATTTTGACAAGTTTGGTAGTTTATTATTTCAATATGTTATTATTCTACTGTACTTCTGAAAGTATTTTTCAAATGTAATTCCACAATTCTAACTATTTTTCAATGTGAAATTCATTTTTAAATCAATATAAAAACGTAATCGTGATAATTGTGAAAAATACCAAGGTCTAAAGATCTACATACACTTTAATCCTGACCGAAGCTGCTACCTTGACGTGGTGTTCGAGCTTGCCTATCGTGATGACCCAATCGAGCTATACTGGCTGGAACGTATGTTCCTGAAGATTCTACCATGCCAGGCAGGTCGATGGTAGAATGATGAGACTAAAAGCAACTACTCAAGGTCTGAGGGCGAAGTCGTACTGCTGACTGCAGAGAGGTGTGACAGCAGTAAGGTGTTTCCCTCAGACAACCAGCATCTGCAGCGATGCTGCCTTCTCACAAGGAAGGACGGGTTAGAAACGGTCGACCCTGAAAATGTCACACCTCACTCTACTTCACGGATTTCCTCCTCCCGCGGTAAGGGTGCCCACTAAGGGCTTTCAAGAGCGGAGCTGATACACAAAAATACTTTCATAAAAAGGCCGTGCTTGACCGGCCTCAAGCAGTTGTCCCTTGGGCACTGCGGTCACGCTCTCAGGTCTCTAAGACCGTCACTAATCTACCTTCTTGTTCAGGTTCCTCAAGAAATAACCTTCCGCGGTTTGGGCAGCCGGAAAGTGATGACAGCCGCCCTCATACCCGTAACATCACGCGAGACCGAATTGGCCAAAATCAAATCCTTCCTACATACACTTTAATTGTGCGTTATGGTCTAGATGTCCATATATTTAATGTTGTACACTTCTGAGTTAGATTGAAGCATCAAATATAGAAGCAAATACACACATCTTTCTTCTCTTGTCTATTTTCAATTTTGACAAGGAGATTTAGAGTAATCGATTAATACATGTCTAACAAGACATTCAGTCAATTCATTTGAACATTTTGCTTACAAGAACAGATTGGCAACATTTGAACTGATATGAAACAGTTTTAAGGTCATATTGAGCGGCATAGTGCATCAAGGACATTAATCAGCTATGATTTAAATTCCTGACATATTTAAAGTCGTTAGCAATAGGGATCTAAGGTCATTACAACAGACGAAAAGGTTACATTATTACCTGTTTCAATCATATCACATCAGATTGTCTATTACAAGTGATTAGCAGGCTCTAATATAAACAGTCAGTTCCTACTAGACTCCAAATTCATTAAGTATCCAGTAATTAGTCAATAAATTAAAATACGTACTTTTAATAAACTGTTGTCATCTACTGTACTTCACAAAATATCCAAAATATACACCTAATTACCAGTGATTTGAAGTATGATAAACATGAGGCTTCACTTCATGTTTAGATTTCATTGATTAACTAACGGAATAATTGAATATAATGTTTATTCCACTTAGAACTTATTAAAAATATTATTTTTTTGACCGGACAGCTAACTTGAGATGAGTATTCTTTTTTTGATACTACTATAAGGATGCGAAACATGACCGGTAAGAGTTGAGGATATTCGTAGGTTATTTATATTCCGTTATCAATGTCTTGAAAGCATTGATTTTGTGTCATGGGACAACCGAGTAAGCAATGATGTCATTAGTAAAAATGGCGGATCAATAGATGAAGTAGTGAAACTTCATCTGCTGAAGTGGTTGGGACATGTATTATGTATGCCCAACCACCGACTGCCTCGTTGAGTTATGTTTTGTGGTGTAGGAGTAGGTTGGAAGAAAGCTAGGGGTGGCCAAACCAAAACATGGAAGAAATCCATGAAGTCACTGACAAGTGGACTGAATCATGTTGTTAGGTATCAACTACCTGATTGTGGTCCGCGAGATAAAAGTAGTCGATGGTTAGAGACCTTGAATGACATGGATCAAAATCGTTTGCAACGGCGTAGGTGCATTCATTCTTTGTGTTTTCTCAAATTGTAATCTTCTGAATTGCTCATCACCTCTATATCCCTCTTTCTAATTTTGTTTCGCTGCATTATACTTCTCGAATTATATTTTCCAACCCTAAACTTCACCATTATCGCTAATACTTCTACTATCGCTACCACTATTGGATTTGAACTGACAATTGCGTCTCTGTGGTAATGTAGTATGGAACCCTGAATCTATTTTCGTACGTACGAAGATCTACGTTGTAACTAATCGACTGACTGACATACAATCTCGCTGTAAACACCAATCAGTTATATAGATAGATAATTAAATATTTATCTCTGTATTTGTGATACAGTTTTATGATTTAAATTATTTAAAATGACTAGCAGAATTTACAGATCAATAAACAATATCATACACTTCACTTAAGAAGCCTTTTTTTTTATCTATTTTCAGTCAATTTACATAAATCACTACTAATTAATTTGATTAAAAGTGTCACTAACAGGCTGCATTAATTAATTCAGCAGCATAAATTTCTTTGTTGTTTTAAATATATCTCGTCGATAAAAATGTGAACAAATTAAGAAATTTATGAAGAAGGAGATTTTTAATGACTTGATGGGAGAATTTTTGATTATTAAAGTTAAGAAGTAAAAGGTTAATTGGCAGTTGAACGCAATGATATATTTTGGTCAAGTTATAACTGCTCGACACGATAACCGTTACTAAACAACACCCAATGGTGTACAAATCAGAAGACGAATACGAAGCGTTGATTACGTTTGTTATCTCATCATACTGATCAGAAAACAACAGGCATGAGAAAGTTAAGTGAAAATGATATCAGAGGGCCAAAGAACAAGCGAGTCAGTGAGTAGGATTAAAATATACATATATGTAAATAGGAAAATGAATGAGTTGTTGGATCACTTAAGCGGTTAACATTAAAGCGAGTAGAATGAATATGAAGATAGGCGGTTAGCAATGCTTAATCATATCTGTCCATACAAGCGCTACAATAAAAAAAGCACAATGGTGCAGTAAGTTATTCCTATACAAATAACTGTCTGTTAGGTAGGTAATAAAAGGGCTTGACCAAATTAAATGCATACAGACTCAATGTTTGTAAGTTGCAAATAGCGTCACCCATTCTTTAGTTAATCAAAATATAATTGTCCGGATTGATTTTTGAACCTCTTCATCGGTGTTTGATAACAATCTAGTTTAGCTGGGTCCAGCATTGAGTTGATTTTAAGGTCATCGTATTAAAATATGTTCATCATTATGCTTAACGTTGGTATTTGCTAGAAATACTCAGTTATCTGGTCATAATTGAAGCAGACAGTCTCCATTGTTTGTTTGATGAGACGCGAAACAATATGATTCACCCAGACGCGTTTCATTTCCGCCTAATCTGCCTACTTGAGCATTAAAATAACCAGCCCCTTATTACTGTATCAAAGAGCTTAGCTTTTTGAAAAAAGTTGGAAAGCTTTCCTTAAAATTCATATTTTTTTCACCTGAGCTACAATTATTGGGTTCGTATGTGGAAACAAGGAAGGGGCTATGTCGAATATCCATATCTTTCCGAGTTCTTACCGTCCCGTTTAGTCAGACAGCGTACAAGCGAATATCTACCGGAATAGTCCAGGAGAGCTAGTTCTGCTTTAGAACTTAATGCTATGACTAAACCAGTGAGACCAAGCGAAACAGCAGTTGTGCTTTCAGATACACGAAGCGCAAATCGAGATGGTTCTTTATTTCGATAGGGTGAGGTCAAATAAATGACAGTATTTGGATCCTGCGTGCGCGTGTTTGAAGACGCGGCGTATATCACTGGCTTGATATTCTATTGTCCTAGCTAAGAAAGCCTGTTGTCCCATTTGCTAAAACGTCTGAACATTAAGGACCCTAACATGGAGCTTAGAGAAGGATTTCAGGAGGCCAGAAATAACATATAGTGAATGTGGATCGTTAGCATTAGCTACGCGAGGTGATAAATGTATACAAGAATGGTTAGTCATGGATATAAGAGAGTCAGTTAGATGTATAGTAAGAATTTGAGCTTGACCGATTCAGTCTCGTGTGCTGTTACAGATGAAGGGGGATGTCACTTCCTGGTTTCCCACACCTAGGAAGGGGATGTCTTAAGGAACCTGGAAAAGAAGTTAGGTAAATGTTGATCTTAGGAACCTGGGAACGTGATGGCAGTGCGCAAGGGACAATTGCTTCACACCGGAAGGTTTTAACGTGCGAGCTACCACTATCGGATTCGCATTGACAATACCGTCTCTTTATGGTATGGCGAATGGAACTGATGTACGGATATAATAAGTTCTAAGTTATAGTTGACTGACTTGAACACCACCGAACCTACTTTTAGAGCATCTTATTAATTGTTACTCTCCTCCATAGAAGATAGATTGGATTTTATTTGGTGTAAAACATTAGAGCATAAGATAGACTGGATTCTAGTTAGTGCAAAACATTAGAGCATAATATTAGTTCGTAAACAACGACCTGATTAGCTCATTCATTTTTCATGATATCCATTCCTATTAATATATATATATAACAGAAAGCGCCATGTGTACGCCATACACATACCCAAGCTCATTGTTTAACATTGAAATTGACAGTTCAAACACAATGTGAACGTTCATAAAATAGTTGATAAACTATCCTATTTTAACTTGTTTACTCATCAACGATAAGTGAAATCTCAACTCTGCCATAAAACTTATTTCGTCATTGGCCTTTGAATTTATGCTCAGCATTTCACCTTCAGACCATAGAATCAGCATCCAATTTTACAATAATGTTAAACGTTAGGCGGTTGGTTACTCACCAATGACAGTGGAAGACGGTTGTGTAATTTCATGGACTGACTGAAGTCAGAATTGTAAAAATAGTTTGTGTTAGCCTTGTAGTCTGAAGTTTATTCACTTGTCATCAAGTTTTTCAGTCCTAGGCTTAACCTCTGCAAGGGAAGTGCATGAATACTGCTGGAATCTCATACTTGGACTAAAAAGCCGTCCAGTTTATTCTGTATTTTAACGACTACCTTAATAAACTAGTTAATGTATGTGCTTTTGATGAAAAAAACGTATTCTCCGATATCTGCTTTAAATTAATATATGAAAAGTTACATAAAATATTGTAGATGAAAATTATGGGTCTTAAATGAGAATGAAATTTCAGAATATTATTCACATTGGATTGAGTTATCATATATGTAAATTCTTCTCGAAAATTGACATAAAACTCATAATTTTCACTGTTAGCTTAATTCTCAAGATTTCTCATTCTCTGACTGAATAAGGAAGGAGCGACTTACTACAGTGATGTAATCGCTTTTTCAATAAAACTTTAAAATGATACCATACGACAAACAAATGACCTCATCTATTTGTCTGAATAATAAAATCAATATTAGTTTTCTTATTCACTCTGTTTTTCTGATTGACTAACTCTGATTGAAGCCTTTCTAGATCTACTACGGACCGTAAATCAGGGTAAAGGAGGAGGGTTAATCGTAAGCACAACAATCCTACATTACAAAAAAAATAAGCTCACTAAAAAAGTCAAACTAGAGATCAATTACATCTTCTCACTGTTCTATCAAAATTTATAAAAGCGACTAGTTGTTTTTTTAAAACAAGTAATTCATTGAAAATACAGCCAAAGAGTTGAATAATCTTCTTATAGAAGACTTATAACGCTTTATGGTGAAAGCTGAGACTTTTTGTCAGTCATGAAACTAATAAAGGCTATCATCCCCCACCTTTTCTCTATCATCCAATCGTTGACTGGTTTATGAGGATCTATACATCTCAAGTAAAGTGCAAAATTCAGTGGATACCTTGAACATAGCTAGATAATGCGGACTATACGGATGACGTACTTTTGTATCAGGTACACAAAAGGTGTAGCAGCAGCCTTTGCAAAAGTAGGCCTTAAGTTTCTCAAGGGAAAAAACAAGAGAGTACCACATAATGAGCAGCAACTAAATCATAGTTGATAACGAAGCTCGGAAAGAGATGAAAGCTCTTATGTTCTTCGACAGCATCAGTGATAAACGAGAAGGATATGTTGCATGTTTGAGAATGATTTGTCAAAGAAGGTGCAACATTCTTAAAACTGAAGAATATCTAGAGATCAAAAAACAACTATTACCTAAAACTAAAATCAAAATTCTGAACACTAACGTTAGCATAATTCTACTGTACGAAACTGCAACATGGTTCTAGGAATGAAAGACAGATATTAAACATATGAATAGTAATTTGACCACAACTGAAAATGAAAATCTAGGGCAGAGTTTACTTCGTATTCGTTGGCTAGACACCATCAGCAACAACGTACTGTGGGAGAGAACAAACCAGATTCCAGTGGAGGAGGAAATCAGGAAGAAGCGGTAGAAGTGGATAGGACACACTACGAAAAGCACCTAATTGCGCCACGAGACAAGCCCTTATATAGAACCCTCAAGAAAAAAGGAAAAGATGAAGGCCAAGGAACACATTACGCCGAGAAATAGAGAAAGATATGAGAGGAATGAACAAACATTCGACAGAAATGGAGAGGGAATCCCAGGACAGAGTTGGTTGGAGAAAACTGGTGAGCGGCCTATGCTCCATTGGAGGTAACAGGCGTAAGTAAGTAAGGGCAGAGTTAGTTAGAGATCTTTGGTCTGTGGGTAATTAACTACATGAACTGACTGTCTGAATGGAAACATTCACTTTTCAAGTACCTGGATGTCTAAACGAAAATAAATTTTATACTCACAGTTTTACTTTAAGATTGGCCTGATGTATACATTCAACAGATCGACTATAAAACAATCTTCTGTCATACCGATTTAAGTTGACTCTTTACCCCATGCCTTAGTCCAGTCTTTAAAAAAGCTGTATACTTTACATAGAATGTCATGAAATTTTTTCATTCTGATAGATAAGTGAAAAAAAAATTCGCACTGATTTCTGAAAATTCTATGGGCATTCATACTAAATATTTTCTCAATGGAATTTATTTTACCTAACTAAGTAGAGTAAACAACTCAGAAAACATTTTAACTTTGTTTTTAAAATGATAATGTAGTTTGTTTGTTTTTGAGAATTCTGCTGATCCACGACTCCTGCACCCCGCAGGATTCGAACCCAGGACCTTCGGCATTATGCGCGAACGCCCTAACCGTCAGACCACTGAGCCGGTAACGCAAGTTACCTGTGCTCACTACTGACTAACATCGTGAGGAATCTTCTCCGAGTTCTATTGGGAAGACGTGACCAGTGAAGTTCAACCTGTTCGGGTGTAGGCAGTGTCAACGGAAGACTGTGTATGAGGTTGCGCAACTCCGTGAATTTGATCAAGTTAGACATTAACACCGTCGGACACCGGCTCAGTGGTTTAACAGTTAGGGCGTTCGCGCACAATACCGAAGGTCTTGGGTCCGAATCCTGCGGGGCGCAGGAGTCGTGGATGCGCAGTGGTGATGAGTTCCATACCAGGACTTGACGGCCGTCTAGTGATTCCAGGTTTCTAATGGTAGTCTAACATTAATCGATTCATGGTTTCAAAAATGTGTAACTTAACAATCTTCACAACCCCGTAATGCAAATTCTGTTGATCACGTATTGTTGTTCAAGAAATAATATCAGTAAAGAAAGCATATCTAAATTCCCTATTATCAAAACAAAACATAATTTACCTTCTATAATGTAAAAGTAGTCTAATTTGTTAATTTCTGGAATTCATGTGAAAATTATTGATCAACGCCTGGAATGTTACACTGACATTTTATTGAATTCACGTGACAATGTTATTTATTGACTTGATTGATTTTGAATTGTGATTGGTTGTTTTTGTGCATTACACATGAGATTATAACATGTTCATTGAATAGTTTATGTAATTTTTATTTTCGGATGTTTACGTGTCGCATAGAGTGAATGAAATTACTTAAGTTGAAATGGGTTTACTCTGTCCAACAATTTTTATTTGATTTTGTAATTTACATCACGAAGTAAGTGCGCCTTGCCGATTGGGGATTGTGGGTAGTGGATTGGTTGGAGGGATCTCTTGATCCATAAGTGCCCGGCCGGGGGCCACGGCTCGTGTGTGTACTTTTTGGATGTCCAACTAGTCTGCAGTCCAATCTAGACAACATGTATGTTCCCGATTGGGGCAGCGGTGACTACTGTTGGCTACAGTGAGAATCCTTGCGTTGCTTAACAAAGCAGCGATGTGCGTATGTGCAGCAGGCCTGTTGGTTGACCATCAAATAGTTTACTCTGTCCAATAATTTCTACTTAATTTTGTAATTTACATCATGAACTAATTATATTAGTTAGACAACGATGGAAAATTAAGTAGCATTGAAGAACAGATAGGGGGGAGTAACAGTGAAGGGGGAATGAGTAAATCATTCATTTTGATCGCCTATTTTCATTTTTAGTCGAAGACAATTATTGAAAGACCTCTCAATGAGTGGTTTCAGACTGATTTATGTTCATACGCACCCAAGTCTATAAAAACTATTAAAGATCAGGAATCATTCTATTTTAACATGTCTTGGCCTTTGAGATGGTGGAGAAAACTTGTAGCTCAGGTGGATGATTGTGGTGGTGTTTCGTTCTCTGAGCTGGTTGTTTTGGTTGTGGAGCTTTCATTGTTCTTCTGAACATCATCAGCACAAAACAACCAGCTCAGAGAACGAAACACCACCACAATGTCTTGGCCTTACACATGAATCTTTTTCTTAATAGAAAAATTATGGAAATACTAGAGCTACTATTGATTACTTTCTTGTCAGTATTAACTGTGATTTTTTAATGCATTATGAAACATTATAAACGATTCAGTCGCTCAAGCAGGACAACAACCCAGTGATCTGTTGGGGATGTTAGTTCCCCAAAACTCGCTTGATAAATGCCCTTATTTTGGTTTTCACGTTTGCCAGCATGGGCTGATCAGTTGACCTTGAGATTTCAATTCCCACCAGGAAAACCCATGGCTGTGATTGGCTGCTGTGTATTTTAGTGTGCTATTTTCGTAACTGTCCCAAGGACGTTTCTATGATGCATAAATAAACGAGAGTTGTATGCTTGATTGTACTGTGATTGTTGGTAGTTGTAGAATATACTTTCTACGCTTATAAAGCCTTCTTACTTCAGTTTGGGATTAAAGGTAGCCTACCTGGACGCTGGTAAAAGTCTCGTTCGCGTTTATCGATTAAGTGACGAACACAATAGATCTAAATGTTGATCGTTATTCACAATGCTTTACGGTCCCGAATTTGATTTCTGGTTGGATGGTGTGCTGGCAAAACTGAGAAGTTTTGTATTAGGAAGAAACTAATTTCCAAACATTCCTAGTTGTCTAACTCAAATCAATCGGTAATCTAAAGCCACAAAATTTCTAAATTATCCTCAATTATTTTTATGGTCCTACAGGTTTGACGCCAGTATATTGGAAACATTTTAACATCACTAAAAACCTCACTTTGCTTCATACCTTCATATGGTTGAACTTCTGAATATTTTTCAGCTAAGGAAATACTACTCTACTAACTGGACCAGTCTAGACATCCATTCACTTTCCAATATATCTCTGACTACTAATGATACTTACTGAAGGTGCCTGAATTCGCCTATATCCTTTAGCGATGCTGATTGAATTCATTTACTAGTCTTTAAAACTGTAGTCGATTAGTAGTTTACTTTCTATTAAGTTGGTTAAGTTTTATGAAGTAAGATCATCGAGACACCCAACGTATGAGTACATGATTCGCTGAATTTTATTATGAGTTTGCGTATTATCCAAACCTATGGTTCCTCTCCAATTATTGGGATATATTAACCAAGGTAATCCTAGATAGTATATTCAACAATTATTCAGTTATTCTATTTCACAAATTATAGAAGTAAACTTCATTGATTAGTTATTTAGATTCACAGTAAATAGCCTCTTATTCGTCAACCATGAAACACTAAACAACTGATCGCTTCACTTATCTGGGGAGTCTCATCGGCGCTGATGGTCTGGTGACTGACGAAATCTCAGCACGCATACAAAAGGCTTGACTGGCTTTTGCCAACCAGCTTCACCTTTGGCGTATGCGAGATATCCGTTTGCTGACTAAAGGACGAGTGTACTGCGCAGTAGTTCGCTCCGTCTTACTTTATGGCTGTGAAACATGGCCAGTAAGAGTAGAAGATATTCGTCGGTTATTGGTTTTCGATCATAGGTGTCTTCGAAGCATTGCTCGTATATCGTGGGACACCCGAGTGAGCAACACTGTTATTAGGAAACGGGTACTAGGTAAGAATGCCGGACCAATCGATGAAGTGGTGAAACTTCATCAGTTGTGGTGGTTGGGACATGTGCTGAGTATGCCTAACCACCAACTGCCTCGAAGAGCTTTGTTTTGTAGTGTAGGAATAGGTTGGAAGAAAGTTAGGGGCGGACAAACCAAAACATGGCACAAATCCATGAAGTCATTGACGAGTGCACTTAGCCATGTCGGTAATTGTCGACTACCTGGTTGGGGTCTGCGAGATGATAATAATCGATGGTTAGAGAACTTGAATGACATGGCTCAAAATCGTTCGCAATGGCGCCGGCTCATTTATTCTTTGTGTTCTCTCAAATCCTAATCTTCTGGATTCTTCAGCATCTCTAGTTTTGACTTTCTAAACTTTTCTCATTCAATCATACTTCTTGAATAATAATCTTGTCATCCTAACCTATCCGATTACTTCCAGCACCCTTACTACCTGTTCTACTATTGGGTTTGAATTGACAATTACATCTCTGTGCTGATGTGGTATGGCGACATGAACTGATGTACTTACGTACGAGGTTCTACGTTGCATCTGACTGACTGACTGAAACAACTGATATAGAACCGGAAACTGATGGACTTTTAAAGTATACATTTCAGCTATTGATAACTTCATGCGGTTTCATCTTAATGAAAATAGAACTGAGGAAAGATACTAAAACATTAGTTCTATCAATTAATTAGAATCATTCACATCATCTCAACATTTCAAAACTGTGTATAAGAAGAATAAACTTTAAGTGCGTTTCTAGACCACAACATGAATTAGAAATCGATTGAAATTAATTACCCAACATATTTAGTCAAAATATCCTCATCTTTCCAGCAATTCTTAGCGTAAAGGTTGATTATATATGTATACTTAATGTCTGAGATATTATGCCTCAAGGCTAACAATTTTAAGGTATATATAATAACTATAAATTGTTCCCACTAAATGACCACCTACCGTCACCTCACTAACAATAAGTTTTGTCTAATGAAATATAATAAAAATCATTAAATTATTTCATTGTATATTTAGAACATAACAAATTTAAATTTTAATGGATAATAACTGAAATAATGAACTAAATTAACATATATTATTTCTTCATTAATAACAACTGTGGGGTTCGAACTAATAAGGATGTCTTGTTTTTTTTTACAGTAAATATTGAGATATTACTAATAATAATAACAAAGCAAACAAAAAATGGACATAAAAAAGGAGAGAAAATAGTGATATGAGAGAAGAGATAAAATTGAAGAGGAGTGGTGGGGAACAAGAAGAAAAAATTTTTATAGAACATGTTCAACAATGTTCAACATTATTTAGCTTTACATATATCAGTAAATTCCGGTTTCAATGATGCACCACCAACTAGAAATCCATCAACATCAGGTTGATGTGCTAATTCCTTACAATTGGCGGCAGTCACTGATCCTGTGTATATGTAATAAAGGAATAAAAAGGTTGTTTTTGACTATAGGAATTCACGTGAATAAGAAAAAATTATAGGATTTATTTTCAAGGATAAACTAACCAAATAGTTATAGACCTGTTTGTCTTTCCTATTTGGGACTTGCCAACTGAATGTACCTACCGCTTAGTTTTAATTTTAAGATTGAGACTCAATTACGATAATCATTCACTTCAAACGTTTATAAAACTATCTACCGAGCTAGTTAAAATAGATAGCTACTAACTGGTTCACTACGAACATATTTCTATCATCGCGAATAGGTGTCTGAGTTGCAACCAGATTATCAGTCTTAAGCCCGACCGTAGCTGCTACCTTGACGTGGTGGTCGGGCTTGCCTATCGTCATGACCCAACCGAGCTATATTGGCTGGAACATATGTTCCTGAAGGTTCTACCATACCAGGCAGGTCGATTGGAGAACGATAAGACTAAAAGCAGTTAATCAAGGTCTGAGGGCGAAGTCGTACTGCTGACTGCAGAGGGGTGGGACAGCAGTAAGGTGTTTCCCCCAGACGACCAGCATCTGCAACGATGCTGCCTTCTGACAAGGAAGGAAGGGTTAGAAAAGGTCGACCCTAAAAATGTCACACCTCACCCTACCTCACAGAGTTCCGTCTCCGGCGGTAAGGGCGCCCACTAAGGACTTTTAAGAGCGGAGCTAATACTCAAAAAACCTTACATCAAAAGTCGGTGCGTGACCGGTCTCAAGCAGTTGTCCCTTGGGCTCTGCAGTCACGCTCCCAGGTCTCTAAGACCAATACTAACCTACCTGCCTTTTCAGGTCCCTCAAGAAAACCCTTCCACGGTGCGGGCAGCTGGAAAGTGACAACCGCCCTCATACCCGTAACAGCACGAGGGACCGAATTGGTCAAAATCAAATCCTTCTTACACCCCTTAGTATCTCTCTTATCTCTACGACTAACTCTTGTCGCATTCCTTCAGCTCACTGAACCGCTAATGCAAACGATCAGTCTTAAATTGAATGAAACGCACGTCGTAAACTCTAATACTAGTAAGAATCTGTATATTTTGAACAACTTATGCATAACGACTATGTACAGCACAACAGGAACATATGCCAACAAGACAAATCTAAATTCTATTCTGAATGTCAATAATTGAATAGACACGTCATACTCGTTGAACAAGTAAGTGGTTATCTAGACTCAGTAGTTCAATAGATAATACATCAATGTTTGAATTGAACGGTACTGAGTCTGTCTCTCAGTATAGATATTTACAACAGGAAACAAGTAAATCTGGCTAATGAGTTTAAAACAGGACGATAGATGCATCTTGTAGTTCAGTGTTGTTAGCTACAAACCATCTCTATTCTATCAAATATCAATATTAGGGCGATCTGTGAAAGAGACACTTATGTCATCAAAATTTAATCTTGAATATCACAACAACTGGATAATTCAAACTCGTATTATTTAACTGAAGATTAAAACTGTCACGAAATACATTTCTTTCCAATGACATATAATCATGATTATAAATAATCATCTATAACTTAAAACAAATATGTAATTTACAACATAAAATAATTTTTTCTTTAAATAGTACTGTGAAAAATATTCCTATTTATTCATATGAGGAGACTATGTACTTTGTTTGTATCAATATTCTTATCAATAAAAAATATTAAATTCTTTTAAATGCTTCAAAGTACAATTTAGACTGAAAGCTAAGATAATCAATCATATAAAAATTGTCTTATTTTTTAATTAAATTCAATCATACAAAATCATTAATCGATCAGAAATACATTCAAATATTTCCCCTTTTTATAATCAATACTATTAACCCAGATTTATTGTGATAAGTATTATAATAAGCATTGCTCGTATATCCTAGGATAACCGAGTAAGCAATACTATTATAGTTAGGAATGGAGTACTAGGTAGGGATGGCAGATCAGTTGACGTGGTTGGGATATGTGGTGCGTGTGCCCAACCGCTCACTGCCTCGACGAACTATGTTTTGTGGTTTAGGAGTAGGATGGAAGAAAGTTAGGGGAGGCCAAACCAAAACATGGCAAAAATCCATGAAATCACAGACAAGTTGAACTGAGTCATGTTGGTCAATGTAGGCTACCTGGTCGGGGTCCGCGAGACGAAAGTCACCAAGGGTTAGAGACCTTGGACGACATGGCTCAGAATCGTTTGCGATGGCGCAAGTGCATCCACTCTGTGTTCTCTCAAATTCTAATCTTAATCCCTCATCATCTCTATCTTTCTCTTTCTAAAGTTATCTCACTGCATTATACTTCTTGAATAACATCTTCAAACCCTAATCTTCTCGATTACTACGAATACTTCTACTATCTCTACAACTATGGGATTTGAATTGATAGTTGCATCTCTGTACTAATGCAGTATGTCAACCTGAACTGATGTACGCACTTACGAAGTTCTACGTTATAACTGACTGATGAGGATGAACATAATAAATTTCGAAAACTGTGACAAACATTTTTTTAAATGATTCATCTATGACAAACTAATGTTTTTTGAAGCTCTCATTCTGAGGATTATTTATTGGCGACTGTTTTGAAAATAATTTCTTTATGCATGTTGATATCTATTCAAATGAAAATTATCCATAAATTATTCCCTTCAAAAGGCTATTTTTAATATAGAAGTTAGAGTTTAATAATGTTAAAAAAATATTGAGTAGTAATCTGTGAATTATCGTAAGAAATTATCGAAGTAAGTAATTCATTTAGTTATTGATTGATTGATCAGTTTTTAAAGTATCTGATGTTAGGATACGAAAAATTTCACAAATTTCTAATACTTTGTAAAAAAATTGCCGAGAAATTGTATTCACCTTTAAAGCCGTTTGATTTCTTTTAATTTTTAAATGAATGAATTAATAGATAATTTTAAAAACATAGAGGAGATGTTATTTCACATAAGAGAAGACAATGCTGAATAAATAAAAAACTAACTATATTAGCTGCTAACAACACAACACAACACAACACAACATTCACTTACCACCATAGATAATACGTATTTTTTCATCAACACCACTTGGTGTATTAGTTTTAAACCATTGACGAAGAAAATGATGAACATCTTGAGCTTGTTGTGGTGTAGCCACTTTACCAGTGCCGATAGCCCATACAGGTTCATAAGCTACAACAATTCGTTTCCATTGATCAGCTGTTTTAATTTTATCTTTAAAAAATAAAAATAAAATAAAATTAGATGTTGATTGTTTGTTATATTACTTACTGAAAGATTCATTGTTTGTTTTGAAAGTTTAATTAATAATTTAAAAGAACACTTTTTTAATGTCATATAAACAAACCTTTGAATATGAATCAACATAACATTTTTTTTTTGGAATAATGAACTTGAATAATGTGGTCGATCAGACAGACAGACAGACAGATACAACGCAGAACGTCGTACATAAGTATATCAGTTCAGCTTGCCATACCACGTCAGCGCAGAGACGTAACTGTCAGTTCAAATCCAAGAGCGATAGAGATAGTGGAATTATTAGCGGTAATGGAGAAGATTAGGGAGCGAAGATATGATTCGAAAAGTATAATTCAGTGAGATAAATTTAGAAGGAGAAAGGTAGAGATGATGAGAAATTCAGGAGGTTAGAATTAAAAAGCACACAAAGAGTGGATGCACCTGCGACATTGCAAACGATTCTGAGCCATATCGTTCAAGGTCTCTAATCCTTGGTGACTTTCGTCTCGTGGACCCCAAACAGGTAGCCAACATCTACCAACATGACTCAGTCCACTTGTCAGTGACTTCATGGATTTGTGACATGTTTTGGTTTGGCCACCCCTAACTTTCTTCCAACCTACTCCTACACCACAAAACATAGTTTGTCGCAGCAGTCGGTGGTTAGGCATACGTAACACATGTCCCAACCACCTCAACTGATGAAGTTTCAGTGATTCGCCTATTGATTCGCCATCCCTACCTAGAACTCGTTTCCTAACAATAACATTGCTTACTCGGTCGGTCCCATGATACATCTATGATCGATCAGTCTAATAAATAGTCAATTATCAAAAAAACAACCATTAAAGAACATTTGTATGATTTTTCATATGTGAAATGAGATCTATGCAAGTTAAATACTCTAGACAATAGACACACTGTATCATTTCAACGTTAATAATTCACTAGCTACCAAAATAGAATGAACATCAATTAAGTAACCATCCATTCTTATGCGGAAAAATTCTCACAATCATTCCCATTTTCATCTTCACTGTTATAAAGCTGATGAGCAGATTTTCAACCATTAAAAAATAGATAAACAGAATATCAACTGATTAGTTATAAATCTTGATACGATATGATTCGAGTGACAACTGTTCATGAAACCGAATTTTCAGCAAAGGCCACTCTGAATTACTTGAGATAAAATCACCAACCTTCAGAATAGTTTATCGTCCATCTAATAAACTGCTTATATACAAGATTTTAATTGTGCTATCAATATGATTAAGTGTCATCAGTGACTGGTGAAATCATCACTCTGTAAGTTTCTAACTCTTCAGTGAATTAACACCAGACAGTTTGGATTTACTGTTACACAGAAAGAAAGAACATTTATGAAAGATAAACCGGTATAAAGTTTCACTAGAATAAAGATCTTTATTTGAAATAGTGCTGTTTCGACACATTATGATTGCCAAAAGTTTTTTTCAACTCATTTTCCAGTCCATCTCAAAATTAGACACATTCGCTAAAAAAAATCAATACTCATCACTATTATCAAGTAAACCTTTTATTTAGACAAGACAGAAGTATATATAACGATGTGCTTGATTGAATGTTCAATACTCCATAGAAGTTAAGCAAGGAAGAAGAAATGAGTAAGGGATAAGTGAGGATGTCCACACTCTGAAGTTCGCACAAAAGTAGAGATCATTCTTTAAAATGGAAAACATCTAGAAACAAGTCAGTTATTGATCATCTTCCTGAGAAATAAATCATAACATAACAAACTACATGAAATACTTCATAGTTAGCATCAATCCGGGATGTTGGGAAAAATTTGCATCGGTTTCGGCCGGTACACTACTTCAAGTGGGACATGTGTTGTGTATGCCTAACCACTGACTGCTTCGTCGAGCTTTGTTTTGTAGTGAAGGAATAGGTTGAAAGAAAGCTATGGGTAGCGAAACCAAAACATGGCAGAAATCCATGAAGTCACTGACAAGTGGACTGAGTCATGTCGGTAATTGTCGACTACCTGGTCGGGATCCGCGAGATGATAATAATCGATGGTTACATACCCTGAATGACATGGCTTGAAACCGTTTGCAATGGCGCCGGTGCATTTACTGTTTGTGTTCTCTCAAATCCTAATCTTATGGATTCTTCAACACCTCTAGTTTTGCCTTTCTAAACCTTACTCATTTAATCATACTTCTTGAATAATAATCTTGTCATCCTAACCTCTCCGATTACTTCTAATACCTTTACTACCTCTTCTACTATTGGATTTGAATTGACAATTACATCTCTGTGCTGATGTGGTATGGCGACATGAACTGATGTACTTACGTACGAAGTTCTACGTTGCATCTGACTGACACTACTTCAAGACAACAAAATGACATTAACAAAATAAGCAGAAAATAATTCAAAATAATATCACCATGAATTACTAAACGTATAGAACATGACTTGAAGAGTTGGTAGGTTTCAAATTAGCTAAATATCTAAATATGATTAATGATTGATTAGCTTACTTGCGATAGCTTTTAATTGTCTTACGCATACTTCTTCTGTTTTACCAGATTCACGCTCTGATAATGTTTCACCAATACAAGCGATCACACTTAGACCTTCATCAATTGCATGTTCAACTTTATCAGCAATAAGCTTATGGGAAAAATTAAAAATAGTGAAAAAAAGCATTCTAGAAAATAATTTATTAAAGTTAATGCATTTAAATTTGATCTGATGACTTTATATGAATATAAAATTGAGCAAATCGCTCTTCATCTAGTACCTAGATGAATAGAAAAAATATGGACTTCTGACGTTTCGCTACTTAACAAAGGTCACCACCTTTTCAAAAAGTGAATAAGTTTAAACTTGGTGTATTACAAATGTATAACTTTTATCAACAATAAATAAACTTGATTAAAGTATTATTAATTTTTTTCAAAGTTTCTCGTTTTGGAGTGTTTAGGTAAGAATATCTTCAATGCTTCTTATCACAGTAAAGTGTATAATATTGCAAAAAGCCATTCGGGGAAGTGATCTTAATCAAACAATGTTGAAATCCCTATGTTCCTTTTAAAATTTTGTATGACAAAGGCTTTAAATCACTTATGGTGTCTATTGTAGAGATTCGCTCAACTTTAGACATCTTCCGTTACAAATTTATATCACTTACGTAATTATTGATACACAAGGGGCACTGGATATTTTTTTACGTCTTCATTTCAAGTTCTTCAACAATGAAGATACATCTGAAACCATTTCGTAGAGAAAACTATCTTCTAAATAGCTTTTTTATGGTTAAAATGTGACGCGTTCAGCAAGAAAACATGCGCCACATGTTATTTTATTGAGATTTATTTGTTCTATCGGGTGAAACAAACATTTAGCTCAATGTCAGTAACTATTGATCAATCGAATAATTTGATTTTATGTTGCTTATTTTCATGGTATAATAATTAGGCGATATATAGGCCTAGTTAACTATGTAGAGTACACTAATTTGGAAACTACCTATACTCCCTGATGATTTATTTGAAAGTATACGATATTTTATTCAAGAAGTTATCACCGGAAGATCGTTGTATCCAATTGAGTGATTTACACCTCAATTCAACAAGAATGATCTGTCTCCCATAGTTTTACTAAATAAGGTTGCTGTGAAGTTCATTTCGTTAATGGTTTCTTTCTTATATGAAGATAAATGACACAGAATATAGGACAACTATGCTCAAATTTTACATCATAATAATATGTAAAGATTATGAGGAATAAACTCGAAAATAGAAAATTATTAGTTCATTAAATTGGAAAACAAAAACTTCTAGTAGTGATTGAAATAAATAATCAGGTTATAAGCTGTTCGAAATATTTCATTATCATAAATGAAACCAATAATCTGTAACGTCACTGACTGATGGGATGGATTAGTGTTTAGAACACTAGCTTTATTCGACCAAAACGTAACTTAAAATGTTGATCATGTGTCGTGATGGCATCAAATGGTGATCACCGATAGTTTCAGTATCTGATTCATTACCTGTACTGATTATTCTTGAAGTGCTTTCGGAATTAATCACTTTCCAGGTCCCCCATTACTAAGACACTCTCTGTCACAGTTAAACACCATTTTACATCATTGAGAAGGCAGGAAGTTGAAGATTATCCTAACCATCTTAATAGACAGACCTCCGTATTGTCTATGACAGAAATATCTTAAATCAGCTTAGTATTGTAAAGGTGAAAAAATACACATATGGATGGGTTGTGAATATATTTCTCACTCATTCAAGCTCTTTCTCACCTCTTGCTTTCTCATTCAAATATCAAGCGTGCACTGCACTAACCAACTCTGTTGACCACAGTACATGACGAGCTAAGAACATTCGTCCATAAATTTCTCCAGAAAAAACTATATTGCTTTGATAGGATCACTACATAACCGAAGAAAACTAACTCCTTAATTCAAGTTATTGATTAACGGACAGTAGGAACAACAAGGAAATGTACCTAAAGTAATACTATAGGTAACTGATGAAAATTTACCAATTTTTTTATCTTCACTGTATATCAACCAGCTAGATAGTGGTTTGAGATTATATAATTCACTATATCTATCAATCTTGTAACATTCAGTGCTGTTTTTAAAGCTTTCAGATATTGACTACGACCACTAGTTTCTTTTTAACTAATTTGTTTTTGTGAAGTCAAAAGGAATTTAATTAGTTACGATGGTTAACTACAATTAAATACAGCAAGAACACCTTACATAGACAGAATGTCGAAAATGGATTTATTTTAGTATGACTTAATATTCAGCAAACATGATTGCACACCATATGCGGTCTTAATTTAGGTCTTGAGCAGATAAACTTTTAAGGTCCTATTTAGTTATTGCAAACGCCATTTTCATAACTTGGTACATGCGTAAAATAATATTTACCTCAGTGTCTATGAGGTAGTTTTGAAGTATCGAACCGATTAGGTTTTGAAAGTCAAAAATAAAATAAGATTAGTTGTGTCTCTGTCTGTTAATTTATTCATACATTACTAACTAGTAATTCATGTGTTATGAATCGCTTACAATGGTATCGTTAAAAGACTTACTTCATCAGATTCACCAAAAATGCTTCTCCTCTCAGAATGCCCAAGTATAACCCAATCACAACCGATATCTTTTATCATTGCGGGACTAAAATATATTAACATAAAAAAATTATTTAGCGGATGTATCATTTGCTACAAATTTGAAACGAAAACTAAACAAATGTATTAAGAACATATTTTACATTTTCCAAAATTGTACCAGAAGTAGAATTTTAATCTCATTTGCTTATTGAAGATAAGTGGAAAGTTTTGGTATGATAAATCACACATTCATGAGGTAAAACAGGTTACTATTTTAGGCCATTTTGAAAATACACCTTCTTAAATAAAATGGACTTATCGGCTAACAAAGCTGACTATATATAACGACGGATTCGACTGCTTTGGATTGTTCGCAGCCAGTATTAGGAAAGTGAGAGAACTGATGATAATATATATCGCATTAAATCACGTCCATAAACCATTTTACCTGGGCCAAACGATTGCGTTTTACGAATTAAATGCCGAAGAATTGCAAATCAGGAAGCTGACACCAAGATGAGGTCAGATTTATTTTATATTTTGATCCATCCTTTCCATTTATAGGTTACTCTTACAATCAAGCCTAATATTATAGCCTGCTTAACCATCTTATTTCTTCCTTCTGATTACCGTCCCCTTTACAGTGACTTAATATTTTATAATCTTATTATTAAACTCAACCGATTTCCTTCCTCGTACTGTGATAGCTAATGAACACTATGGCACCACTGTCCTAAATGAAACGAGTCAGATTGATATACATGAACCTGCAAATTACTATTAAATTCAAAAAGACTAGTGTGAATTAAAGACTCGAATGCTTTTGTAAGAAACCATCAAAGATCTGAAATCAAAGAGTAACACAGAAAAGTGAATCCTAACATATCAAGTGATTTACATTAACTCGAAACGAAGACACTATGTATTTAAATAAAATATCTGTCTGAAAGGAACTATACTCTCCCTACAAACTGTCTTCTAAACAAGAATGTGTTCTTTATGCCATTTTTTTTACTTATATTCCCTTTTAGTACACATACTAATCGGTGTATTTAAAGATTCGTTCGTACTGAACAAGTATTACTTGGGCAAGGATATGTGATAATTATAATATTGACTCTAGCAAACAAATCAAGTTTCAAATATTTATACAATTTTGAAAATCCAAATTCTTAATCAGCTTTTTTTGTGCACGAGTGTACAATATAACACAGTTACCTTATTTCTCCAGTAAATGCACCCTTTGGAACTTTATAGCAATTTTGAGCAGCCACATGTATTTCTTTCTTCAAAGTTCGTCGAACTTCTTGTAGGAATACGAAAGGTGGAGCGATCAAAACCTCTTAAGAAGAAACATTTTTCGGACGTGACATTGTAACAAACCTGTGTTGTCACCAAAATGAGCATCAGAGAGTATATGTAGCAACTTTTTGTTTTCTTCTTGACTTCCATTCATTTTCCAGTTTCCTCCAACAAAAAATTTGCGAGATCCAGACATTTTCTCAACGTATGAAATCAATGTAATCAGTAATAGAGAAAACCCTTCTATGGACGCGCCAGATTTCTTTATGAATGAGTCCAGCCGCCTGACCTAGTCAAACAAACCCCAAGGCAAAATGTTATCATCGGGGATCTTCATAGTTACAGATCGTATAAAACTGAAATATAGCAGATTGCTAGAAAATATAGTTATATATAATGATTCAATATGCGTATTTCAGTAGTTTAAATAATCATGGACTGAATTCCTACGATGAAGAAATAAAGTGCGTTCACAGGACTTCTTTAAACATCATTAAATATTTTAAACGCTAGGCATATCCTGTATATCCTTTTTCACAACCCGAAACACTGATGTCTGAAAAAATTTCTTATCATCATTTCCGACGCTGCAAATCACGCAGTTCCAATATCTTTTTCACCAGCTAGTATAAACCAATTGACCTATTGGATTTCGATTTTTTATTCTTTCTGTACTCTTCCAAGTATTTTTTAGGGACTAGTGGATGATAGTCTAGCCCTTCGACTTCAATCATTGTAGCAAGATGGTAGTTATGTAAGAATTTGCCAGTCTCGTAATTCGTGTGAATGCGTTTAACTCGGAGTAGTAGGGTTTCTCGATGCTGGTAACTGTCACATAACTTGCCTGGAGATAAGTTAGTTGCAGTGTGCAGAATAATCAGGAGAAAATTCTAATGCTTATAGTAAGGTGAAAATGTTGGAACTATATAAATAATTAAATAAGTTAGTTAGTTGGTATTGAACATTGCGTGAGTGGACATCAGAGTAAGCAAAGAAGAAGAAATAGTGATAATAAATGAGATAGAATGAGCAACGAATTGAGGAAAAAATAATGATAAAAATAAGCCAGCTTCAAGACTCGCTTCAGGCACAGCTATTTTCAGCGGAAGATGATGATTTATATGTGCGTACGTATTTATCAAGTCTTTTCCTCAAGCTATTCATTGAGGGGCCTTGGCATTTGATCTGGAAAAACATTCCCAATAGGCGCAAATCTTGGTGAGCAAGAGCATGTACGAACTTTTTTGTTCGGTTTTTCGAGTGTTATATCAATGAGCGTGGTTGTGACGTTGTGATGATACTCATGGAGGGATGCTGCATGCTATTATCAGATCACCTCTGATTCTCCCGCAACTTAGCAGAAATAATCCTGAGTGTTGGAGTCCGATTTCATTGAGTTTATTCCTTAACCTTATCACCTATTTACTGGCTCGTCGTTGCACTAAATTTAGCAGATTTATTTCTATTTTAGGGACAGGGGGTCGGTGTGTATTTGTGTTCAAAATAGTTAAGAACGATTGTGTTGTGATTTCACCACGTTGTCTAAGTATAAGCTAAAGAGTTGCATTAGCCCTGACTTCGTCCCTTATGTTGGTTGAACTGGTGTTCATGTTTTCTGCAGTTATTAAACTGAAATTGCGATCTGACGAAACATTAAGGATCAGATTTTATTGAGGGTGAAAGTTATCCACTTCATGTGGGACATTTCGACTACTTTAGTTTTAACCCGTTTTCCGCTACCCATTCTTCAATGGATACAGCGTCATTCTGGAGCTCAGTTGAATACTTTCCGCTTCTTACGAATCTCCAGATCCATGCATCGTCTGTGAATATGGATGCCGCTGAGCTAATTTTATCTATCAAGTCATTATTGAATATCAGGAAGGGGAGCCAGTCTAAGATGGTGCCCGTGATATGCCACATGTTGAGGTTTGCCAGCTCGCGTGCGTTCCATCGACCTTTGTAAGACAGTCTTTATTCTGTTGGTAGTTTCCATGTAAGGCCTGTTTCCGAAACTTTCGCTATTAAGCGTGCGTGTAGTATTGTGTTGATAGCTTTGGCGAAGTGGAAGAATATCGTATAAATCAGCATTTTTCTATCTCAACAAGTTTTCCAGCTGACCTATGCTTGGAAATGATAGGATGCGCGAGACCTGCTGGGATTCAAGGATCATGGTGTTATTCATCAATAACTTCCTCACTTGCTCATTCACTAATTTTAATGTTATCTTAGATAGAGCATAGGCAGTAATTAGCCTGGTGTGTCAAGTGCCTAATCACTCCTATCTTTCCCTCTGCAGACTGAAAGGAATGGCCGCGAGTTGGTGTGACTGAAGTACACGACTTAACAGGTCACATATTGGTGAACTGACGGCTTCCGCACACTGAAGACTATAGGGTGAACATTGTGACATACTGGTGACTTTTCTGGACTCCTAGATATTAGTTTCACGGGATGTTCACTTGGTACTCACAATTTGATTTAAGTAGCTTTGTAAACATGTAAATAACCGGCCTGAATAAACGTTGTAGTTGCTATCTAAGATATTAACTATCTCTATTTTTGTGGGATCTTAGCCATTAGGAATTTTTGATGTTAGAAACACCCTGGTTTACAGGTTTTCTTTTAGTCACGAACCTAAGAAGATATTTATGGTTTGCCTGTATTTAAGCTGGTAGCTTCGTCTGAAAGTGTCTTGCCAGTAAAATCTTCGATATCTGTTAATCAATGCTAAGAAAGTACTGCAGTCAGAATCTTTCAAAAAGACCTTCCACCTATGCCAGGCTCTCCTCTTTGCCTGTTAAAGCGTTTAGAGCCTCGCTGAACCAATATTCTTCTCTTTCGATTAGCGACGATAGTGCTCGTTTTCGCTACCCTAAGTATTTCCCGTATGACCGTGTTAAACATGACTGTGCCATATTCACTATTTTCTATTGGTATGTGGAAATTGATATGCTCGAGCAGGAGCTTATCGTTTGTTAAAAAATAATCCAAGTTTGAGGATTTTCCGTTCTTATCTTATCCGGTGGCCTTTCATACATTTTCAGTCAGTCCAGAACTGTTAATGTCTGCGCCAAGTCGCCTGTGGAACGAACTTGTAGGAGTTGTATCAAACATATGGACTGGTAGCTGCATTACTGCCTCAATCAACTGATCTTTCTGAGCCCTATTACTTGAGCAAAGTCGGTAAATCGCTACAATCAAGTATTTTGTCTCACTAGTGGTGAAGCAACACAACTATGGCTTTGTCTCTTAGGTTAATTGGGTATTTTTTATTGTTACAGTTTTGAAATAGCTGTTTATATTTATAGCGACACCGGCTTCAGTCCGGTGTACACTATCGCATGAGAAGAGTGACACGTCTAATAAGCACAATCTGTCGTGTTCAATGTCAGAGGGATAGCCAGTTTTCAGTTAGGATTATGATCTCCAAATCTTTCTCAGTGTATACATTCCCGATCTGCAAAATCTTGCCTCTTAGTCCTTTTATATTGCTTTAAGAGGACTTGATGATTTGTTTCATCATTTGAAACACTTCATCAGCAACAGCCATTATCAGGTTTCTCAAATAAGTTATTCAAACACCGTTGGCCAGTACTATGTGAACTGGTCCCTGCAGATATTTGTTTGTGCAAAGTATTCATTTGGTGAGATCATGTTCTCTGTGTCTTGTGCACTGGGTAATCGACCGAGGTTGATTGACATTTATGTATTTGTATTTCAGGATTCTTATTGATTGCTCATTGATCCACAGCCGCTGTTGCAACATCCAATATGAAAAGATCTGTATCAAACTTGAGTTGAGTCTGTTGGGTTTGGAAAGTTTGCTGAGACCTGACATAGAGACTCAACAGTCGTAAAGTGTGGCGACGAAGCAACCGATAGACGCTAGTAACCATTGTGGTATGAGGACTAACTGTTATGCTTGTCAATCGATATGCTTGAAACTATTACCGGTTCACCTTGGTCGATTAACGAGAACGAGACAATGAATAAGTAACACGGTAGGCTACTATGATCCGTCGTTTCACAGGAACTGACGAAAAAGTCTTGATATGGCGTAGAAAGTGTTTTCTACAAACACCTAGCAAACACAGTGATCTCAAACAGACAAATTGCGTTTATTTATACACCATATGACGTCCTTAGGTGGTTCATAAAAGAAGCTCAATAAAATAACACATCGATCCATGACTGCCAAGGATTTTCCTGGTGGGAAACAAGATCGCAAGGTTAACTGATCAGCCCATGAACAAAATCCAAAATTAATGACTTTATCAAGTGAGGTATGGAGATCTAACGTCCCCAACACTAAAGCTAACTGTTAACCATAACATGTGCATGAGATTCACTCGAGCTACCGACAATCAGCTCAGACACTGCTTGTACCACTGTACTAGTTTGTGTTTGGATTCCTTCAGACATACTTGCAACTGCTCGCAGCGACCATTTTTTGTCACATCTGACTCAGTTCAGGGAGAATATCTTAACCGAGAATCTCTGAGATGTCAGTGACATTTTTTCCAACGTCTCAATTCCTGATTCGTAGCTTCAATGGAGCTTTTGTTTACCTTTGATTCTCATAGTAACCTAGCGTGAATCCAATAACTGTCCTACATGTACTGTGTTCGGAAGTGATTGAATGTTTGTTTGCTGACGAAGCAATTAAGAAGAGAGCAGTTGACCGTGACAGCCAGAACCACAACACAGTGGTTCCGACTTGGTATGATCACGTTTATCTGGTTTTCTACTTGGACTACCAATCAGGGAATCGACACAATGTTCAAATACTCGACAATGCCTAAATATCCTAATCTGGCGTCTTAAACTGAATTATATTTTATTAATGGTGAGAGGACAAGTCAATTTCGAAGAGATTATTGTCAACCGCTACCTAAGATGCTGAGGATTATGCCAGTCATAGAGGAGTAGTTCACCCCATAGTGTGACTTTTAATTTATGCTGTATTACATCTACATTACACTGGTCTGGATAGGTTACACAGAATTGCGGTTGTCATTCTACTACAAGTGGAATCAAATAGAGAAACTGACCGAACTGGCATTGTGGTGAAACTGTATATCTAAATTACACAAAATCCAGAGTACTATAAGTTTCAAATAGTACTATGGACGACTTTCGTATAACACCACCTTTCAAACCACGAAAACGTCATTTTTCTGAGTATATATTGTTTTATATCCTATGGTCGATATATAGCACCTCGCCATCCATTCTTTATTCTTCGATGATTAGTCGTTTAAATTATTGGACAATGGTATCGACAATATTTGTGTTTTTGCAATAATTCGGTAACAGAATCGATTATTGTGCGTTTGATTGTGTGTGTGTGCTTACTTGCCTATTACATGTCAAGCTTAATGTTGTCTGACTATAAATATTTAGTCATTGCTTCAGAGAATGACAGTTGGCTAACTGGCCTTCTCCAAATCGCTTCGCTTCACCTGTACGCTTTCCTTCTCTCATGTTTGTCTGCATAAATGATTGCATGAAATAAATTCATCCGGGAAACCGTATTCGGCCTTTTTATTACCACCGTCGCACAAACGGGGTTAGCCGAGGTATAATATACGGATGAGGAAAGGGAGATCTATTCCATTGCACGCTCAGTCATTCGTCCACACCTGATCTCAGTCTTGATCCGCTATAATGGTGAGTCCGAAGTGGTAGTCTGAGAATATCGGACGTCGAACATAACGCAACGTGAAGAGTTACGTCGATAAAGAACTTTCGAACTCAATGTGTGAAACGAATGTATCAACATATCTGACTCGATAAATAATGCGGACAACACATTGTACGTGGCACAACCAGTTCATGTAACAACACTGCTTTCTGAATCACGCATCATAACAGTGTCGCTATTAATATCATATGATAGATGCTTTCGACTTACTGTTTAGCTGCCTGCACCTCCAAAATCTTTCAGCCTACTAAGTAAATTGGTGGTATGGCGACACGCGTATACACACGATCCAACAGTTTAGGCGGTCGAGCGAACCTCACGCACTCCAATATCAGCACTTTTTCGACAACCCAACGCTGGCAACTGTTTGCGACGCTATCACAGACATAAGTTCATAATCATACACTCATTGGTAGTAATTTATGTTATCAATGTGCAACGGATGTTCATTTATCGCATTTGTACGCAGCAATCATTGTTTTAAATTTTTTCAACAATGATTTTTATCGAACTTCCACAATATTTCTACAATCACTCGCTTAACCGATGAGCCTTGCTTTAATGTCTATACATTTATCAAAATTCATCTTATTTATTCGTGCTTATGTAACTTATATTCGTCCTATTCAGCTTTATTTATACATATATCCCAGCGGTTGTGAAACACGATACGCAATAATTATGTAGGATCAATAGTCCAGTAGATATTGAACGGTGAAGCAAGCATCATTATTTATTGAGGCACTTTCTGTCAAAGAGACTCAAAGACAAATAGTGGCTTTGTCCTAAAACGATTACCAAAGTCGTAGCTGTCCATATTTTATTGAGCAGATTGTTACGTCCAGTTTTTTGCTTTTTGATCCCTTGAAGCACGGTTGTCGATCTATTTGCTATTCACGATTCCAAATGTTAAATAAGAACGAAACTCCAAAGTCGATACCAAAGTTCATTCCAAATCACAAAATCGACCAAAATATGTTATTACAAATAGACGACCAATGTCGTTCTAACAACAATAATTATAATAATTACAATTACCTTCTATTTTATAGGTTCTCGGAGCAAAAAACTGCAAATGAACAACCAAAAGAAACGGGAGTCCAAAATGGCAGAAAATAATAATTCAAACAAGTTCATAAGTTAAGTAAAACAAATGTACCCAAAAAACAGTGAAATTAATGATATTTATATATAAAGGTTTTGATCAGCAAAATGTCTTCATTTCTCCCGTAACACTCCCGACCAAAAGAACCTTGGTTCTTTTCACCGACAAAGATAGATAACAACAATCCAAGTATGCGCATCACAAGCAATCAACAACAAACATGCAATATGTCAACAATCTCGTGATCCCTAGGACTTACACCAGTACGCCTAGGGATCCGAGTAGCTGCCTACCATCTACCGCTTCAAGAAGACACAGTTTACGTATATCTCTCACTAGGATCCCTTTTCTCGTCCTTAGTTCTACTTGTCTCACTAGTCTGTCCTTACTTGGTATCACTCTCTGTACTAGACCTAAGGGCCACTTGTTTTTCTCAGAGAAGTCAGAGCATATCATTACTAAGTCACCTTCTCGTATGTTCCTCTCTAACTGTGTCCACTTGTATCTACGCTGCAACAGCGAAACATATTCCTTAGACCAACGTTTCCAAAATACTTGCGCCAAGTAACTCGCTTGCTTCCATCTCTTAGAATACCTGTCATTAGATACAGTGTCAGTAAATTCTGCAACATTCTCTCTCAATAGTAATAGTTTTGCTGGTGTTATTGCATCAAGATCCTTTGAGTCGTCCGTAACGGAAACCAAAGGTCGATTGTTTATTATACGCTCCGCCTCTATCATAAAAGTTTCAAGGCATTCATCTGTTAAAATTTGTTCCTTTACAAGAGCACCCAATACCCTACGTACAGAGCGAATCATACGCTCCCACACTCCACCCCAATGACTAGCGGCTGGAGGATTGAAATGCCAGTCAATTCCCTTTCTTAGTAAATCAGAGTGTATACGCTCCTGTACCTAATCTTGAAGACATTTTCTTAATTCACGTTCAGCTCCCACCAAATTTGATCCATTATCACTATATATCTCTTTTGGATAACCTCTTCTGCCGACAAATCTCATTGGTGCCATGATAAATGAGTCGGTGGTAAAACTATATGCCACCTCCAGATGCACAGCTCTCAACCTTAAACAAGTGAATACACAACCGTACCGCTTCTCAGTATTTCTACCATGTTTAACCATAAGGGGTCCAAAATAATCTACTCCAACTGATAAGAACGGATAGTCACACCTTCTATCCTGATCGCAGGTAATGGTGCCATTAGTTGTTGAATTGGATGGGCGTTCCTCCTTTTACAATAAACACAATCCTTTATCACTCTCCTCATGGCTACACCACCCCTCAGCACCCAAAATCTTTCTCGAACCGTTGCCATTACCTGTGTAGCTCCGACATGTCCCTCCAAAACATGGTAGTATCGTAGAATCAAATCTGTAATTGTATGCTTCGATGGTAATATTATAGGATGCTTCCTCGACTCAGACCAGGAACTAATTTGAAGTCGGTTACCGACACACAATAAACCGTCTATAATTATTGGATTTAAGGTTCGTAAGGGTGAATTTGTTATTTTCACTCTGCTAATGGTATCAGACGACAAAATTTCAATCTCTTTCCGAAATACTATGCTTTGGACATATCGAATTAAATCTAAACATGCTAAATATAGCTGATCAACTCTGAGCATACCCACCTGTAGAGACAGATCATTTCTGCCAGAATACATTATTAATAAATATCGCTTAAATCGGATCAATCATGCAACAGCCTTAAGTAATCTAGTCCAATCTGAATAATAATTAATAAGCAGATCAACGGTGGATTCTCCAACTATTACATGCGTGGACATTACCTTCTTTAATTCTAAGAGATGGGGTTCAGGACCTTGTATATCCGCATCAGGCCAATACTCCTTTGACTTCTTCAAAAAATGTGGTCCCTCCTCCCATAACTTGACATCATCAATGTTGAACTTGGCTCCTCTGGATGCAAAGTCTGCTATGTTTTCCTTAGAAGGTACAAATCTCCATTGGTCCACCTTTGTAAGACTGTGGATAGTTGAGACCCGGTTTGCTATGAATGTTTTAAACTGGCTTTTCTCATTTCTAATATAGTGTAAGACAATCATGGAATCCGTCCAAAACACAACTTCTGCAAACTTGATATCTAACTCGGACTGCAGCTGGGACCCCATACGCGCTGCCAACACTGCTGCGGTAAGTTCCAAACGGGGTATAGTTTGAATCTTTAAAGGGGTTACTCTTGCCTTAGCCGTAATAAGACGAGAACATATTTCAGTGTCATCGATGTAAGAACGGATGTATGCCACTGCCCCATATCCAATTTCCGAGGCGTCACAGAAAATATGAAGTTCCAGGAGCGAGCTATCTGATTGTGGGAATAATACACAGCGTGGAAAACTAACGTTCTCAACCTTCTGAAATCCACTTAAAATCTCTAACCAGCGTTTGCCTTCCTCACTTGAAATCTCTTCGTCCCATCCTAGTCCCAATCTACTCAAACGTTGAAGTAACTGCTTCATAGGAAGTGTGAATGGTGCTAACAATCCCAAGGGGTCGTATAATGAAGCTACACTCGACAATATACCTCTCCTAGTGAGAGGGCATTTCGGTATGCGAACCTTAAATTCAAACGCATCAACCATAGTATTCCAAAATAATCCCAATGTGCGTTCCGTATGAAGTCTCTCAAAGTCAATCTCTTTTACGGTTTCTGCTCTCTCTTCTGGATGAATTGATTCGACAACCTGTAAACAGTTACTTATCCACTTGGTAAGTCTAAACCCACCTTTTCTGAGTAGTAAACCAAGGGTTTTTGCAAGCTCGATTGCATCCTGCACACTATCAATTGATGTTAAGTAGTCATCGACATAGAAACTCTTATCTACAACTTCCTGAACATCTTTATTCAATTCCTTTCCGAATATATCTACCGTCTTCCGAAGAGCGAAATTAGCGCAAAAGGGAGAGGACACGGCTCCAAACGGATGAATTGTCAAACAATATTCTTTAGCCTTTCGTCCTATATCACCGTCTTCCCACCATAATAGTCGAAACGCTCCCCTGTCTCGTTTCGGGATCTTTACTTGAAGGAACATCTCCTCGATGTCAGCGGCTAATGCTACGTTGCATAATCTGAATCGTAGAAGTATACCAATTAAACTATTTACAGTATTTAGTCCTCTCAAAAGCTGATCGTTAAGAGAACAACCTTGATAGACAGCTGCACAATCAAAAACAATTCTTAATTTTGCAGGCTTTTTAGGGTTGATAACAGGATGATGAGGAATATACCAACAAACAGCGTCACGGCCGAATTCCTCCTTACTAGCTTCAATGATGTAGCCTTTACTTAAATGTTTACTCATTACAAGTTGATATTTCTCCATAAGATTATTATCCTTCATAAACCTCTTCCTTAAACACTCTAGTCTTCGTTCAGCTAGTTGTAAATTATTCGGTAGCCTTGGCTTATCATACTTCCAGGGTAGAGCAACTTGGAAATGGCCACCTTCCAGTCTAAAGGAACTATTAACTATTTCTAGAGCTCTTTTATCTTCGACAGAATATTCATTACGAAACCCATCTGCATCCTCGAACTCATGATTATATAATCTTTCTAGATCTCGCAAAATATCATTAGTAGAACAGTGACACCACTGAACTTGATGTAAAGACCTCGATGCTTCTTTAGGACCTAAAATCATCCAACCGGGATGAGTACGCACACCAAACGGATGCTTCCTGTCTCCCAGGCGTTGTTCAAGGACCCAATGTGCATCTGGAGCATCACAACCAATCAATATTCCCACTAGATTACTTTGCAGCCTCGGTAGAGTTATGTCCCTTAAATGTTTCCACTTTCTTAGCTGGAGTTCGGTTAGAGGTTCTGCCGAATCGACCGGAAGTTTCTTGATCGTATAGGCCTTGTTGATCTTTATAGAACCCCGCTCATCTAATGAAAATACCTCTAAATTTACTTCCAGACATTCACAAGTAGAAGTTCCATTCACAGTCGTCACCTTTATTGAAGTCTCCTTACCTTTGAGA
>OX103971.1:13366293-13385428 GCA_944470395.2 Schistosoma turkestanicum
GGAGGGATTTTCCAAAAAACAAATCATTCAAAATGGATTCTACACATACCTGACCAATTCTTGTTAAATGCAGGCCTGGATTTAACTTAGATTGGTTCTCGACACGCCATAGCTCGTCGCAATGCAACCAACATATTGTATTGTAAGACATGCATAGAATGTACTTCACAGGCACCCAGAAAATGTGAGGTCAATAAGCACACAATTCAAGCTTACTTATACAACTGATTTAACACCCTTATTGCGAGCCATAAATTAGCGTACTAAAATAATCTGTCAGCCAAGGATAGTCATGGCTTTCCCAAGTGGCAAATATAAAGCTGAGGGTTAACTAAGCGTCTTTGGCACGAAAATATAAATAAACTGAAATAAGCCCGACTCCAAACTACATTGAACAAAGCTGTCAGAGGCGAAACGATATGATATTAATGCAAACTGGGAGGTTCATTATTGCTCTGTTTGGCCCTCAGTTGACCCGCTGAGGCTTTGCTGGAGTTATACCAACTTCAAGCAGGACGGAACCGGTATGCTCCCTTCTTTTACAATCTATGAGTAGATCCTAAAAATTCAGCCTGCTACAGACTGAAGAAAAAAGAACTATTGACAATGATGTATTGGTAGGTCTGTGAACAAGTGAAGTAGTATGTCGATAAAAGTCATCCTCGGTAAAGCAAAGCGCATATTTAAGAAAGGCATGTCTTGGGCGTTCGATCCTCTCCAAGCATTGGACGGCCGAACCGCATGCCGTGACCAAAACGTACAGGCCTTCGTACATCCACTCCCGAATTTTTGTCACAGGGCTTGATTTTCGTTTAGCAACCACGGAGATCTTGAACACCATTTTAAACAAGATCAGATGTGTAGTCGAAGCAAATACATTCCTTAGCTTTATGCGAAGAGAACTTCAAGCAAAAACCCCAGGATTGTTCCTAATAATTTATGGCAGAAAAAGAGGTGACCTCAGAGTGTTTTACAACATGAGGTTTGTCAAGTCACGCCAATATGAGTACCCTAACAGTACATCACCAGCATTCACTTTTCGGTATCCTCGCCAAAATCTCACACCAAACATCAAACAACACCAACCATTTCTCATCGAGAATTATCTAAATTTGAAATGCTCTCCTAGACGGGGTGACCACAGTCGCCTCATTGGATAAATGCAAGAGGAGAATGGGCGAATACGTACTCACTAACAAAAAATCATCAACTGCCTGAACCAGCTGCACCCAATGCATGTTGTGAAAGTCCTTTTTTGATATCGTTATCTCATATCACTAGTTTATTCTGTGTCGCCTTCTATCATCTTCGTTTCGCCTTTATGTTCTTAACCTTTGATCTTCTCATGCTGTCTACACTAAAATTTGATCAATTTATTTATATAATGATATAGTTCCTAAAGAAACATCTTCTGTTATCATAGTAACCCATTACTTGCAATTTTTCTAATTGCACTAATCGGATTCTCCTTCTGGCTATACGATATTGCCTGGTAACCGGTTAGTAAAACCATACAATAAAAAGTTCTTTTGGTCTTCGACATTTCTGCTGATCTAATTTACTTTACTGGATAAATTCCAGATGAATTTGTTCGGTCACAAATTCAAACAGATCACAGTGAGGTATGCTGTGCAACGCAGCTCCACAGATCAACTAGCAAGTTGAGTTCACGCCTCAACATTCCAAATATCATTTATATGTACCTTTAATCAGGCTCATTCTCAATTTCTAGTTTGCCTTGGCGTTTGGTATAATCAGTAATATGGATGAAAGTGTCTCCCGGCTGTGAATAAATTCGATATTCTCAGACCCTAGCACCCAGAGAGAAATGCACTTAATCGAATAACAGGACAAACGAATAGTCAAATAACTGCAAACTTACTAGAATTTATGCACTTGAAAAAACATGTTACTACTAATTGTATATTATCAAATAACTGGACTGATATTGAAACAACAAAAAGCGAGAGCGAAGAAATCAATCGGCTTATACTAGCTCGCGTAAAAGATATTGGAAGACAGCGCTGAACACAAACTCTGACCTTGTAATGTTTGGATTCTCAACTACAGTAAGTGATTTATGCCGAATGGCAATTTGACACAAGTATTCATGTCCTCGGAATTTCATAGCATCCAAAGTAGATTTGCAGATAAATCTCTCACAATTCATTAATGATTGTTTCATGCATTTACTATTTCAAACACCTCCGAAACTACTCTGTAACTCGATCCAGCACCTACATTCAAGTCGCATCACATATATACCACACATCTTTTCATTTGGATTCCGCTAAATTGAATAATTTTTACGAATCATCGTGTTAAAAATATTTTACCACTGAATTTTCACGTTGGGTATTGTAACCAGATATTCTAAGAAAATCGGAGTATCCCATCTGCCGATGACCATAAGCTCACAGTGCATCTGAAAACTAAATGTTTAATTACATTGATCTATTATATTCCAGTAAATTTTACTCATTCACATTCAGTTTTGTGGACCATATGCTTCACTTATTTTGACCAACAAATCTGGATGAAAAACTGCTCTCATATTCTTTAATTACCAGCTGGTAACAAGCACAGGCTTTTATTGTCCTTAAAACAAGTGGTTTTTATATTTAGTTGCAGCATTACCAAATTAGCTGGTGGAATTGACTTCAATAGCCGAAGTTAGTCAGTGTGAAGCACACTCATGTACTATGTAAATCTGTGCTCACATAGTATGTTACACATTGATCGATTTTAAACAGTACTCTTTTTCATTTATATAAATCTGGATATCAAATTAGCTGTATATCAATTAAACGAAGTGATGTGTTCATGTATCGTTTGGATTCGAGTCAAATAAATCCTTACTTAACGTTTTCCTGTTCTGACTCCCATCGTCCAAACTATGCTTTCTGGGTAGCAAGTTCCAATTCAATTAAATATTCAACTAGCATGATACAAACCAGAATACAGATTTGAGTAAAACCGTTAGTTATAAAATGATTACATAAGTTAATATTTTAGATACGTACATGTAATCAGTCTTCAGTAATAAGTTAGTAGGTCAGTGAGCCTTTTCATATCCTTGAAGCTTCTTTTCCAGTTGAATTTCAGCTTCTTGAAAATGTTCACTGGTGGGGCTGGTACTCTCTGTTCCAGTAAGGCATTTTAAATGCTTATCGTGGGGCAGTTTAGGAAGACCCGTCACACACCGTGGATGGGCTGGAGTATGATATCATCCTCTATCGAACATGAACCAGCTGCTTGGACGCAATACCCTTTGTGAGATCCTACATAGATAGGATGAGCAGCGATGTTATAGGCTCAAATTTGGCATCGAATCTACCGATCATCAATTTTATTTCCGTTAAATGTACGTAGTAACATATTAGGTCATTTGGTCTATTCTCTGAATACCGACTTAAGTCTCGCTATATAATTTGGCATCTAAATGAAAATTTCACCAACATCTGACCATCTCGGCCTTCACTAAATTTTGTACAAATTTGAGCTTGTTTTAACCTAAATGGGAGATTTAGAAATGCTGCTTTTTTTTCGCGTCGCTAAAAGTTTTTCAAGTGCTCAATCTTCTGAATATTGCTGAAATATGTATTTCTGATAAAAATTTTGTGTTCTGGTTTGTTCAGTAGAACAGGTAGGTTTGATCAACGTGACCAAGTAGATACCAGAGATAAATTTTACATCACCTACCGATGTATAATTAACTATAATATATGAAGCTGATGCTTCTCACTTGCGGCCCATAACATTCTCTGCGTACACGTACATTAACTTAATGTTGAGATGTGACTCTGTCATTTTAATTTAGTAGAAATTGTCATTCTTCTTAAGAAGAATTAGTTTTTTGAAGACCTAATTCGGAGCTGTCGATTACTTATCATCATTTTTGGTTCGTCTTGGTTACTGCTTACGGAAATATTTATCGCTTATCATTTTAAACGCTTGTCTTTGCTTTTTAGTTAGACGGTCTACATGAGACTAGGTTGAGTACTAGTAATGTATGTGTTTTATGTTCTATGGTTAGATTACGTCGCCTTTACTAATGGATAGTTAAATTGTTAAATCATATGCTTCATTTGTATCGAAATGTTTAAAATATTGATTTTTACTCAACACACTAGGAATATATTAGAACTGTTCCAGAGGTTGTCTGATTGTAGAGAGAAAGTGTATGTCGGATTGTTCTCTCTTAAATAATGGTTTTTAATGTTGGTATCATATTTATTCCTCCTCTGTAGGATTGATCCTTTGTGAAAGCATCATCAAAGAGTTCACAACTGGTCAACACATCTACGTCTGAAGACACATTCTGTTTAATTGTGTTAGTGGGATCCTTTACTGAAGCACTGGATACCTCCAAATCTCTCTGATACTTTTGAGGTGAGGTTGAAAGTTCACAGATCAAAAATTCATGAGCATTATATATGCTGTATGACGCGTTTATTTTCAAACATTGAAAATCGTCTTTTAGTAATCACTTGGAAATGTCATTCAAATTAGCTTTATTTGGCCAGAATTTCAGAAACATGTCACTGTCAATATCTTCTAGATCATACACTGAAACTTGATGCCACTTAATTAGTGAAGGTTCGATTTATTATGCACTCAGTTAAATGTATGTTGAGCTAGCGAAATTGTCAGCTTCAAATGCAAAACCACCAAATACGAGATTACCAGTAGATTTTTAAAGGGTGGATGTTCTAAGTGGTGTAAAGCGCATTTTGTAATGAAGGATGCAATATAACTCAGTCAGCCAAGAACATTGTAGAACTTGGTACGTATGTACATTAGTTCAAGTTGCTGTACCACATTAACAGAGATAGAATTGTCAATTCAGACCTTATAGTGGTAGAAGTTGTAGCAGTATTAGCGGTAATGAATAAGATAAGGGATTGAAGATATGATTTGAGAAGTATAATCAAGTGAAATAAATTCAAAAAGAGCAACATGGTTAAGAGAAATTCAGAAGATTAAAATTTGAGAGAAGACAAAGAATAGATGCAACTCCGCCATCGCAAACGATTTTCATCCATGTCATTCAAGTTCTCTAACCATCGGTAACTATCGTCTCGCAGACACCAACCAGGTAGTCTACACCTGCCAACATGACTCAGTCCACTTGTCAGTGACTTCATGGATTTCTGCCATGTTTTGGTTTGGCCACCAATAACT
The DNA here is from genome assembly GCA_944470395.2 of Schistosoma turkestanicum. Lineage (NCBI taxonomy): Eukaryota > Metazoa > Platyhelminthes > Trematoda > Strigeidida > Schistosomatidae > Schistosoma > Schistosoma turkestanicum. The sequence goes on from OX103971.1 coordinate 13,371,478, forward strand.
TTCTTCCAACCTACTTCTACACCACAAAACATAGCTAGTTGAGACAGTCGGTGGTTAGGCATACGTAACACATGTCCCAACTACCTCAACAGATGGAGTTTTACTACTTCATCAATTGACCTGCCATTCCTACCTAATACTCGTTTCCTAACTATAGCATTGACTACTCGGTTGTCCCACGATATACGTGCAATGCTCTGAAGATACCTGTGATAGACTATTAGTAGCGTACGAATATCCTCTATTCTTACTATGTTTCTTACCCTTATATTAATGTGAAATAACTAATATATTCAGTACGAGTATTTCTGCTCACAAACGTGCGTTATGTTTCCTAGATATAACTACAAAATTTATTGAGCTATTTTATCTTATCACCATCTTATTAGTGTGGTGTCTTGCTAATATTCTTTCCAGGTTATTTAAAAACCTAATGGTTTCTCTGTCTATTTTTATGATGTAATTGTAGCACTCAACTATCATTCAGGTTATTCGTCTCAAATCTTGCGAAGAGTTTTGTGTATTCCCAGAAAAGCGAAAACGGTGTTTATTTTTATTAGAAGCACTGTTTCGACTGACGAAAATCAACATTATTATAACTCACACACACACCTATGTTATTGATTTTTGCCCACTGTTATCATTTTGAATTTTATGTAGGTGTTAATATTAACTTCTAACCACAGTTTTGATCTATCCTACTGATTATTTTGTTTTATACATAACAATGCTATTTATGTCGACTGGTCTCAATCACTGATTTTCCCAATCTATAAGAAAGGACAAAAGTCTTCTTGTGACAATCAAAGGGGAATAAGTCTAACTAATATAGCATCTAAAATATTGGCCTCAATAATACTTCGACGCTTAACGAAAGCTCGCGAAGAGCAGACTCGAGAAAACCAGTCTGGTTTTCGACCTGGACGTGGTTGTATAGACCACATCTTCACACCACGACAGGCCCTGGAACACAGACACACATTTAGGCGTCCTACAATAGTTGTTTTCCTAGACCTTAAGGCAGCATTTGACTCTGTTGATCGTAAGGTTCTGTGGCAGTGTCTGTCATTGAAAGGTGTACCAAAGAAGTACATTAACCTTATACAAGCCCTTTACTCGAACACCACTGGTCGAGTGAGGGCTTATGGCGAACTGTCAACGGAATTTTTTACTTCAAGTGGTGTCCGTCAGGGATGTCCACTCTCTCCATTCTTGTTTAATTTTACCATAGACATGCTCCTAGACATAACATTATCCTCGTCTGAATTTTCAGGAGTAGACCTTCTACCAGGTGGCTCGCTTACTTGGTGAAGACGCTGACAAAATGCAGTCTTCTGACCACCCTAAGCAACAATGCAAGCATGTTCGCGATGCGGTTTTCCCCCTTGAAATGCAAAATGTTGCTTCAAGATTGGGTTTCATCGGCACCTGAACTAGTGATAGGGAGTGAAGTGGTCGAACGTGTAGACCGTTTCACTTATCTTGGGAGTCTCGTCGAAGCTGATGGCCTGGTGACTGACGAAATCTCAGCTCGGACAAGTGGACTGAGTCATGTCGGTAGGTGTCGACTACCTGGTTGGGGTCCGCGAGATGATAATAATCGATGGTTAGATACCCTGAATGACATGGCTTAAAACCGTTTGCAATGGCGCTGGTGCATTTATTCTTTGTGTTCTCTCAAATCCTAATATTCTGGATTCTTCAATCCCTTTTAGTTTTGACTTTCTAAACTTTTCTCACTGAATCATATTTCTTGAATATCTTCTAATCCTAACCTCTCCGATTACTTCTAATACCTTTACTACCTCTTCAACTATTGGATTTGAATTGTCAATTATATCTCTGTACTGATGTGGTATGGCAACATGAACTGATGTACTTACGTACAAAGTTCTACGTTGCATCTGACTGACTGATGCTATTTATTTACTCGTCTTTGTTTGTTGTTCTCAATTTCTGGTATTTATTTCAATCGCTTATGGGTGTTATGTCGTTTGTCTTGGTGGGGCTGATCTATCTAGTTTGTGTAAATTCCACTTTGTAATGCAACAATCTCCCAATCGTTCGCATATTAAAAATAGAGTAATTCTCAAATCACTGTCAGTCAGTCAGTCAGTTGCAACGTAGAACCTCGTATGTAAGTACATCAGTTCATGTCGCCATACCACATCAGCACAAAGATGCAATTGTCAATTCAAATCCAATGGTAGTAGAGGTAGTAAGGGAATTAGAAGTAATAGGAGAGGTTAGGGTTAGAAGATACTATTCAAGAAGTATGATTCAGTGAGAAGTTTAGAGGGTTGAAACTAGAAGTGTTGAAGAATCCAGGAGATTAGGATTTGAGAGAACACAGAGAATAAATGCACCGGCGCCATTGCGAACGATTTTGAGCCATGTCATTCAAGGTCTCTAACCATCGATTATTATCATCTCGCGGACCCCAACCAGGTAGTCGACAATTACCGACATCACTGGTGATGATTATAATATACAATTTAGATTATATTATATTATTACAAACTCTCAATCAGCATCTCATTACTAAGATGAACTGTAATATTGAATCAAAATATATAATAAACTTAACTACCTCTATTATCAAACTAACAGTGGTACAATGAAATCTTTATTTGATTGGAGGGAATCTCGTAGTTTATTGTTAAACTATAAACCATGTTGTATGAGTTATAAGGATTTCATTTCGATTGTAATTATAGCTTAAGGCATTTGATTAATGGTTAGAGACCTTGAACGACATGACTCAGAATCGTTTGCAATGGCACAGGTGCATCCACTCTTTGTGTGTTTTTTAATTCTAACTTTTTGAATTCCTCATAATCTCTATCTTTCTCCCTCGAATCATATCTTTACTCCCTAATCTTCTCCATTACTGCTAATAATTCTACTATCGCTATCAGTCTTGGATTTGAACTGACAGTTACGTCTCTGTGCTGACATGGTATGGCAACCTGAACTGATGTAATTAATGTACGAAATTCTGCGTTGTATCTGTCTATCTTAAGGCATTTGATGATAATGAATTAGGTTAATCTTTAAAGACGATCTATTGTCATGTTTAGTAAGATGAAAAGCTAAAATATTTTTGTCTGATAAATGCATTTTGAAATAAAAGAAAAAAACGAATAACTACATTTTCTTTTTTGCATAACTGCTTTACTGATATGTTGGGGTAGAGTTTTGGAGGTTTGTGTTTTTACACATTTGAAATCATCAATCGATCAATGTTAGACCACCATTAGAAACCTGGAAGCACTGGACGGCCGTTTCGTCCTGGTATGGGACTGCTCATCAGCAGTGCGCATCCACGACTCCTGCTCCTCGCAGGATTCGAACCCAGGACCTTCGGTATTATGCGCGAACGCCTAACCATCGGACCACTGGGCCGGCATCCATCGGTGTTAATTAATGTCTAACTCTGATTGATCTACGGATGTTTGCTTGACCTCACCCATTTGTCTTTGGCAGTTACTGCCTACACCCGACAGGGTCGAACTCCATTAGCCACGTCTTCTCAACTAGAACTCCGAGAATTCCCTCACGAAGCTAGTCACTAGTGAGCACTGTTACGATATTTTGGGGCAGACTTTTGGAGGTTTTGTGTTTTTACATCATCAATCAATCATTGTTAGATATGTGTTAATTTATGAACAGAGTAGAGGTTAAATAATAATAATTGCTTCGAAGTTTTAATGAAGTAAAATCTAATCATCCCTATAATTTTATTATGTTCAGTGTAGTGTTTGGTTTTTGTTGGTTGTTCCTGTGATAAACTCTCCTCTAAACTTTAGAAAAAATAAAGTTTTGATTTTATTTATGTGTTATTTGTCATTCCTTATCGATGGTTAGTGTTATAGGGTTTATAAATAAGTTGAAAGAAAGCTAGGAAGCCCCATATTAAAATGTGCTATCACTCTATAAAGTCACTGAATGCTGAGCCGAGCCATGTGGGTAGGTGTAGATAACTTGTTTGATATCTATCTACACAATAATCGTGATCAGTAGTTGGAGATGTTGGTGTTATAATTGTCGGACATCAGTTCACTCGAGACGTTCTCCAAAATCAGAACACGGTTGAATAGGAAACAAATTATATTCCAATAACATGGTTAGGTGGAAGACAAGAAGTTGAAAACGTTAGTATATTTGTAGTTTTTTACATGAGAAGATTCTAGAATGTTCCCCCCAGTATTGACTTGCGTTGATTGGATACGAAAGAGCCAATCAGCGTGCGACGACGCAATCGTGTATTGAACATGCTTTAATCTATGTCCCGCTAACAGTTGGATAAAGTGACTCAGAATCAACCACGTTGATATAGATGAGGTTGTTTCATTTTATCTTTTCTGATTACTATTGCTACCATATCATTTCAGTCCCTTTACTATTTATCTCATCTTGTCGTGCCAATGTGGTATGGCGACTTGGATCAATGTACATTTGTCACAGACTCTCCGTTGATTATGATTGACTCCCTATCAAAGCAGCCTTGTATAGAGTTATTGTCTGTTAGAGACTAATCTGCCTTTGAAATGCACGGTCTTCATTCCTGCAGATAATTGTGTCCTAAAATTCCAACTGACAATTTCGCTACTTCATAATAAACTCGGTATTTGTATATTCAGTGTTGAAATATCCTAGACATGAAGCTTTCGGTCCGATAAACATAGTACGAACATAATTTGGATATTATGCTCTTTTTTTCAATTTCATCTTTTAAATTTTCCCGCCCCATTAATAACTTTAACGATACATGAGCATTGATCGCACCCTGAATTTAGTAGTATCGCGTTAACTGACATTTCTTCAGTAGTCTTTATGTTTGAAGAAATCAAAAAACAGTGATCTTCAAACTATCCTTATGTTAGTTTGCGGTAAGACGGTTGGGATTTTCAAACCAGTACGTTTGTAAATATAAAGTACTGAGTTGCATCGGTACCTGAACTAGTGATAGGGAGAGAAGTAGTCGAGCGTGTAGACCGCTTCACTTATCTTGGGAGTCTCGTCGAAGCCGATGGCCTTGTGACTGACGAGATCTCAGCACGGATACAGAAAGCTCGATTGGCTTTTGTCAACTTGCGTCACCTATGGCGCAGGCGAGATAGCCGTTTGCTGACCAAAGGACGAGTGTGCTGTGCAGTAGTTCGCTCCGTTCTACTATATGGTTGCGAAACATGGCTGGTGAGAGTAGAGGACATTCGTAGGTCGCTTGTATTCGATCATAGATGTCTTAGAAGCATTGCTCTTGTATCGTGAGACAACCGAGTAGTCAATGCTGTCGTTAAGAAACAAGTACTAGGTAGGGATGGCAGATCAGTTGATGAAGTGCTGAAACTCCATCTGTTGAGGTGGTTGGGACATATGTTACGTATGCCTAACCACCGACTGCCTCAACTAGCTATGTTTTGTGGTGTAGGAGTAGGTGTGAAGAAAGCTAGGGGAGGCCAAACCAAAAAAATGGCAAAAATCCATGGAGTCACTGACAAGTGGACTGAGTCATGTTGGTAGATGTATACTACCTGGTTGAGGTCTGCGAGATGATAGTTACCGATGGTTAGAGAACTTGAATGACATGGATCAAAATCGTTTTCAATGGCGGAGGTGCATCCATTCTTTGTCTTCTCTCAAATTGTAATCTGAATTCCCTATTATCTCTATCTTTCTAAAGATATCTCACTATATTATGTTTCTCGATTTATATCTTCGAACTCTAATCTTCACCATTAGTGCTAATACTTCTACTGTCTCTACCACTATTGAATTGAACTGACAGCTGCGTCTCCGCGCTGGTGCGTTGTAGCAATCTGAACTAATGTACGTACGTACGAAGTTCTACATTGTAACCGACTGATAAAGTACTGTAAATACATGTCATGCATATTCAGTTATTTTCTCATCAATGCATGTTAGCGGAATGTAAGTAATTTTGAAAAGATTTTCTTAAGAGTAAAGACAAAACAAGACATTTAAAAAGTTTAGTATTTATCAGAGCATTTTGAATAGTATGACTAGGTATATCAGGTATTTTGTTTACTAAGAACTGGATTAGCATTTATTGTTGCTTACATTAATAGTACTTCAAGTAAGTGCTGCTTGGGGAAATTTTTTATGCTACGGAGATTCTCTATGCTCATCGCAGTACATCCTTTTGATTATTTTAGTTAAGTTTTTTTTCTTATGAACTTAATGATTCGTTTTACTGTCAAATTTAGTACTTGAACACATTCTTCCCAACTATGGGCCGCAAATATCCTTCCGAAACACCTCGTAGTGCTATGCGTGGGCAGTGTGATGGATCTAGTGTTTTGAAACAACGCACACATAAATCAAGTTCGTTAGAATGCAGTGCAGATTGGTTTAAACAGGAAATCAAATGTCAAATGGAACGAGGAGGTTTATTTGAAGATCCATTTATGCCTACTACTGATGCGACTATCAAACCAGGATCTAGATCAGGTGGACAAAGTTACAGATGGCTACGACCTATTGTAAGTTATATTTATGCATTTTAATTTTATAATTGTGTTTTATAGTAAGCCTTGTTTTTCATATATTAAAAGGTTGATTGTAATAATAGTTTGAATGGGTAATCAGACAAAACAAATGAAGTATTATTTTCATGAATTGTTATGCTAAAGTTCGGAAATGTGTTCTGGGACGTAATGACGTCAATCGTAATAGTTTTATCACCTTGAAACATCGTTTTTAGTGCTTTTCATTTATACTACGAATGTATTTCCAGCGATTTCTTTATTGTGTATTAATTAATTACACTGGGACATTGTGGAATAAGTCTACAAGTGGTTTGATATTTACATGATACTGTTGTACCGAAAACGCCGCCTGGAACTCCTCTAGTGTTCTTGCTGGTCCCAATTCCTGATAAAAGAGGAGGGTTGGGTGTGGGGTGAGCGTCCCCATTCCTTAGAAAACTAACTCTAAAAAAACGCTAACCAGTAAAAGTAATTCAAATCATTTAGAAGAATTATGACGTCTCATGATGGAAACCGAGTTTCTCTGGAAGTTACGAGGTCGATGCCTCTTACTGACAACCAGAGCAACAATTAATGTAGGTACAAGGAATATTCGCACAATGTGGGAAACTGGAAGAACTATTCGATTTGTTGAGGAAATGAAAAGATACAACCTGGTGAAGCATGGAGTAAGTGAAACACATTGGACGCAGTCTAGATAGAGAGAGAGATGCTGTTACAATTCCGCAATGAAGAAGAAAATGCCCACCACACACACACACACAAAGAATTGCGCTAGTGATATCCGAAGAAGCTCTTATACGATAGGAATCTCATGAACCCAGGGTCATCAAAACATCTTTCAAAACAAAGAAAGAGGGGATTGCAATCAATGTCATTCAGTGCTATACATCTACCATTGATAACAATGAAGACGATAAAAATCAATCATCAAGAAATGCCGAGAGAATGATTTGACCATTTTGATGGTAGACCTTAATGCCAGGGTTGAAATGAACGACGGATACGAAGACATCATGGGACGACATCGACTGAAAAATGAAAACAGTGGGAGATTCGCAAGTCTATGTGCCTTCAACAAGATGGTGATAGGCGGAACCATATTCCTACATAAATACATACAATAATAATTTCCAAGCTTTCCTCAATCTACTCAATGACGAGGAAACTACCATGGAGAGCAACTGGAGAGAAATCAATGAAGCAATAACTACAGGATTTCATTAGTTTTTAGGCCATAATAAGCATTATCACAAGGAATGGATCTCTGTTGATGCTCTGGATAAGATTCAAAAAAGAAAGAACAAGAAGGCAGACACAGCATCAACTGTGAAGATGTTCAACCATTTGTTTAGCAAGATTTGAAAGGAAGAACAAGTACTAGTAGACTGGAAAAAAGGACAACTCATCAAGATACCAAAGAAAGGCGATCTTAGCAATTGTGATAACTACAGAGGCATTACTCTACTATCATTTTCAGGAAACCTTGTCACTGAGTTTATCAAGCACTATGTCCAATTTGTGGACAATAAAATTTCTTTCGAAATCACGATTCGATCAATGTTAGACCACCATTAGAAACCTGGAAGCACCGGACGGGCGTTTCGTCCTGGTATAGCACTCATCAGCAGTGCACATCCACGAATCCTGCACCATATCAGGACGAAACGGCCGTCTTGCAGTGCTTCCAAGTTTCTAATGGCGGTCTAACATTGATCAATTCATAATTTCAAATGTTGTAACTTACCAATCTTCACCATCCCGTTATGTAATAAAGTTTCTGTTGCATATAATTTACATAATGTATCTTTTTTTTATAAAAATTTTTTTGTTTATTTGTACTGCATGTAAATTGAATTATGTAATAGATAAACTTTGATTATTCACTACTATTCAGGAACTCACTAGGTCCCCACGTTTTGTTGCAGATGGAGTTAGTCGCTTTGATATTAAACAGGGTGAACTTGGTAAGTTTTATATTTTCCATAAATGAATGAATACCTTGTATAATAAAATGTTTGCTTTTGAATAATTTCTAAAGAAAAGAATTACCAATAAACTAAAGAGATATTTCTTTTCCATCTACTCATCATCATAGATGTATACCAATATCTCTAAACCTCAAAATTGATAATTGAATAATTTGCATTACGGGGTTGTGAAGATTGTTAAGTGAATTGATCAAGTTAGACATTAACACCGTTAGATACCAGCTCAGTGGTCCGATGGTAAGGCGTTCGCCCACAATACCGAAGGTCCTGGGTTCGAATCCTGCGAGGTGCAGGAGTCGTGAATGCGCATAGTTGATGAGTCCTATACCAGGACGAAACGGCCGTCCAGTGCTTTCAGGTTTCTAATGGTGGTCTAACAGTGATCGATTCATGGTTTCAAGAAATGTGTAATTGAATAATTACCAATCAATCGATTAAACATGTAATACTGTTGTGGATCAATCAGATATTGGTCGAATGAAAAGTCCATAGTTTTGGCCAAGATTTGACTTCTTTTTCCAATGAATGAGACGCACCATTAGTTAAAGTATTGTATCGAAACTGGGCACGGCAAAACACAGCACATTGATTTGTGCATTAACTGTTCACTCCACAAAACACTGTATGTAGGTTTTTGACTCATTGTACGCAACTTAGGTCCGAAAATAAGGAAAGAATTACGAAGGTTATATTATCTCATCTCAAAGGTTACACAAACCTTGTCTAAAAATGGACAGTTTAGTTATGCTTCAGAAGATCTTCACATTTTCACTGTGTGTAAAAGATTAACTTTCAAAGCGTTAAATACACTAGATAAATTTCGATTAGTAAATTAAAAAACCATTTAGACATGAAACTAATATTCAGTGTTAAGTATAAATGTAGGCTTGTAGTCTGTCAACTCATTCACGAGGAGTGTGAATTTTAAAACCACATTGGTGAGATTTTGATTGTTGTATACCTACTAAAACTAACAATGTAGAAGGAGTTCAACTAGTGAATTGGTTAGTTAAAGATGGAGAAATTGTTAGGATATTCATAAAATATTTCAAAAATTATTTTGTAAGTCTAATAATTCCATCATTGGGCGAGAAATCGTATGTTTTCACATGTTTCTAGACTTTTCACAGATGTCACGTGATAGTTTCCTATTGGTCAATATTTACGGTCGTCCTAACTGTATAAATATGCAGTCTATAAAGTCTCATTATTATTCTTCTTCTTCTGTACTCGGATCCCATAAACAACTTTCATCTAGCGGTGTTGTGTTCTGATATGTTGGAGATTTGGGGAGCAATATTTGGGGTCGTACTGGAATATCTAAGTTTGGTCAACCGTTAGAATTTCGAATCGTCACATCGCGCATCATAATAGAAATATCAGCTCACTATTATGAGTAAAATTATATTTCTAACAAAACCTTGAACAAAGCGAGTTAAATAGTTTCAATATTTCCCTAAAGAAGCTCTAATCAGTTTTCAATTAGAGTTATGGAGATTAGTGTTTTTACACATTTGAAATCATCAACCAATCATTGTTAGACCACCATTAGAAACTCGGAAGCACTGGACGGCCGTTTCGTCCTGATATGGGACTCATCAGCAGTGTGCATGCACGATCCCTGCACCTCGCAGGATTCGAACCCGGGAACTGCGGTATTGTGCGCGAACACCTAATCATTGGACCACTGGACCGGCATCCAACGGTGTTAATGTCTAACTCTGATTGATCTAGGGATTTCGCGTCACCTCATCCAGTTGTGTTCGGTAGTTACTGCCTACACCTGACAGGGTTGAACTCCATTGGTCACGTCTTCTCAACTAGAACTCCGAGAATGTCCTCACGACGCTAGTCACCAGTGAGCACGTTTTACGATATTTTCAATCAGAGTTATGGAGATTAGTGTTAGAGTTAAACAATAACGTCGTTGGATGCCGGCTTAGTGGTCCAATGGTTAGGCGTCCGCGCACAATACTGAGGGTCCCGGGTTCGAATCCTGCGAGGTGCAGGAATCGTGGATGCACACCGCTGATGAGTCCCATATCAGGACGAAACGACCGTCCAGTGCTTCCGAGTTTCTAATGGTGGTTTAACAATGATTGTTTGGTGATTTCAAATGTGTAAAAACTCCAATCAGTTTATCAAGCAAATCGTCCGGACTATGATTTCAGTTGCTGAAAATCTCACAGATCTAGTGTTATCTTTCATTTCTTCTTATATCCTTAGCATTTAAGCTGTATGAAACTGTACCGTTAGATTTTGACTGCGTCCAATGTTTTTTTTTCTTAAACTTACTATTGTGTTTAATCAATAAAATATCACCTCTGAACTCTTTTCATATAAGAAATAGTTCTTTTAACACTGTCAGTCAATCGTCATTCATTGGTCCGTTTAAATTTTTTTTTAAATGATAGAGAACATTAGTAATAATAATAATACTCATTGTACGATATCAGTTTGTGTTATTGTTTCATCTTTTTTTAGGAAACTGTTGGGTCATAGCGGCATTGGCTTCATTATCAATGTATCCAGAATTATTTAATCAAGTAAATAAAGATAACAGTTCGCAGCTTCTAGTTCTTGATGAATTATTATAAAGAGAAAGTTTGACAATGCATCATGCTTCCACCATCTTCTAGTTACGGTAGAGCGTATGTTATATTTTGAAACGATTGTTTGGAAGGATATATGAAGAGTTAGTCGAAAGTTCGGGGGTAGAACACAACGATGTGGAAACCCTTTGCAGGTTAGCAGTCGAAATGGAGAACTATTCGATAGCATTATGATAAATGGACTCTTCGGTGAACTTCAAAGACTGCCTTGAAGTTTACAAATGAAACAATTGTCAGGTTGGCAAGAAATGGTCGGCAACCAATATTTGTCTAGTTAACAGAATATATGTCGCCTAGTGCAGCAGTATTACTCAGTGGATTTGGGCAAATTGCGACAAGTAGTAAATGAAATATAAACAAGACAGCTTTTTCCATACACAGGAGCTGTCATTTGAAAAAAAAACGGATGTCAAGCTAACATGTGTGATATGCAAAGGAAATCACATTATTGTTAACGACAGGTGGTGAAAGGCGAAATAAAAAGGTCTTTGTTTTTCATGCTTTGAAAGGAGCTACAGATCAGTCAGTCAGTCAGTCAATCACAACGTAAAACTTCGTGCGTACGTACATAAGTTCAGGTTGCCATACCACATTAGCTCAGAGACGCAATTATCAGTTCAAATCTCATTGTGATAGAAATCGTAGAAGTATTAGCGTTAATGAAGAAGATTAGGGTTTGAAGATTTTTTTCAGGAAGTATAATTCAGTGAGATAAATTTACAGATCAGAGGACTGTTAGGCTCTTGTCGTATGTAGACATCATCTTTATGGATCTGCGCAGTGAATTGCGTTTATTGCCTGGCACAATTTTCCCAAATCTACCGAGTAATATTGCCGCACTAGATGTAGGTTCCCGACCATTTCTTGTCAACCTTCCAATTATTTCAGTCCATTCCATGTTTAATCCGGAAGGCTGTCTTTGTACTATACTTTCTAGAGTATTTAAAGATTTGAGCTCCACCGAATAGTCCATTTATCATAACGCTATCAAACAGTTCTCCATTTTGATTACTAAACCGAACAGAGTTTCTGCATCGAACTCTTCTAACAAGATTCGGCTAATTTCATGTGACTTTCCAAACAACCGTTCCATTAATTTTATTTTTCAATCCTTTTTCATGATGTAAATAACTTATTTAGACTTTTAAATTTTATTTTACCAAACGATTGGTGAGAGATGCACTTAATGAAGCAGATTCTAATTTACATAACCATAGTTAACTTACTCAAAAAGAAATAATTTTAATAGTTATTCAGTATCATTTTATTCAATGTAATTCAATTGCTTATTTTACATTTTGTACGTACATATCAACTGAACTAGTGAGAAATGGATACATGACATTTCCTAGTCATTGGATAATATTTAGGGTTTATTAAACAGTATAAAATACCTTATTTACTTACTTACTTACTTATGCCTGTTACCCCAAATGGAGCATATGCCGCCGACCAGTTTTCTCCGACAAAATCTGTCCTGGGCTTCCTTTTCCAGTTCTGTCCAATTTTTGTTCATTCTTCTCATGTCTTTCTCTATTTCTCGGCGTAATGTGTTCCTTGGCCCTCTTGTTTTCCTTTTGGCTTGAGGGTTCCATGTGAGGGCTTGTCTCGTGATGCAGTTAGGTGCTTTTCTTAGTGTGTGTCCTATCCACTTCCACCGCTTCCTGATTTCCTCCTCCACTGGAGTCTGGTTTGTTCTCTCTCACAGTACGTCGTTGTTGATGGTGTCTGGCCGACGAATACGAAGTATTTTGTGTAGACAACTGTTAATAAACACTTGTATCTTCTGGATGATGCCTTTCGTAGTTCTCCATGTTTCCGCTCCATACAGTAGAACTGTCTTGACATTTGTATTTAAAATTCTGATTTTGGTGTTGACTGATATTTGTTTGGAGTTCCAGATATTTTTCAACTGTAGAAATGCAGCCTTTGCTTTGCCGATCCGCGTCCTCACATCTGCATCGGATCCACCTTGATTGTCGATGATGCTTCCCAGATATGTAAAGGTGTTAACGTCCTCCAAGGCATCTCCATCAAGAGTGATTTGGTTGGTGCATGTTGTGTTGCATCAGAGAAGTTTGCTTTTACGTTTATGTATGTTGAGACCTACTGCTGCAGATGCTGCTGCTACACTGGATAAAATACCTTAGGGCTTTATTATTCGAAACACGAAGTATTTCAGCAAGTTTCTTTTACAAAAGCATTAGTGATTAGCATTTGGAAGTAAGCAGTTCAAGAATCGGTATCCTATTAACGTTCATTTCTTTCTCAGCGGATTGCAAGCCACCACGATGTCTCGGATTATACTTTCTTGTATCTTATGAAGTGAAAGCATGCAAACTTTTCGTTGCGGTTGATAGACATAATTGACGTGTTAAAATAAACAATATAGGTAACTTGTTGAAATATTTCTATGTTCAAAAACAGGGACCCCAATTATTCTAACATAACTTTAAAGAATTCTAAATTAACTAAACTCTCTTATCTATCTATAAATTATTCAATTGATATTGTCCAACTAAATCTGGCTTCAGATTACACCAATAAAACTGAGTAGGAATGAAATTTGAGAATCGTATAAGCTTACTACACTTCTCATGTCATTCTGACTGATGACTTATTTCTATTTGAAACTGTCAAGCTACTTCAACATGCATCTGCACGTACAGTCGCATGTTAATTATAACTTCAAAAAAAAATCTGTGTTTCAATCTTTCAATTGATATAAATGTTGATTGAAACTGTATTGATTATCCTTTCTTACCTAATATTGGTTGTAGGAAAGAACAATCTTAATGTGACTAGTTATTAATATTATTAACCTTATTATGTAGTG
>OX103971.1:13385569-13401808 GCA_944470395.2 Schistosoma turkestanicum
TAAACCTAACGATCATTTACAGTAATTACTCTTTTGTACTATTGTATGTCATGGTAGGTACCATTAAAATGAAGAGAAATTTGGTTGTGTTTTTCTAAATAATGAAATATAGTAAAGTAGAATCTATTAAAACTGTGATAGAACGACATCTAATTTTAGATAATCAATGTTAGACTGCCATTGGAGAGCTACAAGAACTGTGTGGCCGTATTGTCCTAATGTGGGACCTACTGTGATGTGTGCTACTTATACGAACGATATAAGTAGTATAAGAAGGGGCGTGAAAGAAGAAGTCTCACGGTCAGAAGAGGAAAACAGAAAGTAAATGAAGCAAAAGCAAGAAGTAAATGGAGTACCAACAGGAAGGAAAGTAAGCAACAACAGGAATGGAAGAAGGATCGAGTGTTGGAAGTCACAACTCAAAGATGATGTGCATATAGAGTGTTTAATGTAATGTTGTCGTTTTTAATTGACTCAGAGTGTAAATTTGCAGAATACAATATTCCGCGCCAGCTTCAGTCTTCTCACTAGTGTTGTTATAAATCTTCCTTAGTAAACCTAGCTATTCCTATTGCTTAGTATTCTTTGACAACAACATACTAAACAACTCCTCAAATAAGAACACGGTGGGATAGGACAAAGATCATATTGCAAATAGCAAGGTTAAATGGAAGTAAGAAACCGAAGTGAAGGCAAAATAGGAACAACGTTACTATCTTTATAGTTTGTACACGTGAAGCTTCTGGAATGTAAAGCAACTATCACTAGTGTTGATTGGATAGGAACTGGTCGAAAAGCGTTCAGCTAACGCAGTCATGCTTTAATCCATTTATGTCCCGCTTACAGACGTATTGTCTTAGTATGGGCCTTCCAGCAGTGGGTATCCATGACCCCACAAACGGGAATCAAACTTGGAACCTTCAATCTCGAGCATGAACACTGAAACTCTAGACCACTGAACCGACATTTAATGGTTTTAATGTCTATGTTTAATCAATCTGAGATATTTCACGACCTTATCCATTGTCTTCCGTGGGTAACTGTCAAACTCTTGATAAGGTTGAACTCTACTGGTCATGGCTTTTCACTAGAACTCCGAGATTAGAGTCAGACATTGATACCTTTGAGTGCCAACTCAGCAGTTTACTATTGTGTGAATAAGACTAATCACATTGAAATATGATTATGTTATGTTAAAATATTAGCCTGACAATCATTTACAGTAATTACTCTTTTGTACTATTGTATGTCATGGTAGGTAACATTAAAATAAAGAGAAATTTGGATGTGTTTTTCTAAATAATAAAATATAGTCAAGTAGAATCTATGAAGGCTGTGATAG
Organism: Schistosoma turkestanicum; assembly: GCA_944470395.2. Taxonomy (NCBI): domain Eukaryota; kingdom Metazoa; phylum Platyhelminthes; class Trematoda; order Strigeidida; family Schistosomatidae; genus Schistosoma; species Schistosoma turkestanicum. The sequence continues at coordinate 13,386,912 of OX103971.1, forward strand.
AACGACATCTAATTTTAGATAATCAATGTTAGACTGCGATTAGAAAGCGGTCGTATTGTCCTAATGTGGGACCTACCAGTAGTGTGTATCCATGACCCCACAAACAGGAATCGAACCTAGAAACTTCGGTCTCGAGCGCGAACACTAAAACTCTAGACCACTGAACCGACAAATAATGGTGTTAATGTCCAAGTTCAATACATCTGTGATATTGCGCGACCTCATACATTGTCTTGGGTGGGTAACTGACACGGTTGAACTCCACTGGTCATGGCTTCTCACTAGAACTACGAGATTAGAGTTAGACATTAACAACGTCGAGTGCCGATTCAATGGTTTAGAGGTTAGGTGTTCACGTGCGAGACTGAACGTCCTGAGTTCGATTGCCGATGATGTGATCGTAGACAGGCACTGCTGTCAATTACTATTTTATTATTCAATTTATGATACATATTCACACCATTGAGACACTCGATTTGTTGTACGAATCGATCAGTCATAGCATTTTCTAACGACACTGACAAACATGAATGTTAAAAAACTAACCAAGTTGCTTCCTGCTAGGATATTTATCCAATATGCTAAGAGAATTATTGGTCTATTACTAATGGTTAATTCCTACTGGTCAATTTTATGGTCGACCTAGTAGATATCCATGTCACATACTCCAATCTTGTTTCTTATTGGTTGTCCTGACTATCAATATCACTTCAAATGTTGCTTCCTATTGGTCATCTTAACTGTCAATGTCACAGGCTTCTATGCTGTTTTCTATTCGACCCAAATGTGTAAATACGCATTATGCGTAACGTTTTATGACCACGACCAGGGCTCGGTCCCGGATCCCTAGTCCGGGATCCTGATTCTTTTCTGGATTTGGACCTCATACTTTCTGGATTCTTGTAGAATACATGTTCTACTTCATATCATGTCTTCATATTTTTTAATAAATATGGGGGTTAGGATAATCGGATTTGAGTAGCGTGTCGTGTCGCCGGATCCTCGATCCTCGCTCTCGTTTTCTGACTACTAGGTAAACCCGCAATAGTCCAAGTATATCAAGTTGACGTGTTTACGTGCAAGCGTACCACTTCCTGATAGAAATACACCTTACTCATGAGTATTAAGTAACAAATATGTTTCTCATATACTTTCATTCATCGAGTCTAGGAATATATATATAAATGTATCAATCTATTCAACTTACAGTCTCATCTGTATCTAATTGATTCCATGCTGGATTCATACGATTCACTCGACTACTTAACGATGTATTAATAGAATATCTACAAAAAAATTAAAAATTAATAAAATATTGAAATTTGAAAATTACTTTAATGGGGTTGTTGCCATTGGGACACCATTATCGATCGCATCAATTTCAACAATAAATGAACTATAAATCTATATAGCAGAGAAGAAGAAAAAACCCAATCAATAATCTTTCAATGTACAAAAGCCTACCTTATCAAATAATGCCATAACTAATGGATCCGTGCAATGTTCTTCTTTACCAAGGATACAATTTAATATTTTTCGGCCGAAATGAACATATATCAATCCAGCACTACTTAATTTAATATCCCAATCTGAGTTTGGATAAAAATCTTTATAAGTAAGATTAAATTCTCTAGAAAAATAAATAAGTTTGATTACCATGAATAATGTTGAATGTTGAATAACACAAACCTTTGATGATGATCATATAAATGATTGTGGCCATTGAATACACCGCCAACATCCACTACAATATCACATGTTGAGAAAATACTTGAGTCGCGTGTACGGATAATTTCAGCGTTTGCATATTCTGGTAAATGTTTCAGCATAGCACATGCAAGTACTTCGTCGGCATGAAAACGTCCATCATGTGTACCAATACGTAGTTTTGAATTAGTCACCATTTTTGATATAGATGAAATAGTCTGAACTATAATAATATATGAAAGATACAAAGCAATACAGGATGCGATGAATGCTTAAAGAGGAAATTTGATTATAGTAAAGTTTAATGATATTATTTTAAGTCAATTGATTTATCAGGTATGTATATTCGTGTACTTTCTTTCAAGGTGTACTACTGTGGTGCGAGCTACTTATATAAGTAGTATATGACGTGAGTGTCAACGTAATAATGTATGGCAGCAGAAGATGGGGGAACATCAAGAAAGGAAGAGTTAGAATACAATGGAATTTGTATGAAACGAACGCATGAATAGTAGTGACAATGGATTGATGTTGTTTGCAACAGGAACAGTCCAGTTCGATATGATGAACTGATATTTTGCAAATTAACGATTTACGATATGGTTTTCCTATTTTACTGAGTAACTCTGTAATTTCCGTTAAATAAAATCCTGTTGCCCCACCTGTGTTCTCGTTCACTACACTACGAGTGTGAGAACTAGTTCTACTCTATGGTAGTGTAGAGCTTCTGCACGAAACTTACTGCCTGGAAAGTTAAATGTCTCAATCAAAAAGCTACTAGCTCGATTATATAATAGGCTTATGCTGTTAAAACTATATACAATTGCATTGATTGGCAGTACGGCGTAAATGAGTAAATGTTGTGTTGAGCAATCCGATCAAATAGAGTGGTCAGTGTGTAAACAAAATTACAAAGTGAATTAGAGCTCTTAACAATTTATTAAAAAAACAAAATACACCATATCAAGAATTGACAGACAGATAGAACGCAGAAATTCGTACATAAGTATACCAGTTCAGGTTACCATACCATATCAGCACAGAGACGCAACTGTCAGTTCAAATCCAATAGTGATAGCAATAATATAAGTATTAGCAGTAATGGAGAAGATAAGGGTTTAAAAATATTATTCAAGTACAATTCAGTTAGATAAATTCAGAAGGAGAAACGTAGAGATTATGAGGAATGCAGAAGCTTAGAATTTCATAGAACACAAAGAGTGGATGCACCTGCGCCATTGCAAACGATTCTGAGCCATGTCGTTCAACGTCTCTAACCATTGGTGACTTTCGTCTCGCGGACCCCAACCAGATAGCCTACATCTACCAACATGACTCAGTCCACTTGTCAGTGACTTCATGCATTTCTGTCATGTTTTGGTCTGGCCGCCCCTAGCTTTCTTTCGATCTACTCCTACACTGCGAAACATAGCTTATCGCGGCAGTCGTTGGTTAGGCATACGTTACAAATGTCCCAATCACCTCAACTGATGAGGTGGTTAGAATTGACCAATAAAACTACTTAGAAAATATCACTTTTAATTAAATAATAGTTCAATTGATGTTAAGTTCAATAGGTAAACTAAATTATTAGTCTTGTTTCACTGAACATAATTCGTCAACAGAAAAAGGAGGCATATTCAAAAGTTAACAAACAAACACAATATTGTAGTCCTCCTGTATTCTGATTGATTGTAAATCAGATTTTAAAATGTAAAGGTTTTCACACACTGCCCACTGCAAAATCTTTATTTTCAAACTAATTTCAAGTCGTTTACTCTGCTCAATATCGAATACATTTTAATTATCCTTGAGATGACTATTCTATTTGATATCTTGAAAAATACATCTTACAGCCCTGATACGACAGACAAGAATGTATGCCAAGTTCTGTGTTGTTCATAAAATACCAATTACAAACATACAACTCAGTGATCTAACTGTTTGACAGTCAAAAATAGATTTCAATTTAAGCTCAATAGTCTCTAAAAAAGAAGCCCATACTAACATTGAGCATAAACTTCATGTAACTAATCCCATTTTAAGAAAATAAACTTTTATAATTCATCTTCAAACAACATGAATAACTGATAATTTGATATATAAACTACTAATAAACAATTTCATTGTTATTTAAATCCTAATGATATAAGCTTTGAATAAAATAGATGTAGATATGGAGAAATTCCCGACCGTAGCTGCTACCTTGACGTGGTGGTTAGGCTTGCCTTTCGTGATGGCTGGAACATATGTCCCCGCAGGTCCTACCATGCCAGGCAGGTTGATTGTAAAACGATGAGACTTAAAGCAGCTACACGTGGTCTGAGGGTGAAGTCATACTGCTGACTGCAGAGAGATGTGACAGCAGTAAGCTGTTTCGCTCGGACAACCAGCATCTACAGCGATGCTGCCTTCTCACAAGGAAGGAAGGGTTAGAAAAGGTCGACCCTAAAAATGTCACACCTCACCTTACCTCACGAGGTTTCGTCTCCTTGGGTAAGGGTTCCCACTAAGGGCCTTGAAGAGCGGAGCTAATACTAAAAAAACCTCTCATCAAAAAGCCGTGCGTGACCGGCCTCAAGCAGTTGTCCCTTGGACTCTGCGGTCACGCTCCCAGGTCTCCAAGACCAACACTAATCTATCTTCCTTTTCAGGTCCCTCAAGAAACAATCTTCCACGGTGTGGGCAGCCGGGAAGTGACAACCAACCTCAAACCCGTAACAGCACGAAAGACCAATTTGGTCGAAATCAAATCTGACTGACTGACTGATGGAGAAATTAATGGAAGAATACTTTTAAATAGAATCGAATTATAGGAATATCTAACAGATATTTATATTTTTGAAATCATGAATCGTTCAATGTTAGACCATAATTAGGAACGTGGAAGCACTGGATAGCCGATTCGTTCTAGTATGGGACTCATCAATAAAAGTAATTCAACAATCTCCACAACCCTATACTGTATATTATCATGTGCTTATTAGTGACTAGCTTCGTGAAGACGTTTCTCTGAGTCCTAGTGGGGGAAGTCGTGGTCAGTGGAGTTCAACCCTGTTCCAGTGTAAAGCAGTGCTCACTGAAGACAGTGAATGAGGTTGCCCAAGACCGTAGATTGATCAAACTTAGACATTAACGCTGTTGGATGCCGGCTCAATGGTCCAACGTTCAAACGTTCATGCGCAAGACCGAAAGACCTGAATTTGGAATCCTGTGAGTGGCGGGTGTCGTGGATGCGCACTGCGAACTGAAGAAGATGGATAACTGGGAAGTTAAATCTAGTGACTATTATATTTTTTAAAACAGCCATATTTACGTACTCTAAGTTGATAATTGAGTTTCATGATAGGATATTAATCATTGAAAAGATTGAGGAAGAAAGTATTGATTTTGGAAATATAACAATCATAAGGAAAGTAGACAGTCCTATGAAAAGTCACTTGTCATGTTCTACATTAGCACTGATACATACAGTTTGTACTAACAAGAAATAAAACCGAATAAATATTTAAAATATTCTTCTAAATTTTCAAACCATAGTGAAATACACTACTCATGACGCTTTCACTTAGATAGACTAAAAGCATAATTAAAACTAGAATATGGATTGACACAATATAACATTTCGAATATTCTAATCTAATAACGCAGCTCTAATTAAGGATGTTAAGGTAAATATCTTAAAACAAAGTCATAACAATACACCTGAAAATATTGATCAAACCAAAAAGAATAATATTGACAAGAATTATTCAGTCAGACAGTTACAACGTAGAATTTTGTACGTACGTATATCAGTTCACATTGCCATACCACATTATTAGTACAGAGATGTGATTGTCAATTCAAACTCCATTGTAGTAAAGGTAGTAGAAGTATTAGCGGTAATCAAATAGATTAGGAATCGAACTAGTATAATTAAGTGAAACAAAATAAATAAGAGAGAGATAAAAGTGATGGAGAATTCAGAAGATTAGAATTTCAGCGAACACAACGAGTGGATGCACCTGTGCCATTGCCAACGATTTTGAGCCATGTCATTCAAGGACTCTAACCAACTAGGTAGCCTACATCTACCAGCATGAATCAGTCCACTTGTCAGTGACTACATGGATTTGTGCCATGTTTTGGTTTGGCTACCCGTAGCTTTCTTCTAACTTACTCCTACATCACAAGACATAGCTTGTCGACGCAGTCGGTGGTTGGGCATTCGTAACATATGTCCCAATCACCTCAACTGATGAAGTTTCACTAACTCATCTATTGACTTGCTACCCTTACCTTGCACCTTTTTCCTAATAACTGCAATGCTTACTCCGTTGTCTCACGATACATGAGCAATGCTTCGAAAACATCTATAAACGAATACTAATAACCTACAAATATCTTCTACCCGTAATGGCCATGTTTTACGGCTATACAGTAGGACAGAGCGAATTGCTGCACAGTACACTCATCCTTTGCTCAATAGACAGATATCTCGTCTACGCCATAAGTGACGCAAGTTAGCAAAAGTCAATCGTGTCTTCTGTATCCGTGCTGCGATTTCGTCAGGCGCCACGCCATGACAAGCATTATTATTAGTGAAAAACATTGGAGTTAGTCAAAAGAAAGTGACAAAAATTTGGTAACAGATCTCTAGACTATTCAAAAAGAAAGGTAAGAATCTGTTTAAACAAAATATTGACAATATAGTAGTAATTCTATTGAAGTTCAATTCTTTGAACTCGGTAATTGATTCGCGAAGTTTTTATTACTAGTCTGGACGATATCATTATATGTGGCAAATGTAGAAGAGCTTACTCCGATTCGAAGTTTAGTTTCAAGCGTACTACATTCAAAAATAAAAATGAAAAACACACTGATTCAAGAGTGACGAGCAGAGAACAAAACTGTGAAAAAAGACATCTATCTAAAATAACAACTCTTTACCATTTCATAGTATTGTACTGAAAATTAACTAGCATTGTAAATTATATACACTGAACTCGAAGCCAGACCATATTTTATACTATAACTAAGGATATTTTAACCATTTGACCGAATCAAATACAATGATCAAACTTCAAACAAAGTAAATGAAAGTTAAATATATTACTGCGTAAGCTACTGTTTTATCACTTCACTTTCTAGCCTATTTTTTGTGTGTGAAGAACATTATATACCTTCATAATTAACGAACACAAATTTATATTTACACGATACACTTTACGAGCGCATAAATGGGAATTTATGTTAAACGCGACTAATATTAAAAAAAATATAGTTCCATGAGCATACTCGATGTAATTAGTCATATCAGTGTCAACTTTTTTTAAAAAACCAAACCACAAACTACTGAAATATATACTGTACTGCAAAAAGCAAATACTCACGATACATAAATACATACATACATTACAAGAAATATCTCACTTTTAATGAATTGTACACAGTATGAAAATAAATAGGCAGGAATTATTCGAAATTTGTTGAATTGATAAATACTTGGAAGAATCTAAAAAAGTTTATAAAACTATTAACAGGATAGATAACAAACATTGCAAGTTTCATGCGATTAATGCCAGTTTCAATAAAGAATCAATCTGTTAACCATCACAAGCAATACCATACCATACCATAACATTAAGTACGTGTATACCAAGAAAAAAAATCAGATGATGAATAGTTCGAGAGTGAATAAAGTCATACAACCTGAATGAGATGATAAATTAATGGTCTGTGTGTGTGTGTGTATAAAACTACGGTAGTTCTAGTTCGTTTATCTAATCTATCAATAATAAGTTAGCTTCCAATCAAACAAGTTACAAATTAACACTAGTTTCTTTTCTCATTCATTATACAGAGACAGATACAACACAGAACTTCGTACGTAAGTACATCAGTTCAAATTGTCATATCACATCAGCACAGAGGCGCAAATGTCAGTTCAAATCCAAGAGTCATAGTGATAGTAGAAGTATTAGCAGTAATGAATAAGATTAGGGAGCGAAGATTTGGTTCGATAAGTATAGTTCAGTAAGATAAATTTGGAAGGAGAGTGACAGAGATGATGAGGAATTCAGAAGAATAGAATTTGAGAGAACACAAACAGTGGACGCACTTGCGCCATTGAAAACGATTTTGAGTCATGTCGTCCAAGGTCTCTAACCATTGGTGGCTTTCGTCTCGCGGACCGCAACCAGGTAGCCTCATTAATGCAACTAATGAACATGCCTGCAGATAGAGCACTATCATACGATGCAAAATAGATGGAAAAGAAACAAAAAACTGAGGATATTTACGAAATTTTTTTTCAAAATATTTTACAAATTTTGATGTCCCTCAGTCAGAGTAACAAAGTGTGCGTTTGTAAACTCAATCTTGAGTTATACATTTTGAATGATGGCAAATGGTGTTACCCTCTTGTTCGAAGTGTTGTAAGTGAATCGCGAGTCAAAACCATAGTCTAATTATACAAATGCTTATTAATTAGTATTCTGTTTTACAATGATAAAAAATTGCTTTAAACATATTGCGCAAGATTTTATCAATAAGCTTATGTATTTGTGCAGTAGCTTTATAGTTTGAACAATCAGTTCCGATTCCGCAATACGTATTTCTATTTTTAAAGTTGGAAAGTAATTTATCTCCCAGGCAATTAATATAACGTAACATAAACCTTTACATTACGGGGTTGTAAAGATTGTTAAGTTACACATTTGAAATGATGAATCGATCAATGTTAGACAACCATTAGGAACCTGGAAGCACTGAACGTCGGTTTCGTCCTGCTATGGGACTCACCAACTTCATAAAAAGTTACAACAATAACAGCATTAAATACACAGAAACCATCAAGGCTTCTCTACATATGAACGAATAAATCAATGCATAATAAGAAATGGATCACATTTAAGAAATACAACTATTATAGTTCACACTACGGATTACTTTTAGTTAAATAGTCACTAAAAGCAAGCAAGCAAGCATTTAGCAAATGTTTAGTCCTGTTATGCGTATCCATGTCATTGCAAGAGATGGAACCTTGAACCGATACAGTGGTTTGAATGTTAGGCGCTTGTTGCAAGACATGTCTTGCACTCGATCAATCGGTGGACGATCACAGATATATGATAATGAGAAGCCCCATACTAGAATGAAATAGTTTTCTAGTGATTCCTCATTTTCAATAGTACCCTAAGTAAGAAATGTCCGTGGTATAAACTATGGAGTTTAAAAATCCACATAAATCCCCCCCAAATAGAAATATGATTGTTCTTATTCTCGGTACCTTGTAACACAGTGAGATATATAAGAATATTATAAGACAACATAGTCTATGACTGCGAAGATCTTTTATCTAGACAATTCTTTGTACATATTTTAACCAATAAAATGAGTGAATGTTTAATACGAATTGATTTAAAAGTAGAATAAATTATCTTATAAGTTCACACTTAGTAGTAACAAGAATTAAAATCCTAGCACATGGATCAACGGACTACAAGAAAGTGAATATCTTATTAACTTGTTTCTTGTCAATTTCAATTGAAAAAAGCCAATACACTTAAGTTATTAATTGTGAATACCGATCATAGTTTGTTCATTTTGAAATAGTCATAAAAGTGAACTCATGAAATTCAGTATGGTGAACAAATGACAAAACCCAAAGAAAACAAAAAAATGATCATCTTGCTTAATAAACTGATCATTTTACAAGTAGTTTCAGTGTGTGTGAATTTTGATGACATGTCACAACTTTAAAGGCTGATTTTGGGTCAATTTGATGACTACTCATCATTAGATGATTTGCAATGGACGAGGCTGGGTTTCTTGATCGATTTTGATAGGTTGATGAATCATGGATTTGATTAACCATTTTGGAATATGTTCTCCTATCCTGTCTTCCAATCGGCGATCTGTCCTCCCTAAGTAACTTTCTCCGCAGTTACATGTGAATTGGTAAATACAGTGGGATTTGAACTGAATCGGTCTTGAAGACTTGATTGGGGTAACTGAGATCGATTGAGTTGTTGTGATAAGCCTCAGATTAGTTGCATTGAAGGTCTTTTTTATTGCAGCTGCAGTCTATTTAGTTGTAATTTTCATTCAATGATCACCTTTGAAAGGTAACTGTAGGTACACTGGTTTCTTGGGCACATCAGTTGCTATCAGCTTCGTCGTAGTTGTGTTCTGATGTCGATTGCAAAACATCCAATGATGATTGGTCATCAAATTGACCCGAAATCAGCCTTTAAAGTTGTGACATGTCATCAAAACTCACACACATTTGACAAGTATTATTCAAAAAACATAGAAAAAGGACCCATTAGGTGTTTGAAATGAAAGATACTGGATTTAAGTCCTAGAAGGATCTAGGTACATATATATTCGAAAAAATCTCAAGTAGCATGAAACGTACATCTTGGATTCCACTAATAGTCACTATCTAACTTTGATTAAACATGCTTATCAGTTAATAGCAGTAGTACCAAGGTAATCATGCTAATAATGTACGTATATGCCAAAGGACACGGATAAATTTTAATCATTAAAGTAGTCAACAATCAATAGATTTAACCATTTTACAAATCGAAGATATTTAAATATTTTTAAAATTTAGACGAACTTATTTGACCGGTCGAATATATATTGTATACATTGACCATTAGGTCTTATGAATTCGATTTCGAACAATTTGGTCTCGTGTGCTGTTACGGGTATGAGGGCGGTTGTCAATTCCCGGCTCCGCACACTGTGGATGTTTCTTGAGGGACCTGAAAAGGAAGGTAGATTGGTGTTGGTCTTAGAGACCTGGGAGCGTGACTGCAGAGTCAAAGGGACAACTACTTGAGGCCGGTCACGCACGGTCTCTTTATGAAAGGTTTTTTGAGTGGTAGCTCCGCTCTTGAAAGCCCTTAGTGAACACCCTTACTGCCGGAGACGGAAATCCGTGAGGTAGGGTGAGGTGTGACATTTTTAGGGTCGACCTTTCCTGACACTTCCTTATTTGTGAGAAGGCAGCATCGCTACAGAAGCTGATTATTCAAGGGAAATACCTTACTGCTGTCGTATTCCTCTGCAGTCAGCAGTATGACTTCACCCTCAGAGCTTGAGTAGCTGCTTTTGGTCTTACGGTTCTCCAATCGACCGACTTGGCATGATAGAACCTACATGAACATATGTTCCATGAAATATAGCTCAGCTGGGTCATCACGATAGGTAAGCCAGACCACTACGTCAAGGTAGCAGCTGCGATCGGGTCTTATGAATATAATAATTCCATAAAAAAGAACGCTACAATTACTCAATTGAGTACGTTACAACGTACTCAATTCACTATACATAGTTAGCTATATATAATAGTGAGATAGTAGAGGAAATTTATAGTTCAGGTGGATAATTGTGGTGGAGTCTCATTCTCTGTGAGTTGGATATTTTCATTGTGGAACTTTCATTGTTCTTCTGAACACAGAATCATCAACTCTACAATCTAAAACATTCATCTCAAAGAACGAAACTCCATCACAATAATATATGGCTTCGACAATAGGATGAACTGATTTGCATTGATGGAACTACTCATGAACGCACGTTTAACAAGGTAACATGTCCCCACCTGACATTACTTTATACTAAATCACAAATATATAACATTCGCACATGAATTCAACAATAAACAAAGTTTGAAATCATCAATCAATCATTGTTAGACCACTATTAGAAACCTGGAAGCACTGCAAGACGGCCGTTTCGTCCTAGTTTGGGACTCATCAGCAGTGTGCATCCACGATTAATGCTCCTCTCACGATTCGAACCCGGGACCTTCGGAGCAGGAGTCGTGGATACGCACTGCTGATGAACAGTACCATACCAGGACGAAACAGCTGTCCAATACTTCCAGGTTTCTAATGGTGGTCTAGCAATGATTGATTGATTTCAAATGTGTAAAAACACTAACCTCCAAAACTTTGCCCCAAACAAACAAACAAACGAACAAGTAAAATTTAATAGACTATGAAAGAAAATAAGTCATTCGTACAAATAACATTTATTCAATTCATAATCTGATTGGTGTTTAACAATAGAGAAATGGCAGTTTAAAAACTACAAAGTCCAGAGAAAGAGGAGGAGAGAAAGAGAGGGACAGAGGAGAAAAAACAGAAACCCCCCCCTTAAAAAAAACCATTAAACAATGACCGGGTTGACTAAACAAACAAAAAAAATACACATTTCTCTACATTTTTTCTTTATGAAAACAAAAATGAACAAAGTTGATTTTTGATTGATGATCTTTTGTACAACATGAAGTGATGTGATGAAATGCTGTGGAAACAGTAGGAAAAAAAAGATTAACAATAATGTGAATGAACGCAGGCGTAGATATTGTGTATTTCAACTTTTGCCTCGACCTCTACCACGACCACGACCTCGACCACGTTCTATAGTGGTATTGATGCTATCAGAAGAGGAAGATTGTTCTACACGTTGTAATTTCGACTTTTCAGTAGTTGCGCCACGCTTTTTTGAATCTTCTTTTTTAATCTAAACAAATGAAAGTTGGATAAATATAAGATACAAATGCAGATAATTTTCAATACAAATGTCAAGACAGTTCTACTGCATGGAGCGGAAACATGGAGAACTACGAAAGCCATCATTCAGAAGATACAAGTGTTTATTAGTAGTTGTCTACGCAAAATACTTTGGATTCGTTGGCCAGACACCATCAGCAACAACCTACTGTGGGAGAGAACAAAATCAATTCCAGTGGAGAAGGAAATTAGCAAGAAGCGGTGGAAGTGGATAGAACACACATTGAGGAAAGCACCCAACTGCGTCACAAGACAAACCCTCAAGGTAAAAGGAAAAGAGGAAGGTCAAGGAACACACTACGCCGAGAAATAGAGAAAGATATGAGAAGAATGAACAAAAATTGGACAGAACTGGAAAGCGAAGCCCAGGACAGAGTTGATTGGAGATAACTGGTGGGCGGCCTATGCTCTATTGGGGGTAACAGGCGTACGTAAGTAAGTACAAATGCAGATATAAATATATGTATACAAGATAAACATTTATTAAAACCAGCGGAGGAAGAAATCCGGGAGAAGCGCTGAAGGTGGATAGGATACAGCTTGCGGAAAACACCCAACTGCGTCACATGACAAGCGCTCACCTGCGATCCTCAAAGCTAACTAATGGGAAAGAGGCAGGCTAAGAAACACATTTCGGGTAGAAATGGAGTTAGACATGAGAAGAATGAACAATAATTAGACAGAACGAGTAAGGAAGGCCCAAGACAGAGTTGGCTGGAGAATACTAGTCGGCGGCCTATACTCCATTGGGGGTAACAGGCGTAAGTAAGTAAGTAAGTACGAACAGTAAACAAACAACGACGATCATTAGAAGATAATATGTAATGTCACACTGTATATTGTTGCATGATGTGGATTATTCAAATATGTATGTAGTGAAACAATACAAAGGTCAAGTGTTTTCTCATATCCCATAGTTACAATTCAATTATTACAATTATTATCTACCGTACTGATTGATCTCTTGTCTTCAATTCAAAATAGCAGCTTATATATTTGAACAAATACACATTTATAGACAGACATTTAATCTCGATAGAACACATCTCAACAACAACAACCGCCACCCTCATAGCTTACACTGTTAGTTATTTCCATAACTCATTGTAGTTGTCATAACTAACCAATCAAATTGTGGTTTAAGCTCCCACCACGTGATCTTCTGATCTGACGTGTCTGTAAACTTTCTTTGTTGTAAATGAACCTAAAAATTGATTGACATTCTTATCTTATTGTTATTGATGTGACTGGAACTCCAAAAAACTTTCATTCCAAACCAAAATCAGGATATTCAATACAAATGTCAAGACAGTCCTACTGTATGGAGCGGAAACATGAAGAACTACCAAAGCCATCATCCAAGACATACAAGTGTTTATTAACAGTTGTCTACGCAAAATACTTCGGATTCGTTGGCTAGACACCATCAGCAACAACCGCCCACTGTGGGAGAAAACCAACCAGATTGCAGTGGAGGAGGAAATCAGGAAGAAGCGGTGGAAGTGGATAGGACACACATTACGAAAAGCACCTAACTGCGTCACAAGACAAACCCTCACATGGAACCCTCAAGGTAAAAGGAAAAGAGGAAGGTCAAGGAACACATTACGCCGAGAAATAGAGAAAGACATGAGAAGAATGAACAAAAATTGGACAGAACTGGAGAGGGAAGCCCTGGACAGAGTTGGTTAGAGAAAACTGGTGGGTGGCCTATGCTCCATTGGGTGTAACAGGCGTAAGTAAGTAGGTATATTGATGTAACTCATAACTGTACTCATTTCCATAAGACACGCTATATTTGGTCGGTACGTTTACTCGTCTTACTTGATAAAATTGTAATTTCCTTATTTATTGTACTAATCTAATTGTTTTTTTTGTATGTTTAGAAACAGATAAAGTTTAAAGCAAAAGTTGATCTTGTTCTAACTGCAGCTTTCCCATAGACTCCTCCTCTGTGCTCGCCAATATTGTGTTTACTGTTCTAGAATTAAATCTGTAGGACAAATTAAATCCTACATACACTTTTATTGATTTACAAAAAAAATATATAACCAAAAATTCTATTAACGAGAATCACTGTAACATACATACCACAATCATTGCATCATTTTTTAGATCAACTTTATCATCTTTCTCTTCTTCATCATCGTCATCATCTTCGAATAGACCAGCAGCATCATAACCATTTTCATCATCTAGTGAAACTGCAGCACCGACACCGCCAGCACCTCCACCGCGTTTACGTTTAAATGAACTAGCTGATGATAAGACATACGGTAATAAATGCGTGGATTTATTATAGGTACGTGTTAATGCAGCTTTAACCTTTCAAAAGGAAAAGGAATAAGAAAAAAGGTAAGTACACTGAGAACTACTTGTTTTAGATAAAACTAATTAAAACACTTGTAAATTGGCTGATTTACGAAAGTTATCAAAGGGATTTATGACTTATATGAGACTAAACGCTACATATAGTCAATATGTACGGTTGATATAAAGCCAACCGTTATAGTGTTCTACAAGTGTGCATAAGGAGGAGATAACACATAGCTTTATCGAAACCTTAATGATGCAACAATTTTGAGATGGTGAAGAAATTTTTTTTTAAAGCTC
>OX103971.1:13402308-13417620 GCA_944470395.2 Schistosoma turkestanicum
CTCCGGTCTTGCGCACGAATGCCTAACCCCTGAACCACTGGGTCGTCATCCAGCTGTGTCAATGTCTAACTCTGGCCAGTCTAGGTATTTGGCGCGACCTCACCCATTTGTCTGCGGTAGTTACTGCCTACACTCGACAGGGTTTAACTCCACTGGTCACGTGTTCTCATTAATTCAGTGAAAAAGGTAATTAGAAAGACAATATAAATCACACCACTCTAAATAATCAATTAATATTAACAGACTAGGTTCAAGGTGAGAATAAATTGTTCTTAGACATATAAAAAAGAGATTGGAATTTTTATATCATAGTGGAGTTTCATTCTCTGAGCTAGATGTTTTGATTGTGAAGCTTTCATTGTTCTTCTGAACACAGCATCATCATCAGCAGCAACTTTAGATAGACCTGAAGTATTCAAATTTCTTCACGTTTGACTCCCACCACAATCATTCACCTAACCTATAAAAAAATTTCCTTCACCATCTCAAAATTGTTGCATCATTAAGGTTTCGATAAAGTTGTGTGTTTTTTCCTCCTTATGCACACTTGTAGAACACTATAACGGTTAATTTTATATCAACCGTCTATAATACATTCTGACTAAAATATTTCATCATATTATAAACTGTTTGACATATATTGACGATATGTAGCATTTAGTCTCATAAGTCATAAATCCCTTTGATAACTTTCGTAAATCAACCGATTTTTAAGTGTTTTAATTAGTTTTTTATTTAAATTAAATTAGTTATTAGTGTACTTACCTTTTTTCTTATTCCTTCTTTTTATGAAAGGTTAAAGCTGCATTAACACGTACCTATAATAAATCCACGCATTTATTACCGTATGTCTTATCATCAGCTAGTTCATTTAAACGTAAACGAGGTGGCGGTGGTGCTGGCGGTGCCGCAGTTTCACTAGATGATGAAAATGGTGATGATGCTGCTGGTCTATTCGAAGATGATGACGATGATGATGAAGAGCAAGATGATAAAGTTGATCTAAAAAATGACGCAATGATTGTGGTATGTTACAGCAATTCTCGTCATAAATGCTTGGTTATATTTTGTTTTGTAAATCAATAAAAGTGTATGTAGGATTAAATTTGTCCTACAGATTTAATTTCTAGAACAGTAAACGCAATATTGGCGAGCACAGAGGAGGAGTCTATGGGAAAGCTACAGTTAGAACAAGATCAACTTTTGCTTTAAACTTTATCTGTTTCTAAACCCCAAAAAAAAACAATTACATTAGTACAATAAATAAGGAAATTACAATTATCATCAAGTAAGACGAGTAAACGTACCGACCAAATATAGCGTGTCTTATGGAAATGATGAGTACAGTTATGAGTCACATCAATATACCTACTTACTTACGCCTGTTACACCCAATGGAGCATAGGCCGCTCACCAGTTCCCTCCATCCAACTCTGTCCAGGGCTTCCCTTCCCAGTTCTATCCAATGTTTGTTCATTCTTCTCATATCTTTCTCTATTTCTCGGCGTAATGTGTTCTTTGGCCATCCTCTTTTCCTTTTGCCTTGAGGGTTCCATGTGAGGGCCTGTCTTGTGACGCAGTTAGGTGCTTTTCGTGGTGTGTGTCCTATCCACTTCCACCGCTTTTTCCTGATTTCCTCCTTTAGTGGAATCTGGTTTGTTCTCTCCCACAGTAGGTTGTTGCTGATGGTGTCTTGCCAACGACTACGAAGTATTTTGCGTAGACAACTGTTAATAAACACTTGTATCTTCTGGATGATGGCTTTGGTAGTTCTCCATGTTTCCACTCCATACAGTAGAACCGTCTTGACATTTGTATTGAATATCCTGATTTTGGTTTTGATTGAAAGTTTTTTGGAATTCCAGTCACATCAATAACAATAAGATAAGAATGTCAATCAATTTTTAGGTTCATTTACAACAAAGAAAGTTTACAGACACGTCAGATCAGAAGATCACATGATGGGCGCTTAAACCACAATCTGATTGGTTAGTTATAGAATAACTACATTTAGTTATAAAATAACTAACAGTGTAAGCTATGAGGGTGGGGGTTGTTGTTGAAATGTGTTCTATCGAGATTAAATGTCTGTCTATAAATGTGTATTTGTTCAAATATATAAGCTGCTATTTTGAATTGAAGACAAGAGATCAATCAATACGGTAGATAATAATTGTAATAATTGAATTGTAACTATGGCATATGAGAAAACACTTGACCTTTGTATTGTTTCACTACATACATATTTGAATAATCTACATCATGCAAGAATATCCGGTAACATTACATATTATCTTCTGATGATCGTCGTTGTTTGTTTACTGTTCGTACTTACTTACTTACTTACGCCTGTTACCCCCAATGGAGTATAGGCCGCCGACTAGTATTCTCCAGCCAACTCTGTCTTGGGCCTTCCTTACTCGTTCTGTCTAATTATTGTTCATTCTTCTCATGTCTATCTCTATTTCTACCCGAAATGTGTTTCTTGGCCTGCCCCTTTCCTATTAACTTTGAGGATCCCAGGCGAGTGCTTGTCATGTGACGGAGTTGGGTGCTTTCCACAATGTGTATCCTATCCACTTCCAGCGATTCTCCCGGATTTCTTCCTCCGCTGGTTTTTATAATTGTTTTTCTTATATTTATATCTGCATTGTATCTTATATTTATCCAACTTTCATTTGTTTAGATTAAAAAAGAAGATTCGAAAAAGCGTGGCGCAACTACCGAAAAATCAAAATTACAACGTGTAGAACAATCTTCCTCTTCTGATAGCATTAATACTATTAGAGAACGTGGTCGAGGTCGTGGTCGTGGTAGAGGTCGAGGCAAAAGTTGAAATACACAATATCTACTATATCTACGCCTGCATTCATTCACATTATTGTTAATCTTTTTTCTCCTACTGTTTCCATAGCATTTCATCACATCACTTCATGTTGTACAAAAGATCATCAAATTTGTTCATTTTTGTTTTCATAAAGAAAAAATGCAGTGAAATGTGTATTTTTTCCTTTGTTTGTTTAGTCAACCCGGTCATTGTTTAATGGTTTTTTTTGGGGGGGGGTTTCTGTTTTTTCTCCTCTCTCCCTCCCTCTTTCTCTGGACTCTATTGTTAAACACCAATCAGATTATGAATTGAATAAATGTTATTTGTACGAATGACTTATTTTCTTTCATAGTCTATTAAATTTTTTACTTGTTCGTTTGTTTGTTTGTTTGTACTTTGTTTATTTTGGTGCAGAGTTTTGGAGGTTTGCGTTTTTACAGATTTGAAATCATCAATCAATCATTGTTCGACCACTATTAGAAACCTGGAAGCACTGAAAGACGGCCGTTTCGTCCTAGTATGGGACACATCAGCAGTGCGCATCCACGACTCCTGCTCCGAAGGTCCCGGGTTCGAATCCTGCGAGGAGGAGTCGTGGATGCGTACTTCTGATGAGTCCCATACCAGGATGAAACGGCCGTCCAGTGCTTCCAGGTTTCTAATAGTGGTCTAACAATGATTGATTGATGATTTCAAACTTTGTTTATTGTTGCATTCATGTCTGAGCGTTATATTTGTGATCCTGTATAAAGTAATGTCAGGTGGGGACATGTTATCTTTTTAAATGTGCGTTCATGAGTAGACCCATCAATGTAAATCAGTTCATCCTATCATTGGAGCCATATACTATTGTGATGGAGTTTCGTTCTCTGTGAGCTGAATGCTTTTGGTTGTGGAGTTTATGATGCTGTGTTCAGAGGGACAATGAAGGTTCCACAATCAAAATATCCAGCTCACTGAGAATTAAACTCCGCCAAAATTTTCCACCTGAACTATAAGTTTTCTCTACTGTCTCACTATTATATATAGCTAAAACTATGTGTAGTGAATTGAGTACATATCAATGTAGTTATGTGTAATTGTAACGTTCTTTTTTATGGAATTATTATATTCATAAGACCCGATCGCAGCTGCTACCTTGACTAGGTGGTCTGGCTTGCCTATCGTCATGACCCAGCCGAGCTATATTGGCTGGAACTTATGTTCCTGAAGGTTCTACCATGCCAGGCAGGTCGATTGGAGAACGATGAGACTGAAAGCAGCTACCCAAGGTCTGAGGACGAAGTCGTACTGCTGACTGCAGAGAGGTGTGACAGCAGTAAGGTGTTCCCCTCGGACAACCAGCATCTGCAGCGATGCTGCCTTCTCACAAAGAAGGAAGTGTTAGGAAAGGTCGACCCTAAAAATATCACACCTCACCCTACCTCACGGATTTCCGTCTCCTTGGGTAAGAGTGCTCACTAAGGGCTTTTAAGAGCGGAGCTAATACTCTAAAAACTTCTCATCAAAAGGTCGTGCGTGACCGGTCTCAAGCAGTTGTCTCTTAGATTCTGCGGTCACGCTTACAGGTCTCTAAGACCGACACTAATCTATCTTCCTTTTCATGTCCCTCAAGAAACAATCTTCCACGGTGTGGGCAGCCTGGAAGTGACAACCGCCCTCATACCTGTAACAGCACGAGACCAAATTGGTCGAAATCAAATTCATAAGACCTAATGGTCAATGTATACAATATATATTCGACCGGTCAAATAAGGTCATTTACATTTTAAAAATATTTAAATTTCTTTGATTTGTAAAATGGTTAAATCTATTGATTGTTGACTACTTTAGTGATTACAATTTATCAGTGTCCTTTGGCATATATGTATGTACATTATTAGCATGATTACCTTGGTATTACTGCTATTAACTGATAAGCATGTTTAATCAAAGTTAGATAGTGACTAGTAGTGGAATCCAAGGTGCACGTTTCATGGTACTTGAAATTTTTTCGAATATATATGTACCTAGATCCTTCTAGGACTTAAATCCAGTATCTTTCATTTCAAACACCTAATGGGGTCCTTTTTCTATGTTTTTTTAAATAATACTTGTAAAATGATCAGTTTACTAAGCAAGATGATCATTTTTTGTTTTCTTTGGGTTTTGTCATTTGTTCACCGTATTTAATTTCATGAGTTCACTTTTTTCACTATTTCAATCAAAATGAACAAACTATGATCGGTATTCACAATTAATAACTTAAATGTATTGGCTTTTTAATTGAAAGTGACAAGAAACCAGTTAATAAGATATTCACCTTCTTGTAGTCCGTTGATCCATGTGCTTGGATTTTAATTCTTGTTACTGCTAAGTGTGAACTTATAAGATAATTTATTCTACTTTTAAATCAATTCGTATTAAACATTCACTCATTTTATTGGTTAAAATATGTACAAAGAATTGTCTAGATAAGAGATCTTCGCAGTCATAGACTATGTTGTCTTATAATATTCTTATAGCTCACTCGGTTACAAGGTATCGAAAATAAAAAAAATCATATTTCCATAGGGGATTTATGTGGATTTTTAAACTTCATAGTTTATACCACGGACATTTCTTACTTAGAGTACAATTGAAAATGAGGGATCACTAGACAACTATTTCATTCTAGTATGGGGCTTCTCATGATCATATATCTGTGATCGTCCACCGATTGATCGAGTGCAAGACATGTCTTGCAACAAGCGCCTAACATTCAAACCGATGTACCGGTTCAAGGTTCCATCTCTGACAGTGACATGGGTACTCATAACGGGACTCAACATTTGCCTATTGCTTTCTGGCTTTTAGTGACTATTTAACTAAAAGTAATCCGTATTGTGAACTATAATAGTTGTATTTCTTAAATGTGATCCGTTCCTTATTACTGTATTGATTTATTCGTTTATATGTGGAGAAGCCTTAATGGTTTCTGTGTATTTAATGCTGTTATTGTTGTAACTTTTTATGAAGTTGGTGAGTCCCATAGCAGGACGAAACGGCCATCTTTCAGTGCTTCCAGGTTTCTAATGGTGTTCTAACATTGATCGATTCATTATTTCAAATGTGTAACTTAACAATATTCACAAACCCGTAATGTAAAGGTTTATGATACGTTATATTAATTGTCTGGGAGATAAATTACTTTCCAACTTTTAAATTAGAAATATGTATTGCGGAATCGGAACTGATTGTTCAAAGTATAAAGCTACTGCACAAATACATAAGCTTATTGATAAAATCTTTCTCAATATGTTTAAAGCAATTTTTTGTTATTGTGAAACAGAATACTAATTATTAGGCGTTTGTTTAATTGTTTGATTTTATTATCGATTTTCTTATTAATTAAAATATTCAGTTCTCAAATATTAGACTACGGTTTCTACTCGCGATTCACTTACAACACTTCGAACAAGAGGGTAACACCATTTGCCATCATTCAAAATGTATAACTCAAAATTGAGTTTATGAAAGTACACTTTGTTACTGACTGAGGGACATCAAAATTTGTAAAATATTTTGAAAAAAAATTCCGTAAATATCTTCAGTTTTTTGTTTCTTTTCCATCTATTTTACATCGTATGATAGTTTTCTATCTGGCGGCATGTTCATTAATTGCATTGATGAGGCTACCTGGTTGGGGTCCGCGAGACGAAAGTCACCAATGGTTAGAGACCTTGAACGACATGGCTCAGAATCGTTTGCAATGGCGCAGGTGCATCCACTCTTTGTGTTCTCTCTAATTCTAACCTTGTGAATTCCTCATCATCTCTGTCCTTCTCCTTCTTAATTTATCTCACTGAATTATACTTTTCAGAAATATCTTCGAAACCTAATCTTCTCCATTGCTGCTAATAATTCTACTATCGCTATCACTGTTGGATTTGAAGTGACAGTTACGTCTCTGTGCTGATGTGGTGTATGGCAACCTGAACTGATGTACTTACTTACAAAGTTCTGCGTTGTATCTGTCTCTGTATAATGATTGAGAAAAGGAACTAATGTTAATTTGTAACTTGTTTGATTGGAAGCTACCTTATTATTGATTGATTAGATAAACAAACTAGAACTACCGTAGTTTTATACGCACACACACACACACACACTTACACATACACACAGACCATTAATTTATCATCTCATTCAGGTTGTATGACTTTATTCACTCTCGAACTATTCATCATCTGATTTTTTTTCTTGGTATACACGTACTTAATGTTATGGTATGGTATGGTATTGCTTGTGATGGTTAACAGATTGATTCTTTATTGAAACTGGCATTGATTGCATGAAACCAGCAATGATTACTACCTATTAATAGTTTTATAAACTTTTTTAGATTCTTCCAAGTATTTATCAATTCAACAAATTTCGAATAATTCCTGCTTATTTCTTTTCATACTGTGTACAATTCATTAAAAGTGAGATATTTCTTGTAATGTATGTATTTATCATCAGTATGTACTTTTTACAGTACAGTATATATTTCAGTAGTTCGTGGTTTTCTTTTTAAAAAAAGTTGACACTGATATGATTGATTACATAGAATATGCTCATGGAACTGAATTTTTTTCAATATTAGTCGCGTTTAACATGAATTCCCATTTATGCGCTCGTAAAGTGTATAGTGTAAATATAAATTTGTGTTTGTAAACTATGAAAGTATGCAATATTCTTCACACACAAAAAATAGGCTGGAAAGAGAAGTGCTAAAACAGTAGCTTACGAAGTTTGATCATCGTATTTGATTCGGTCAACTGGTTAATATCCTTAGTTATAGTACAACATATAGTCTGGCTTCGAGTTTCAGTGTATATACTTTACAATGGTAGTTAATTTTTACTACAGTACTGTGAAATGGTAAAGATTTGTTGTTTTGGATAGATGTCTTTTCTCACAGTTTTGTTCTCTGCTCGTCACTGTTCAATCAATAGGTTCTCCTTTTTTTATTTTTAAATGTAGTACGCTTAACACTAAACTTTGAATAGAAGTAAGCTATTCGACATTTTCCGTATTAAATGATATCGTCCTGACGAGTAATAAAAACTTCGCGAATCAATTATCGAGTTCAAAGAATTGAACTTTACTAGAATTACTAGTATATTGTAAATATTTTTGTTTAAACAGATTCTTACCTTTCTTTTTGAATAGTCTAGAGATCTGTTACCAAATTTTGGTCTCTTTTTTTGACTAACTCCAATGTTTTTCACTAATAATTCTTGTCATGGCCTGGCGCCTGACGAAATCGCAGCACGGATACAGAAGGCTTGATTGACTTTTGCCAACTTGCGTCACTTATGGTGTAGGCGAGATATCCGTCTGCTAACCAAAGGATGAGTGTACTGTGCAGAAGTTCGCTCTGTTCTCTTATACAGATGCTAAACATGGCCGTCAAGAGTAGAGGACATTCGTAGGTTACTAATCTTGGATCATAGGTGTGTCCGAAGCATTGCTCGTGTATCCTGAGACGACCGAGTTAGCAATGCTATCATTAGGAAACGAGTTCTAGGTAAAGATGGTAAATCAATAGATGAAGCATTGAAACTTCATCAGTTGAGGTGGTTGGGACATGTGTTACGTATGCCTAACTACCCACTACCTCGTCGAGCAATGTTTTGTGGTGTAGGAGTAGGTTGGATGAAAACTAGGGGCGTCCAGACCAAAACTTGGCGGAAATCCATGAAGTCACTGACTAGTGGACTGAGTCATGTTGGCAGATGTAGGCTACCTGGTTGGGATCCGCGCGACGAAAGTCACCAATGGTTAGAGACCTTGAACGACATGTCTCAAAATCGTTTGCAATGGCGCAGGTGCATCCACTCTTTGTGTGCTGTCAAAATTCTAATCTTCTGAATTCCTCATAATCTCTATCTTTCTCCTAAATTTATCTCACTGAATTATACTTTTCGAATCATTTCTTCGCTCCCCAATCTTCTCCATTGCTGCTAATACTTTTAATATCGCTATCACTTTTGGATTTGAACTGAAAATTGCGTCTCTGTGCTGATGGGGCATGGCAACCTGAACTGACGTACTCATGTACGAAGTTCTACCTTGTAACTGACTGATTGAATTTATTTGCACTACCGGTCTCACTCCACCTCCGCGAATGCCATTATTTATTGCCTACAGTTTAGTGCTTACTATTTGTTATTCTTGTTAATTTATCACTTCCATAAGAGATTGTTCAGATGATTTAAACTGTTAAATATTTCTTAGTGTTTGTTCGGTGCAATTTATTAGCTATTTACTCTCAATTGTTTTAACTGAATTCGTTATGCTTTAATACATCCTTTACGATACAATACTTATCAATGTTGAAAACCTCAAGTAAGTATTGTCGAGATAGACCGCATAAATATAACAAATCGTTTGTGAGGTGAGGAGTATTTACTTACTAAGATTGTTGGTACATGTGTAGTGAATGAGAACACAGGTGGGGGCAACCGAATTGTATTTAACGAAAATTACAGAGTTACTCAGTAAAATCGGAAAACCATATTGTAAATCGTTCATTTGCAAAGGATCAGTTCATCCTATGGAACTGGACTGTTCCTGTTGCCAAACATCAATCCATTGTCACTCTTCATGCGTTTCAAACAAATTCCATTGTTTTCTGACTCTTCCTTTCTTGATCTTCCCCCCATATTATGCTACCAGACTTTACGTTGACACTCACGCTATATACTACTTATAAGTAGTTCGCACCACAGCACCACACATGTACTGGGCCTATCCAATCACTATCAATCTCGATGGGAGATGTTTACTGGTGTAGAGGAATAAGATAGATAAAGCTAGAAATGGCTAAACGATGACGTAACATCAGTTCATGAAGTCATTGACTGTTGACACGTAGACACTACATAGTTGGTATCGCATTAAAACGGATGTATTCGTTCCTAGCCTTCCCTTAAATTTTACAATTAGTTTATGCTATTCTGCCAGATTGTTTTTTCTTTTTGAACTATACTCTTTCTGATAAATGTTCTGTTTTTAATACTAATACTGTTTTTCTTTGTGTTACTTTCAGAGTAGTTTTAATAATTTCATCGCACTGTTCTGTAGTGATATGACAACTTGAACACATGTTAGATTCTATGTTGTTTGTAATTAATTAATTGACTTTCGATAAATTCTTAATGTTGAGATGGTAGAGAAAACTTGTAGCTCAGGTGGATGATTGTGGTGGTGTTTCGTTCTCTGAGCTGAACGAAACACCACCACAATTCTTAATGAAAATGTCTTTTCCGACTAAAGGGTTGTGGAAATAGTTGGGTTACTTTTGAACTCATGAATCGAAGTTATATCAATGTTAGAACACCATTTAAAACGTGGGAGCGCTGGACAGCAGTTTCGTCCTGATATTGGAGTCGTTAGCAGTGAGCGTACATGACTCGCGCTACTTGCAGGATTCAAACCCAGGTTCTTCGGTCTCGCTCGCGTACGCTCAACTGTTGGACCTGTGGGCCGGCATCCAACAGAGTTATTGTCTAAGTCTGATCAATCTACGGTCTTGAGCCACCTCATTCACTGTCCTCGGTGAGCACTGCTTTACAGTCGAACAGGGTTGAACTCCACTGGTCACGACTTCCCCCACTAGGACTCGGAGAAACGTCTTCACGAAGCTAGTCACTAATAAGCACATGATAATTTACATTATAGGGTTGTGGAGATTGTTGAATTACTTTTATTGATAAGTCCCATACTAGGACGAGTCGGTTGTCCAGTGCTTCCACGTTCCTAATTATGGTCTAACATTAAACGATTGGTGATTTCAAAAATATAAATATCTGTTAGATATTCCTATCATTCGATTCTATTTAAAAGTATTCTTTCATTAACTTCTCCATATCTAAATCTATTTTATTCAAAGCTTATATCATTAGGATTTAAATAACAATTCAATTGTTTATTGATGGTTTATGTATCAAATTACCAATTATTCATGTTGTATGAAGATTAATTATAAAAGTTTATTTTCTTAAAATGTTACAAGTTACATAAAGTTTATGCTCAACGTTAGTATGGGCTTTTTTTTCGAGACTATTGAGCTTAAATTGAAATCTATTTTTGACAGTCAAACAATTAGATCACTGAGTTATACGTTTGTAATCGGTATTTTATGAACAACACAGAACTTGGCATACATTCTTGTCTGTCCTATCAGGGCTGTATGATGTATTCTTCAAGATATATATATATATATCAAATAGAATAGTCATCTCAAGGATAATTGAAATGTATTAGATATTGAGCAGAATAAATGACTTGAAATTAGTTTGAAAATAAGGATTTTGCAGTAAACAATCTATGAAAACCTTTACACTTTAAAATCTGCTTTACAATCAATCAGAATACAAGAAGACTACAATATTGTGTTTATTTGTTAACTTTTGAATATGCCTCCTTTTTTTGTTGACGAATTATGTTCAGTGAAACAAGACTAATAATTTAGTTTACCTATTGAACTTAACATCAATCGAACTATTATTTAATTAAAAGTGATATTTTCTAACTAGTATTATTGGTCAATTCTAACCACCTCAACTGATGAGGTGGTTAGGACATGTGTTACGTATGGCTAACCACCGACTGCCTGGACGAGCTATGTTTCGCTACGTAGGAGTAGATTGGAAGAAATCTAGGGTCGGCTAGACTAAAACATGACAGAAATGCATGAAGTCACTGACAAGTGGACTGAGTCATGTTGGTAGATGTAGGCTACCTGGTTGAGGTCCGCGAGACGATAGTCACCGATGGTTAGAGTACCTTGAATGACATGGCTCAGAATCGTTTGCAGTGGCACAGGTGCTTCCACTCTTTGTGTTCTATGAAATTCTAACCTTTTGAATTCCTCATAATCTCTATCTTTCTCCTTCTAAATTTATCTTACTAAATTATATTTCTCGAATCAAATCTTCGCTCCCTAATCTTCTTTATCACTGCTAATACTTCTATTATTGCTATCACTCTTGGATTTGAACTGACAGTTGCGGTTCTGTGCTGATGTGGTATGGTAACCTTAACTGATGTACTTACGTACGAAGTTCTGCGTTCTATCTGTCTGTCAATTCTTGATATGGTGTATTTTGTTTTTAATAAATTGTTAAGAGCGCTAATTCACTTCGTAATTTTGTTTATCCACAATAACCACTCTGTTTGATCGGATTGCTCAACACAGAATTTACTCATTTCCACCGTACTGCCGATCAATGCAATTGTAAATAGTTTTAACAGCATAAGCCTATTATATAATCGAGCTAGTAGCATTCTGATTAAGACATGCAACTTTTAGGTACAAAGTTTCGTGCAGAAGCTCTACACTACCATATAGTAGAACTAGTTCTCACACTCGTAGTGTAGTGAACGAGAACACAGGTGAGGGCAACCGAATTGTATTTAGCGAAAATTACAGAGTTACTCAGTAAAATTGGAAAACCATATCGTAAATCGTTCATTTGCAAAATATCAGTTCATCAGATCGAACTGGACTGTCCGTGTTGCAAACAACATCAATCCATTGTCACTATTCATGCGTTTCATACAAATTCCATTGTTTTCTAATTCTTGTTCCTTTCTTGATCTTGCCCCATCTTCTGCTGCCAGACATTACGTTGACACTCACGTCATATACTACTTATATAAGTAGCTCGCACCTCAGTAGTACACCTTGAAAGAAAGTACACGAATATATATATACCTGATAAATCAATTGACTTAAAATAATATCATTAAACTTTACTATAATCATATTTCCTCTTTGAGCATTCATCGCATCCTGTATTGCTTTGTATCTTTCATATATGATTATAGTTCAGACTATTTCATCTATATCAAAAATGGTGACTAATTCAAAACTACGTATTGGTACACATGATGGACGTTTTCATGCAGATGAAGTACTTGCATGTGCTATGCTGAAACATTTACCAGAATATGCAAATGCTGAAATTATTCGTACACGTGATTCAAGTATTTTATCAACATGTGATATTGTTGTGGATGTTGGCGGTGTATTCAATGCCAACAATCATTTATATGATCATCATCAAAGGTTTGTGTTATTCAACATTCAACATTATTCATGGTAATCAAACTTATTTATTTTTCTAGAGAATTTAATCTTACTTATAAAGATTTTTATCCAAACTCAGATTGGGATATTAAATTAAGTAGTGCAGGATTGATATATGTTCATTTCGGTCGGAAAATATTAAATTGCATCCTTGGTAAAGAAGAACATTGCACGGATCCATTAGTTATGGCATTATTTGATAAGGTAGGCTTTTGTACATTGAGAATCTTATTGATTGGGGTTTATTGTTTTTCTTCTCTGCTATATAGATTTATAGTTCATTTATTGTTGAAATTGATGCGATCGATAATGGTGTCCCAATGGCAACAACCCCATTAAAGTAGTTTTTTATATTTTCAAATTTCAATATTTAATTTTTTGTAGATATTCCATTAATACATCTTTAAGTAGTCGAGTGAATCGTATGAATCCAGCATGGAATCAATTGGATACAGATGAGACTGTAAGTTGACATATATTGTGATATATATATATATATATATATATATATATATATATATATATATATATATATGTATATACATTCCCAGGCTCGATGAATGAAAGTATACCACTGTTTCATTTTGTTTTCAATTTTGTCACAGACATTCTCCTAGATATAACCTTATCCTCGCCTGAATTTTCAGGAGTAGACCTTTTACCAGGAGGCTCGCTTATCGACTTAGCATATGCCGATGAAGAAACTAACAAAATGCAGAGGCTTCTAACTACCATAAGCAGCAATGCAAGCCTGTTTGGGATACGCTTTTCCCCCTCGAAATGCAAAATGTTGCTTCAAGATTGGGTTACATCGGCACCTGAACTAGTGATAGGGAGTGAAGTAGTCGAACGTGTAGACCGCTTCATTTATCTCGGAGTTATCTTCAGTGCCGATTGCCTGGTGACTGACGAAATCTCAGCTCAGATATAGAAGGCTTGATTGGCTTTTGCCAACCTGCCTCACTTATGGTGCAGGTGAGATATCCGCTTGTTAACCAAAGGACGAGTGTACTGCGCAGCAGTTCTCTCTGTCCTACTATATGGATGCGAAACATGGCCGTTAAGAGTAGAGGGCATTCGTAGGTTACTAGTCTTTGATCATAGGTGTGTCCGAAGCATTGCTCGTGTATCCTGGGACAACCGTATAAGCGATGGTGCCGTTAGGAAACGAGTTCTAGGTAAGGGTGGCAAATCAATAAATGAAGTGGCGAAACTTCATCAGTTGAGGTGGTTGGGACATGTGTTACATATGCCTAACCACCGACTGCCTCGACGAGCTATGTTTTGTGGTGTAGGAGTGGGTTGGACGAAAGCTAGGGGCGGCCAGACCAAAACATGGCACAAATACATGAAGTGCGCTTTTTAATTCTAACCTGAATTCTTCATAATCTCTATCTCTCTCCTAAATTTATCTCACTGAATTATACTTCTCGAATCATATCTTCTAACCCTAATCTTCTCGATTACCATTAATACCTCTACTATCTTTATCACTATGGGATTTGATTTGACAGTTGCGTCTCTATGCTGATGTGATATGGCAACC
Source organism: Schistosoma turkestanicum (assembly GCA_944470395.2). Taxonomy (NCBI): domain Eukaryota; kingdom Metazoa; phylum Platyhelminthes; class Trematoda; order Strigeidida; family Schistosomatidae; genus Schistosoma; species Schistosoma turkestanicum. The sequence goes on from OX103971.1 coordinate 13,416,784, forward strand.
TGAACTGATGTACTTACGTACGAAGTTCTGCGTTGTATCTGTCTGTCATTTTGTTTTAAATGAGAAACATATGTTTTACTTAATACTCATGAGTAAGGTGTATTTTATATTAGGAAGCATCTTGATTATTTTTCAATATTCATTTTTGTCAGTGTAGTTAAAAAAATGGTATGACTAACCGATTCGTACAACAAACCGAGTATCTCAGTGATGTGAATATGTGCCATAAATTGATTAATGAAAAGGTAATTGACAGCAGTACATGTCTAAGATATGTCATCAGGAATCGAACTCTGGACATTTAATCTCGTGCGTGAACGCCTAACCTCTAAACCATTGAATCGGCACTCGACGTTGTCAATATCTAACTCTAATCTCGTAGTTCTAGTGAGAAGCCATGACCAGTGGAGTTCAACCGTGTCAGTTACCGACCGAAGACAATGTATGAGGTCGCGCAATATCACAGATGGATTGGACATGGACATTAACACCACTAATTGTCGGTTCAGTGGTCTAGAGTTTTTGTGTTCGCGCTCGAGATTGAGGTGTCTAGGTTCGATTCCTGTCTGTGGGTTCATGGACACACACTACTGGTAGGTCCCATAGTAGGACTATACGGCCGCCCAGTTCTTTCAGCTCTCCAATGGCAGTCTAACATTGATTATCTAAAATAGATGTCGTTCTATCACAGTTTCAAAAGATTCTACTTGACTATATTTTATTATTTAGAAAAACACATCCAAATTTCTCTTTATTTTAATGTTACCTACCATGACATACAATAGTACAAAAGAGTAATTACTGTAAATGATTGTCAGGCTAATATTTTAACATAAC
>OX103971.1:13418119-13434290 GCA_944470395.2 Schistosoma turkestanicum
TCAATTAAACTCAACAATCTTTGCAACAGAGATAGTGAGAAAACCAAAAGTATTTTGAATTAAAAATGGTTACAATGTTAGCAACTATTTTACTTACCTGAAATAAATTATACAGAGTCATACTTTTTTTCCGAAATGTTTAATTTAGATTAGTTATTGAACAGATGATCAATATTTCATCTCTGTTAGTGTAACAGCAGCAGCAACAGCAGGATGTGCAGCGGTAGACCTCTACATACACGTGGGAATAGGTAAGATCTTCTGATAATATGCAGCGTGTACCAATCATTCGTTGAATTCATCAATGTGTAACCCTTCAAACATAAGTGCCTTTTACTAACTTCTTCCCCAGCTGGAAGAATCTGCTTTGTTCTCTACCTAATACTACTCATTATGTGGTTTATTGGCAGTGTGCACTGTCGGAAAGAATACTGTCAGATCCCGATGTATGACGCGATCACGATTTCAGATAATATCAACAAACCCTATAACTCAAAAGTGTGCGCAAAATTGACTAGCTTCGTGAAGAAATTCTCGAAGTTCAACTCAGTCAGTTTTAGGTTGTTACCTGCTGAAAGCAATGAGAGAGGTTAAGCAAATCCTTGGATCGATCCGAGTTAGACATTAACACCGTAAGATATGGCCTCGATGGTTCGGAGGTTAATCATTCGCGTGAGCAAGATCAAACGTCCTGTGCGTTATGGGTGAGTTCCAAAATCGTTAACAACATCTCATAATTCCTATGTCAAAATAAGAACACTCGTAACAAGTATAAATGTATTTTTTGCGAGAGAAAAACAGTTTATCAAGCAAACTTGTAATTCATAAAAACGTCCATTTTTTTCAAGTGTCTACATATAAATTTGTTTCAAAATATATTGCCGAGGATCATTTTGGCAGTTTGCCTAAAATTTGAATGCGAGAAAACGAGAAAAATTCCAAAATTAATTATAACAAGTTCCAATTAAATTGTGTTAAACACCGGTATAAATGAGTCACCAAAAAAATATTCACTAATGTCACAAACAAATCAGTGAAGTTGTTAGTGGATTGAGATGATGTGTGGACTGTGAAATAAGTAGTATACTTAGGAGGTGTGACATATTGAACTTTTAACTTAGATGCCTAGTCTACATAGGGCCATAGGTTCATAAACCATTGATTCGGCCAGGATTGTGTGGCCTACATGCACCGTTAGTTAGGGATCAGGGTCTTCTAATAACTCAAGGTGAATATAGTCCACCAAACCCGTTTAAGCTCCACCATTCAGTCACTTTTCGTCTTCTCATCTCCGTGAACAACTGCCGTAACACGAGGTGAGTAGGACTTCCTTGATGATAGCTACATACGCATAATTATACGAGTATAGTGCTAGATAACGAACGAACGATCACTTTCTACTCTACAGGCCTAAATCAGGAAATTCATTTGAGCATGTTCTAAACATAAAAATAAAAGAATCATTATATATATATATATATATATATATATATATATATATATATATATTTAGATAACTATTTCACAAATTGCATAACACTGCAACCCACCACAGTGAATTCATTGAGCTAAATTTACAGAAATAAAGAAAAATGATATTGAACAAGTGGATTACAGTGTGAAACTGACAAAAATTCATAATTTTTCGGTAAAATAGTCCTACCGATCGTCTACAGTTTGCATTGATTAACTTGTCCATATGAAGTGTGAAAACATGAGACGTCACCAGTGGAGTTCAAACCTATCGACGCGGAGGCAGTAACTACCGAAGAAAAATAGGCGAGGTTGCCTAAAATCCATAGATTGACAGCCCAGTGCAGCTTCAGACAATTAAACTTTCGCAGTGCGCACAACCAAAAAGTCCTAGGTTCGGATCCTGCAAGTAGAATTGTCGTGGATGCACACTGCCACTGATTAGTCTCATACCGGGACGAAAGGGCCATCCAGTGTTTATGTGTTTACAATGGTGTTCGTCTAACAATGATTCATTCATGATTTCAATAATATAAAAACATAGATTACTACGAGTAAAATAGTTAAATTTAATTTTTGTAATGTTTCGGATGATACCGTTTGTTGATATTTCTGACTGAAATTCGATCAGTGCGGGAATATGATACGAATTGCCTAGATATATAAGCATTATGACGGACGTTTTGTATATAACAGATAGAATGTGGATGTCAATGCAATCCAAAACACATGATTTGTCCCATTCAAGACTTGTCTTTAGTTGAATGTACCTGCATCTTAGGATTGATATTCACTCTATGACTCGTAGCCACTAGTACCATTTCGCTCAATTCTGATAATCGTTGTACAAACTGAATGACAATTTGAACCCGCTCACGATAGCATTTAGAATGTAAGCGGTATTGAGTTACAGTCTCTCGGACTGATGTGACGAGTACTCTCAGTTTACAGAATGTTAGTGTTTTTTGTTTCTACATCAACTTACCATATGAGATCTAAGAGGAAACTAAATTCAATTATAAGACAATAGAATTTTTAATAAAACGATTCATTATTTTCACAGCATTCACACAAATTTATCTAAATTTGAAATTATTCAAAGCTGACGAGAAAACGTTACATTTTCATTCATCTTTAGCGAACGTAACAAATAAAATGTATGCTGTTAGACGAAAGTCACTAATGGTTAGAGAACTTGAACAATATGGCTCAGAATCATTTGAAATGGTGCATGTGCATCAACTTTTTGTGTTCTCTCTAATTCAAACCTTCTGAATTGCTCTTAGTATCTATCTTTCTCCTTCTAAATTTATCTCACGAAAATCGTACTTCTCGAATCATATCTTCGCTCCCTAATCTTCTCCATTACTGATAATACTTCTGCTATCGCTATCACTCTTGGATTTAAACTGACAGTTGCGTCTATGTGCTAATGTGGTATGGCAACCTGAACTGATGTACATACGTACGTATGAAGTTCTGCGTTGTATCTGTCTATCTGTCTAAGTGATTGGAAGTTCGAGTGTTCTCACACAAGATCGGAATTGATTTGTTCGAATCGCTTGTGACGGATGGATTGAGGACATGCAATGCCACTTGATGTGTCCCATAGTGGGACGTGAACGGCATGTCCAGTGTTTCCAGGTTTCTAATGTCTGTGTAACATTGATCACACACATAAAATATTCGCAATTGGCGCAAAATGAAATTGATTAAATGACAAATATTGTTTTAAAGGTGACTGTACAATTTTAACCGACAATAAATTTAAGAAACAAACGATAATTTCATTCATAACTTACTGACACCATTTTTTAATTTTTCTTCAGTAAATCAAAAAATAGAGAAGATCTCATCATTATCTATTAAAATTTTTTTAATACGTTTAAACACAAAATTAGAGATGCCAGCTGTGAACTACAGGATGCTTACCTCTTTCTGTTTGAGACTTGTCATTAGGATGCAACCTTCCTAAACTGACTTGATATTCATTCCGATATTCGAATCTGGTAACATTCACCTCAAATGCTGTCATGTTTTTCATACTTACCTAGCTCCTGAGTTCAAACAGTCACTTGTCATATCGAGGTAATCCAAACAGGATGCCAATGTGCCTCAAAACAAGACTGATCAATTGCAAACCTAACCGATTGTCAAGGCGAGTATTCAAAAGCACTTCATATATTTCAGTCATGTCATTTATACTTGTAAGCTAATTTCTCATGTATTTTTTATTCAGTAAAATCTAGACAGATTATTTCGACATGGTGATCTCCATAGTTTGTAGCTCAGGTAATTGATTCTGATGGAGTTCCATTCTCTGAGCTTGATGTTTTGGTCATGGAGCTAACATTATTCTTCTTCTCGAAAACATCATCAGCTCAGCCATTGAAGACCGAGGTCGACAGGAAAAACGACGATTCATACTTGAAGATATTTAAATTCTTCACTGCCTGAAATATGTGTTATTCGGAGAAGAACAATTAAAATCCTCCACAACTGAAACATTCAGCTCAGAGAGCAAAACTCTATCACAGATTATTTCGCATCTTTACAAATTTCTCATTTAAGTACAAAATGTGAATAACCAATGATCACTAGTACGGTGTATTTCAATCATGTTCAGCATATGAAAATCAAAACTTACTCCCATATACTATCACCATTAGTACCATTCCTAAATATAGAACAGATTCAAAAATTTTACGATATTTTTTAAACTAATCAATAACATTTCAGACAATCTAAAATGTGAATTGATGTTCAAATTTCTTTCAAAATGTATATCTGTAACATTTTGAAATAAACAATTTCAAACGTTAAGAGAACAATTTCATTGTTCAAGTTATAAACGATAGAATTTGATCAATATTTAATAATTTTAAATTGAACAGCCGGGATTCAGTTGGATGAGTGGAACTTCTCAGTTGATCTAACTCGCCTATCCCACGGTAATTACAGTCAGTGTAGCGGCAGCCTCTGAAATAGTAGGTCTCAAAATACTCAAAAGGAAAAACAAGTTTTTCTGATACAACGCAATATGCATCAACCAACTCACAATTCATGGAAAGTCGTTGGAAGATTTGAAAAGCTGGGGGCAGCATCACTGAAAAACAAAGTGAATCTGATTCAGATTTGAAGACACGGATAAGCAAAGCAAGGTCAGTAACATGGAAATCACAACTTTCAGTATGAAAGTAAAGGCAGTTCTATTGAATGGAGCGAAGAGTTGGAGAACTAAGAAAACCATCATACACAAGATACGGTTGTTTATTGACAGTCGTCTATGCAGGATGCTCGAGATCCGTTGGCCAAATAGCATCAGAAACTACACACTGTAGTGAGGAACAAATCAGATTCGAGCTGAGGTAGAAATTAGGAAAAATACGCTGATGTTGGATAAGGCGCACATTGAGGAAATCACCCAACTATGTCACAAAACCAGACCTCACTTGGAATCTTTAAGGTCAGTGGAAAAGAAGAAGACTGGAAAGCACATTTCAACGAGAATTGGAGGCAGACATTTGATGACTGAATAGCGATTGGGTAGGATCAAAAAGGAAGGGACAGGACTGAGTTGGTCTGAGAATGTTAGTTGGCGGCTTACGTCCCATTTTGGATAACTAAAGCAGTTGAGCAAATCAATCTAAAATTATTAACGAAATAAAATTGAAATATTACATATTGAACTTACTTAGCAGTTGAATTGGTTGTCCCTGCTTTGAATAAATATACTTATTTCATATAATATCAATAGTTACAGTATAAAAATATTTAATAACTATATATTTGAGGAGTTTTTCATGTTATAAATCAACGACATAAGTGATTAACAAAACTTATTCTCATGTTTCATTGAAATCATGAATCAATCACTGTGAGACCAGCATTAGAAACCTTATAATGACAGTAATTATTTATACACTAGTGAATAGCTTCATCATAGAACTGTCAGAGTTTTAGTGAGAAACCGTGATCAGTAGAGTTCAACTGCATCTGGTGTGCAACACTTACCCAACTTAGTCAATCGATGACGGTTGATCCATACTGTGGATTAATTGAAGTTCCACATTGACACCACTAAATACCGGCTTACTGATTAAACTTTTGAGCTTTCACATATAAGATCGAGGGTTCTGAATTTCATTCTCACTTGTGGAGTCTTGCATGTACATTGTTGATGAGTTCCATACTAGGGACAAAATCACCGTCCAATACTTCCAAGTTTCAAACGATAAAATAACATTGATCAATTCTTCATTTTAACGGAACTCAACAATCTCTACAACTTTAGATTAATATCTACGTTGTCATTATTCTTAGAATTCAATTATATTATCAAATTAATGAAGAGAAACTAGACATTTTTTTAAACGAACATACCATTGGAACTAGACCCTGTAGATAGAAATGTTTGAAATAGAAGCAATCAAATCAACACTATCAATATTCAATCATTTTTTAGTCACATCAGTAACATCAGATATTTGAGTAACTTTACTGTTACCAATCAATTACAAAAGTCATTAACAAAATCAGATGCTGTTTCATGAATCAATCATTAGAAACCATTTAATGACAGTAATCGTGTATGCACTAGTGACTAGCTCTAATGCATGAATGAATTGTCATAGTTTCAGTGTGAGAAACAGAGTGATTAGTGGACGTTCAACCGTATCGGATATGTGACACTTACCCAACGAAGTCAGTTGAGTGATGGTTGGACTGATGGAAGTTACACATTGATGCCAATGGAGGCAGGTTTATTGGTCAATAGTTTAGGCATTCTCACACGAGATTGATTGTCGTGAGTTTCATTCTCAATTGTGGTGTTGTGATGTACATCGCTGATGAAATCCATACTAGGACAAAACCGCTGTCCAGTTAATTCCAATTTACTAATCGTAAAATAACATTGATCAATTCATGATTTCAAGTAAACTTAACAATCGTCACAACATAAGTTTAATAAATCTGTTGTAATTATTTTTAGAAATCAGTTACAATTTTACATTTATAAATAAAAAAACTAGACAATTTTTTAATCGAACATACCATTGCTGTCAGATTGAGTTGACAGAAATGTTTGAAATAGAAGCAATGAAATCAACACTACAATATTCAACATATTTTTAAAACTGTTAGAAAGAGATTGTTACGATTAAATATATATATGTATATCTTTCTTTCAATCAAAAATTATTTCAATTTTTTTCTTCTAAAGGTGCGTTTAAACTGATTCGTCACATTTAATTGGTGTTTTTCTCAAGTGAATAAAGGCGTATCCTATCATGTAAACATGTATTATTCTGTTTAATTTATATGCTGGTCAGTAAACATGATGTACTTATTGTAGGGAAAATGCCGATCGATATTCTGTTAGATCTGTTAATAAAATGTTATTTGACTTGATAACTGATGTATGTCACTTCCTGGAATTTGTAACAATTTTTGGAGCGTTGGTGTCCGATGAAATCTATCGGTGTGCATTGCAATAGCTTACTTGGTTTCTGTTATGCCCGTTACTTGATATGCTTGAAAATATCACGAGTTCACCTTAGTCGATAAACGGGAACTAGACAATGAACCAGTGGACACGATAGGCTACTCTGATCTGTTGACCCTAAGAAACTGACGAAAAGGTCCGGATATAGTGTAGAAAGTGTATTCTAAAAAACACCCAGCAAACACAAATCGCGTTTATTTATACACCACAGAAAGGTCCTTGTTATAGTCACAATAATAGCACACTAAAATAACAACAGCAACCAATCACAGGCCAAGGATTTTCCAGGTGGGAAATGTGATTCTCAAGGTCAACTTGATCAGCAAATGCATAAAATCCAAAATTCATTTATCGAGCTCGTTCTAGCGATTTAACTTCCCAACAATATCATCCTACATTTGTTTACTTGCTCTGGTAGTAATCAGATGTTAGTCTCATAATCAAACAGTTTGTATACTGTATCACATCTTTCTTGTTCTATCTAATGGCTATGAAATATTTTCATGAAATTAGACGATATGAGTCGCCTGGATGTGTTTTGATCGAAAATATCTCTGAAGCGTCAGTTGTGTTTCATGGAACGCTTGAGTATACGATGTCTAGGATAAGTTCCATGGTAAAGCTGGCAAGTCGACGAGAGATGGTCTTAGTAATGAAGAACAAAAAAGCCAAAACATTGAATGATCTCACCAAATTATTGACTCTTGATTTGAGTCATATTAGAAAATTCAGATTACTTGTTTAGAGTGCTCGGAAAATTGAGTTGAAGGACTTCCAGTAATGTGAACTTGAAGTTTTCTGTTGTCCAGCAAGAAACAGTATTTCATATCTTCGATGCATTATAGAGTATCAAAATTTTAGTTTGAATATCTAAAAATCATCATGAAAGTTTCAAATGTTTATTTATATTCAACTAATAATATCTCGAAATAAATTTATGGGTGACACTGATGCAAGTTCACTCGTCAAGAGATTAAACATTGGCACACTCTAAACAGAGGTCCTGATTTTTTAGGGGCTCAGCTGCCACTCATAGCGCATCGATACGAGATGAAATGGTCGAAAAATGCCGCCTAGGATTTAAGTGAACGCCTAACTATGATGATCAATCAAAGTTAGGCGTTCACTTAAATCCTAGGCGGCATTTTTCGACCATTTCATCCTCGTATCGATCGCATGAGTGGCAGTGAGCCCCTAAAAATCAGGACCTTCTGTTTAGAGTGTGCCAATGTTTAATCTCTTGACGAGTGAACTTGCATCAGTGTCACCCATAAATTTATTTCGATATTATTATTAGTTGAATATAAATAAACATTTGAAACTTTCATGATGATTTTAGATATTCAAACTAAATTTTGATACTTGATACCTATAATTCATCGAAGATATGAATACTGTTTCTTGCTGGACAACAGAAACTTCAAGTCACATTACTGGAAGTCTTCAACTCAATTTTCCGAGCACTCTAAACAAGTAATCTGAATTTTCTAATATGACTCAAATCAAGAGTCAATAATTTGGTGAGATCATTCAATGTTTTGGCTTTTTTGTTCTTCATTACTAAGACATCTCTCGTCGACTTGCCAGCTTTACCATGGAACTTAACCTAGACATCGTATACTCAAGCGTTCCATGAAACACAACTGACGCTTCAGAGATATTTTACGATCAAAACACATCCAGGCGACTCATATCGTCTAATTTCATGAATAATATTTCATAGCCATTAGATAGAACAAGAAAGATGTGATACAGTATACAAACTGTTTGATTATGAGACTAACATCTTATTACTACCAGACAAGTAACAAATGTAGGATGATATTGTTGGGGAAGTTAAATCGCTAGAACGAGCTCGATAAATGTCTTAATTTTGGATTTTATTCATGTGCTGATCAGTTGACCTTGAGATCACATTTCCCACCAGGAAAATCCTTGGCTGTGATTGGTTGCTGTGTTATTTTAGTGTGCTATTCTTGTGATTATAACAAGGACCTTTCTGTGGTGTATAAATAAACGCGATTTGTGTTTGCTGGGTGTTTTTAGAATACACTTTCTACACTATATCAGGACCTTTTCGTCAGTTTCTTAGGGTCAACAGATCAGAGTAGCCTATCGTGTCACTGGTTGATTGTCTAGTTCCCGTTTATCGACTAAGGTGAACTCGTGATATTTTCAAGCATATCAAGTAACGGGCATAACAGAAACCAAGTAAGCTATTGCAATGCACACCGATAGATTTCATCGGACACCAACGCTCCAAAATTGTTACAAATTCCAGGAAGTGACATACATCAGTTATCAAGTCAAATAACATTTTTATTAACAGATCTAAAAGAATATTGATTCGTATATCCTTACATCTACCCAGAAAAACATCATGTTTATTGACCAACATATAAATTAAACAGAATAATACAACTTTACATCATAGGATACGCCTTTGTTCAGTTGAAGGAAACACCAATTAAATGTTATGAATTAATTGAAACGCACCTTTAGAAGAAAAAAATAGAGATAATTCTTTATTGAAAGAAAGATATATATATTAATCGTAACAATCTTTTCTGGCAGTTTTAAAATATGTTGAATATTGTAGTGTTGATTTCATTGCTCCTATTTCAAACATTTCAGTCAACTCAATCTGACAGCAATGGTATGTTCGATTAAAAAATTGTCTAGTTTTTTTATTTATAAATGTAAAATTGTAACTGATTTCTAAAAATAATTACAACAGATTTATTAAACTTATGTTGTGACGATTGTTAAGTTTACTTGAAATCATGAATTGATCAATGTTATTTTACGATTAGTAAATTGGAATTAACTGGACAGCGGTTTTGTCCTAGTATGGATTTCATCAGCGATGTACATTCACAACACCACAATTGAGAATGAAACTCACGACAATCAATCTCGTGTGAGAATGCCTAAACTATTGACCAATAAACCTGCCTCCATTGGCATCAATGTGTAACTTCCATCAGTCCAACCATCATCAACTGACTTCGTTGGGTAAGTGTCACATATCAGATACGGTTGAATTCCACTAATCACCATTTCTCACACTGAAACTATGACAATTCTTTCATGAGGCTAGTCACCAGTGCATCCATGATTACTGTCATTAAAGGGTTTCTAATGATCGATTCATGAAATAAAGGATTTGATTTTGTTACTGACTTTTGTAATTGACTGGCAACAGTAAAGTTACTCAAATATCTGATGTTACTGGTGTGACTTAGAAATGTTGAATATTATAGTGTTGATTTCATTGCTTCGATTTCAAACATTTCTGTCTACAGGATCTAATTCCAATGGTATGTTCCTTTAAAAAAATGTCTAGTTTCTCTTCATTAATTTGAAAATATAATTGAATTCTAAGAATAATGACAATGTAGATATTAATCTAAAGTTGTAGACATTGATGAGTTCCGTTAAAATGAGGAATTGATCATTGTTATTTTATCGTTTGGAACTTGGAAGTATTGGACGGTGATTTTGTCCCTAGTATGGAACTCATCAGCAATGTACCTTTACGATACCACAAGTGAGAATGAACCACAGAACCCTCCATCTTATATGTGAAAGCTCAAAAGTTTAATCAGTAAGCCGGTATTTAGTGGTGTCATTGGTTAACCTCTGTCAATCCACAGAATTGAGTAACCAACAGCTATTGTCTTCGGTGAATAAGTTTTGTAAACCTGATACGGCTGAACTCCACTGACCATAGTTTCAGACTAGAACTCTGACGATTCTGTCATGGAGCTAGTCACTAGTGTGAACGTGATGGTCTCATAGTGATCGATTAGTGCTTTCAATGAAAAACGAGAATGCGTTTTGTCACTCACTTTTGTAAATGATTTGTAACATGAGAACTTACACAAATATACAATTGGTTGAATACTTAATACTGTATCTATTGTGTGAAATAACCAATCTCATTGCAAGCAGACACAAACAATAAGAATCAAACGTAAGTTGAATATTTAACATTTCCCTTATTTTCATTACGAATTTCGGACTTAATTACTTACTTACTGCTGTAACCCCAAAATGGAGCGTAGGCCACCGAACAGCATTCTCCAACGAACACTTTTTTGAGCCAAACTTTTCAGTTCTTCCCGACTACTATTCGTTCTTTTTATTTCTGTCTCCGATTTTCATTGAGATTCGCTTTCCGGTCTTTTTCTTTACTGTTGATCTTAAGGATTCCAAGTGAGGTTTGGTCTTGTGACGTAGTTGGGTGATTTCTTCAATGTGCGTCTCATCCACCTTCAGCGTTGTTCTCCGCGATTTCTATCTCTGATTTGTTCTCTAACACAGTAGGTTGTTACTGAGGGTTTTTGTGGAATGTCATGCATTGACGACTGTCATTAATCACTTGATTCTTGTGTATGATGGTTTCCATAGTTCTCTAACTCTTTGCTCCATACAAAAGAAATGTCTTGACGTTCGTAATGAAAGTTATGATTTTAGTGTCGCTGTCCTCACTTACCTAATCTTTGTCTTAACACCTGCATCACATCCCCCTTGTTTGTCAATGATGCTGCCCCCAGTTATGTAAACGTTTCCAAATCCTCCAGTGTTTCTCCATCAAGTAAGAGTTGGTTGATGCATATTGCGTTGTATCAGAAAAACTTGTTTTTCCTTTTGAGTATTTTGAGACCTACTATTTCAGAGGCTGCCGCTACACTGACTGTAATTACCGTGGGATAGGCGAGTTAGATCAACTGAGAAGTTCCACTCATCCAACTGAATCCCGGCTGTTCAATTTTAAACTACCACATATTTGTTACATTCTATCGTTTTTAATTTGAAGAATGAAAATGTTCTCTTAAGGTTTAAAATTGTTACAGTTATACATTACAGTTATATGTTTTGAAGAAAATATGAACATCAATTCACATTTTAGATGATTTGAAACGTTACTGATTAGTTTTAAAAATTTCGTAAAATTTTATGTCTGTTCCGTATTTAGGAATGGTAGTAATGATAGTATATGGGAGTAAGTTTTGATTTTCATATGCTGAACATGATTGAAATACACCGTACTAGTGATCATTGGTTATTCATATTTTGTAATTAAATGAGAAATTTTGTAAAGATGTGAAATAATCTGTGATAGAGTTTCGCTCTCTGAGCTGAATGTTTCAGTTGTGGAGGATTTTAATTGTTCTTCTCCGAATAACACATATTTCAGGCAGTGAAGAATTTAAATATCTTCAAGTATGAATCGTCGTTTTTCCTGTCGACCTCGGTCTTCAATGGCTGAGCTGATGATGTTTTCGAGGAGAAGAATAATGTTAGCTCCATGACCAAAACATCCAGCTCAGAGAATTGAACTCCATCAGAATCAATCACCTAAGCTACAAACTATTTAGATCACCATGTCGAAATAATTTGTCTATATTTTACTGAATAAAAAATACATGAGAAATTAGCTTACAAGTATAAATGACATGACTGAAATATATGAAGTGCTTTTGAATACTCGCCTTGACAATCGGTTAGGTTTGCAATTGATCAGTCTTGTTTTGAGGCACATTGGCATCCTGTTTGGATTACCTCGATATGACAAGTGACTGTTTGAACTCAGGAGCTAGGTAAGTATGAAAAACATGACAGCATTTGAGGTGAATGTTACCAGATTCGAATATCGGAATGAATATTAAGTCAGTTTAGGAAGGTTGCATCCAACTGACAAGTCTCAAACACAGGGAGAGGTAAGCATCCTGAATTTCACAGCTGGCATCTCTAATTTTGTGTTTAAACGTATTAAAAAAAAATTTTAATGCATAATGATGAGATCTTCTCTATTTTTTGATTTACTGAAGAAAAATTAAAAAATGGTGTCAGTAAGTTATGAATGAAATTATCGTTTGTTTCTTAAATTTATTGTCGGTTAAAATTGTACAGTCACCTTTAAAACAATATTTGTCATTTAATCAATTTCATTTTGCGCCAATTGCGAATATTTTATGTGTGTGATCAATGTTACACAGACATTAGAAACCTGGAAACACTGGACTGCCGTCACGTCCCACTATGAGACACATCAATGGCATTGCATGTCCTCAATCCATCCGTCACAAGCGATTCGAACAAATCAATTCCGATCTTGTGTGAGAACACTCGAACTTCCAATCACTTAGACAGATAGACAGATACAACGCAGAACTTCATACGTACGTATGTACATCAGTTCAGGTTGCCATACCACATTAGCACATAGACGCAACTGTCAGTTTAAATCCAAGAGTGATAGCGATAGCAGAAGTATCATCAGTAATGGAGAAGATTAGGGAGCGAAGATATGATTCGAGAAGTACGATTTTCGTGAGATAAATTTAGAAGGAGAAAGATAGATACTAAGAGCAATTCAGAAGGTTTGAATTAGAGAGAACACAAAAAGTTGATGCACATGCACCATTTCAAATGATTCTGAGCCATATTGTTCAAGTTCTCTAACCATTAGTGACTTTCGTCTAACAGCATACATTTTATTTGTTACGTTCGCTAAAGATGAATGAAAATGTAACGTTTTCTCGTCAGCTTTGAATAATTTCAAATTTAGATAAATTTGTGTGAATGCTGTGAAAATAATGAATCGTTTTATTAAAAATTCTATTGTCTTATAATTGAATTTAGTTTCTTCTTAGATCTCTTATGGTAAGTTGATGTAGAAACAAAAAACACTAACATTCTGTAAACTGAGAGTACTCGTCACATCAGTCCGAGAGACTGTAACTCAATACCGCTTACATTCTAAATGCTATCGTGAGCGGGTTCAAATTGTCATTCAGTTTGTACAACGATTATCAGAATTGAGCGAAATGGTACTAGTGGCTACGAGTCATAGAGTGAATATCAATCCTAAGATGCAGGTACATTCAACTAAAGACAAGTCTTGAATGGGACAAATCATGTGTTTTGGATTGCATTGACATCCACATTCTATCTGTTATATACAAAACGTCCGTCATAATGCTTATATATCTAGGCAATTCGTATCATATTCCCGCACTGATCGAATTTCAGTCAGAAATATCAACAAACGGTATCATCCGAAACATTACAAAAATTAAATTTAACTATTTTACTCGTAGTAATCTATGTTTTTATATTATTGAAATCATGAATGAATCATTGTTAGACGAACACCATTGTAAACACATAAACACTGGATGGCCCTTTCGTCCCGGTATGAGACTAATCAGTGGCAGTGTGCATCCACGACAATTCTACTTGCAGGATCCGAACCTAGGACTTTTGGTTGTGCGCACGCGAAAGTTTAATTTCTGAAGCTGGCACCCGGCGGTCAATCTTTTGATTTTAGGCAACCTCGCCTATTTTTCTTCGGTAGTTACTGCCTCCGCGTCGATAGGTTTGAACTCCACTGGTGACGTCTCATGTTTTCACACTTCATATGGACAAGTTAATCAATGCAAACTGTAGACGATCGGTAGGACTATTTTACCGAAAAATTATGAATTTTTGTCAGTTTCACACTGTAATCCACTTGTTCAATATCATTTTTCTTCCTTTCTATAACTTTAGCTCTCTAAATTCACTGTGGTGGGTTGCAGTGTTATGCAATTTGTGTAATAATTATATATATATATATATATATATATATATATATATATATATAATGATTCTTTTATTTTTATGTTTAGAACATGCTCAAATGAATTTCCTGATTTAGGCCTGTAGAGTAGAAAGTGATCGTTCGTTCGTTATCTAGCACTATACTCGTATAATTATGCGTATGTAGCTATCATCAAGGAAGTCCTACTCACTGACTCCTCGTGCCATAGCAATTGTTTACTGAATTGAGAAGACGAAAAGTGACTGAATGGTGGAGCTTAAACGGGTTTGGTGGACTATATTCACCTTGAGTTATTAGAAGACCCTGATCCCTAACTAACGGTGCATGTAGGCCACACAATCCTGGCCGAATCAATGGTTTATGAACCTATGGCCCTATGTAGACTAGGCATCTAAGTTAAAAGTTCAATATGTCACACCTCCTAAGTATACTACTTATTTCACAGTCCACACATCATCTCAATCCACTAACAACTTCACTGATTTGTTTGTGACATTAGTGAATATTTTTTTGGTGACTCATTTATACCGGTGTTTAACACAATTTAATTGAACATGTAATAATTAATTTTAATATATGATGAATTTTTCTCGTTTTCTCGCATTCAAATTTTAGGCAAACTGCCAAAATGATCCTCGGCAATATATTTTGAAACAAATTTATATGTAGACACTTGAAAAAAATGGACGTTTTTATGAATTACAAGTTTGCTTGATAAACTGTTTTTCTCTCGCAAAAAATACATTTATACTTGTTACGAGTGTTCTTATTTTGACATAGGAATTATGAGATGTTGTTAACGATTTTGGAACTCACCCATAACGCACAGGACGTTTGATCTTGCTCACGCTAACGATTAACCTTCGGACCATTGAGGCGATGATATATTGCGGTGTTAATTTCTAACTCTAATTGATCTGAAGATTTGCTTCAGCAGGTAACAACCTAAAACTGACTGAGTTGAACTTCGAGAATTTCTTCACGAAGCTAGTCAATATTCAGCACATTTCAAAGTTATAGGGATTGTCGAAATTATTTGAAATCATGATCGCGTTATATATAGAGATTTGACAGTCTTCATTCCTATAGTGCCTACTACCAATAAACCACATAATGAGTAGTATTAGGTAGAGAACGAAGCAGATTCTTCCAGCTGAGGAAGTAGTTAGGAAAAAGCGCAAATGGTTGATGGGACATACATCGATGAATTCAACGAATGATTGGTACACGCTGCATATTATCAGAAGATCTTACCTATTCCCACGTGTATGTAGAGGTCTACCGCTGCACATCCTGCTGTTGCTGCTGCTGTTACACTAACAGAGATGAAATATTGATCATCTGTTCAATAACTAATCTAAATTAAACATTTCGGAAAAAAAGTATGACTCTGTATAATTTATTTCAGGTAAGTAAAATAGTTGCTAACATTGTAACCATTTTTAATTCAAAATACTTTTGGTTTTCTCACTATCTCTGTTGCAAAGATTGTTGAGTTTAATTGAAATCAGTGTTACGTGACCATTGCTATCTCATCCTAGTATAGGTCTCATCTATGGCAGTGTGCATCCACAAACTTG
>OX103971.1:13434787-13465347 GCA_944470395.2 Schistosoma turkestanicum
TCTCTTATTGCTGAACTGATGTACTTACATTTGAAGTTCTGCGTTATATCTGTCTGTCTGTCTCTACCTAATCCCATAGAAAATTCTTTGTATTCAGATAATATAATTATTTTACAAATTATTTAATCTGCACTCAAAGACATCCTTTAACTAACTCATGAAATGATCACTGTTAGACCATCTTTAAAAGCTTGGAAGTACTGGACAGTTGTTTCTTCCTTGTATGGAGTATCTTAACTAACAGAACAAAATTAATTAATCCTTTGATTCCAAAATCCCTATTATAATAGTATCCTGGAGAGTAAACAGGATCTACTCTTCTACATTTAAATTATTTCCTCATCATCGTAAACGTGTTTCAAGTTTCATTATTATCATAAATGTCTTATTTATTTTGTAATCAAAATAGTGTATAGTTAAAGGTTATCTATTTATTTGTAAATATTAATCAACATGAATCCTAAGATCTTTAAGATGAAATTAGTTTATGTTCGTATTTTAGTTATTGTTTACCGTAGCGTTACAACTAATCAAATAGTACCATTGTTTTTTGGTTATAAACTTTGTGATGTGTTTGGTATTTAAACAGTTGGTACTGTTTTTTTAATCACTTTATTTCCCCTTCCCCCTCCCTAAAAAAAATCTTCATTTGTGCTCCTGAATAGAAGATAAATCGTAAGAATTATATGAAAAAGGTTTATGGTTAGAAGATGATATTTATTAGCAATCGTGTGACTTTGGTATTTTAGCAACTCTTGAAGATGGTCGAAATTATTAACGAAGTTGGTTCTATCATAATATGATGTAAGCCATCATTTTTCTAGAACTCTCTTGGTAGTTTTTTTTGAACGCCAGTAACGCGAGTTATTTTTCAATCATTTGCTAGGTCTTAATGACCTGTGAGAGATTCTTAAGGAATGCGTGCACTTGCTGATTGTTTTACCAAGGAAATACCTATTTCTGTCTGGATGCGTGCATGATACCGCCACTTTCAATGCATAAAATGTTGCAACTTGCAAAAAATGAGACTGTACAATTGTAGACAATTTTTCTGCATGAAGCTACTTACAATAGCTTTTCTTAAATGAATCATTGAGTAGAAAAGTAATGAAGTGGTCGAAATTCACTGTCAACAAAGGTTTAAATGAATCGATGCATTTTATTCGAAAAAAGCATCGATTGTCAAGTCCCATAACTATTTCAGAAAAACTTTTGGTGAATATGGAAAATATTCCTTGGGACAACCGAGTTAGCGATGCTATATTTAGGAATCCAGTACTTGGTAGGGATGGCAGATCAATAGATGTAGTACTGAAACTTCATCAGTTGGGGTGGTTGGGATATGTGCTGTGTATGTCTAACCACCAAATTCCGTGACGAGCGATGTTTTGTGGTGTAGGAGTAGGTTGGAAGAAAACTAGGTGCGGCCAAACCAAAACATGGCAGAAATTCATGAAGTCACTGACAAGTGAACTGAGTCATGTTGATAGATGTAGGCTACCTGGTTGGGGTCCGCGAGATGTTAGTAACCGATGGTTAGAAACCTTGAACGACATCGTTCAAAAACGTTTGCAATGGCGGAGGTGCATCCATTCTTTGTCTTCTCTCAAATTGTAATCTTCAGAATTCCTCATCACCTTTATCAATCTCTTTCTAAAGTTATCTCACTGAATTATGCTTCTTGAATCATATCTTCGCTCCCTAATCTTCTCCATTGCTGCTCATACTTGTACTATCTCTACCACTATGGGATTTGAACTGACAGTTGTGTCTCTGTGCTAATGTGGTATATCAACCTGAACTGATGTCTGTATGTACGAAGTTCTACGTTGAGCCTGACTGATGGAAAATATTCATATTGCAAATGGAAATCGTTTTTCATAAAACACCGGCTGAATGTTTAATGCGTTTCAGTAACAAGATCTACATCTTTTTTCCGTATTTTGATAACCGAAAAGATTACCTTTTTTCCTATTATACTTTGATTATTAAAATTAACTTTTTATTCTAACTCGTGATATTATTATTTTCAATGTGGACCTTTGTATATTACAACTCTTTTCTCAATAGAGAAATATTAAAATTCATATGATCATAATGTAGAACCTATTAATCTTTTTGAAATTAGTTGAAAATTCTTTATACAACTTTTGTCACAAGATTGTTTTTTTTTTCGTTTTGGTGAATGATGTTAAAACTACTGAATTTTAAAATTTAATTTTTTTTTATGTGACTAACAGTGAACGAGTTAGAATATATGAAGGATGGTAGGTTGGGGAATCTGTATTCTGAAAAGATTATACTGAAATGTCAATGTGTACAGTGTGTGTTTTTATATAGTTTATTCTTTTATCAATGTCTATAATTAGTTTTCTGATTAAGTAACTTATCTAAATGAAGGTTTATGAGCTTCTTTCAGGATCCTATATAATGCTGTAAGGATATTTTTACAGATCGTTCCGAATAGTGACAACTGCCACTGTGCTAATGTGTTATGGCAACTTGAATTGATGTAGACAGACAGACAGATACAACGCAGAACTGCGTACATAAGTACATCAGTTCATGTTGTCATACCACGTCAGCACAGAGACGTAACTGTCAGTTCAAATCCAAGAGTGATTAGCGATAGTAGAATTATTAGCAGCAATAAAGAAGACTAGATAGCGAAGATATGATTCGAGAAGTATAATTCAGTAAAATAAACTTAGAAAGAGAAAGACAGAAATTATGAGGAATTCAGAAGATTAGAATTAGAGAGAACACAACGAGTGGATGCACCTGCACCATTGCAAACGATTCTGAGCCATGTCGTTTAAGGTCTCTAACCATTGATGACTTTTGTCTCGTGGACACCAACCAGGTAGTCTGCATCTACCAACATGACTGAGTCCACTTGTCAGTGACTTGATGTATTTGTGACATGTTTCGGTTTGGCCGCCAATAGCTTTCGTCCAACCTACTCCTACACCACAAAACAGCTCGTCGAGGCAGTCGGTGGTTGGGCATACGTAACACATGTCCCAACCACCTCAACAAATGGAGTTTCACTACTTCATCAACTGATTTGCCATCCCTACCTAGAACTCGTTTCCTAAAGATAGCATTGCTTACTCGGTTGTCCCATGATACACGAGCAATGCTTCGGAGACATCGATGATCGAAGACTTGTAACCTACGAACATCTTCTACTCTTACCGGCCATGTTTGGCATCCATATAGGAGAACGGAGCGAACTGCTGCGCTGTACACTTTTATCAGGTAGTCTGTACCTAACCAGACAACTCTGTACATTAGTCAACGACTTCATGAATCGACATCATCTCTTGCCTTAGTCGACCCTAGCTTTCTTCCAGCACTGCCACAGAACCTCATGATCCGCAGAGTCAAATGCCGATTTTAAGTCTAGGAAGACAACTATTTTAGGACGCCTAAATGAGTGTCTGTGTTACTTGAATTGGTGTACGTACGTACGAAGTTCTTTGTTGTTGTTGTTGACTGACTGACTGAGCTTCAACCGATCAAGTTGGACGCTTGTACTCAATGCTGATTATCTATTTTCTTACGTTTTCTGAGCTTCTATTAGTGCTTGACAAGGACTAATTTCGGATTCCTCAACACTTCTATCAAAGTCGCTAACTGCAATTGCAATCCTTTTGAAACTATTGTTTACATTAGTTGATTGTTCTTGTAAAGTAATTCACAGTCATTAATTACACTTTAAATACTTTCCTTGATTTTTTTCCAGCTCATAGAAAAATGTACTATATTTTTGTAGATTTTATCTCATGAACTGGTATTATTTCAGACATTAACATCACTAAGTATCGTGTGGTTATGCATACTGGTATGAATTTATGTAAAATATTTTCAGTTAGAGTTTTGGAGGTTTGTGTTTTTACACATTTGAGAAGACGTGACCAATGGAGTTCAACCCTGTCGGGTGTAGGCAGTAACTACCAAAAACAAATGGGTGAGGTCGCGCAAAAATCCGTAGATCAATCAGAGTTAGACATTAACGCCATTGGATGCCGACACAGTAGTCCGATGGTTAGACGTTCGCACACATTACCGAAGGTCCCGATCTCGAATCCTGCGAGGTGCAGAGGTCATGGATGCGCACTGCTGACGAGTTCCAAACCAGGACGAAACGGCCGTCCAGTGCTTCCAGGTTTTTAATGTTGGTCTAACAATGATTGATTGATGATTATGTAAAATAGTAGAATGATGAATTGAAGAAGAAATCGCTTTGAAAGTACACAGTGTTTTTTTTTGTAACATTTTGTGCCAATTTTAAAATGTGAATACATCGATAAGGTTCCTATTTACTATGAGCTACATAATTACTTACTTTCCACACCTTGTCAAATATTTAACTTCATGACATCATCTCTCCTAACTTATGTGTGACATAAAATTGCAATTTCTGATATATATATATATATATATATATATATATATATACTAGTAGTAGTGTGGTGCGCGCTACTTATAAGTAGTATATGACGTGAGTGTCAACGTAATGTCTGGCAGCATAATATGGGGGAAGATCAAGAAAGGAAGTAGAGCAGGAACACAATGGAATTTGTATGAAACGCATGAATAGTGAAATGTCAGACAATGGATTGATGATGGATTGAAGATTTGCAAGTTAACCGTTTACGATATGGTTTTCCTATTTTACTGAGTAACTCTGTAATTCTCGATAGATACAATTTGGTTGTCCTCACCTGCGTTCTCCTTCACTACAGTAGTAGTACGAATTATCGGATTCTACAACAACGATTTGATTCTGTCAAGAGTTTACTGTGAACAAATTTCGATCAAATGGAAAAAAAATTCTTCGCTAGAAATTATATCTGAAAAAAAGAGTACAATTCTTGTCTAATTTTCAAAACATTATCAATGTATAATGACAGGTTGAATATTTTTTTATTGACCTTAAACAGTACATTCGACAAGGTTCTTCATAAGATAAAGGCTAATTAGTAAAAAATTTCTTCGAATTTCGTTTTTAAATTAAGCTAAGTTTAATTTATCACCGTAATCAACGTTGTCAAGTTAGGATGACATAATCGAGTATCAGTCTCAATGACTCAGACGCATTTCGTCTCGCCTTAAAATCTTCATGTTTAGAATGAATGTATACTTTCCTATTCTGCCAGTTAATTCCTACCTTTTGAAATCATATTGACTATGGTTTAATTCTTGGTACTGTCATTTTTAGTGTGACTACATTACTAAATCATGAGTCGATCGATTAAAAAAAGGGGAAGCACTGGACGGTCATTTCATCCTGGTTTAGCACTCATCAGCAGTGCGCATGCACGACTCCTGCTACTCGCAGGATTCGAACCCAAGTCCTTCGGTCTTGCTCGCGAACGCTTAAGCTCTGGACCACTGAACCGGCAACCAACTGTGTTAATATCTAACTTCGATCAATCCACTGCGCACTGCTTATGAGTTCCGGTCGTCCAGTGCTTCTAGGTTTCTAATAGTGTAGTCTAACCTTGATCGATTTCCAACGTGTAACTTAACAATCTCCACAGTCCTTTAAAGACAAAAGTCTGATATTTTTCTCAATAATTTTGTCTAACTATGTTTATTTGATATGACAATTAAAAACTGATCCATATATGTCCGATGTTATTTATTCTGCTGTTGCTGTTTATGTGATTAATGACAAGAGTAAATTATAGATGTTTCTATATATATATATATATATATATATATATATATATATATATATATAATATCATACAACATATGATTTCATTATAGTTGGTACTAAAAATTCTTTTATAATAGAGAGTATACTATTATTGATTATTATTATTATTATTAAAGCACCCAATGCTTAGCATATAATTAATATGATTAAGTTTTAAAAAATGGAACTTTTCAAGGTTAAAATTTATTTGATTTCTTTTTTTTCTTTGTACTTTTAGTTTTCTTATTTAGTTTCATGTAAGATATTTTACATATCACGACTAATGGTAATACTGTAGTGAACGAGAACACCACAGGTGGGGCAACCGAATTGTATTTAGCGAAAATTACAGAGTTACTCAGTAAAATTCGGAAAACCATATCGTAAATCGTTCATTTGCAAAATATCAGTTCATCATATCGAACTGGACTGTTCCTGTTGCAAACAACATCAATCCATTCTCACTATTCATGCGTTTCATACAAATTCCATTGTGTTCTAACTCTTCTTCCTTTCTTGATCTTCCCCCATCTTCTGCTGCCAGACATTACGTTGACTGACACTCACGTCATATACTACTTATAAGTAGCTTACACCACAATACTATTAACTTTCACAATATTCATTACTTATTTAGTAGAGAAGAAGTAATTCCTGTTATGTCAGAAGCATGATATCATTAGATTGAAGAAAAAAAAGTAGTCATTTTGTTCTAATATGATTTTTTTTTTAAAAAAAATTCTCGTGAATTAAAAATTGTAACAAACTGATAGGCGTTGTGTTTTTTGTGGTGGTGTTTCGTTCTCTGAGCTGGATGTTTTGGTTGTGGAGCTTTCATTGTTCTTCTTCTGAACAACATCATCAGCTGATAAGTATTTGCAAAGTTTTTTGTGTATATTATGCATTTTTCGTATACTGTGTCAAACTACTGACTTGTAAATTTAGTCAATAATTAAAGACCAATAGTTGTAGCAATGAAAAAACTATTTCATATTATTTTGACGTTGATCCCACTTACTGACTGATTTATCTATCTTGTGCGTTAATAAACTGTAAGTATCGATTGGACTGTCGCTGGTGACAGGATATCGATCACAAGATCAAATATAATGACAGAGTGTTTAATGCTGGTGATTTGTCCGACTCCTTTTTTTACCGCTGTAATGATTTGTACTGTTATTAGTGTTGCTTTGGTATGAAAATGTGTGCTTGAGCATCGGTTAATGCCTACGTGTATAGTCACTCTACTAGTGTAGTGCGAGCTACTTATAAGTAGTATATGACCTGAGTGTCAACGTAATGTCTGGCAGTAGAAGATGGGGGAAGATCAAGAAAGGAAGAGTTAGAAAACAATGGAATTTGTATGAAACGCATGAATAGTGACAATGGATTGATGTTGTTTGCAACAGGAACAGTCCAGTTCGATATGATGGATTGATATTTTGCAAATGAACGATTTACAATATGGTTTTCCAATTTTACTGATTAACTCTGTAATTTTCGTTAAATACAATTCGGTTGCCCCACCTGTGGTGTTCTCGTTCACTACACTAGTTTTAATGTTAGTGGCTGAAATATTTTAATGACTCATTCATTCTTCCTATACCTACATGTACACTGTAATCCTACTCGTCCGCATTCGCTTGCCATTTCACATCGTATGCTTGTGGCTTTGTGATCGGTGTGGTACGATAACAAACATTATCGACTGTTCGTATTCTTCTTATGAATTGTATACACCATTGGTTATCAGGATGAGCAGTGTACGAAATTTAGGAATTATATTGAATATCCACCGTCACAGGTTACTTAGTTCATAAATTCACTTTATCACCACAATTCCATATGCCTGATTGCTCTGACTCTTTCATATACGACTCGCTATTACAAGATTGATAATCACTGTTATAGTCTGACAAGAGATAAGAAACTAATTCAAACTGAACTATATATACACAATAAACTTTTTCAGTTTCTAATGTCGATGTTTTTCGTCGAAAAACCGTACTAAATAAGCATGCATTAATTCATTGCAGGCTTCTTAATACTCAACTGCTATCGGTCCAGCTTAGAAGCTCATAATAATGAACAGTCATCTGGTCTCTTGAGAAGTAAACTTCTAGCATTAGAATGATAGCAGCTCTAGTACATAAAGCCCTAGAGCAGAATCAAGTAACGGGGACGGAAATCCGTGGGGTAAGGTCGAATGTGACATTTTTAGGGTTGACCTATTCTAACCTGTTAGGTTTGTCACTAAGTATGCTTGAGGCTATTACGAGTTTACCTTAGTCGATAAACGCGAACGAGACTTTTACCAGCGTCCAGGTAGGCTACCTTGAATCCAAACGGTAAAACAGAAGTCTTGGTAAGCGTAGAAAGTATATTCTACAAACACCCAGCAACCACCGTACAATCAAGCATACAACTCTCATTGATTTAGACATCACAGAAACGTCCTTGAGACAGTTAAGAAAATAGCACACTAAAATACACAGCAGCCAAACACAGCCATGGATTTTGCTGGTGGGAATTGAAATCTCAAGGTCAACTGATCAGCCCATGCTGGCAAACGTAGAATCCGAAATAAGGCAATTAACAAGCGAGTTTTGGGGATCTAATATCCCCAACATAACCCCTTCCTTCCTTGTGAGAAGGTGGCATCGCTGCAGATGCTGGTTGTGGGGGGGGGGAAACACCTTACTGCTATCACATCCCTCTACAATCGGCAGTACGTCTTTGCCCTCAGTGAATGTGATTGCTTGTAATTGTGTTGTGAAATAAAACATTGTCTGTCACTTACTGTGGTCTTCTATTTTAGTTGTAAATTCTGTATCTGGTTTGACATGATGTAATCTCTGTGTGGTGTACCGTTTGAGTTTCTATTTCAGTCGTAATGTAAACTCGATCACTCACTTAGTCACCACAGTATTATGATACAGTGGGTATGGAATATCTCAAAAAGAAAACCCGCCGTCCTATCAAACTAACAAAAGTAAACTAAACTTTTCTTTGATGTTGCATAGTGAATGTAGTATTTCTTACTAACCTTCCATCATCCTTTTTACTATTACTCTATTTTTATTATCAACACTAGTTAATATCAAGTGTTTATTTCAATTTTTAAGTACAATGATAAATTTTGACTGAGTCTTTTTAATGTTGACATAAATCACTTACTGACTACTCGTGTATCATACACCACAACGCATAACAAACTTCCAAAGGAATCAAATTAGTTTTCACGTTAGTTTTATTGAAATGATACGTACACGAGTTAGATTGGACAAATTTTGTTATTAACAGAAGTAATTATCTAGTTCAACTGTATATGATGGAGTGGAAACTTGGACAACTCCGAAAGTCATCATCCAGACTATATAACTGTTCATTAACAGTTATCTATGCTAAATACTTCGGATCTGTTTTGGCCAGACATTGTCAGTAACAACCTACTGTTGAAGACAACAAATCAGATACTAGCGGAGAAAGAAATCAGGAAAAAGTGCTGGAGGTGTATTAGACACACATTGAGAAAAGCACCCGCAACTGCAACTCAAAACAAACCCTCACTTGGATCCCTCAAGGCCAAAGGAAGAAAGGACGACTGAAAGACACATTACGCCAAGAAATGGATATAGACATGAGAAGAATGAACAGTAATTGGTTGGAACTGGAAAAGAAGACCCATGACAGTAGGTTGGAGAATGCTGGTCTTTGGCCTATGCTCCATTGGGGGGAGTAACAAGCGTAAGTAATAAGTAATTATCTACTTCTCAATGAGAAAAAAATATTCATACCTTTTTTGAATTCACTACACTATGGAATTTTAATAATTCGTAATAAATTTTGTTTTTTTTTTTAGGTGCATACTACTTCTCAATCTCGAAATATTCGTCTAGTAAGATTACGTAATCCATGGGGTAATGATCGTGAATGGTCAGGTCCATGGAGTGATCAATCTAAAGAATGGAGAAATATATCACCAGATGAACGAAAACGAATTGGTCTCACTTTTGATGAAGATGGTGAATTTTGGTAAATATTCTTCTTCTTGACTAACGTAATGTCTCAATCACTTTTTTATTTATCGTAAAAAGATTAACTGTTAATGTTGACAGAATTATCTCTAAAGGATAGTTTACACCTGTCTGTGAAGTTATTTATAACGCATCTGATCCACAATCTTCAATGCGTATTTAAGATCTGTCATTTTCCTATGCTTCTAATGAGTAAATATTGCAGGTTTCAGTGAAAATTATATTCTTATATACAACAGCATTAACACTCACTATGAATAAAGAATTGCTAAATGTTATACTTACATTGAACATTGAAAGAAAGGATTATTTTTGCGTTACACTTATCTTAATGCTAAATCTGTTACGCCTGCACGTAAACACGTGATTCTGATATGCTTGAACTATTACGAGTTTACCTAGTCGGAAAACGAGAGCGATAATCAAGGATCCGGCGACACGACATGCTACTACTCAAATCCGATTTTCTCAACCCCATATTGAGTAAAAATAAGAGGACTTGATATGAAGTAGAACATGTATTATTCTACAAGCATCCAGAAAGTACGAGGTCCGAATCCAGAAGAGAATCAGGATCCCGGACTAGGTATCCGGGTCTGGGTCCTGGTCCTAGTCATAAAACGTTACAGATAATGCGTATTTATACATTTTGGTCGAATAGGAAACAGCATCGAAGTCTGTGAAATTGACGGTTAAGACGACTAATAGGAAGCAACATTTGAAGTAACATTGATAGTCAGGACAACCAATAACAAATAACATTGGGGCACAGGACATTGATATCTAGGACGACCATAAAATTGACCAGTAGGAATTAACCAATAGCAAGAGACCAATAATTCTGTTAGGATATTGGATGAATATCCTAACACCTCCCTTTGAAGAAATTGAAGCGACACACGACGGTTTATTTTGATCTGGACTGTTGTTTGCTGCAGTCGGGGAGGATATTTCTGGAACGGAGATGAGGACTAGTCTTGGGTACTTTTGAGCAGGTTGGCTTCTTCTTATATGCTTTATGGGACATCTGCTAATGTTAGCTGTTTGAACCAATCTAACAGATTAATTTTAGATCGGCTATCGGATTGAGATGAAGTGAGGTGGGCTGAATGTAGCAGGGGGCACACCTACTCTGGTTAGTTGACAGATACAATACATAACGTCAGATTGACTTGATCCGCCATAGTCGTGTCACGATGCAGCTTGGTATCCGTCAACATTTTCATTAGTTCAGCTGCTGCTCGGGTCTCAAAGGATCAATGTGATCCCATCCCCGTCGCCAAAATTGTTACGCCTGCACGTAAACACGTGATTTTGATATGCTTGAACTATTACAAGTTTACCTAGTCGGAAAACGCGAACGAGACAATTACCAGCGTCCAGATAGGCTACCTTGAATCCCAAGCTGAAAACAGAAGGCTTTGTAAGCGTAGAAAGTATATTCTACAAACATCCAGCAATCACAAGATTCTTCCCTAACCGAAATCGTATAGCACTGAAAAAATTCATCATTTTAAAAAAAAATTTTATTCATTCTTTTTCACAACAAAATATAATTCGACCAAAATGTTATTTATGTACATTAAATGATCACTTTTTTCAGTATTTGCATACAAACAGTGTTCCATACATCATTTAAGAGCTAACACACCAATATTGTAACACGCGTAATCAGCAGTCACTGAAAGGCAGAGAGGATCTAAAATCACAACACACAAGGTTAGTTCAACGCCTCACACCAAGAGAGAACACGAAGTTGTTGTCACGGCACTCTTTTATTTGAAAATCAAATACGCGGGCTTTTTATAGGAATAGGGTGGGTAGTGTACCAATGTCTTATGAGTAATCCTGTAAGTTTAGAGCACTCAGGGCTTGTTCTTCAGCTTCCAAAGCGTTTGTGTTTAATCCCCCTGAAACAGGAAGAAAACAGAACGAGTTAGCAACATCATACATAGTGATTTTGACTCCGTTACAATATATATCAAATAAAAATACAAGTAATTATTAAAACCAAAACAAATCAAGGCTGCTGGTAAAGTATCTTTTGTTTGACAACCTTCAACGATCTTGTTTGTGACTAATTCGGTTTCGCGTGCTGTTACGGGTATAAGGGCGGCCAAACCAAAACATGGCACAAATCCATGAAGTCACTGACAAGTGGACTGAGTTATGTTGGTAGTTATTTGGGGTCCGCGAGACGAAAGTAACTGATGGTTAGAGACCTTGGATGGCATGAATCGAAATCGTTTACAATGGCGCAGGTGTATTCATTCATTGTGTTCTATCATATTATAATCTTCAGAATTCCTCATCATCTCTATCTTTCTCTTTCTATAGTTATGTCACTGAATTATACTTCTTGAATCATATCTTCGAACCCTAATATTCTCCATTATTGCTAATACTTCTACTATCTCTACCACTATGGGATTTGAACTGACAGTTGCGTCTCTGCACTAATGTGGTATGGCAACCTGAACTTATGTACTCATGTACGAAGTTCTACATTGTAACTGAATGACTCAATGATCTTATTCTGCCAAAACATTCTCCTATCTTATAATTTGATCAATATACTTTTATACAAAGTTAAAGTAATCATCCTATTTCTCCTCTACAAGGATGTCTTTCGATGATTTTGTACGGTATTTTTCACGTTTGGAATTATGTCATCTTGGACCGGAATCCGTAGCTTATAGTCCAGGACCAAATAATCGTCGTTGTGAAAAACGTCGATGGCAAATGATATGTGAAGAAGGTGAATGGTTACGCAATTCCACTGCTGGTGGTTGTTCCAATTTTCCCGGTAAGTATATGGATGTTTTTTTAAGAATATTAAAGATTCCTATTTGTGGAAATTAGAACAACACAGATAATAAGCGATAGTGAACAATATTACTGTTTTCGATTAGATCGTTCATCAGGTTTTATACTCTAATATATTCGTAGGTTACTGGTTTTTGATCATAGGTGTCTTCGATGCATTGCTCGTATATCCTGGGATACCCGAGTGAGAAACGCTGTTATTAGGAATCGGGTGCTAGGTAAGAATGGCAGATCAATAGATGAAGTGCTGAAACTTCATCAGTTGAGGCGGTTGGGACATGTGCTGCTGCGTATGCCTAACCATCGACTGCCACGACGAGATTTGTTTTGTAGTGTAGGAATAGGTTGGAAGAAAGTTAGGGGCGGACAAACCAAAACATGGCACAAATCCATGAAGTCATTGACGAGTGGACTTAGCCATGTCGGTAATTGTCGACTACCTGGTTGGGGTCCGCGAGATGATAATAATCGATGGTTAGATACCCTGAATGACATGGCTCAAAATCGTTCGCAATGGCGCCAGTGCATTTATTCTTTGTGTTCTCTCAAATCCTAATCTTCTGGGTTCTTCAACAACTCTAGTTTTGACTTTCTAAACTTTTCTCACTGAATCATACTTCTTGAATAATATCTTCTAATCCTATCCTCTCCGATAACTTCTAATACCTTTACTACCTCTTCTATTATTGTATTTGAATTGAGAATTGCATCTCTGTGCTGATGTGGTATGGCAACATGAACTGATGTACTTACGTACGAAGTTGTACGTTGCATCTGATTGACTGACTGACTGACACTCTAATATATACATGAATATTTTCATGTGAAAATGTTAAACCAATCAAGGCAATTTATCATGAGTCAGTAGTCACAATGAACTGAAACAGAGATTACGTCACTACACATAATAATAGGCAAAAGTACAAGTTGATAGTATAGGAAGACAGGTGAGTAATGATAGAGTAGTAAGAAAATTATAAAATGCGATAACAAAAGTTTTTATCACTAGTAGGTCAAATATGAATAAATAGACTTAAAATCATAATCATTACAAAACATTAAAACCATTACGTAATAAGAAGTGTTTAAATTATAATTAGATAGTGAAGATTATATGGTTTCAAAATTGTGTAACTTAACAATCTTCACAACAACACTTTAATGCAAAATACCTGTGCTCACTAGTGACGACTAGCTTCGTGAGCAATCTTCTCCGAGTTCTAGTGGGAAGACGTGACCAGTGATATTCAACCTGTTCGGGTGTAGACAGTAACTACTACCGAAGACTGTGTATGAGGTTGCGCAACTCCATGAATTGATCAAGTTAGACATTAACACCGTTAGATACTGGCTCAGTGGTCCGATGGTTAGGCATTCGCGCACAATATCGAAGGTCCTGAGTTCGAATCCTGTGGGGTGTAGGAGTCGTGGATGCACACTGCCACTGAGGAGTCCCATACCAGGACAAAACGGCCGTGTTTCAGTGCTTCCAGGTTTCCAATGGTTGTCTAACATTGATCGATTCATGGTTTCAAAAATGTGTAACTTAACAACCTTCACAACCCCGTAATGCGAGTAAAGCCTGATGACGATCTAATCGTAAACAATATTGTTCGCTTAGATATATGTTGCTCTATATATGTTTTATCAGTATTATATTTCGGTAGATGAAAAATTGCTATTATATTTAGAAGCGCAAACACAAAAACAATAAATGCTTACTTTCGATAAATTCTCTTCAATGTCTATTATTAATAATCCCAAAAGGAAACCGCCAAGTATAAGGTAAAATAATTCGTTTCAAACTATATAGCACATATGAAATTAGGATTGTTTGTGAAATAAAATATCATTGTTAGTGTTGAAATAACTAGTATCTAGTGTCAAGATGAATAAGTTTATAATGTTTGCTAACCATGTTAAATGTACATGCTCAAATTTTTAACGATATAGATACCTTAAACCTTGTTACGTTTTTAATTATGAATTTGAATATATAACTGTAGAATCTGGAATATTCTGAGTTCTTATATCTATGTTTTTTAGATATGTTATATCGTATCGTACAACCAAAGAGTAACGATTATTTGTAAATATGTTTTTAAATAGCTTCTTTCAGTAATTATAATCAATCAATCATAGTTAGACCACCATTAGAAACTTGGAAACACTGTACGGCTATTTCTTTCAGGTAGGGGACTCATCAGCAATGCACACTCACGACTCCCACTAATCGCAGGACCTCCGGTCTTGATCAGTCTAGAAATTTTGCGCTACTTCACCCATTTTTCTTCGGTAGTTACTGTCTCCGACCGACAGGGTGGTCTAACAATTACTGATTGATGATTTCAAATGTGTAAAAACACTGATCTTCATAATTCTAATTGAAGAATCGTATAATGTACTCAGTAGTGACTAGTTTCCTGAGGAAATTCACGGAGTTCTAGTGAGAAGACGTGACCAGTGGGGTTCAATCCTGTTAGGTGTAGTCAGTAACTACCGAAGACAAATCGGTTGTCCTGGGGTTAGGCTTTCACGTGCAAGACCGAAGGCCCTGGGTTCGAATCCTTCAAGTTGTAGAAAACGTGTATGCACACTGTTGGTGAGTCCCAAACTAGGATGAAACGGTCGTCCGGTGCTTCCAAGTTTCTAATGGTGGTCTAACTATGATCGATTGATGATTTCAATGTGTAAAAACATTGATCTCCATAACTCTAACTGAAAAAAAATTAATGATCAAATTATATACTTTAATAAAACTATAAATTGATTTCATTTGGACCATCCTTTAAAAGCTGGATGCACTGCATAGCTGTTTTGTTCTAGTATCGGCCTCTTCAGAAGTGCTCGTCCACGAACCTGCATACGCCGATCGAACGCAGAACGTTTAGTCGTACATGCGAATGTGATGTTTTTAATGATGGTTTAACTTAAATCGTTTCATTTTTTTTTCAATGAATATCAACAATCTCCACATCTCCTTACAACAGTACTGTGTACTGTTAAATGCTAACGAGTATTTACCTTTTCTGACCAATTTATAGCGTTTAGTTATGATTACGATCATACTGAATAAAGTTGTTTATTTCCGGGTGAATTTTTAGCTAGGGGCGAACAAACTAAAACATGGCACAAATCCATGAAGTCACTGACAACTGGACTGAGTCGTGTTGGTAGATGTAGGCTACCTGGTTGGGGTCCGCGAGACGATAGTCACCAACTGTTAGAGACCTTGAACGACATGGCTCAGAATCGTTTGGAATGGCGCAGGTGCATCCACTCTTTGTGTTCTCTCTAATTCTAACCTTCTGAATTCCTCATCATCTCTATCTTTCTCCTTCTAAATTTATCTTACTGAATTATACTTCTCAAATCATATCTTCGCTACCTTATTTTCTGCATTGCTGCTAATAATTCTACTATCGCTAATCACTCTTGGATTTGAACTGACATTTGCGTCTCTGTGCTGAAGTGGTATGGCAACCTGAACTGATGTACTTACTTACGAAGTTCTGCGTTGTATCTCTCTGTCTGTCTGGGTGAATTTCTAGAGCTTTTGATTTCCAAATATCAAGTCGCATATGGTAACCACTGAAACCATCCGCTTTGGTTTGTGTAAACCGAGTTATATTTTTCTAATAAGACTTTTAACTTTATTCGACGTATATCTATTTATTTTTTACTGGTCATACATTGGTAAACATTTTAGGTTCTCGAAGTGGTGTTCTTACCAGTTGGAAATTTTAGTGAAATATATCAATATAAGAATCATTCTAGGATGAAATAGATTTATGAGTAAGCGGAAACGGGTGCTAGGTAAGGATGGCAGGTCAGTAGATGAAGTATTGAGACTTCATCAGTTGAGTTGGTTGGGACATGTGTTACGTATGCCTAAACACCGACTGCCTCGTCGAGCTATGGTTTGCGGTGTCGGAGTGGGTTGGAAGAAAGCTAGGGTCGGTCAAACAAAAACATGGCAGAAATCCATGAAGTAAGTCACTGACAAGTGGACTGAGTCATGTCGGTAGGTGTCGACTACCTAGTTAGGGTCTGTGAGAAGATAATAATCGATGGTTCGAAAGCGTTTGCAATAGCGCAGGTGCATTCATTCTTTGTGTTCTCTTAAATCCTAAACTTTTTAATTCCTCACCATCTTTATCTTTTTAAGTCTATTTCACTAGATTCTACTTCTTGAATATTATCTTCTAATCTGATTAATGCTAATACCTTTACCACCTCTACTACTATGGGATTTGAATCGACAATTACATCTCTGTTCTGTGAGACGGCAACATGAACTGATGTACGTACGCACGTACTTAGTTTTACGTCGCGATTGATTGATTGATTCAATGTTGTATACTGTTCATGTTATTATTAGAAAACATAATTATACCGTTTGTTTTTGATTCTAAAACAATTTATTTTCATAAAAACGTTCTTTCATGTGTATCAAATCATTTACTGGGATCTACTAAACGGTAGTAAGAAGTGAATCTTTAGCTGAACTGTGTTCGTATGTCGAAATTTGGTATCTGAAGATACTTTTTTTTTACCATGAATGTCGATATAATCACGAAATTCAGTCAAAAACTGTTGTTGTATTCTATTTGATGACAGATAGTCAGAATTATATATTGTAGTGGTGTTTCATTCTCTGAGCTGGATGTCTTGGTTGTAGAGCTTTCATTATTCTTCTACTGAACAACATCATCAGCACAAACTTCAGATTGAAGTGAAGTATTCGAATTTCTCCACGTATGACCTGTAGCTTGTTCTGTGAACCTCGATCTTGATTGGTTTCTGTTGACCTTAAACCTGTCGTTGTTCGCACATTTGTTTTGATTGTATCCCCCTTTTAATCTGTTTCTCGATCCTATGTCGCCTATAATTTTTCTCATTAGTTGATAAATTGGGTCAATGTCGATGTGTTTGTTGATTGCTGATTGACTGACCTGAATGCCAAGCTTCTAAAAATTCTCTAGTGTCCTTTGTCCTCCCCCTTAGTCAGTATTTCCACATTGTTCCAATCAAATGTGTGTGCATAATTGTCGGTGTGTATTGATATAAGCGAAGCGTTGTCGTGGCGTTTGACTGCTAATTGGTGTTCACGTAAACGGAGCTGAAGAGGTCGTCCACTTTGTCCTATGTGGTGTTTTTCACAGTTTGAGCAATTTATTTTGTAGATGGTATTTGGTTTTTCTTCCTTTGTCATTTTGTCCTTTGGTCTACATAGGATTGATTGAAGTGATTCTGTTGGTTTGTGTGCCACACCTATTCCAAATGGTTTCAGTAGTCGCGCCGTATGCTCCGATATGTTTTTTATGTATGGCAGGATGATGCGTTTATTTGTTCCTGTACTTGATTTCGCTTCTGATGATGGTTTCGTTTGATGTTTTCTGATGAAGTTGCGTGGACAGCCGTTCTTTTTGGAAGATAGTCATCAGGGGTTTTTTCTTGTTCTTTAATGTTTCGTATGTGCTGCAGTGTGTCTTCGCTCTCTTGAACAAAGTTTGTATGCTGTTAATCTTGTGGGTTCTTGGGTTGTTGCTATCGTAGTTGAGAATTACGTCGGTGTGAGTTGGCTTCCGAAATACTTGAGTTTCTAGTTTTCCTGTGTTAGTTTTGGTGACTGATACATCCAAGAATGATTGGATGTTGTTTGATTCCTTTTCCATCGTGAATTTGATGTCATCAAAGACGTTGTTGATCCGATTGTAGATGTTCTCCAGCTCATTCCTTTTGATAATAACGAATGTGTCGTCCAGCTCAGAGAAAGAAACACCACCACAATCATCCAGCTGAGCTACAAATTTTCTGCACCATCTCAAAATTTTATATCTAATCATTGGTATTTATAATTGTATAGTAATATTATCCTTTTATTATTATGAACTAATAAATGACCCATATTCTTCAGCAAGTCGATAAACATTCGTTTATTTTTGTATAAATATTTATACTACTTTCAATAGCATAACTATTAGCCAAAAAAATTTGCTGATACATTTCATCCAATAGTTAATACTTATCGTATTTCTTTTGCAGATACATTTTATATGAATCCACAATTTCATGTTCAAGTTGTGGATCCAGATGAATCCGACGATGATGGTTATGGAACTCTTGTTGTTGGTTTAATGCAAAAAGGTTTGCGAGAAAAACACATTGAACCTCATGTGATTGGTTATTCGGTATTTCGGGTAAGAATTTATTCGATCATGCAATATAAGAATGAAATGATTAACAGCTTCGTAATTGTTCAACAAGTATTTTTTTTGTCTAGCACTACCATCCATTTTTTAAAATCACTTATTTAATGAATATTTCATACTACTGTGTAATTTTCAGTAGATGCAACGTAGAACTTCGTACGTAAGTACATCAGTTCATGTCGCCATACCACATCAGTACAGAGATATAATTGTCAATTCAAATCCAATAGTAGAAGAGTTAGTAAAGGTATTAGAAGTAATCGGAGAGGTTAAGATTAGAAGATATTATTCAAGAAGTATGATTCAGTGAGAAAAGTTTAGAAAGTCAAAACTAGAGGTGTTGAAGAATCCAGAAGATTAGGATTTGAGAGAACACAAAGAATAAACGCACCTGCGCCATTGCGAACGATTTTGAGCCATGTCATTCAAGGTCTCTGACCATCGATCATTATCATCTCGCGGACCCCAACTAGGTAGTCGACAATTACCGACATGGCTCAGTCCACTTGTCAGTGACTTTATAGATTTCTGCCATGTTTTGGTTTGGCCGCCCCTAACTTTCTTCCAACCTATTCCTACACCACAAAACAAAGCTCTTCAAGGCAGTCGGTGGTTAGGCGTACGTAACACATGTCCCAACCACCTCAACTGATGAAGTTTCATTACTTCATCTATTGATCTGCCATTCTTGCCTAGCACCCGATTCCTAATAACAGCGTTGCTCACTCGGGTGTCCAAGGATATACGAGCAATGCTTCGAAGACATCTATGATTGAAACCAGTAACCTACGAATATCTTCTACTCTGAGTAGAAGATTCATTTGAAGCCCAAAAGTTTACTACATTTGTGTTTTCCATCCGAATTTCTTACTGTATCACACAAACATGCACATAGAATATAACTGTATATAGAATATACATGTAGCCGCTTGAAATGAAATAGTTAGTCCAAATGACACTCCAATAATTTAACATCTACACACTCAAAAAAAAACAGAAAATCAGTGGAATGAATGTGTTAAATACAGTGCAATTACTGGATGTTGAAAATAATTACGGATAATTTCATTCCACATCAGTTTTATTCAAAAATATCATTTGTTTTTGTGATCATAATTTTGATTATTTCTGTGCAAAAGTTAAAGTCAACCAGGTGGTCAGATCATTAGAAAAATATTTTGTTCCTAATCATTGAGAGGTTCTACAAAGACTATTTTATTTTCAGTGTCACACATTCGTTAGTTTATTAGAGCACCATATGTTTATTTAATCATGGTTATATTTATTCTAATACCCCCACAATCCAAATGGAGGATATTCATATATTAAACGACAGTATTATTAGTTTGAACTGAGAAATGAGAAGACATATTTTGTGAGATATCCCACTGTATTTACCAATTCACATGTAACTGCGGAGAAAGTTACTTGGGTAAGACAGATCGCCGATTGGAAGACAGGATAGGGGAACATATTCCAAAATGGTTAATCAAATCCATGATGCATCAACCTAGCCCATCATCTCAAAATCGATCAAGAAACTCAGCCTTGTCCATTGCAAAACATCTAATGATGAGTGGTCATCGAATTGACCCAAAATCAGCCTTTAGAGTTGTGACATGTCATCAAAACCCACACACACACTCAAACTACTCGAAGCTATCTTGATTGGTCGGAAAAGACCAACTCAACTTTATGTGTTCAAAAACAACTGTATGTTGACCTTTGTTTACCATGGTTCTAGTGAGTGAATGTCATGCTAAATAAGAAATTTTGACTTTATCTTCAAAACTCTATTTACACGAATAACATGTTGCTTGTATGTGACTGACGAGAAAGCATGAAATGGTACTATCTCACAAAATATGTCTTCTCATTTCTTTGTTCAAATTTATCAAAGGGAACCACTGTTTAGTATTATTAGTGACAATAAAATATACATTTTACAAACTAAAATTCATAATTTTATCGTAGGTATTTGCACACAGTAATGTAAGGTTATTGATTTAGTGCTTTTACGAGCAATTACATAGGGATTATGGATAAAAATATGCGATAAGCTGAGCAACCGATCGTCTGTGTCAATTAACAAGTATCGGCAAACAAATCGTAACAAGTATGAAAAATATAAAACCGATAAACAAGCGTTTCATTAGCAACAATAAACAAAAATAAACTATGCAAATTATGAAAAGAATAAAATTACATTTAAAAATGAATTGACTGTCACTTGAAGTTATTTAGTAATAATGCACTCTACCACAAGTAAACCGTGCTAAAAATGATCACAAATGAAGTAAGTTACTGAATATTAGTAAGTAGTAGAATTAGTGCACGAAAATAACTAGTTAAGCAGGTAATGTTAATAATTCTTGACAGAATTAACACTTGTATTTTCACAATCATACATCTTTAACACCAGGTAGGTCTCCTTATATTAAGTACTCACATATTATTTTTCAAGGGCACCAGTCAAGTTAATGAATAGCTCATCTGTATTTGAGTACCCTCGATTAAATGCACTGTAAAAAATATCTTTGACTTCAAACTGAACATAATAGACTTCGAAACTATACATTGGAAGATTAAATACAATGGATGTAAATTCGTAACACAACTGATTCGTCAGCTACACCTTTATGTACATAACTTCGAGTAAAAATGCATGTGTTAAGTACTGATGTTACTATCTCGCTCTCTAAACAATGGCGTATAGTTGGGGAATGTGTGTATCCTCCAGTTTGAATTTTTGTAAAATAACTACTGCCTACTTGATTGTTGTATACAATTAAATCGTTTCTCTCCATTTATCAATTCCTTCTTATAGATGAATCCATCATCTCCATACAATCGACTATTAGATCGTAGATTTTTTATGGTTAATACATCGGTAGCTCGTTCACCGGTATTTATAAATATGCGTGAAGTATGTGGTAGGCATAAATTAACACCAGGTCATTATGTAATTATCCCGTGTACATTTAATCCAAATGAAGAAGCTAAATTTATGCTACGTATATTCTCTGAACGACCATGTGATTCAAAGTAAGTAATTATTTGTTCTTATATTATTGTTCTATAAGTGATCATGCTAGATAATAGCCAGTAGCAAGATGGATATATTTTGTTAGACTCTGTACAAAGAGAGATAATGCTATAAGACATTTAGTTAGGATATAACGGGTTTTTTCGTTATATTCTTCATCCACAGTATTTGATATACTGTGACTAAATATGTGATCAAGTTTATACTAATACTGAAATAGATACTCAAACGGCACATCACACTGAGACTATATCATGTCAAACGAGATACAGGATTAGTAACTAAAATAGAGGACCAGACTAAGAGATACACAATGTTTTATTCCACAACACAATTAAAAGCAGTCACACTCAGTGATTCCAGAGTAGAAATCAATAAGAGGAAATGAAATCACATATTTATTAGTCAGGATAAGCAAGGGATGCTTCCAAGGCGCCTACGATCGAATACAATTAACCTACGATTAATTTCTATTCTTATTGGCCATGTTTCACAGCCATAAAGTAAGATAGAGGGAACTTCCTCTTAGTAGACTCATCCTTTGGTTAGCAGACGGGTATCTCGCCTACACTATATGCGACACAAGTTGGCAAAAGCTGAATGAGCCTTCTGTACCTATGTTGAGATTTCGTCAGATACCCGGCCATCAACATTGGTAAGACTGCTAAGATAGGTGAAGCGGTCGATACGCTCAACTTCTTCATTTTCTATCGTTAGTTCAGGTGCCAACAAAAAACAATTTTGAGGCAACATTTTGCATTTCGACGGAGAAAATCTCATTCCGAACATCTTTGCATTGTTGCTAAAGGCAGTTAGATGATTGCATTTTGTCAGCGTTTTCACCAAATAGAACTATGTGATCGACATATTCTAAGTCAGCAAATAAATCTCCTGGTAAAAGTTCAACTCTTGAAAAGTTAGATGATGAAAGTGTCGTATCTAAAAGCACGTCAATGACAAGGTTGAATAAGAATGTAGAACTCCATCTAAAGCAACTATCAACTTATATATATTTCCAGATGTTCTGCTCCTGTTTCATCAAACTGGTATCTGTTAAGCGAACTCCTCAAGAGTGGAATCATATACGCTACGAAAGGCTTAAAATCGTGATGTACTACTATCTTTGCATTCACCTAGAAGTCACCACCATCCATCATTCTAGTCTTCTTTTCTTATTGTATGACATAGATTTTACTGCATTAAACTTGTGGATTCACTTTAGCATTGATTTATTCCTAAACTTTAATCATGACAAAACTGTATCTTTCGTAAATGAAGCAAAATATTGGTCAGTATCTATCTGATTCAACTTGCGTAAACCTTTGCGTCATATAAAAAAAACCCTAGCTTTTAAAGTCTTATTGTAGCATTTGAAATCTTGTTACGTCATGAGGTAATTTCATGTTAAACATAAATCAACAATAGAAATGCGAATATCATATCGCTTAACTGATTAGCTCTAGTATGTATCTTTCGTTTATGAAAGTATCATTTGATATTGTTTAGTATTTCAAGATTATATTTACTGCAACATTCTTTAACTAATTGATATGTTCGGGCAGAGTTTTGGAGGTTTTGTGTTTTTACACGGTTGAAATCACCAATCAATGATTGTTAGACCAACATTATAAATCTAGAAGCACTGGACGGCCATTTCGTCCTGGTATGGGACTCATCAGCAGTGCGCATCGACGACTCCTGCACCTCGCAGAATTCGAACCCAGGACCTTCGGTATTGTGCGCGAACGCCTAACCATCGGACCACTGAGCCGGTATCCAACGGTGTTAATGTCTAACTGTGATTGATCTAGGGATTTTTGCGCGATCTCACCCATTTGTCTTTGGTATTTACTGCCTACACCCGACAGGGTTGAACTCCATTGGTCACGTCTTCTCAACTAGAACCCCGTGAATTTCCTCACGATGCTGGTCACTAGTGAGCACTGTTACGATATTTTCAAACAGAGTTTTGGAGGTTTGTGTTTTTACACATTTGAAATCATCACCGTCCATTGCTTCCAGGTTTCTAATGTTGGTCTAACAATGATTGATTGATGATTTCAAATGTGTAATTGATATGTCATTTAGTAAGATCTCGTTTCCTATTGGAAAGTAATCAACATCTAAATGAAATATTACGTGCTTTACTAACCAAGTTATTTAAACAATATTTAATGATAAAATAATCTGAAATATGAATGAATTAAATTAAAATGTCAGTTAGTCAGTCAGTGACAACGTAGAACGTCGTACGTACGTATATCAGTTTAGGTCGCCTTACCGTATCATCACAGAGACGTCACTGTCAGTTCAAAATCCCCTAGTGGTAGAGATAGTAGAAGAATTAGTGGTAATGGAGAATACTAGGGATGGAAGATATCATTCAAGTATAATTCGATGAGATAACTTTATAAAGAGAAATATAGAGATGAGGAGGAATTCAGAAGATTAGAATTTCAGAGGACACTAAGATTGGTTGCACTTGCGCCATTGCAAACAATTTTGAGCCATGTCATTCAAGGTCTCTAACTATTGGTTACTTTCGTCTTACGGACAAATTACAATCAATAAAGAGTTCTTGAAATTATTAATTTATAAAGTAGTACATAATGAATTCGAGTTAGGATTTATTTTAGTTAATTACGTTTGAAAGTTAAGCTTTCAAATTATGAATTGAGGTTAAAGTGAGGCGGTAAAGTTCTATCTGGTCATATCAACATTCTTTTTATTTATAACCCTGAATCATAATATCTAGTACGTACAACAAGTTGTTATACTCGTTTCGAAGTATGCTTAAACTATTACGGATTCACCTTAGTCAAAAAACGAGAACAAAACAATGAACCAGCCTCCAGGTAGACTACTGTGATCTGATTGTCCCAATTGTACTAGCAAGAAGTCTTGATATAGCGCGTAGAAAGTGTATTCTACAAACACAGCCCAGCCAGCACACAATCAATCCATGCACTCAAATTGCGTCGTTTATTTATACTCTATAGAGACGTCCTTGAGAGAGTCACAAAAATAACACACTAAAATGACACAGTAACCACCAATAACAGCCAGGGATTTTCCTGGTGGGAAATGTGATCTCAACTCAACTGATCGGTTCATGAAATAAATCCAAAATAAAGATATTTATCAAGCAAGTTCTGGGGATTTAACATCTCCAACACACGTAATCATAGTGTAGTGAAGGAGAACACAGGTGGGGCAACCGAATTGTATTTAACGAAAATTACAGAGTTACTCAGTAAAATTGGAAAACCATATCGTAAATCGTTCATTTGCAAAATATCAGTTCATCATATCGAACTGGACTGTTCCTGTTTCAAAACATCAATCCATTGTCACTGTTCATGTGTTTCATACAAATTCCATTGTGTTCTCACTCTTCTTCGTTTCTTGATCTTCCCCCATATTATGCTGCCAGACATTATTACGTTGACACTGACGTCATATACTACTTATAAGTAGCTCACACCACAATAGTACGCATCAAGAATGATTGTTTTTTTTTGTGGATCAAATGAAATCGGAGAGTTACATTGATTTTAGTGAATAAAAGTGAAAACTTACTCTTAGGTTGGGTTATTCAATCATGACCAATTGATATGCAATAATAATAGTAATAATACTGTATTGTTTTACTCTTTTAAATTTTAGTGAATTAGATGAAGACACTCAAATCAATCTTGTTGTTCGAGTAAGTGTTGTCATTGTAAATGAGATTTCAACGTAATTTCATTTACTAAATATATATATATATATACCATATATATTTGTGTATTAGTTATTTAGTGAACACTGTATCTATTTGTCGACATCTTATCACACTAGTTCCATACTCACTCATCATACTTAAACGTATTAAATTTTTTTAGTTTCGTATAATGAACTATTTGTTATGATTACCCCACTAATAACACTCTTCAGTGGAATCAAGTTTTGTACTACTTACTTATTTATTGATTATAAATTAGACAAGATTCAATTTTCAATTCATTCCAATACAATACTTCTAACACCTGGTTGGTTGGTTCTTTTCGTAACATCATGAACACGTGATTTATGAGTCATTGTCATCATTCATGATCAGCAGCAGTGGTAGTAGCCTCTAGGTGTGTTTGTTAACTGTTGATTTGGATTTTCTAAAAAAATATTTTCCTTGAAGTTGCATTTTTAATTTATTCTTTTAAACGTAAATGGATGGATGTATGTATGTCTATATGTGAATTGTTTGCAAATTGCATGATCTAATCAATATGAAAACAGTTAAATATCATCTTTATAATCTGTTGCACACTTATTTACACTACTTATCAATCAAATTAATTAAAACATGATAAAAATCAATTTTATCAGTCAGTCATAGTAGTTTACTAATAATTTCAAATGACTGAACTAACTAACTAACTAATTAACTGTCAATCAAACAGTTTAGTGAATTAATTTTAGAAAAAATTGATTCAAATAATCAATTGGTTTTTTAGTTTAAAACTGAATTTATTTAGATAATTAACATTTGTGACGATGGATATTGGATATCTTCTTCTTGTACTTTGTGTATCGGTCTTCTGACGATCGTTACCACAGAACGCGTGAGGTGCTACACATTGACTAGATAGTTTATGTTAGTCTGAAACTGTTTGGCATCAATGTCTATCCATGATTCTGTCAGGATTCGAACCTCACAATATTAATGGTGTATCAGTCAGTCATTTACAACGTAGAACTTTGTACGTAAGTACATTAGTTCAGGTTGCCATACCACATTTACACAGAGACGCAATTATCAATTGAAATCCTATAGTGGTAAAGATAGTAGAAGTATTACTGGTAATGGAGAAGATTAGGATTTGAAGATATTATTCAAGAAGTATAATTCAGTAAGATAACTTTAGAAAGACAAAGGTAGAGGTGTTGACCAATCCAGAAGATTAGGATTTGAGAGAACAGAGAGTGAAAGCACGTACACCATTGTAAATGATTTTGAGCCATGTCATTCAAGGTCTCTAACCATTGGTGACTTCCGTCTCACGTACTCCAACCAGGTAGCCTACATCTACCAACATGACTCAATCCACTTGTCAGTGACCTTATGG
Organism: Schistosoma turkestanicum; assembly: GCA_944470395.2. Classification (NCBI taxonomy): domain Eukaryota; kingdom Metazoa; phylum Platyhelminthes; class Trematoda; order Strigeidida; family Schistosomatidae; genus Schistosoma; species Schistosoma turkestanicum. The sequence continues at coordinate 13,461,727 of OX103971.1, forward strand.
CCGCCCCTAGCTTTCTCCCAACCTAATCTTACACCACAAAACATAGCTCTAAATGGTGTATCGGTTTACTTCAGGTTGGCTAAATTGGTAATAGTCTATTATTTTTCAACTTGAGTTAGTTTGTAATGTAGCCAGCCTACTTATCATCGTTCAGTCTACTGGACGATGCTTCTTTTGGTTTCATGAAGAAACATTATGTAATAAAATTTTCTACACTGTCTTTTCATGTTTGTCATTAACTATTAAGTTAAATCTCCAGTTAATTAATCATATTTCTTTTAATTCAGTTTATTAGTTTGGTATTCCTCGAAAATGTTGTGGCATTTGTGTACAGTTAGATGTTTTCATATGTTCACACTTTTTATAGAATATACTTTGAAATTCTCAAACAAATTATCATATAAAAGGATGATAACTTTTTGAATTATCAGAAATAAGGTGTAATCTGAAAGTATTATTGTAACAATCGTTCATTGTCTTTTGTCCTTGATCATTAATATGTTAGTTAATAAATAAATGAACTGGGAATTTTCGGACACAATCCCATATGTTAATTGTCGGTTTGGTATAGGGGATTTGTAGAGATTGTTGTATTTTCTCAATTGAAACCATCATTTGATCTTAAATAGACTAACTATCATTGAGAACTGAGGAGCATTGGACGTTGGTTTCATGATAGTATGGTACTCCAAAACAGTGCTCATCCACGCACGACTCAGCACGCGGGAATAGAACTTGGAACCTTCGATCTCGCGCGCGAACACCTAACCTCTAGACCACTAATCCGGCACTGTGTAATGTTACTGTATAACCCCAGTCAATCCACAGTCTTATGTAAATTTACATTCCCTACCATGGATAGTTGCTTCATATCATACTTGGACTAAACTCCACTGATCAGTGATTCTCATTAGAACTCCGTGAGTTACACCGTAAAGCTAGTTACTATTGAGTACATGAGAATCATTCGTGGAGATTGTATTCTTTTTTCCAAATTATTTAACTTTCAAAAAAAACCAGATTTATCCATTCATTTGCTTAAAGTACTTTAAGTGCAATAGATGTAAAGGCGTTCAGATTATAATCACAAGGTCACACACAGGTTCAGACGCTACTCCATCCAAACGAGTAGTAGTGTATTTAGCCGTCATACTGAGTGTACCTGCAAGCCATGTATACATATATGTTACCTGACAATTTACATAGAAGAATACTATTTTTACTACGTATTAGCGAAAAAAAAATGAATGAATGAAATTTACCATAAATAAATCAATCATTAACACTAACATTAACAGTTTAATCGATTCAGACAAAATAATACCAAATGAACTCATTGTTATTTGGTATGATTAAAATCAGTAAGTAAGTAAGTAAGTAAGTAGTTGATGAACGTAACCATTAAGTTGTTATTAAGGGGTCAGAAGTTCAAGTAAACTTCTATTCTACTTGTTCTAATTTTATATATTTAATTAGCATCAAAATGATATCGATCTATCTCAAATATATATACACAATTGTAGAGACATAAATTTAGACATTTAAGTATATATTTTTGAAACCATGAACCGATCAATGTTAGACCACCACGCGGATGCGCACTGCTGAGGAGTCCCATACCGGGACGAAACGGCCGTCCAGTGCTTCCAGGTTTCTAATGGTGGTCTAACATTGATCGATTCATGGTTTCAAAAATGTGTAACCACCTAACAATCTTCACAACCCCGTAATGCAAATTACCTGTGCTCACTAGTGACTAGCTTCGTGAGGAATCTTCTCCGAGTTCTAGTGGGAAGACGTGACCAGTGAAGTTCAACCTGTTCGGGTGTAGGCAATGTCAACCGAAGACTGTGTATGAGGTTGTGCAACTCCGTGAATTTGATCAAGTTAGACATTAACACCGTTAGATACCGGCTCAGTGGTCTATCGGTTAGGGCGTTCGCGCACAATACCGAAGGTCCTGGGTTCGAATTTGGCGGGATGCAGGAGTCGCGGATGCGCACTGCTGAGGTGTCCCATACCAGGAAGAAACGACCGTCCAGTGCTTCCAGGTTTCTAATGGTGGTCTAACATTGATCGATTCATGGTTTCAAAGTTGTGTAATTTAACTATATCTAACTAAGCATTCCTTCACTACATTTATTGTACAGTAGTAGAGTTGTTCATTGAAAATCTGTATTACTAATTTGATATAATTTAAAATTCATTCTGAAGATCAATCAATCAATCTATCTATCCAATCCGAATGATAAATATTATGTCGTGATGAATTACAATATATGATCATCAAACTAATCGGTATATTATTATTTCACATGCACATATCCATGAAGTTACTGAATACTCGGCTGAGCCATGTTAGTTAATGTAGCATACTACCTGGTTAGGGTCTGCGAGATGATATATAACCGATGGTTAGAGACCTTGAATGACATGGCTCAAAATCATTATATATATATATATATATATATATATATATATATATATATATATATATATATATATATATATACATATATACATATATAATGAGGAAAATTACAGAGTTACACAGTAAAATTGGAAAACCATATCGTAAATCGTTCATTTGCAAAATATCAGTTCATCATATCGAACTGGACTGTTCCTGTTGCAAACAACATCAATCCATTGTCACTATTCATGCGTTTCATACAAATTCCATTGTGTTCCCACTCTTCTTCCTTTCTTGATCTTCCCCCATCTTCTGCTGCCAGACATTATGTTGACACTCACGTCATATACTACTACTTATAAGTAGCTCGCACCACATATATAGCGTACATAGTATGGCGACTGACCGCCATAGCTCATCAGATGAATTCACTTTTTTTTTCTCCTACTTTCTCTAGGAGCCTAATTTCATAGTTATTTTATACTGTCTTATTCTGTGACTATATTCTTTCTACTTAAATCCCCTATTATTTAAACTGAATCGTTTATACTACCACTGATACTGTCATTACTTTTGTTACGCATGCACATAAACACGTCACTTGATATGCTTGAATTATTACGAGTTCAGCTTGGTCGGTGAACGAGAGCGACGATCCGACGACACGATAGGCTACTCTAATCCGATTGTCCCAACTCCCCCCCCCATTGAGTCGAAGGAGAAGACTTAATATGAAGTAGAACATGTACTCTACAAGCATCCAGACAGCACGAGGTTCGAGTCCATAAGAGGATAAGAATCCCGAACTAAGGATCCGGATCATAAAACGTTACAGATAATGCATATTCATACAGTTAAGTCGGATAGGAAACAACTTTCAAGTATGTGATATTGATAGTTAGGTCTACCAATAGGAATCGATCAATAGAGCTAGACTTACAAACAATTCTCTTAGGATATTGGATGAATATCCTAACAACTTCTACTCTAGCTTTTATTTTCATAATTTCATCTTTCCTATGGTTTTATGGTTTGGGAATTTGAAATGACCCATATGTGCGCCAAACTCTGCGTTACATATGTCTGATTGTATAAAGCATAATTCTCTTTCAGAACGTAATTCTCCAGGCTAACAATAAAACTATCTCTCTTTGCCTATTTTTAATCACATCTGTTTATTTAATGTTCTAGCACAATAGTAGAATGTA
>OX103971.1:13465847-13890152 GCA_944470395.2 Schistosoma turkestanicum
GACGAATGGTATATGAACATATTATTGCTCTCCAACTACCATGGGACCGTATCTAACGTCGCTCCACTGCGTTGTGGATTGAACCATTAGGTCGAATGCTCAGTGAGTGGCTACCTAGGAGAACTATCTGTTTCGGTTTAGGCACCAAGGCATTATCCCAGAGCACACATATTCAATGAGTTCTGTAGCTCATGTGTTTTGACGCCTCTTTATACCTATATTAGTGTGTATTTGAGCAAACAAATAAGATAGTTGTCCATGGCAAGCAATTAAATATAGTTGTTCAATATCACAAATCAGTTAAAGTAAGACACACACATTATTAAATGACAGCTCAGTGGTCTAGTAGTTATTCCTTTGAGCTAAACATCTGTCATTGATTTGATTTACTGTGTCACGGTCGTAAATGGGCACTTCTGAATACTAATATACTAAAATGATACTTCTATCCAGTACTCTCTAGTTTTCAATAATGACCTAACTATGATCAGTTTGTGATTTAAACTCTGACCAACCTACAACCACAAACCCCCCAAGTATTAAAATCAATTCAGTCATTGAAAACCTCTATACGACATGAGTAAACATGTCTAAGGCATTGAAACTTGTAAATTAATATGATAAGACTAATTATAAATACATTTGAAATCATCAATCAATCATTGTTAGACCACCATTAGAAACCTCGAAGCACTGGACGGCCGTTTCGTCCTGGTATGGGACTCATCAGCAGTGCGCATCCACGACTCCTGCATCTCGCAGGGTTCGAACTCGGGACCTTCGGTATTGTGCGCGAACGCCTAACCATCGGACCACTGGGCCGACATCCAACGGTGTTAATGTCTGACTCTGATTGATCTACCAATTCCACTATGCTTGGATTCACGTAGCCAAACTCCCTTATTCCTTAAACGTTATTTTCACTGAATCTGAGTAATTCTTTGGAAACAAAGAGTTACTTTTTTTTCTGGTCATTCAGTAATTCATACATAAATTCTAGTCATGATGTGCAAAGTCGTGCATTTTGATTGTAGACCTATAGGTTTTGCGCATGTGATAATCACTTACACGTACTTCCAATTGTACTTTACATTTCATCTTTTCAATGCCACACAAATTTTTTTTAAATTGAATTATTCTCTAAAAAACAATAAAAATATTTTTTTTATTTATCTCCCCCTTCAACAAAAAGGTTGTCCCACCAGATCAATCATTTGAAAAATCATCAAAATATCCATATGTTGGCATGTTTTGGTTTCGATTTTGGCAATTCGGTGATTGGTACGATGTTGTGGTGGATGATCGTTTACCAACACGTAATGGACATTTAGTATTTATGCATTCAGCAGATTCAAATGAATTTTGGTCAGCTTTATTAGAGAAAGCTTATGCTAAGTTAGTTAATAATGACATTCCTATTATTATTATTATTATTATTATTATTATTATTATGAATACGTTGATTATAATAGATTATTGTGTTATGTTTTTATTTGATAGTTTACGTAATAACAGTTTCAGGATATTAGCTAACAATGAGCAGCTAGTTGATAAAGCAGTGAAGATTTATCGACTAGAGTGGCTAGGATATGTTGTAGGTATCCTTAATCGCCACCTACCATGAAGGGCAATATCGACTGTTGTAAAGAATTTAGGTTGAAGGAAAGTCATGAATGGCATCACTTCACGAGGTCGCTGACTAGTTGAATTGAACTGTTTCAGTTCGTGCAAATCACTTGGTTTACTTAAAGAATGGTAGGAGATGTTAGGTGACATAGATTACATCCAGTCGTAATAATGTAATTGCATTCACTGTTTTCCTTTGCTTACGTTTTGATGTTTAAAATCAAAAACATCAAAACGTAAGCGAAGGAAATATTGTCGACTACCTGGTTGGGGTCCGCGAGATGATAATAATCGATGGTTAGACACCTTGAATGACATGGCTCAAAATCGTTCGCAATGGCGCCAGTGCATTTATTCTCTGTGTTCTCTCAAATTCTAATCTTCTGGATTCTTCAACACATCTAGTTTCGACTCTCTAAACTTTTCTCACTGAATCATACTTGTTGAATAATATCTTCTAATCCTAACCTCTCCGATTACTTCTAATTCCCTTACTACCTCTACTTCTATTGGATTTGAATTGACGATTACTTCTCTGTGCTGATGTGATATGGCAACATGAACTGATGTACTTATGTACAAAGTTCTATGTTGCATCTGACCGACTGACTGACTGATGTTTAAAATCGTACTTTTCTATTCCACTAATTAATTCCTCGAATCTTATTGTCTATGCCTAATCTTTTCACTATTCCGATGTTTGTCTTGATAATTTTATCTCCCTCTCTGCTGATTCAGTGTTCAATCTTGAACTAAAACACATATACTCTATTGGATATTGAAATCTGTAGTCCGGTTAAACATGTGTTTTAAACAGTTCACTCGCATAATTAGGCTTTTTGACCCATGGATCTGGAATTAAATATTATTGGTGTGAATCATCATCAGTAGTTGTGTATGTAGTCTAAAACAAAGTAAGAAATAGAAGTTAATAATATCAGCAGAAATAACAAGGAAGATTTATGACTTTGGTGCTTTGGACGTGTACCATATCTACCTTACCACCTCTTACACTGACGATCGATGCTTACTAGTGCAGGAGTAGGTTTGAAAAAGGCTCGGGGCAGTTAAATCAAAACGTAGCACCGGTTGATCTAAGCCATATAGGAAAATTTAGACTACCTGGTCAGGGTCCACATAATAACCGTTATCAATAATTGTAGACTTTGAGTAACATAGTTCTCGTACTGTTTTTATTGACACAGATGAATTTATTCTTCATTTTTTTCATCGATCCTAACTTCCTGTATCTCTTTTTACATACGTTTTGCTTTCAAATCTTTTCTAATCAGGTTCCTAACTGTTATTCTTTCTTCTTATCACTATTACAAAATTAATACTGTCTTTTTTTCATCTTATCATACTAATAGAATGTGGCAACTTGTGTCGAGAACACATCTGTTGATAATGTCCACCTGTCTATTTGATGGAGAAGAGATTAAAGTACGAAAATGTGATTTAAATGGCTATTAATTTATTCGAACCAAAGTTTCAACTGACAGACTATTCAGTTCTACTGATTTATAATTTTTGATCGATTTTACATGATTATCACATAGTTCATACGATTTTTATTACTTATACTTCACTAATCCCTTAATTTTTTTCATTTGAGACTATATTTTCATCGTGTTTTGCTTTACTCTTCTTCTTAAGACTTGTATCTTCATATGATGCACTACGTGGTGGGTGTACAGCAGAAGCAATGGAAGATTTTACTGGTGGTCTTACAGAACTTGTTGATTTAGGTTCAAAAGCTCCTACTAATTTATTTGGTATGATGGAACATGCATTAAATCGTGCCTCTTTAATGGCTTGTAGTATTGATGCTGATCCACATGAGATTGAAGCAAATGGTCCATTAGGATTAATTCTTGGTCATGCTTATTCTGTGACAGATATACGACAGGTAAATTGTTTTTTCTGCAATAACTGTACAGTTGTTATCTCTTAAAATATATACATATACATTCTGTGTATATAATTAAGTGTTTATTGTCTGATAAACAAAATCAGTTGTCTCATTTACAAGTATCTAAATTGTTGGAGACGTTAGATCCCCAAAGCTCACTTGATTAAGGTCCTAAATTTGGATTTTGTGGTTATTGGTTCATGTATTTACTATCGTGTATAAATAAACTCGATTTGTATGCTTGTCAACCTCATATTTTTTGGGGTTCTTGTAAAATACACTTTCTACGCCTTATCAAGACTTTTTCTTCTTCTACTTAGTGGAGCCTTGAGACGCTCGGATTAGAGTAGCCTATCGTGTCACTGGATCATTTATCTTCGCTCTCATTTACCACCGACTATAATGAATTCGTAATAGCATTCAAGCATATCAATGAACGAGCATAACATACGTGTAGTGTAATAATCAACATATGTTCGTGCACATTATGTAACTATTTATTAATAGTAAATAACAAAATAACTGAGCAATTCAAAGTTTTGTTGTAAACTTGGTGAATAGATACACGTTATGTGAAATAGTTGAACATGTGGACACATGAGACAATGTATGGTATATATATTTCATTCTGACATTTTTTTGTTAATAAACGAAAATAATGAGTTGAATGAGACTAGCTAACACATTAGATTTTTAAGCGCACATTTCTTTCTGGTTTAGAACCTCCTTCCGTCCGATTTACTTAAGTTTAGGTTGCCGATTAAGTATGCTTTAAAATGTCTTTCAAAACTAAATTTATGCAGAAAAAATTATATTTTTTCTTCTGTATACATTTTTAATTTACTTAAATTTATATTTATAAATATTGGAAATAATAGATCAACATCATGCTATCATTCCTATTGAACTACATTTTTATTGATAATTGTGTTGGGGATGTTAGATCCCCAAAATTCGCTTGATAAATGCCTTATTTTGGTTTTCACGTTTGCCAGCATGGGCTGATCAGTTGACCTTGAGATTTCAATTCCCACCAGGAAAATCCATGGCTGTGATTGGCTGCTGTGTATTTTAGTGTGCTATTTTCTTAACTGTCTCAAGGACGTTTCTATGTTGTATAAATAAACGAGAGTTGTATGCTTGATTGTATTGTGTGATTGTTGGGTGTTTGTAGAATATACTTTCTACGCTTACAAAGCCTTTTTTCTTCAGCTTGCGGATTCAAGGTAGCCTACCTGGACGCTGGTAAAAGTCTCGTTCGCGTTTATCGACTAAGGTAAACTCGTAATAGCTTCAAGCATACCTGGTGACGAACCCTACAGATTGGTTTTTTGTTTATCAGTTTATATTGTTTCTGTTTTAATGTGTTTGTAGATTACATGTATATTTGGCAAATTTTTATCCCAGTTCTTCATGACTTACTTGTACGTTGGCTCTCTCTCCCTCTCGCGCGCTCTTTATATTAGCTTTGTATTTTAACATTTACAGTTTTCGAAATGATCTTCTTAGATATTTTAAGCAGAGTTAAATGTCAGCCAGTCAGTCAGTTACAACATAGAACTTTGTACTTATGTACACCACCACGTCAAGGTAACAGCTACGGTCGAGAGTTAAATGTCATCTAGTAGTGAAATCCAAGAGGAGTGTTTCCTCCAACTTGGGATTTGTCGACTTGATCTTGCATTCCAAAGTTGATGTTTAATTTGAGATTTGAACTCATCACCTTTCTCTTCAAATACCATTGTGCTATCCATTTGGCTACAGAATCCGGATTATTATCACTGGACTGGACACTAACCACTCTGAAATGCTTGCACATCCAGCTGACGAGTCCCAAATGAGACGAAACCTGCGTCCTAGATTCCATTGTGGTGCCAGCTACATATAAGTAGTATATGACGTGAGCGTCAACGTAATGTCTGGCAGCAGATGGGGGAAGATCAAGAAAGGAAGAGTTAAAACACGATGGAATTTGTATGAAATGCATGAATAGTGACGACAATGGATTGATGTTTTGCAACAGGAACAGTCCAGTTCGATATGATGAACTGATATTTTGCAAATGAACGATTTACGATATGGTTTTCCTATTTTACTGAGTAACTCTGTAATTTTCATTAAATACAATCCGGTTGCCCCACCTGTTTTCTCGTTCACTACACCATTACTAGTCACCAGCTAAATCCTCTTAAACTGCTTTGAACTATCTAGAAGTTTTTCACACGTGATACATTTATGTGAAAAGAAATTGGTCAATTTCAGTCTTAAATGTCAATGATAAGATCCAAACAATCAATATGAATGGATCTTAGCTATGTTTTTAAGTGTACATAAATATTTGTTCGCTAGAAATTTTCATTCATCTTTGTCCACTTATGATAAATCTATTATTAAGTTACTTTAATCAACTAGAGATATGTTGTGTTTATCTTATAAAACAAAACACAAACTAAGGACATTTTGAATATGAATTTATGAGAATATATTTTGCATTACATCAATCCCATCAAAAAATTTCCGAATTTTTTTCAAATGTACATCTATTCTATCTCTACTTTGGTTGTGTTGCGATTCTTCAACATTCATGATATTTAATTTCTCAACTAATTTTTCAGTAGAATCCCTTATTTTGACAATTTTTCAAAATTCACTTTATAAATAGTAGTCGAAACGATAAATTGGCAGTTGAATACATAGAAGATGATAAATGATTAAATCGTTGGTAGTCTTAACTTTATTTATGATCATCCTTAGAAGTTACGAATTTTGCATTAGACTATTATGGAGATAGTAGTTTTTCCTGTGGAAATCATGAATGAATTATTGGATGCTGGCTCGGCGGTCTAGAGGTTAAGCGTTCGCGCACAAGACCGAAGGACCTGGGTTCGAATTGTGCGAGTAGTAGGAGTTGTGGGTGTGCTCCACAGCAGGACGAAACAGCCGTCCAGTGCTTTCAAGTTTCTAATGATGGTCTAATGATAATTCATTCATGGTTTCGAGATGTCTCAGAAGCATTGCTCGTGTATCATGGGATAACCGTATAAGCGATGATGTCGTTAGGAAACGAGTTCTAGGCAAGGATGGCAGATCAATCGATGAAGTGGTGAAACTTCATCAGTTGAGGTGGTTGGGACATGTGTTGCGTATGCCTAACCACCGACTGCCTCGACGAGCTTTGTTTTATAGTGTAGGAGTAGGTTGGAAGAAAGCTAAGGGCGGCCAAACCAAAACCTGACACAAATCCATGAAGTCACTGACAAGTGGACTGAGTCATGTTGATAGATTTAGGCTACCTGGTTGGGGTCCGCGAGACGAAAGTCACAGATGGTTAGAGACCTTGAACGACATGGCTCAGAATTATACTTCTTGAATAATATCTTCAGATCCTAGTCTTCTTCATTACCATTAATACCTCTACTATCTTTATCACTATGAGATTTGATTTGACATTTGCGTCTCTGTGCTAATGTGGTATGACAACATAAACTTATGTACATACGTACGAAGTTCTACCTTTGAGCCTGACTGATGGAAAATATTCATATTGCAAATGTAAATCGTTTTTCATAAAACACCAGCTCAATGTTCAATTCGTTTCAATAACTTGATCTACATCTTTTTTCCGTATTTTGATAACCGAAAAGATTACCTTTTTTCCTATTATACTTTGATGATTGAAATCAACTTTTTATTCTAACTCGTGATATTATTATTTTCAATGTGGACCTTTGTATATTACAACTCTTTTCTCAATAGAGAAATATTAAAATTCATATGATCATAATGTAGAACCTATTAATCTTTTTGAAATTAGTTGAAAATTCTTTATACAACTTTTGTCACAAGATTGTTTTTTTTTTCGTTTTGGTGAATGATGTTAAAACTACTGAATTTTAAAATTTAATTTTTTTTTATGTGACTAACCGTGAACGTGTTAGATTTTTAATGAAGGATGTTAAGTTGGTTGGGAATGTCTATGCTGAAAGATTACGACGAAATGTCAATGTGTACAGTGTGTGTCTTTTATATAGTTTATTCATTGATCACAATGTGTCTATGATTAGTTTCTGATTAAGGAGGAGCTTATTTAAATGAAGGTTTTATGAGCTTTCTTTTCAGTATCTATAGATAGTGCCGTATTATATGATCCAATAGTGACAATCGTCACTGTGTGCTTAATGTGTTTATGGCAACTTGAATTGATGTAGACAGACAGACAAGATAAACGCAGAACTTCGTACATAAGTACATCAGTTCACGTTGTCATACCACAACATCAGAACAGAGACGTAACTGTCAGTTCGAATCCAAGAGTGACTGCGATAGTAGAAATATTAGCAGCAATGGAGAAGATTATGGAGCAAAGATATGATTCGAGAAGTATAATTCAGTGAGAAAAATTTAGAAAGAGAAAGATAGAGATGATAAGAAATTCAGAAGGTTAGAATTAGGGAGAACACAAAGAATAAATGCACCGGCGCCATTGCGAAACGATTCTGAGCCATGTCGTCTAAGGTCTCTAACCATCGGTGACTTTCGTCTCGCGCACCCCAACCACGTACCCTACATCTACCAACATGACTGAGTCCACTTGTCCAGTGAATTAATGGATTTCTGACATGCTTTGGTTTGGCCGCCCATAGCTTCGTTCCAAACCTTCTCCTACACTACAAAACATACCTCTTCGAGGCAGTCGGTGGTTGGGCATACGTAACACATGTCCCCCAACCACCTCAACTGATGAAGTTTCATCACTTCATCTACTGATCTGCCATTCTTACCTAGAACTCGTTTCCTAACGACATCATTGCTTACTCGTTCGTCCCAACATACACGAGCAATGCTTCTAAGACACCTATGATCGAAGACTAGTAACCTACGAACATCTTCTACTCTTAACGGCCATCTTTCGCATCCATATAGTAGAACAGAGCGAACTGCTGCACAGTACACCCGTCCTTTGGTTAGCGAACGGATATCTCGCCGGCGCCATAGTTGACGCAAGTTGGCAAAAGCCAATCGAGCCTTCCGTATCCGTACCGACATTTCATCAGACACCTATTCATCAGCACTGATGAGACTCTCCAAATACTGAAGCAGTCTACACATTCAACTACTCCACTCCTTATCACTAGTTCAGGTGCCAATGCAACCCAGTCTTGAAGCAATATTTTGTATTTCGAGGGGGAGAACCGCATCCCGAACATGCTTGCGTTGCTTCTCATGGTGGTCAGAAGACTGTGCACCTTTCAATGACAGACACTGCCACAGAACATCATGATCCACAGAGTCGGATGCCGCCTTTAGGTTTAGGAAGACAACTATTGTAGGACGCCTAAATGAGTGTCTGTGTTACTTGATTTGGTGTACGTACGTACGAAGCTCTATGTTGTTGTTGACTGACTGACTGAGCTTCAACCGATCAAGTAGGACGTTTCTACTCAATGCTGATTGTATAAATATTTCCTTACGTTTTCTGAGCTTCTATTAGGGCTTCACAAGGACTAATTTCAGATTCCTCAACACTTCTATCAAAGTCGCTAGCTCCATTTTCATCAGTTAGAAACTATTGTATACATTAGTCGCTTGTTCTTGTAAAGTAGTTCACAGTCATTATACTCTTTATACTTTCCTTGATTTTTTCCCAGCACATATAAAAATGTACCCTATTTTATTTTTATCTCATGAACTGGTGTTCCTTTAGACATTAATATCACTAAGTATAGTGTGGTGATGCATACTGGTATGAATTTATGTAAAATAGTAGAATGATGAATTGAAGAAGAAATCGCTTTAAAAAAGTACACAGTGTTTTTTTTTAACATTTTGTGCCAATTTTAAAACGTGAATACATCGATAAGGCTACTATTTACTCAGAGCTACATAACTACTTACTTTCCACACCTTGTCAAATATTTAACTTCATGATATCATCTCTCCTAACGTATGGGTGACATGAAATTGCAATTCCTCATGTATACGTTCAAAACAATTGTACAGTGACTCATTAAAAAATTTATCAAAAGGGATGTCATATGTTTATTCATTTAGTCTAAAAAGACAAAATCATGAAAGCTCCTATTCTCATTCATCAGTAGTAGTTATACAATAAGTAGACTAGTAGTAGGAATTATTGTATTCTACAGTAATGATTTGATTCTGTTCTGAGTTTACTGTGAATAAATTTCAATCAAATGGAAAAAATTTCTTCACTAGAAATTATATCTGAAAAAAAGAATACAATTCTTGTGTAATTTCCACATCAATATCACTGTATAATGATAGGTTGAATATTTTTCCGCATTACGGGGTTGTGAAGATTGTTAAGTTACACATTTTTTTGAAAGCATGAATCGATCAATGTTAGATCACCATTAGAAACCTGGAGGCAGTGGACGGTCGTTTCGTCCTGGTATGGGACTCCTGCACCCCGTAGGATTAGAACCCAGGACCTTCGGCTGTTTGCGCGAACGCCTAACCATCGGACCACTGAGCCGGTATCTCACGGTGTTAATGTCTAACTTCATCAATATTTTTTTACTGACCTTAAACAATACATTCGACAAGGTTCTTCATAAGATAAAGACTAGTTAGTAAAAAATATCTTCGGATTTCGTTTTTGAAATAAGCTAAGTTTAATTTGTCACCGTAATCAACGTTGTCAAGGTAGGATGACATAATCGAGTATCGTTCTCACTGACACAGACGCATTTCATCTCCCCTTAAATCTTCATGTTTAGAATGAGTGTATACTTTCCTATTCTGCCAGTTAATTCCTACCTTTTGAAATCATATTGACTATGGTTTAATTCTTGGTACTGTCATTTTTAGCGTGACTACATTACTAAATCATGAGTCGATCGATTAGAAACGTGGAAGCACTAGACGGTCATTTCATTCGGGTATGGCAATCATCAGCAATGCTCATCCACAACTCCTGCTACTTGCAGGATTCAAGCGCAGATCCTTCGGTCTTACGCTTGAACGCTTAAGCTCTGGACCACTGAGCCGGCAACCAACGGTATTAATATCTAACTTCGATCAATCCACTGTGCACTGCTGATAAGTCCCATACCAGGATGAAACGGTCGTTCAGTGCTTCTAGGTTTCTAATAGTATGGTCTAACCTTGATCAATTCATAATTTCAAACGTGTAACTTAACAATCTCCACAGTCCTTTAAAGACAAAAATCTGATATTTTTCTCAATAATTTCTTTTAACTATGCTTATTTGATATGACATATGTCCGATGTTATTTTACTGTTGATGTTTATGTGATTAATGACAAAGGTTAATTATAGATGTTTCTATATATATATATATATATATAATATCATACAACATATGATTTCATTATAGTTGGTACTAAAAATTCTTTTATAGTAGAGAGTATACTATTATTGATTATTATTATTATTATTGTTAAAGCACCCAATGCTTAGCATATAATTAATATGATTAAGTTTTAAAAAATGGAACTTTTCAAGGTTAAAAGTTATTTGATTTCTTTTTTTTTGTACTTTTAGTTTTCTTATTTAGTTTCATGTAAGACTAATGGTAATACTGTAGTGAACGAGAACACAGGTGAGGACAACCGGATTGTATTTAACGAAAATTACAGGGTTATTCAGTAAAATCGGAAAACCATATCGTAAATCGTTCATTTGCAAATCTTCATCATCATCATCAATCCATTGTCTGACATTTCACTCACTATTCATGTGTTTCATACAAATTCCATTGTGTTCCCACTCTTCTTCCTTTCTCTTGATGTTCCCCCATCTTCTGCTGCCAGACATTACGTTGACACTCACGTCATATACTACTTATAAGTAGCTCACACCATAATACCATTAACTTTCGCAATATTCATTACTTACTTAATAGAGAACAAGTAATTCTTGTTATGTCAGAAGCATGATATCATTAGATTAAAGAAAAAATAGTCAGTCATTTTGTTCTAATATGGGTTTTTTTTAAACAAAAAATTCTCGTGAATTAGAAATTGTAACAAGCTGATAGGTGTTGTGTTTTTTGTGGTGGTGTGTCGTTCTCTGAGCTGGTTGTTTTAGTTGTGGGGCTTTCATTGTCCTTCTGAACAACATCATCAGCTGATAAGTATTTGCAAAGTTTTTTGTGTATATTATGCGTTTTTCGTATACTGAGTCAAATTGACTTGTAAATTTGGTCAATAATTAAAAACCAATTGTCGTAGCAATGGAAAAACTATCTCATATTATTTTGACATTGATCCGACTTACTGACTGATCTATCTATTTTGTACGTTAGTAAACTGTTGATCTTGAATGGACTGTCGCGGGTGACAGGGTATCGATCACAAGATCAAATATAATGACTGAGTGTTTAGTGCTGGTGATTTGTGCGACTCCTTTTTTTTACCGCTGTTATTAGTGTTGCTTTGGTATGAAAATGTGTGCTTGAGCATCGGTTAATGCCTACGTGTATAGTCACTCTACTAGTGTGGTGCGAGCTACTTATAAGTAGTATATGACCTGAGTGCCAACGTAATGTCTGGCAGCAGAAGATGGAGGAAGATCAAGCAAGAAAGGAAGAGATAGAACACAATGGAATTTGTATGAAACGCATGAATAGTGACAATGGATTGATGTTGTTTGCAACAGGAACAGTCCAGTTAGATAGGATGAACTGATATTTTGCAAATGAACCATTTACGATATGGTTTTGCAATTTTACTGAGTAACTCTGTAATTTTCGTTAAATACAATCCCGTTGCCCCACCTGTGGTCTTCTCGTTCACTACACTAGTTTTAATGTTAGTGGCTGAAATATTTTAATGACTCATTCATTCTTCCTATACCTACATGTACACTGTAATCCTACTCGTCCGCATTCGCTTGCCATTTCACATCGTATGCTTGTGGCTTTGTGATCGGTGTGGTACGATAACAAACATTATCGACTGTTCGTATTCTTCTTATGAATTGTATACACCATTGGTTATCAGGATGATCAGTATACGAAATTTAGGAATTATATTGAATATCCACCGTCACAGGTTACTTAGTTCATAAATTCACTTTATCACCACAATTCCATATGCCTGATTGCTCTGACTCTTTCAAATACGACTCGCTATTACAAGATTGATGATCACTGTTATAGGTTGACGAGAGATAAGAAACTAATTCAAACTGAAACATAGACACAGGTAAATTTTCTAGTTTTCAATGTCCATGTTTTTCATCGAAAAAGATCGTACTAAATAAGTATGCATCAGTTCATTGCACGCTTCGTAATATTGAACTATACTATCAGTCGAGATCAAAAGCTTATAATAAATGGTCATCTGGTTTGGCGAGAAACATACACTTCTAGCATTGGACTGATAACTCCACTACAGCATAAACCATTAAGGCAACATCAAGTAACTTGATAGTTGCTTGATGTGTGGCAGTGAAAGAAAAATGTGTTTGATCATCCAGCATGGACAAACAGGCATAGCCTATTGACTATTAAATATGCGATTACATTTCTTCTTATTGATCTCTACTCTGAACTCAATGAATGTGACTGTGTCTATCGCTAACTGTGGTCCTTTATTTTGGTTGGGAATTCTGTATCTGGTTGGACATGATGTAGTGTGGTGTACCATTGAACTATCGGTTTCAGTGGTCACATTATACAATACAGAGAATAAAGAATATATCAAAACACTCCGTTATATCATTACTGAATTTTTATACTCTAGTCACTCTATAAAGCTAATAATAACAGACTAAACTGTTTTGTTTCACAATTCACAGTATTTTTTTCATACAATCATCTCATCTACAATGGGGATTGTAGTATTTTTCAACAGACTTTCATCATCGCTTTAACTATTACTTTACTTTTATTACTAGAACTAGTTAAATTTTTAAGTACAATAGTAAATTTTACTGTTTTTTTTTAATATTGACGTTGATCACTCACTGACTGTTGTATCATACCACAACAACGCATAACAAACTTTTAAAGGAATCAAATTAGTTTTCACGTTAGTTTCATTGAAGTGATACATACATGAATTAGATTGAACGAATTTTATTATTAACATTAAGTAATTATCTAGTTCAACTGTATATGATGGAGTGGAAACTTGGACAACTCCGAAAGTCATCATCCAGAAGATATAAGTGTTTATTAACAGTTATCTATGCTAAATACTTCGGATCTGGTTTGGCCACACATTGTTAGTAACAACCTACTGTTGGAGAGAATAAATCAGATACTAGCGGAGAAAGAAATCAGGAAAAATCGCTGGAGGTGGACTGGACACACATTGAGGAAAGCACCCGCAACTGCGTCACAAAACAAACCCTCACTTGGAACCCTCAAAGGAAGACCGAAAGACAAATTACGCCAAGAAATAAATGTAGACATGAGAAGAATGAACAGCAATTGGTTGGGACTGAAAAAGAAGGCCTATGACAGTAGGTTGGAGAATGCTGGTCTTTGGCCTATGCTCCATTGGGGGGGAGTAACAAGCGTAAGTAATAAGTAATTATCTACTTCTCAATGAGAAAAAAATATTCATACCTTTTTTGAATTCACTACACTATTGAATTTTAATAATTCGTAATAAATTTTTTTTTTTTTTTTAGGTGCATACTACTTCTCAATCTCGAAATATTCGTCTAGTAAGATTACGTAATCCATGGGGTAATGATCGTGAATGGTCAGGTCCATGGAGTGATCAATCTAAAGAATGGAGAAATATACCACCGGATGAACGTAAACGAATTGGTCTCACTTTTGATGAAGATGGTGAATTTTGGTAAATATTCTTCTTCTTCTTCTTCTTACAAATGTTTTGTTTTGACTAACAACGTAATGTCTCAATCACTTCTTTATTTCAGTCAGTCAGATGCAACGTAGAACTTCGTAAGTAAGTACATCAGTTCATGTCGCCATAACACATCAGTACAGAGGTGTAATAGTTGATTCAAATCCAATAGTAGAAGAGTTAGTAAAGGTATTAGAAGTAATCAGAGAGGTTAGGATGAGAAGATATTATTCAAGAAGTATGTATGATTCAGTGAGAAAAGTTTAGAAAGTCAAAACTAGGGGGGGGTTGAAGAACCCAGAAGATTAGGATTTGAGAGAACACAAAGAATAAATGCACTGGCGCCATTGCAAACGATTTTGAGCCATGTCATTCAGGGTATCTAACCATCGATTATTATCATCTCGCGGACCCCAACCAGGTAGTCGACAATTACCGACATGGCTAAGTCCACTTGTCAATGACTTCATGGATTTCTGTCATGTTTTGGTTTGGCCGCCCCTAACTTTCTTCCAACCTATTCCTACACTACAAAAACAAAGCTCTTCGAGGCAGTCGGTAGTTAGGCATAAACAACACATGTCCCAACCGGCTCAACTGATGAAGTCTCACTACTGCGTCTATTGATCTGCCATTCTTATCTAGCACCCGATTCCTAATAACAGCGTTACTCACTCGGGTGTCCCACGATATACAAGCAATGCTTCGAAGACCCCTATGATCGAAAACAAGAAACCTACGAATATCTTCTACTCTCACTGGCCATGTTTCACAGCCATTAAGTAAGACGGAGCGAACCACTGCACAGTACACTCGTCCTTTAGTCAGCAAACGGATATCTCGCCTTCGCCATAAATGATGCAGGTTGGCGAAAGCCAATCAAGCCTTCTGTATCCGAGCTGAGATTTCGTCAGTCACCAGGCCATCGGCACTTATGAGACTCCCAAGATAAGTAAAGCGGTCTACACGTTCGACTACTTCACTCCCTATCACTAGTTCAGGTGCCGATGAAACCCAATCTTGAAGCAACATTTTGCATTTGGAGGGTGAGAACCGCATCCCGAACATGCTTGCATTGTTGCTTAGGGTGATCAGAAGACTCTGCATTTTGTCAGCGTCTTCACCAAGTAGGACAATGTCATCGGCATATTCTAAGTCAATAAGCGAGCCACCTGGTAAAAGGTCTACTCCAGAAAATTCAGACGAGGATAAGGTTATTTCTAAGAGCATGTCTATGATAAAATTAAACAAGAATGGAGAAAGTGGACATCTCTGACGGACACCACTTGAAGTAAAGAATTCCGTTGACAGTTCGCCATAAGCTCTCACTCGACCAGTAATGTTCGAGTAGAGAGCTTGTATGAGGTTAATGTACTTCACTGGTACACCTTTATTTATTTATTTATTGGAAGAAGATTCACTGTTGATGTTGACAGAATTTATTTATGACACATCTGATCCACAATCTTCAATGCGTATTTAAGATCTGTCATTTTCTTGTGCTTCTAATGAGTAAATATTGCAGTTTTCAGTGAAAAATATATTCTTTCTTATATACAATAGCATTAACACTGTCTATGGATAAAGAATTGCTAAATGTCATAGTTTTATTGAACATTGAAAGAAAGGATTATTTTGCGTTACTCTTATCTGAAAGCTAAATGTGTTACGCCTGCACGTAAGCACATGATTTTGATATGCTTGAACTATTACGAGTTTACCAAGTCGGAAAACGAGAGCGAAGATCCGGTGACACGACATGCTACTCAAATCCGATTTTCCCAACCCCCATATTGAGTGAAAATGAGAAGACTTGATATGAAGTAGAACCTGTATTCTACAAGCATCCAGAAAGTACGAGGTCCGGATTCAGAAGAGAATCAGGATTCCGAACTCGGAATCCGGGACCGGGTCCTGGTCCTGGTCGTGGTCATAAAATGTTACAGATAATGCGTATTTATACATTTTGGTCGATTAGGAAACAGCATCGAAGTCTGTGAAATCGACTGTTAAGACGACCAATAGGAAGCAACATTTGAAGTAACATTGATAGTCAGGATAACCAATAAGCAATCACATTGGAGCACGTGACATTGATATCTAGGACGACCATAAAATTGACCAGTAGGAATTAACCAATAGTAATTGACCAATAATTCTCTTAGAATATTGGATGAATATCCTAACCTCACCCTCTGAAGAAATTGAAGCGACACACGACGGTTTATTTGGATCTGGACTGTTGTTTGCTGCTGTTGGGGAGGATATTTCTGGAACGGAGATGAGGACCAGTCTTGGGTACTTCTGAGGGGGTTGGCTTCTTCTTATATGCTTGATGGGACATCTGCTAATGTTAGCTGTTTGAACCAATCTAACAGATTGATTTTAGATCGGCTATCGGATTGAGATGAAGTGAGGTGGGCTGGATGTTGCAGGGTGCACAGCTACTCTGGTTAGTTGACAGATACAATACACAACGTCAGATTGACTTGATCCACCATAGTCGTGTCACGATGCAGCTTGGTATCCATCAACATCTTCATTAATTCAGCTGCTGCTCGGGTAATAATTCAAGTCTCAAAGGATCAATGTGATCCCATCCCCGTCGCCAAATTTGTTACGCCTGCACGTAAACACGTGATTTTGATATGCTTGAACTATTACAGGTTTACCTAGTCGGAAAACGCGAACGAGACAATTACCAGCGTCCAGATAGGCTACCTTAAATCCCAAGCTGAATACAGAAGGTTTTGTAAGCGTAGAAAGTATATTCTACAAACACCCAGCAATCACAAGGTTCTTCCTTAACCGAAATCGTATAGCACTGAAAAAATTCATCATTTTTTTTAAAAATTTTTATTCATTCTTCTTCATAACAAAATATAATTCGACCAATATGTTATTTATGTACATTAAATGATCACTTTTTTTCAGTATTTGCATACAAACAGTGTTCCACATATCATTTAAGAGCTAACATCAAATAAAAATACAAGTGATTCTTAAAACCAAAAGAAATCAAGGCTGTTGGTAAAGTATCTTTTTTTTTGACAACCTTCAACGATCTTGTTTGTGACTAATTTGGTGTCACATGTTGTTACGAATATAAGGACGGCCAAATCAAAACATGGCACAAATCCAAGAAATCACTGGCAAATGGACTGAGCCATGTTGGTAGTTGTAGACTCCCTGGTTGGTGTCCGCAAGGTAATAGTAACCGATGGTTAGGAACCTTGAACGACATGGTTCAAAAACGTTTGCAATGATGGAGGTACATCCATTCTTTGTCTCCTCTCAAATTCGTAATCTTCAAAATTCCTCATCATCTCTATCTTTCTCTTTCTAAAGTTATCTCACGGAATTATACTTCTTGAATCATATCTTCGAACCCTAATCTTCTCCATTACTGCTAATACTTCTACTATCTCTACCACTATGGGATTTGAACTGACAGTTACGTCTCTGTGTTGACGGGGTATGGCAACCTGAACTTATGTACTCATGTACGAAGTTCTACGTTGTAACTGACTGACTGACTGACTCAAGATCTTGTTCTGGCAAAACATTCTCCTATCTTATAATTTAATCAACATACTTTTATACAAAGTTAAAGTAATCATCCTATTTCTCCTCTTCAAGGATGTCTTTCGATGATTTTGTACGTTATTTTTCACGTCTGGAATTATGTCATCTTGGACCAGAATCGGTAGCTTATAGTCCAGGACCAAATAATCGTCGATGTGAAAACCGTCGATGGCAAATGATATGTGAAGAAGGTGAATGGTTACGCAATTCCACTGCTGGTGGTTGTTCTAATTTCCCCGATAAGTATATAGATGTTTTTTTAAGAATATTAAAGATTCCTATTTGTGAAAATTATAACAACACAGATAAGCGAAAGCGAACAATATTACTGGTTTTCGATCATAGGTGTCTTCGATGCATTGCTCGTTTATCCTGGGACACTCGATTGAGCAACGCTGTTATTAGGAATTGGGTGCTAGGTAAGAATGGCAGATCAATAGATGAAGTAATGAAACTTCATCAGTTGAGGCGGTTGGGACATGTGCTGCGTATGGCTAACCATCGACTGCCTAGTCGAGCTATGTTTTGCAGTGTAGGTGTAGATTGGACGAAAGCTAGGGGTGGCCAAACTAAAACATGGCAGAAATCCATGAAGTCACTGACAAGTGGACTGAGTCATGTCGGTAACTGTCGACTACCTGGTTGGGGCCTGCGAGATGATAATAATCGATGGTTAGAGACCTTGAATGACATGGCTCAAAACCGTTTACAATGGCGCCGGTGCATTTATTCTATGTGTTCTCTCAAATCCTAATCTTCTGGATTCTTCAACACCTCTAGTTTTGACTTTCTAAACTTATCTCATTGAATCATACTTCTTGAATAATATCTTCTCATCCTAACCTCTCCGATTACTTCTAATACCTTTACTACCTCTTCTACTATTGGATTTGAATTGACAATTACATCTCTGTGCTGATGTGGTATGGCAACATGAACTGATGTACTTACGTACGAAGTTCTACGTTGCATCTGATTGACTGACTGACTGACTGATACTCTAATATATACATGAATATTTTCATGTGAAAATGTTAAACCAATCAAGGCAATTTATCATGATTGAATAATCACAATGAAATGAAATAGATTACGTTACTACATATAATAGGCAAAATTACAAGTTGATAATATAGGAAGACAGGTGAGTAATGATAGAGTAGTAAGAAAATTATAAAATACAGTAACAAAAGTTTTATCAATAGTAGGTCGAATATGGATAAAGAGACTTAGAATAATCAATACAAAACATTAAAACCATTACGTAATAAGAAGTGTTTAAATTATAATTATATAGTGAAGAATATATGGTTTCAAAAATGTGTAACTTAACAATCTTCACAACAACCCCGTAATGCAAATTACCTGTGCTCACTAGTGACGACTAGCTTGATGAGGAATCCTCTCCGAGTTCTAGTGAGAAGACGTGACCAGTGAAGTTCAACTTGTTCGGGTGTAGACAGTAACTATTACCGAAGACTGTGTATGAGGTTCCGCAACTCCGTGAATTTGATCAAGTTAGACATTAACACCGTTAGATACCGGCTCAGTGGTCCGATGGTTAGGCATTCGCGCACAATACCGAAGGTCCTGGGTTCGAATCCTGTGGGGTGCAGGAGTCGTGGATGCACACTGCCACTGAGGAGTCCCATACCAGGACGAAACGGCCGTCCAGTGCTTCCAGGTTTCTTCTAATGGTGGTCTAACATTGATCTCGATTCATTGTTTCAACAATGTGTAACTTAACAATCTTCACAATCCCGTAATGCGAGTAAAGCCTGATGACGATCTAATCGAAAAACAATATTGTTCGCTTATATATATGTTTTATCAGTATTATATTTCGATCCATGAAAAAATTTCTATCATATTTAGGAGCGCAGATTAAAAAAGAAACAATAAATGCTTATTTTCGATAAATTCTCTTCTCTTCAATGTCTATTATTAATAATCCCAAAAAGTAACCGCCAAGTATAAGGTAAATTAATTCGTTTCAAACTATATAGCACATATGAAATTAGGATTGTTTGTGAAATAAAATATAATTGTTAATGTTGAAATGACTAGTATCTAGTGTCAAGTTAAATAAGTTTATATGTTTGCTAACCATGTTAAATCTACATGCTAAAATCTTAAACGATGTATGTATATAGCTTAAACCTTGTCAGGTTTTTGATTATGAATTTGAAGAGAATTTATTGGAAAGAATATTCTAAGTTCTTATATCTATGTTTTTAAATATGTTATACCTTATTGTACAACCAAGGAGTAAATATGATTTGAAAATATGTTTTTAAATAGCTTCTTTCAGCAATTATAATCAATCAATCATAGTTAGACCACCATTAGAAACTTGGAAACACTGTACGGCTATTTCTTTCAGGTAGGGGACTCATCAGCAGTGTACACTCACGACTCCCACTAATCGCAGGACCTCCGGTCTTGATCAATCTAGAAATTTTGCGATACTTCACCCATTTGTCTTCGGTAGTTACTGCCTACAACTGACAGGGTGGTCTAACAATTGTTGACTGATGATTTTAATGTGTAGAAATATTGATCTCCATAACCCTAGTCTAAGAAAAATTGATGATCAAATTATATACTTTAATAAAACCATACATTGATTTCATTTAGACCATCCTTTAAAAGCTGGATGCACTGCATAGCTGTTTTGTTCTAATATAGGACTCTTCAGCGGTGCTCGTCCACGAACCTGCATACGCGAATCGAACGCAGAACTTTTAGTTTCACATGTGAATGTGATGTTTTTAATGATGGTTTAAGTGAAATCGTTTCATTTTTTTGTCAATCAATATCAACAATCTCCACATCTCCTTACAACAGTACTGTGTACTGTTAAATGCTAACGAATATTTACCATTATTTGAACAATTTATAGCGTCTAGTTATTATTACGATCATATTGAATAAAGTTGTTTATTTCCGAGTGAATTTTTAGCTAGGGGCAGCCAAACTAACACAAGGAAGAAATCCATGAAGTCACTGACAAGTGGACTGAGTCATGTCGGTAGATGTAGGCTATCTGGTTGGGGTCCGCGAGATGATAGTCACCGATGGTTAGAGACCTTGAACGACATGGCTCAGAATCGTTTGCAATGGCGCAGGTGCATCCACTCTTTGTGTTCTATGAAATTCTAAGCTTCTGCATTCCTCATAATCTCTACCTTTCTCCTTCTAAATTTATCTTACTGAATTATACTTTTCGAATCATATCTTCGCTACCTGATCTTCTTCATTACTGCTAATAATTCTACTATCGCTAATCACTCTTGGATTTGAACTAACATTTGCGTCTCTGTGCTGAAATGGTATGACAACCTGAACTGATGTTCTTATGTACGAAGTTCTGCGTTGTATCTGTCTGTCTGTCTGGGTGAATTTCTAGAGCTTTTGATTTCCAAATATCAAGTTACATATAGTAACCACTAAAACCATCCGCTTTGGTTTGTGTAAACCGAGTTATATTTTTCTAATAAGACTTCTAACTTTATTCTACGTATATATATTTAATTTTAACTGTTGATCCATTAGTAAACATTTTAGGTTCTCTATCTGGCGTACTTACCAGCTAGAAATTTTAGTGAAATATATCAATATAAGAATCATTTTAGGATAAAATAGATTTCCTCAATGTTGTATGAGTAAGCGATGCTTTTATTAGGAAACGGGTGCTACGTATGGATGGCAGATCAATAAATGAAGTAGTGAAATTCCATCAGTTGGGATATGTGTTGCGTATGCCCAACTACCGACTGCCTCGTTGAGCTATATTTTGCGATGTACGAGTAGGTTGGGAGAAAGTTATGGGCGGCCAAGCCGAAACATGGCAGAAATCCATGAAGTCAGTGACAAGTGGACTGAGTCATGTCGGTAGGTGTCGACTACCTAGTTGGGGTCCGCAAGAAGAAACTAACCGATGGTTAGAGACCCTGAATGACATGGTTCAAAAGCGTTTGCAATGCAAATCCTAAACTTTTTAATTCTTCATCACTTTATCTTTATCTTTTCAAGTTTATTTCACTAGATTCTACTTCATGAATAATATCTAATCCTAATCTCTCCGATTAATGCTCATGCTTTTTTACTACCTCTTCTACTATTGGATTTGAATTGACAATTACATCTCTGTGTGCTAATCTGGTATGACAACATGAACAATGTTGTATACTGTCCATGTTATTATTAGAAAACATAATTATACCGTATGTTTTTTATTCTAAAACAATTTATTTTCATAAAAACGTTCTTTCCTATGTATCAAATCATTTACTGGGATCTACTAAACGCTAGTAAGAAGGTGAATCTTTAGTTGTACTGTGTTCGTATGTAGAAATTTGGTATCTGAAGATACTTTTTACCATGAAGGACGTCGATATAAGCATAACTGTTATCCAAAAAATTTGCTGATCATATTTCTTTTGCAGATACATTTTATATGAATCCACAATTTCATGTTCAAGTTGTGGATCCAGATGAATCCGACGATGATGGTTATGGAACTCTTGTTGTTGGTTTAATGCAAAAAGGTTTGCGAGAAAAACACATTGAACCTCATGTGATTGGTTATTCGGTATTTCGGGTAAGAATTTATTCGATCATGCAATATAAGAATGAAATGATTAACAGCTTCGTAATTGTTCAACAAGTATTTTTTTGTCTAGCACTACCATCCATTTTTTAGAATCACTTATTTAATGAATATTTCATACCACTGTGTAATTTTCAGTAGATGCAACGTAGAACTTCGTACGTAACTACATAAGTTCATGTTGCCATACCACATCAGCACAGAGATATAATTGTCAATTCAAATCCAATAGTAGTAGAGGTAGTAAGGGTATTAGAAGTAATCGGAGAGGTTAGGATTAGAAAAGAAGTATGATTCAGTGAGAAAAGTTTAGAAAGGCGAAACTAGAGGGGTTGAAGAATCCAGAAGATTAGGATTTGAGAGAACACAAAGAATAAATGCACCTGCGCCATTGCGAACGGTTTTGAGCCATGTCATTCAGGGTATCTAACCATCGATTATTATCATCTCGTGGAGTCCACTCGTCAATGACTTCATGGATTTGTGCCATGTTTTTGCTTGGCCGCCCCTAACTTTCTTCCAACCTATTCCTACACTACAAAACAAAGCTCGACGAAGCAGTCGATGGTTGGGCATACGCAACAAATGTCCCAACCACCTCAACTGATGAAGTGTCACTACTGCTTCTATTGATCTGCCATTCTTACCTAGCACCCGATTCCTAATAACAGCTTTGCTCACTCGTGTGTCCCATGATATACGAGCAATGTTTCGAAGACACCTATGATCGAAAACCAAAAACTGACGAATATCTTCTACTCTCACTGGTCATGTTTCACAGCCATTAAGTAAGACCGAGCGAACTGCTGCACAGTACACTCGTCCTTTGGTCAACAAACGGATATCTCGCCTACGCCATAGATGACGCAGGTTGACAAAAGCCAATCGAGCCTTCTGTATCCGAACTGAGATTTCGTCAGTCACCAGGCTATCAGCACTGATGAGACTCCCAACATAAGTGAAGCGGTCTACACTGGATGTTGAAAATAATTACGGATAATTTCATTCCACATATATTTTCTTCAAAAATATCATTTGTTTTTGTGATCATAATTTTGATTATTTCTGTGCAAAAGTTAAAGTCAACCCGATAGTCAGGTCATTAGAAAAATATTTTATTCCTAATCATTGAGAGATTTTACAAAGACTGTTTTATTTTCAGTGTCACACATTCGTTAGTTTATTAGAGCACCATATGTTTATTTAATTATGGTTATATATATTCTAATACCCCCACAATCCAAATGGAAGATATTCATATATTAAACGACAGTATTATTAGTTTGAACTGAGAAATGAGAAGACATATTTTGTGAGATATCCCACTGTATTTACAGATTCACATGTAACTGCGGAGAAAGTTACTTAGGTAGGACAGATCACCGATTGAAGGACAGGATAGTAGAACATATTCCAAAATAGTTGATCAAATACATGATTCATCAACTTAACCCGTCATCTCAAAATCGATCAAGAAACCCAGCCTCGTCCATTGCAAAACATCTAATGATGAGTGGTCATCAAATTGACCCGAAATCAGCATTTAGAGTTGTCATCAAAACCCACACACACACACTCAAACTACTCGAAGCTATCTTGATTGGTCGGAAAAGTCCAACTTTATGTGTTCAAAAACAATTGTATGTTGAGTGAATGTCATGCTAAATAAGAAATTTTGATCTTATCTTCAAAACTCTATTTACATGGTGCTTGTATGTGACTGACGAGAAAGCACGAAATGGTACTATCTCACAAAACATGTCTTCTCATTTCACTGTTCAAATTTATCAAAGGGAACCACTGCTTTGAATTATTAGTGACAATAAAATATGCATTTTGCAAAATAAAATTCATAATTTTATCGTAGGCATTTGCACACAGTAATGTAAGGTTGTTGAGTTAGTGCTTTTACGAGCAATTACATAGGGATTATGGACAAAAATATGCGATAAGCTGAGCAACCGATCGTCTGTGTCAATTAACAAGTATCAGCAAACAAATCGTAACAAGTATGAAAAATTAAAACCGATAAACAAACGTTTCATTAGCAACAATAAACAAAAATAAACTATGCAGATTATGAAAAGAATAAAATTACAACTACAAATGAATTGACTGTCACTTGAAGTTATTTAGTAAAATAGTGCACTCAACCACAAGTAGACGTGCTAAAAATGATCACAAATGAAGTAAGTTACTGAATATTAGTAAGGAGTAGAAATAGTGCACGAAAATAACTAGCTAAGCAGGAAATGTTAATAATCACTGACAGAATTAACACCTGTATTTTCCCATCATACATCTTTAACACCAGGTAGGTTACCTTATATTAAGTGCTCACATATTATTTTTCAAGGGCACCAGTCAAGTTAATGAATAGTTCATCTGTATTTGAGTATCCTCGATTAAATGCACTGTAAAAAATATCTTTGGCTTCAAACTGAACATAATTGACTTCGAAACTATACATTGGGAGATTAAATACAGTGGATGTAAATTCGTGACACAACTGATTCGTCAGCTACACCTTTATGTACATAACCTCGAGTAAAAATGCATGTGTTAAGGGTTAATGTTACTGTCTCGCTTTCTAAACAATGGCGGATATTTGGGGAATGCTGTAGCCTCTAATTTGAATTTTTGTAAAATAACTGCCTACTTGATTGTTGTGTATAAGTTAAATCGTTTCTCTCCATTTATCAATTCCTTCTTATAGATGAATCCATCATCTCCATACAATCGACTATTAGATCGTAGATTTTTTATGGTTAATACATCGGTAGCTCGTTCACCGGTATTTATAAATATGCGTGAAGTATGTGGTAGGCATAAATTAACACCAGGTCATTATGTAATTATCCCGTGTACATTTAATCCAAATGAAGAAGCTAAATTTATGCTACGTATATTCTCTGAACGACCATGTGATTCAAAGTAAGTAATTATTTGTTCTTATATTATTGTTCTATAAGTGATCATGCTAGATAATAGACTAGCCAGTAGCAAGATGGATAATATGTTTTGTTAGACTCTGTACAAAGAGAGGCAGTGCTATAAGACACTTCGTTAATGATATAACGGGTGTTTTGGTTTTTTCGGGTGATCCATGTTTATAGGCTAATACTGAAATAGATACTCAAACGGCAACCTCACACTGGAAGACTATATCACGTCAAACGAGATACAGGAAATCAATCAACTAAAATAGGGGGACCAGACTCAAGGAAAGAAATACACGATGTTTTATTCCACAACACAATTAAAAACAGTCATACTCAGTGATTCCCGATTAGAAATCATTAAAGAGGAAATGAAATCGAACATATTTATTAGTCCAGGATACCCAGAGGAATCCTTCCAAGGCACCTACAATCGAATACCAGTAACTTACGATTATCCTCTATTCTTATTGGCCATGTTTCACAGCCATAAAGTAAGATAGAAGGAACTGCTTCATAGTAGACTCGTCCTTTGGTTAGCAGACGGGTATCTTACCTTCTCCATAAGTGACACAAGTTGACAAAAGCTAATCGAGCCTTCTGTATCTGAGCTGAGATTTCGTCAATCACCAGGCCATCAACACTGATGAGACTCCCAAGATAGGTGAAGCGGTCGATACGCTCAACTTCTTCATTTTCTATCGCTAGTCCGGGTGCCAACAAAAACCAATCTTGAAGCAACATTTTGCATTTCGACAGGGAGAATCGCATTCCGAACATGCTTGCATTGTTGCTAAGTGCAGTCAGATGATTGCATTTTGTCAGCGTTTTCACCAAATAGAACTATGTGATCAATATATTCTAAATCAACAAGGGAATCTCCTGGTAAAAGTTCAACTCTTGAAAAGTTAGATGATGAAAATGTCGTATCTAAAAGCACGTCAATGACAAAATTAAATAAGAATGGAGAACTCCATATCAAGCAACTATCAACATATATATATATTTCCAGATGTTTTGCTCTTGTTATCTGTTATGCGAACTCCTCAAGTGTACGCACATACGCATACGATTTTGTAAAAAAGCTTATTAATAAACCGAAATTCTCAAAAATTTTTACTGGAATTCACTTAAAGCTCTTGTCATGGAATCATATACACTACGAAAGGCTTAAAATCGTGATGTACTACTATCTTTGCATTCACTTAGAAGTCACCACCATCCATCATTCTAGTCTTCTTTTCTTATTGTATGATATAGATTTTACTGCATTAAACTTCTGGATTCACTTTTAGAATTGATTTATTCCTAAACTTTAATCATGACAAAACTGTATCTTTCGTAAATGTAGCAAACTATTGGTCAGTATCTATCTGATCCAACTTGTGTAAACCTTTACGTCATCATATAAAAATCCTTAGCTTATAAAGTCTTATTGTAGCATTTGAAATCTTGTTACGTCATGAGGTAACTTCATGTTAAACATAAATCAACAATAGAAATGCGAATATCATATCGCTTAACTGATTAGCTCTAGTAAGTGTCTTTCGTTTATGAAAGTATCCTTTGAAATTGTTTAGTATTTCAAGACTATATTTACTGCAACATTCGATAACTAATTGATATGTTCGGGCAGAGGGTTGGAGGTTTTGTGGTTGTACACAGTTGAAATCATCAATCAGTCATTTTTAGACCACCATTAGAAATCTGGAAGCATTGAAAGACGGCCATTTCGTCTTGGTATGGGACTCATCAGCAGTGCGCATCCACGACTCCTGCTCCTCGCAGGATTCCAACCCGGGACCTTCGGTATTGTGCGCGAACGCCTAACCATCGGACCACTGAGCCGGCATCCAACGGTGTTAATGTCTAACTCTGATTGATCTACGGATTTTTGCGCGACCTCACCCATTTGTCTTTGGTAGTTACTGCCTACACCCGACAGGGTTGAACTCCATTGGTCATGTCTTCTCAACTAGAACTCCGAGAATTTCCTTACGAAGGTAGTCACTAGTGAGCACTGTTACGATATTTTCGGGCAGGGCTTTGGAGGTTTTGTGTTTTTATACATTTGAAATCATCACCGTCCAGTGTTTCCAGGTTTCTAATGTTAGTCTAACAATGATTGTTTGATGATTTCAAATGTGTAATTGATATGTCATTTAGTAAGATCTCGTTTCCTAATGGTGAGTAATCAATATCTAAATGAAACATCAAACTATTTAATAACCAAATTAGTTAAACAATATTTAATTATAAAATAATCTGAAATATCAATGAATTAAATTAAAATGTCAGTCATCCAGTTACAACGTAGAACTTCGTACGTACGTACATCAGTTTAGGTTGCCTTACCGTATCATCACAAAGACGTCACTGTCAGTTCAAATCCCGTAGTGGTAGAGATAGTAGAAAAATTAGTGGTAATGGAGAATACTAAGGATGGAAGATATTATTCAAGTATAATTCGATGAGATAACTTTAAAAAGACAAAGATAGAGATGATGAAGAATTCAGAAGACTAGAATTTCAGAGAACACAAAGAACGGTTGCACCTGCACCATTGCAAACACTTTTGAGCCATGTCATT
Source organism: Schistosoma turkestanicum (assembly GCA_944470395.2). NCBI lineage: Eukaryota > Metazoa > Platyhelminthes > Trematoda > Strigeidida > Schistosomatidae > Schistosoma > Schistosoma turkestanicum. The sequence continues at coordinate 13,493,920 of OX103971.1, forward strand.
CAAGGTCTCTAACTATTGGTTACTTTCGTCTTACGGACACATTACAATAAATAAAGAGTTCTTAAAATTATTAATTTATAAAGTAGTACATAATGAATCACAGTTAGGATTTATTTTAGTTAATTACGTTTAGAACTCGGAGACAACATTTGAAAGTTAAGCTTCCAAGTTATGAATTGAGGTTAAAGTGAGGAGGTATAGTTCTCTCTGGTCATGTCAACATTCTTTTTATTTATAACGCTGAATCATATCTAGTACGTACAACAAGTTGTTATACTCGTTTCGAAGTATGCTTAAACTATTACGGATTCACCTTAGTCGAATAACGAGAACAAAACAATGAACCAGCATCCAGGTAGGCTACTGTGATCCGATTGTACCAGCAAGAAGTCTTGATATAGCGTAGAAAGTGTATTCTACAAACACCCAGCCAGCACACAATGAATCCAAGCACTCAAATTGCGTTTATTTATACTCTATAGAGACGTCCTTGAGACAGTCACAAAAATATCACACTAAAATGACACAGTAACCAATCACAGCAAAGGATTTTCCTGGTGGGGAAATGTGATCGCAAGGTCAACTGATTGGTCCTTGAAATAAATCCAAAATAAAGATATTTATCAAGCAAGTTCTGGGGATTTAACATCTCCAACACACGTAATCATAGTGTAGTGAAGGAGTGAGGGCAACCGAATTGTATTTAACGAAAATTACAGAGTTACTCAGTAAAATTGGAAAACCATATCGTAAATCGTTCATTTGCAAAATATCAGTTCATCATATCGAACTGGACTGTTCCTGTTGCGAACAACATCAATCCATTGTCACTACTGTTCATGCGTTTCACACAAATTCCATTGTGTTCCCACTCTTCCTTTCTTGATCTTCCCCCATATTGTGCTGCCAGACATTATTACGTTGACACTCACATCATATACTACTTATAAGTAGCTCACACCACAATAGTACGCATCAGGAGTGATTGTGTTGTTTTTTTGTGGATAAAATAAAACGGGAGAGTTACATTGATTTTAGAAAATTTACTCTGACCAAAACATATATCCAATTGATATGCGATAATAATAATAATACTGTATTGTTTTACTCTTTTAAATTTTAGTGAATTAGATGAAGACACTCAAATCAATCTTGTTGTACGAGTAAGTGTTGTTATTGTATATGAGATTTCAACGTAATTTCATTTACCACATATATATACCATATATATTTGTATATTAGTTATTTAGTGAACACTGTATCTATTTGTCGACATCTTATCACACTAGTTCTATACTCACTCATCATACTTAAACGTATTAAATTTGTTAGTTTCGTATTTATTGATTATAAATTAGACAAGATTCAATTTTCAATTAGTTCTAATAAAATACTTCTAACACCTGGTTGGTTGGTTGGCTGTTTTCGTAACATCATGAACACGTGATTTATGAGTCATTGTCATCATTCATAATCAGTAGCAGTAGTAGTAGCCTCTAGGTGTGTTTGTTAACTGTTGATTTGGATTTTCTAAAAAAATATTTTCCTTGTAGTTGTATTTTTAATTTATTCTTTTAAACGTAAATGGATGTATGTATGTATGTATGCGCGCATATACACTGTTTTTATAAATTGCATGATCTAATCAATATGAAAACAGTTAAATATCATCTTTATAATCTGCTGCACACTTATTTACACTACTTATCAATCAAATTAATTAAAACATGATAAAAATCAATTTTATCAGTCAGTCATTGTAGTATGCTATCAATTTTCAAATGACTGAACTAACTAATTAACTGTCAGTCAAACAGTTTAGTGAATTAATTTTAGAAAAAATTGATTAAAATAATGAATTGGTTTTTTAGCTTAAAACTGAATTTATTTAGATAGTTAACATTTGTGGCGATGGATATTTGATACCTTCTTCTTGTACTTTGTGTATCGGTCTTCTGACGATCGTTACCACAGAACGCGTGAGGTGCTACACATTGACTAGATAGTTTATGTTAGTCTGAAACTGTTTGGCATCAATGTCTATCCATGATTCTGTCAGGATTCGAACCTCACAATATTAATGGTGTATCAGTCAGTCAGTTACAACGTAGAACTTTGTACGTAAGTACATCAGTTCAGGTTACCATACCACATTAGCACAGAGACGCAGCTGTCAGTTCAAATCTCATGGTTGTAGAGATAGTAGAAGTATTAGCAGTGATGGAGAAGATTAGGTTTCTAAGAACTTATTCAAGAGGTATAATTCAGTGAGATAAATTTAGAAAGACAAAGGTAGAGGTGCTGACGAATCTAGAAGATTCGGATTTGGGAGAACACAAAGAATAGGTGCACGTGCATTATTGCAAACGATTTTGAGTCGTGTCATTCAAGGTCTCTAACCATTGGTGACTTTCATCTCACGGGCCCCAACCAGGTAGCCTACATCTACCAACATGACTCAATCCACTTGTCAGTGACTTCATGGCCGCCCCTAGCTTTCTTCCAATCTACTCTTACACCACAAAACATAACTCTTAATGGTGTATCGGTTTTCTTCAGTTTGGCAAAATCGGTAATAGTCTATTATTTTTCAACTTGAGTTAGTTTGTAATGTAGCCTACTTATCATTGATCAGTCTACAAGACGATTCTTTTTTTGGTTTCATGAAGAAACATCATGTAATAAATTTTTCTCAAATGTATCTTCATGTTTATCATTTACCATTGAGTAAAATCAACAGTTAATTCATCATATTTATTTTAATTCAGTTTATTAGTTTGGTATTCCTCGAAAATGTTGTGGCATTTGTGTATAGTTAGATGTTTTCATATCTTCACACTTTTTATAGAATATACTTTGAAATTCTCAAACACATTATCATATAAAAGGATGATAACTTTTTGAATTATCAGAAATAAGGTGTAATCTGAAAGTATTATTATAACAATCGTTCATTGTCTTTTGTCCTTGATCATTAATATGTTAGTTAATAAATAAATGAACTGGGAATTTTTGGGACACAATCCCGTATGTTAATTGTCGGTTTAGTATAGGGGATTTGTAGAGATTAATGTATTTTCTCAATTGAAACCATCATTTGATCTTAAGTAGACTAACTATCATTGAGAACTGAAAAACATCGGTTTCATGATAGTATGGGACTCCAAAACAGTGCTCATCCACGCACGACTCAGCACGCAGGAATAGAACTTGGAACCTTCGATCTCGCGCGCGCGAACACCTAACCTCTAGACCACTAATCCAGCACTGAGTAATGTTAATGTATAACTCCAATCAATCCACAGTCTTATGTAAATTTACATTCCCTACCATGGATAGTTACTTCATATCATACTTGGACTAAACTTCACTGATCAGTGATTCTCATTAGAACTCCGTGAGTTACACCGTAAAGCTAGTCACTATTTGAGTACATGAGAATCATTATTGGTGATTGTATTATTTTTTCCAAATTATTGAACTTTCAAAAAAACCAAATTTATCCATTCATTTGCTTAAAGTACTTTAAGTGCAATAGATGTAAAGGCGTTCAGATTACAATCACAAGGTCACACAGGTTCAGACGCTACTCCATCCAAACGAGTAGTAGTGTATTTAGCCGTCATACTGAGTGTACCTGCAAGCCATGTATACATATATGTTACCTGACAATTTACATAGAAGAATACTATTTTTTACTACGTATTAGCGAAAAAAAAATGAATGAATGAAATTTACCATAAATAAATCAATCATTAACACTAACATTAACAGTTTAATCGATTCAGACAAAATAATACCAAATGAACTCATTGTTATTTGGTATGATTAAAATCAGTAAGTAAGTAAGTAAGTAAGTAGTTGATGAACGTAACCATTAAGTTGTTATTAAGGGGTCAGAAGTTCAAGTAAACTTCTATTCTACTTGTTCTAATTTTATATATTTAATTAGCATCAAAATGATATCGATCTATCTCAAATATATATACACAATTGTAGAGACATAAATTTAGACATTTAAGTATATATTTTTGAAACCATGAACCGATCAATGTTAGACCACCACGCGGATGCGCACTGCTGAGGAGTCCCATACCGGGACGAAACGGCCGTCCAGTGCTTCCAGGTTTCTAATGGTGGTCTAACATTGATCGATTCATGGTTTTCAAAAATGTGTAACACCTAACAATCTTCACAACCCCGTAATGCAAATTACCTGTGCTCACTAGTGACTAGCTTCGTGAGGAATCTTCTCCGAGTTCTAGTGGGAAGACGTGACCAGTGAAGTTCAACCTGTTCGGGTGTAGGCAATGTCAACCGAAGACTGTGTATGAGGTTGTGCAACTCCGTGAATTTGATCAAGTTAGACATTAACACCGTTAGATACCGGCTCAGTGGTCTATCGGTTAGGGCGTTCGCGCACAATACCGAAGGTCCTGGGTTCGAATTTGGCGGGATGCAGGAGTCGCGGATGCGCACTGCTGAGGTGTCCCATACCAGGAAGAAACGACCGTCCAGTGCTTCCAGGTTTCTAATGGTGGTCTAACATTGATCGATTCATGGTTTCAAAGTTGTGTAATTTAACTATATCTAACTAAGCATTCCTCCACTACATTCATTGTACAGTAGTAGAGTTGTTCATTGAAAATCTGTATTACTAATTTGATATAATTTAAAATTCATTCTGAAGATCAATCAATAATCTATCTATCTATCTATCCAATGTGAATGATAAATTATTATGTCGTGATGATATACAATATATAATCATCAAACTAATCGGTATATTATTATTTCACATGAACATATTCATGAAGTTACTGAATACTCGGACTGAGTCATGTTAGTTAATGTAGACATACTACCTGGTTAGGGATCTGTGAGATGATATATAACCGATGGTTAGAGACCTTGAATGACATGGCTCAAAATCATTATATATATATATATATATATATATATATATATATATATATATATATATATATATATATATATACATATATACATATATAATGAGGAAAATTACAGAGTTACACAGTAAAATTGGAAAACCATATCGTAAATCGTTCATTTGCAAAATATCAGTTCATCATATCGAACTGGACTGTTCCTGTTGCAAACAACATCAATCCATTGTCACTATTCATGCGTTTCATACAAATTCCATTGTGTTCCCACTCTTCTTCCTTTCTTGATCTTCCCCCATCTTCTGCTGCCAGACATTATGTTGACACTCACGTCATATACTACTACTTATAAGTAGCTCGCACCACATATATAGCGTACATAGTATGGCGACTGACCGCCATAGCTCATCAGATGAATTCACTTTTTTTTTCTCCTACTTTCTCTAGGAGCCTAATTTCATAGTTATTTTATACTGTCTTATTCTGTGACTATATTCTTTCTACTTAAATCCCCTATTATTTAAACTGAATCGTTTATACTACCACTGATACTGTCATTACTTTTGTTACGCATGCACATAAACACGTCACTTGATATGCTTGAATTATTACGAGTTCAGCTTGGTCGGTGAACGAGAGCGACGATCCGACGACACGATAGGCTACTCTAATCCGATTGTCCCAACTCCCCCCCCCCCATTGAGTCGAAGGAGAAGACTTAATATGAAGTAGAACATGTACTCTACAAGCATCCAGACAGCACGAGGTTCGAGTCCATAAGAGGATAAGAATCCCGAACTAAGGATCCGGATCATAAAACGTTACAGATAATGCATATTCATACAGTTAAGTCGGATAGGAAACAACTTTCAAGTATGTGATATTGATAGTTAGGTCTACCAATAGGAATCGATCAATAGAGCTAGACTTACAAACAATTCTCTTAGGATATTGGATGAATATCCTAACAACTTCTACTCTAGCTTTTATTTTCATAATTTCATCTTTCCTATGGTTTTATGGTTTGGGAATTTGAAATGACCCATATGTGCGCCAAACTCTGCGTTACATATGTCTGATTGTATAAAGCATAATTCTCTTTCAGAACGTAATTCTCCAGGCTAACAATAAAACTATCTCTCTTTGCCTATTTTTAATCACATCTGTTTATTTAATGTTCTAGCACAATAGTAGAATGTAGTAAGTAGGCTTTTTTGTTTCATTAACCCTACACTTTAATGATTAGATATAGATTTAGTATTTCTCTATTATTATTAATATTATTTTCAACCTGTTGACATTTTTGTCTATGATTCTGTTTTTGTTTTTTCTTTAAATTATTTCTATTTAATTGATGATATAGCCTGATGAACCAATTAAAACAGCTGATGAAAGTTTAATTGAGAAATTACAAGTTGTTTTCAATAGAATAGCTGGCCCAAGTGGAGCTATTACATATACTCAGCTACAAGATATATTAAATGAAGCATTCACAAAAGGTAATCAATCATTTTTAGTAGTAGTAGTAGTAGTAGTAGTCGTAGTCGTAGTGCGGTGTGAGCTACTTATAAGTAGTATATGACGTCAGTGTCAACGTAATAATGTCTGGCAGCAGAAGATGGGGGAAGATCAAGAAACGAAGAAGAGTGAGAACACAATGGAATTTGTATGAAACGCATGAATAGTGACAATGGATTGATGTTGTTTGGCAACAGGAACAGTCCAGTTCGATATGATGAACTGATATTTTGCAAATGAACGATTTACGATATGGTTTTCCAATTTTACTGATTAACTCTGTAATTTTCGTTAAATACAATTCGGTTGCCCCACCTGTGTTCTCCTTCACTACATTAGTAGTTGTAGTACTAGTGTAGTGGAGAAGGGCAGCCGAACTGTATTTATCACAAATTACAGAGTTAATTGGTAAAATAGGAAAACCATATCGTAAATTGTTAATTTGCAAAATATCAATCCATCATATCGAACTGTACTGTTCCTGTTGCAGAACATCAATCCATTGTCTGACATTTCACTGTTGTTCATGCGTTTCATACAAATCCCATTGTGTTCCCGCTCTTCTTCCTTTCTCTTGATCTTCCCCCATCTTCTGCTGCCATACATTATTACGTTTTTATTCGCGTCATATACTACTTATAAGTAGCGCGCACCACAGTAGTAGTATTAGTCAGTTTACGTCTACACAAACTAAAATGTTTAATATTATTAATCTGTATTATTTTCACTTAATCCATTGGTCAGGTTAATGACTGACCCTTGTACGTCATAAATGAAAGCATATATAAAGTCATATATATATTTGTATTATAGTAGTTAGTTCATTTACATGTTACATACAATAAAAGGGAAAACTATATTTATTTTTGTAAGAGATAGAGACAGAATGATTTAGTTTTTGTGTATTTGCCGAGTCAATAATTTTCAATCCTTATCAAGGTCATATATAGTGTTGACCTGTAAAATGTGAACAATGTTTTCACGTCCCCTACGCTTATTTCTCATATGTGTGTAGTGTGTAGCAATATCGTCAAATCTCATTCAATATATATATATATATGTATGTATGACGTATAACCAGTTATGACTGTAGGTGAATATTTATTGACCTTATAATATCTAATCATGTGTATGTCTGTAGCTGTAATCGATTGAACATTGTAGTTTTGTTACTAAAACAATAAGAAACACATGTCTAAGTTATTTAGAGTAACATTTCTGAGGTTATCTGCCATCTTATCAATGTACTACTGTGTGTTGTGCCTAGCACTTTCAGGAAATTGTTCGAATCATTTAAGCGGTGTTGTTAAGTTCGTCACTAGGTACGCTTGAAGCTATTACGAGTTCACCTTAGTCGATAAACGCGAACGAGACATTGGCATCAGGATCATAATGAAATTCAGCGATGCTATTTACGATGCCGTCGACTGATGGAGCTGTGGTTGCATTAGATGAGCTGGGGAAATTTTCATGTCTGTCAACATCTGCATTAGTTTCAGCTGCTGCTCAAGTAATAACTCAAGTTTGGCAGGATCCATGTTTCCAAAACTACCGTCGCCAAATGTTAAGTTCGTCACTAGGTACGCTTGAAATTATTACGAGTTCACCTTAGTCGATAAACGCGAACGAGACAATGAACCAGCGTCCAAGTAGGCTATCTTGATCCCAAAACTGCAAAACAGAAGTCTTGATAAGCGTAGAAAGTATATTCTACAAACACCAAGCAATCACAATACAATCAAGCACACAATTCTCGTTTATTTATACATCATAGAAACGTCCTTGGGACAATCACAAAAATAGCATACTAAAATACACAGCAGCCAATCACTGCCATGGATTTTCATGGTGGGAAATGAAATCTCAAGGCCAGTTGATCAGACGATGCTCGCAAACGTGAAATCCAAGATAAGGCATTTATCAAGCGAGTTCTGGGGATCTAACAGTTGTGTACTATGCAATAGAGTACATACGCACATGACCATACCATGATAGCAGAGAGATGTAATTATCGGTTCACATCCCATAGTGATAGAGGTAGTAGAATTATGAGCAGTAATCGAAAACATTAGAGTTTAAAGAGAGATTGCTCAAGGAGTATAATCTAGTGAAATAAATTTGACAAGAGGAAAGATAAAGATCATGAGAAATTCATATAAACATTTAGGAGAACATAAAGATTGGATGTACCTACGTCATTGCAAACGTTGTTTACGTTTTTACTGATTTGTTTACTTCCCCAATAAAAAATTCCAATGTGCTCTGTATTGTGTATTATCGTTGAATTGGTATCTAAATTAAAAATAATACCTAAACAATAAATTGATGATTATGAACAGAGATCATTTTTTGTTATTATTTTGTAATAGTTTTTGATATGCTTGAATGCTATTACAAGTTCACCTTACTCGGTAAACGGAGAGCAAAGCAATGATACAGTGACACGGTAGGCTATTGTGATTCAATTGTCCCCAGCCCTGCTAACTATAGCAAGAAGTCTTGATAAGGCGTATAAAGTGTATTGTACAAGCACTCAGAAAATATGAGGTTGACAAGTATACAAATCGAGTTTATTTATACATCATAGGCATGTGCTTGAGAGAGTCGCCATAAAAATAGCTTACTAAAATAATACATCAACCAATGACAGTCAAGGATTATCAAGGGTGGAAAATGTAATCTCAAGGTCAACCGAGCAGCCCATGCGCGAAAACACAAAATTACAGAATTAGGCCACTTTCCAAGTAAGTTCTGGGGATCTAATGCACTCAACAGTTTTTAAGCAGAAATGAACATATTTTCATTCTACTGAACTAAGAGAAAAAAAATTCAACAATTAATCATTTTGCAGTACGGGTTTGTGAAGATTGCTAAGTTACACATTTTTTGAATCCATGAATCGATCAACGTTAGACCACCATTAGAAACCTGGAAGCACTAGACGGACGTTTCGTCCTGGAATGGAACTCTCCAGCAGTGCGCATCCATGACTGTTACACCCCGCAGGATTCGAACCCAGGACCTTTGGCACTGTGCGCGAACTCCCCAACCGTTAGACCACTGAGCCGGTTCCTAACGGTGTTAATGTCTAACTTGATCAATTCACGGAGTTGCGCAACCTCATACACAGTCTTCGGTTGACATTGCCTACACCCGAACAGGTTGAACTCCACTGGTCACGTCTTGTCACTAGAACTCAGAGAAGATTCCTCACGAAGCTAGTCACTTGGGAGCACAGGTAATTTGCATTACGGGGTTGTGACATCGTTGGACACCGGCCCAGTAGTCCAGAGATTAGGCATTCGTGCGCAAAGCCGAAGGTCCCGGGTTCGAGTCCTGCGAGGTGTAACAGTCGTGGATGCGCATTGCTGATGAGTCCCATACCAGGACGAAACGGCCGTCCAGTGCTTCCAGGTTTCTAATGGTAGTCTAACATTGATCGATTCATGGTTTCAAAAAATTAATCATTTCTCTACAATTTCTAATTCTATTGCCCTTTTTTCCTTTTTTCGCACACAGATTTTCCATTTGATGGATTTAGTCGTGAAACTGCCAGAAGTATGATGGCTTTAATGGATGTATCCTTTTCGTTTCCTGTTTTTTGTTTTCTTTCAGAAATTTTTTCTTTAGACTGGAAGTGGTAATCTTATCATAAATTTGGAAATATGATTACCTTATATTGATAGTTGTACCCATATCATGGGATGATAAAAGTTAGGCTTGAAGGTCCACTGGTTCGGTGTTCTATACGGTTGAGAATGTGCACTGCTATGAAGTCCCATCACCAGTAGTTACTCATTGATTCCTAGTTTTCATTGGTTAATCGAACTAAGACCAGGCTATAGTGTTAACTGGAAAAAATTCACCAATCTCCTCAAATCTCTTATAGTAATCGTATTAGTAAGCAAATCAATATTGTTCATTATGAAATGATATCAACTGGAAGAATAATTGAAGAAAAAAGATTGCTACGAAGCATTGAACAGCTATTTTATTTTCGTTTTATTATGATTTCCTAGTTAGAGTTGTGGAGATTAATGTTCTGACACATTTGAAATCATCAATCAATCATTGTTAGACCAGCACTAGAAACCTGGAAGACATTGGACGGCCATTGCATCCTGGTATGGGACACATCAGCAGTGCTCATCCACGACTGTTGCACCCCGCAGGATTCGAACCCAGGACCTTCGACTTAACGTACGAACGCCTAATCTCTGGACTACTGGGCCAGTATCCAACGATGTTAATGTCTAACTCTGATTGATCTAGGGATTTTGTGCGACCTCAACTTAGTAGTGTATGAAAACATAATCAATGACAAGTTAAATTTCAAAAGCATTCTTCTAGATATATACTTCTTCCCTACACTTAGATGAATGCAATTGCTTTCTTGTTATCATCATTTACAGCATCTCAACCAGATTGATTGACATATAAATGACGGCATGTTTTTTGTTCACCACGATTTGATCGTATTCTGTTTGACTTGATTGGTGAGTAAAATGATAATCTAAAATACAATTCAGATGTATACCCCAGAGGAATCGATTAAAAAAAAAAAGAGAAAAGACGGTCATGAGGAATTCAAAAGACTAGAATTTGAGTGAACATAAAGAGTGAAAGCATGTACGTCATTGCAAACGGTTTTGAGCCATGTAATTCAGGGTCTCTAACTATCTACCATTGTCATATCGCGGACCCCAACCATGTATTCTACATTTACCAACATGGCTCAGTCCACTTGTCAGTGACTCCATGGATTTTTGCCATGTTTTGGTCTGGCCGCCCCTAGCTTTCGTCCAACCTATTCCTACATCGCAAAAAGTAGCTTGTCGAGGCAGTCGGTGGTCGGGCATTCGTAACACATGTCCCAACCACCTCAACTGATGAAGTTTCACTACTTCATCTATTGATCTGCCATCCTTACCTAGCACCCGTTTCCTAACAACAGCACTGCTTACTCGGTTGTCCCATGATACACGAGCAATGCTTCGAAGACACCTATGATCGAAAACAAGCAACCTACGAATATCTTCTACGCTTACCGGTCATGTTTCAAAGCCATAAGGTAAAACGGAGGAAATCATGCAAATACTTGTACAAGCACAAAACAAAGTATCTATTAGAAGATATCTGATCTTTCCTAGCTAATTCTCTTTGTAATGATGTATCGATTCAATTATCAATGATTTGTAAGCATTACATGTGTATGTTGAAACTAAAGTATAAACTTAATGAGATAATATGTGGGGCCATATGTTGGAAATTTGAATCCATCTTGTTCCTTTTTGTATATTAGTGGATGATTACGAATTCGATGTGAATTGTTCTCCTCCTCACCACCTCTGATATGATTGTTTTAATTATGTCACTGAGATCTATTCTTATTATCTTGATCTGTATACTTTTTCTTGAGTTTACTTGTGACGACCGCCCCTTAGTGTACAATTTGTGAAGAATGATAACTCTAGAGTTTCTCTTGACATTTCATTAATTAAAACAACTTAGTTGTTACTACTTCTATCACTTTGACATCTCTCTCTTTTGGAAACTCCACCTCGCTTTGTTAACATGACATAAATGTGATTATAACTGCAATCCATTTATATAGATTGAGTTTTTTTTTCTTTTTACTGGATTTACATTGGTTTTTGTTACGAACTCACATCACCACATCAATCAATACTCTTGAACTATTACGAGTTCACCTTAGTCGGTAAACGACTGCAAGACAATGATCCGGTGACACGATAGGCTACTCTAATCCGAGCGTCCCAAACCCCCCCCCTTAAATAGAAGAAGAAGAAGACTTAATATGAAGTAAAACGTGCATTCTACAAGCATCCAGAAAGTACGTGGCCCGAGTTCAGAAGAGGATAAGGATCCAAATCATAAAACATTACAGACAATGCATATTTATACAGTTAGGTCAAATAGGAAACAACATTTAAAGTATGTGACATTGATAGTTCGGATGACCAATAAGAGTTAACCAATAGAATTAGACTTCCGGAAATAATTGGTGTCATTATCCTAACAGTTTTATAATACCGTCATAAAATAAGTATATCAAATTGTTGTATATTATCCTTGACCATGTTTCATATTAACATGTAATATAATATAAAATATAGGCTGATTTAAGTGGTGGTTTGGGTTTTGATGAATTTAAAAAACTTTGGATGGAATTACGCATTTGGAAGGTATTTATCATGTTAATCATTGTTCTAAATATTTATTTTGTTACAATACGTTTTTAAAAGGAAAGTATAATACATTACTAATCAACTAATTCATTTATTTACATATTTTAAAGTCGATGATGATCTCTGTCAAGAACATTGTTAGCGCCTTGTAACATAAAATCTAAATGGATTCAGCCGTGTAATTTTATCCCAACGTAGTTAAATTAAGGGTAACAATAATAACTTTATTATAGGTCAGGTATGATCTAAAATAAGACGAATGAGGATTTTCATATTTTGTTTGTAGTAAAGTGGTTGTCAGTTTAAATCCTACCATTAATAACTACACTTATACAGACGATTGTTCTCTCAAATTCAAACATACACTTCGTTCTTTTACTGTAACTGTGGCTTTAGAACCGAGCCCGCTTTTTGGAATATTCCCATCGTAGGAAGAATTTTTTGAAAATAAACCCATCAGAGTTGTAAATCCAGTTGTCTGTGATGATGATGATACTTTGGAACAACATTACTTTATGTAAGTAGAATATTGACATCCGTAAATAGATAGGCTTTGCTGTTACGCTACACGTTACATACTTTCAACTGTGTAAAGATATCTAGGCTGCACCAACCATCTCTTCGAATTTAGTTGGCTACGATTTTTATTATAGCTGCTGAAATCTTAAATGTGGTGGTTTGAACACGAAATAAATCGTGATTCAAAATGTAATATAGTTAGACGTATTTATTTTTCATCCGGACAGGGTGTAGTGAACGAGAACACAGGTGGGGCAACCGAATTGTATGTAAAATAGGAAAACCATATCGTAACCGTTAATTTGCAAATCATCAATCCATTGTCTGACATTTCACTTATTCATGCGTTTCATACAAATTCCATTGTGTTCCCACTCTTCTTCCTTTCTTGATCTTCCCCCATCTTCCGCTGCCAGACATTACGTTTACACTCGCGTCATTTACTAATTATAAGTAGCTCACACCACAAGGGGAAGGCTGATTCGATTGTTAGTAAGATTAAAAAGTTGTACTGTAACTAACTTGATGACTGCAAATTTAAAAAAAATGATTATGTATCAGTAAATGATAAACGATGATGGGTTAGGTCATTCAATCCATGCAAATATGTTGAACAATTGTCCTTCACGACTTTCACTTTTGTGATCATACAATTGGTAGCCAATCATCAAAACTGATTCGAATCCTCAATTTAATGATACACGATTTTACAAGTATTGGCAGCTCTCTTTCCTTTCACAAACCCAATATATTACTTAAGATTAGATTTAATAAAAAAAACTGATCATGAATATTACTTCCTAATATTTGTTTAAATTTCCTCTTAATGTAATATTTCAGACTATCTTCAAAAAATTCGATGGAAGTCATAGTGGCAGCTTAGTTGCTTTTGAATTACGTAATGTAATGAGGACCGTTGGTAAGTGAAATTTCCATTAACTTTTTTTATCCGATACAGATTCGTTTACTTGATTTCCAGTCATACTAATTGTGACTACTAGTAACTACTTGATTGCTTAGAACGAAGTAGATAAAGCTGGGTTCTCGAACCTCTTACTTAATGACCGACCAAAAGTCAAATGCCTTAATCACTGAGCCATCATGATTCAACAGCTTGAGAAACGGTTTGCTAACATCCGAATCAAATTTCCAATGAATATAAAAACCAAAAACAATACACGAAACGGATGTACAATCCAGTATGATCGATGAATTGATGTATTCAGACGACCGTCCAAATAACAAATCTCTCGGAATATTTAATTGTCGACAAGGCGATATGATCTGAAAAGCTCTCGAAATCCATTCTTAAGAATGGAAAACCTACGACAAATTATAGGACTACATTTTAAAATCACCTTAATTTAAAAATCCGAACAATGTTTAGCTTTCACAACATCATCAAGTCGAAAAGTTCACTAAAGAATTAATCGAAATATGTTCATTTCCTCCAAAGTCAGAGATATGTAGGCTACTGAGAATTCTCAAATTAGGATGTCAAATCAGAACTCTTGACTTTGAGAACTGATACCAGTGTGTATGTATACTCCTTTATATGTTCTGTCTAGACTATAACTGGGGATATCATTTTACTAATTATAACCAAACAATGATTGAAGTACATAGAGACTAACTGCATATATTTATATAAACGACAGTATTCGTAGATGAACTATTTAAAGTAGAAGTGACGAATAGTTAATTGTGTTAATCAGATTTTTACCTAACATTTTTAATTCTTGGTTGTAATATGTACACATTCTTGGTCTTTCATTCAACTGTTCGGTGAATTAATTGTATTGGTCTTTTATAAGAATCGTATGTATCGTACTGTAATTGTACTTTTGACCAATGCAATCAGTTAGTTATTGCCTACTTGTGTATTAATTTTAAAACACAATCACCATGTCGCTTTATTTAGTATGCAAAATGCACTGAAGATATTTCTTATAATGCTATTTGGTCTGGCAGTGACTGTCATTGAAAGGTGTACCAAGGAAGTACATTAACCTTATACAAGCTCTCTACTCGAACACCACTGGTCGAGTGAGAGCTTATGGCGAACTGTCACCGGCATTCTTCACTTCAAGTGGTGTCCGTCAGGAATGTCCACTTTCTCCATTCTTGTTTAATTTTATCATAGACATGCTCCTAGATATAACCTTATCCTCGTCTGAATTTTCAGGAGTAGACCTACCAGGTGGTTCGCTTATTGACTTAGAATATGCCGATGACATAGTCCTACTTGGTGAAGACGCTGACAAAATGCAGAGTCTTCTGACCACCCTAAGCAACATTGAAAGCATGTTCAGGATGCGATTCTCCCCCTCGAAATGCAAAATGTTGCTTCAAGACTGGGTTTCATCGGCACCTGAACTAGTGATAGGGAGTGAAGTAGTCGAACGTGTTGACCGCTTCACTTATCTGGGGAGTCTCATCAGTGCCGATGGCCTGGTGACCGACGAAATCTCAGCTCGGATACAGAAGGCTCGATTAGCTTTTGCCAACCTGCGTCACTTATGGCGAAGGCGAGATACCCGTTTGCTGACTAAAGGACGAGTGTACTGTGCAGTAGTTCGCTCCGTCTTACTTTATGGCTGTGAAACATGGCCAATGAGGGTAGAAGATATTCGTAGGTTACTGGTTTTCGATCGTAGGGGTCTTCGAAGCATTGCTCGTATATCCTTGGACACCCGAGTGAGCAACGCTGTTATTAGGAATCGGGTGCTAGGCAAGAATGGAAGATCAATATATGAAGTACTGAAACTTCATCAGTTGAGGTGGTTGGGACATGTGTTGCGTATGCCTAACCACCGACTGCCTCGAAGAGCTTTGTTTTGTAGTGTAGGAGTAGGTTGGAAGAAAGCTAAGGTCGGCCAAACCAAAACATGGAAGAAATCCATGAAATCATTGACGAATGGACTTAGCCATGTCGGTAATTGTCGACTACCTGGTTGGGGTCCGCGAGATGATAATAATCGATGGTTAGACACCTTGAATGACATGGCTCAAAATCGTTCGCAATGGCGCAGGTGCATTTATTCTTTGTGTTCTCTCAAATCCTAATCTTCTGGATTCTTCAACACCTCTAGTTTTGACTTTCTAAACTTATCTCATTGAATCATACTTCGTGAATAATATCTTCTAATCCTAACCTCTCCGATTACTTCTAGTACCTTTACTACCTCTTCTACTATTGGATTTGTATTGACAATCACTCTCTGTGCTGATGTGGTATGGCGACATGAACTGATGTACTTACGTACGAAGTTCTACGTTGCATCTGACTGACTATTTGGTCTGGTGTATTACCACCGGTAGACAATAATACGTTCCATAAACTATCTAGTGAGTGATTTATGTTAAATAATGGTCAAACCTAGTAGTATAATTAATGAATTTTAGCTCCTGAAAGGTCGTCACATGCCGCAATTATGATTCGCGTGTTTATTCTCTGAAAAACTAAAAAGCTCAAAGCATTGTAGAGGAACAAAAGTGACTAGAATTGATTGATTAGTGCACTGTAATATACGATTACTGTTCGAAAGGTTGACACGGTGATCTTAGTTGGTACAAACCACTTCTACTCACCAAGTAACTTATCAATAATATACCAAAGTAACCCTCTGATCCTTATATACTACATTCAGTAGAATATCAAATTTATTTCTCCTTTCAATAAATATGGTTATGATTGTTAACTGGGATTTCTTTCCTTCATTAGGTTTTTCTGTGAGTAATATGATTTTCAAGGCTATCGCTTGTCGATATGCAAATGAAAAAGGTCAGATCTTATTTGATGACTACATTTTACTGTTAATTCGACTATCCACTGTTTTTGAAACATTCAAAGCACAAGAACGTACTCGAGATGGTCGAGCTGTCTTTGGAGCTGATGATGTAAGTTTGAATTAAATATAATTGAAGATGATCTATTCTAAATCTTATGTAATTGTGGTTGGCTGCAATCAACAAGAAACCATGGACATAGGTTTAAGCCTATGATATTGTATTCTGACTGAGATACTCAGAATTGATTGATCAACCACCTAACATCTTAACATAGTACTATATTGTAACGATAAAAACTAGGCAAACATTATATCGGTCACTACACAGTGTATAATCAGTTGTATTCTATACCGATATATTTTGTGTATAAAAATTTAAAAGTCGAAAGCTGAAGCTGTTTATAGAATATTTCATGTGTTCTCCAACTAGAGCAATGTGTTGTAACCCAAGTAAAATAACACACACACAAGAGAATGAATAACTTTCGCAGATATTGAACATGGTCATCATCAGTTGTTAAACTGGCGGCTATCAGCAAGTATAGATCCTTAATACAATACAATAATAAACACAAAGAACCTAATTAGCAGTATTATGCATAAGTTTGACATCAAGACAACCTTCAAAACATTGTATAGAAATGTTGAAAGAGGAATTTTGAGGTTTATGGGGAAGCCCTGGCTATTCGTAGGTTAAACCCCCGCCCCCACCTGGTAATGTGACAATTTCCCTACCGTTTCTTATTCTTTCCATATTATGTTAATTTTCTCTCTCCTTTATTTACAATTATCTATTTGAACTTTTATTAATCTTCATATAAAATACCTTGACAAGTGTATATGTTTGACCAAATTGTTCGAAATGTGTATAGCGCGCAAATACATCACAACATTTTTCCGATCAATTACGTTTTCTGACTGTTCTATTAAAATTTATAAACGGGATTAATTGTTTTAAATTTATATGATGTATGTATTTGTTATTTTGGTAATGTATAGAGTGAAGTTATTAACCTGTATAATCTTAATTAAACTCCACTGCCTAATGTATTCTTTATCCTGTTACTACTTTATTTTTGCAGTTCATTCGATCAGTTATATACATTTAAAAGCAGATTAAAAATAAAACCATCATCATCATCCTAATAATATTTATGTGAATACCAGATTATGATGGTGATAAGAAACCGAAACAGCCAACCAAATTGCATATGTGTGTGTATGATGTGTGTGTGCGTACAACGTCTGTCAGGCACACACACAACATATCGATCGTAACCATCATGTATTATTATTATTTTGCTACTTGACTTTTTTTTTTGATTAATTTTAATTTTTTTGTATTTTTTTAAAAAATGTTATTTATATACCTGATAATATTAGTAAAAGCTTTTTTGGCAATATAAATAAAACATACATTAATTTGCTTTTATGATGAACACTCTACATGATTCTCTCTATGAATAATTCGTATTGTGAATGCGCTTAAAGAAGAGTCTTGAAACAACTGACCTAGTCATTTATTATTAATGGGACATAGATTAGATTAAAGCATAATTGCGTTGTTTTACACACTGATTGGCTCTTTTGTATTATTCAATCAGTACTAGCCGAGACTGGGGGGGGGGGAATATTCTAGAATCTTCTCATGTATACAAATGTTTTTGAGCTTTTTGGCTAACCATCTAACCTCGTTATTGGAATATAATCTATTTCTTGTTCAACCCGTATACTGGTTTGGGAAAATGTCTTCAGTGAATTGGTGTCCGAGAATACTAAGCATCAGAGAATAGCTCGGTTGTAATGAAGAGAGAATTATAACAAATATTGTGATAGACTATTGGCCAGGAGTTTTAATTTAACACCAGTAAAATCCAAATATTCTACAGCATTACATCCAAATCAACAGGAAATTGATGCCGGCTTTTAATATTGATTAAAATCGATATTAGGTAAACAGAATTTGATAGAAGAAACGTGTATAGTTTTTGTTTCGCATGTTGAATCTATAAATATCTCAAAACTATACACTGCTGTCTAATTTTGATGCATTCTAATGAATGATTGCTGCTATTACTGTACCTTATTAGAGTTAATTAGTCAATTAACAACAATGTAGAACTTCGTACGTAAGTACATCAGTTCAAGTTGCCATATCACATTAGCACAGAGATGCGATTGTCAATTGAAATCCCATAGTAGTAGAGGTAGTCTAAGTATTAGCATTAATCGAAGAGATTAGGGTTCGAAGATTTTATTCAAGAAGTAGAATCTAGTGAAATAAACTTAAAAAGGAAAAGATAAAGGTGATGGAGAATTCAGAAGGTTAGGATTTGAGAGAACACGAAGAATGAATGCACCTGAGCCATTGCAAACGGTTTTGAGCCATGTTATTCAGGGTCCCTAACCATCGAATACTATCATCTCGCGTGCCCAACCAGGTAGTGGACACCCAGCGACATGACACAGTGAACTCATGGATTTGTGTCATGTTTTGGTTTGGCCGCCCCTAGCTTTCGTCTAACCTATTCATATATCGCAAAACATAGCTCGACGAGGCAGTCGGCGGTTATGTATACGCAAAACATGTCTCAACCACCTCAACTGATGAAGTGTCATTACTTTATCTATTGACCTTCCATCCTTACCTAGCACCCGTTTCCTAACTACTGCATTGATTACTCGGTTGTCCCATGATACACGAACAATGCTTCGGAGACACCTGTGATCGAAAACAAGCAACCTACGAATATCTTCTCCTTTGACTAGTGATGTTTCACAGCAATTCAGTTTGGTTAGCAAACGGGTTACTTGCGTACGCCGTAAGTGACGCAAATTGGCAAAAGTCAATCGAGCTTTCTGTATCCGTGCTGCGATTTCGTCAGTCACCAGGCCATCAGCACTGATGAGTATCCCAAGATATGTGGAGCGGTCAACACACTCAACTGCTTTATTCCCTATCACTAGTTCAGGTACCGACACAAGCCGATCTTGAAGCAACATTTTGCAATTCGACGGGGAGAATCGCATCTCGAACATTCTTGCATTGTTGCTTAGGGTAGTCAGAAGACACTGCATTTTATCAGCGTCTTTACCAAATAAAACCATGTCAGCATATTCTTGGTCGACTAATGTATCTCTCCTGGTAGAAGGGCTACTCCTAAAAATTCAGACGAAGATAAGGTTATATCTAGAAGCATGTCTATGACACATTCGGAACCAATTGGAAATCGACCGGAGATCTCCCTAAAAAAAAACGCTACACGAAAAATGCACTTTAAATCGTTTTTTTACTTTTAAACAACAACAAATCTATACGGTTACTTTCATGAGGCTAAATGTATTTATAGTTAGGTAGATTAGCATTTCTAGGATATTAATTTACAGTAAGCTGGACATTTTTGAAAACAAAATTCCGTTTGCGTATGTTCATCATATTGGTATAACTGACATTGACCAAATGAATATTGACCTGAAAAGCTAAACCAGTCGCTCCGTTTATGAGACATACCACGTCTAACTATTGAATTAATATTCCGAGAGACGCTTAGTTTTTTTTACGATTCTACTGTTTCAACTGCCTAAAGCAGTTTGTATTACGTTTCGTGAAAGACGCTTGGTAATAAATTCCGAATAGGATAGACGCCAATGTTTCCCATTTCAAATACAATGAGAGATCGACGTATACTGACTCAGTTTATTTTATATTACACAATCTGTTTCCCACTACAGTTTGTTGAATGATGCAATATCTACAGACTGAACATGGTCTTCAAACTTCATTATAGATTCTTCAAGGAATTCAGTTCCAATCTGAAAGAAGACAGAGATACGAATTTATTATATAGATATTATAGCTAATATTATTGAACTCAGCTATAAAATTGGATTCAGGTAGAGAGGAATGCTTACTCGTGAGAAAAATATCATGTAATTTTGAGTGTTGGGAAAGGTAACTACTAAGCAACATATTGCTTATGTATAATAGTCTCAACGATTCGCAGTATAAACTAACCTTGTCATCTTCAACAACACAGCATATTTGGAGCTTTTGTATACCGTAAGCGACGGGTACTAATTTCGATGAACCCCATAAAAGACCATCTGCCTGAATGCCTTTCACCAAAGTAGTAAGTTCTTCCATATCTACTTCATCACTCCACGGCTTCACATCGAGGATGATGCTTGATTTCGCTACTACAACAGGTTCTAAACAAAGGAAAAGTTGGTAGATATACCAACACTAGGGGTAAGTAATCAACTATAAATTGCATAATGATAAAGAAAGCAGTATAAACAAATATAAGTTGATTAACAATTGAAATGTCATTTTACAGGTGCATATTACTAATAGATGTGGTCTTAGTAATCGACTGAACTTAATTACGATTTCATGCACAATACACACTTCACAAGAGAGAAATGAAGTTGATGGTTTTCTGTACTTTCATAAATTTTAAACGAGTGTTTCGACACAAAACATTCATCAAGAATAAGAATAATAGTCCTTATAGGTGTTGTAGACCCAATCCTATCACACTGTTATATTTATTAGTCATTGCAATGTTTTTATAGACGACAGACTTTTCAGGGGTGGACCTTCGACTAGGATACTCGCTTGTTGACTTAGAGTATGCTGATGACAGTTTTATTTGATATAGACGCTGACAAAATACAGTCATCTGACTACTTTAAGCAACATTGAAAGCATGTTCAGGATGCGATTCTCCCCATCGAATTGCAAAATGTTGCTTCAAGATTGGCTTGTATCGGTACCTGAACTAGTGATACGGAGTGAAGCAGTTGAGCGTGTTGACCGCTTCACATATCTTGGGAGACTCATCAGTGCTGATGACCTGGTGACTGACGAAAGCTCAGGACAGATGCAGAAGGTTCAATTGGCTTTTGCCAACTTGCGTCACTTATGGAATAGGACAGATATCTGTTTGCACTAACTCATAAAAATGATATCAAACTGGAAGTCTCGATGTTTTCTAAGCTGGGATCATACAGTGTGCTTAGTGAGAGTGGTGGTTATGTATTGACTAATACTGATTAGTTGTCGATATTAGTAGTAGTGAGCTAGTGTATGACTTCAGTCAGTCAGCAACAACGTACAGACGTACATCACTTCAACTTTTCGTACCACATCAGCACACGCACGCAATTGTCAATTTAAATCCCATAATAGTAGAGGTAATGGCAGTATTTGTGGTAATGGAAGGGATTAGGGATCGAAAATATGATTTGAGAAATATAATCCAGTGAAATAAGTTCAAGAAACGGAAGCCATGGGGAATTCAGAGGATTAGAATTCGAGAGAAGACAGAGAACTATTGCACCTGCGCCAATGCAAGCGATTTTCTGTCATGTACTTCAGCGTAGGACCCTGCGCAAATACAAATTGCACAAGGTATACAGAGACTAAAACATTCAAAGACTCAACGGGAATCGTACTAAAAATGGCTCTATAAGTCTTGATTTTTTTAATACAACATACGCCATATACATTATCGCTTCAGTAATCATCGAACAGAGAAGCACAGAGCCTCTGTATTATGTCGCAACATCACTACGCTAATGCGTTTTCTTGAAACCACCATAAATGCACGAATTTGTACAGATGTTAGAGAAGGTTATGCTAGTCGCATGAATATAAAACATAAATATGTCAAAAATTTTCCGCTCTTAACTAACTTATATACCGAATATATATTCGTGTACTTAGCCTTGAGTCAAACTAAAACTGAAGTAGAAGGAGCAGAAATTAAGTGCACAATAGCTGGTCGAACATCTTATCTGTAGAGCTAGTGTATAGAAGGAGTTAACCAGTTTTTTTTTATTAAGTAGGTGGGTTTTTAGGTTAATTCAACGCTGAAACGACTTACTTGTAGATTTTTTCGCAAGGTATGCGGCTTCTCTTTCACGCCTGATACGCTCGGCTTCTTGATCGTCCTGAAGAAGTCTCAAAAATTATAACTGTATACCTCGCTGTCTGAAGCAAAAAGATCTGACTCAGCATCTGACTTATTTTTAACTGCATCACACGAATCATTGCTCAACTTCATGGTATTGATCCGTGATTCCAGGTGTGATATGCGACCGACAAGACTATTGACAACTAGAAAAAGAAAAAGTCTACTAATAAGTATGATTGAAATTCAGGATGCCGTTAAAAATAAACAAACAAATCTTACGGATTATGATAATGAAGAACAAAATAATGACGATCATGTTCATTAATGCTACTAATTCTTCTAGGAATGTAGGTATATTTAAGAAGGATGCGAATAAATTTACAGCCACCAACGCGTGTCGAAGTTTCAACGTGGGCTTCAAAAGAAACGAATCTTTTACAGGTAAATGGTGATCGTCTTAATACTTAAATTTCAGTTTGTTGTAGTTTGTGTATGCATGCACTAAGTTGTTACTTGTTAAATCCAACCATATTTCCATCTCATGGTTCCTCAAAACGATTGTCACTATACGTTCCCAAGAGTAAAATTTTTATAACCCATTATGAGTCTTTCGATTTAGTTTAGATGCATTCACTCTCTCCTAACATTCCGAGTCTCTAGATGCTTGGAAGTAAAATTGATCAAAACGGAACTTAATTATTTCATCCAAGTGACTAAGTCAAGTGCTAATCAATACAAGCCACGGCTTACTAGATGCACGATAGCTTGATTTCACAATAATTAAGGAAAAGCAATGGTCAAAGCAAGAAGCGGAACTAATATGCTGTCGCAGAATTTTTATAAACTGTACAAGTAAAAGTGAGATATTTGACTGAAGCCAACGAAAATTTGATAAACACTACCCGCGAATACCTAGTAAGAATGAATTCATCAAAATATAAGGATGTCACCAGATATGAAGGGATAATGCAGTGGTAAGTCTGTATGAAAGTTTATTCAAATAATTAGGAAGTTTGAGCGGAAGAATGAGTATAAATATAACACTAATGATTCATGTAGAAGGATGAACGTTCAAACGTGAGAACAAGCATGTTAAACCTTATCTTTACCATCCAAACAATTAACAGAGAAGTTAAAAAGTTAGTGATGTGAATTTTAGCTGCTACTTATAGTATCATTTTATAAACAGTACTCTGAAGTATGAGGTTCTCACTTAATTACACAATTAAGCTACTTAACTGGATTACAAGTTATATAATTGAGTATCATTTTAAAAATCGATTTGAGAACACTATTACAACGCGAAAATGACTTACGTTTTTCAAGTTCATCAAGACGTCCAACGTCGAAAGGTCGGGATACAGCTACCTAAGGAAGCGAAAAAACAGTGGACAGAATCAAGAAATAGATACAGTGCTTCTTACAAAGTCAAAAAATATTATAAAACACTTGCCTCAGAAAGACACCAGAACCTACGTCAATCAACTAAGGTAGTGAATACAGAATCGGTAAACCGAGTGCGTAAACTTAGCCTACTGAAATCAACCCTATAATTATAATTTGTAATATTTAATTCTAGTGTCAAATAACCTATTTTCACCATTTTTATCAAGCCGCCCTGATAAACAAATCAGTTAGATAGTAAATTTTCCATGAAACTTTTTTATTAATAAACGCAGTAGTCTGGAGATTTCTAATTTAAATAAAATAATACGTAGATCTAACCAACAAGTAACTAACATGGTCGGCTGACAACCAGTGACATACGCTGCGCACCAACTCGCAAATAACCAAATGCACTTACGCGATCAAGAGAAGTTTTGATATGCTCTCTGGCTTTCTGTATTTCTTGTGTCAAAGACCCCAATTTCTTCAACCGTTAGTAAATGGAACTACAATATACCAAGGTTTCCGGAGCTTTAGATTGATCATGTGATGACAGATGAGATACGTAAGCTTTCTCGATATCCGGATAATCGGGAAACGCAAGTGTCTGTGAGTCTACAAGTAATCCAACTTCCATTTCGACCACGCCACAAACAAACTGAATTACCCTCAGTAGAGTAACTGAAAATCCACAACTATTCAATTCTCAATAAGTGTCTTCAATATTTGAGGGCTGGTTTTCCATCTAATGAAAACATATGCATTGAAATTGATACTTGTAGTTTCGAAGACATTAGTTCTAATATCTAGTACCTTTTCAGTTGCTATTATGAACTGATTGATTTCTTTGTTAATGCTACTTATTTTTTCTGTTCGCTTCCAGACTTTCGCTAATACTGGACAAATATTTCCAAATGTTGCTGACTTTCCTGAGCACAGGGATTTCGTTTTTCCGGTAAATAACCCGAGAGTTAGTCCGGTATTCCCTAATTAGTCGGTGAAGTTGGCATTAAAGATTTCAGCTATCTCTCCGTTGGAAGATTTTTGTCTTACGGGTCTTCGAAAATACAAACAAGTTGGTTTTCAGGATTCATAAACGTATTCACCTATAGCAAGTGTTCAGTGCCCGGCTTACCGCAAGTTCTCTTTCCGGCTGCGAGGAATGCATGTGGCACATTGTGTAGGAGAGCACTGTGAATGACGTCTCTCACTATTTGTCTGTGATTATCTTCTGTTGGCCTCCACCCAGGGGCATGTAGAAGATTCTCTCTCATGAATGTGTTATTTGCTCTAGTGTACTGTAGATAGGGCTCCTTTTCGTTTCCCCTGAGTGTTTCGTTTATGACCGTACTACACATGACTGCACCATGGTCAGCACCTATTGATTTATGGACGTGAATATCATCGACTAGGAGATGATCGTTTGTTCAGATAATCAACCTTTAAGTATTTTCCATCCTCACTCCATCAAGCCGCACTACATACATACCCAGGCAGGCCAGAACCTTTTTTGGCTGCGCCAAGTCGCCTATGGAACCGCTCCCTAGGAGTAGTACGCTGTTTACTGAGATTTAAGGATGGAGTGTTTAAATCTCCAGCTAAGAATTTTCGATCAAACCCAAGGAACAGAAGTTACAATATTACCTCAGTCAACTTATCTTTCAGGTACTTAGTTGGGTGCCATGTAATCCTTCGGCTTTGAAATGGCTGTTATATATTTAGCCACTCCATTTCTTGTCTTGTGTACCCTATCGCATCACGCCTTGCAACCTCACTTCATCGTCTGTAATGTCGGGGGATAGCCATGTTTCAGTTAGGATTATGATATTTAGATCACATGCCCTTAGTACTCTTACGTTGCTGTGGATGAACCTGGTGGGTTGTATCATTTACTGGTGCACCTCTGCAGCAACAGCGACTGAATCCTTCTTTTCAGTGGACTACCCTCCGACACTGGAGCATTCAATGAAATTAAGGAGCTTTGTCCCACTTCTTCATTGTTGGCTTTAACCATTTTGGGGGTTGCTTTGTTGTTATTTCTTTTTCTAACGTTAACTCACCGACCCATACTTTTAAAAAACACCAGGTTATTTAAAGCAATTGGTTGTGGCTTTCATGATTGCCTGTTTAATTGACCCTATGTTGGGCAAATACAGTAAATTGGAGGGGATTGATTCGTTTGTTTTCAATAAGGTCTGTCAGGTTTTACTTGAAGCTACTGATGTGGACAACTACGAGTAATGGGCTCATATGACTAAGACAAGTCTAACGCAAATAATGCTCAGTAAAACTAAGTTTTACGGGAACCAAAAGTGTTTGCTTAAAAGCATCCCAAACTTGTTCAAAACCCGAAACAACCTTCAACTCCTAGCTCAACCCAAGTTCTTCTCTTTCCAGGTGCGTGGTGTCCCTGAAGTACACTATTTAGGAGAGCACTTTGAATGATGTCTCGCACTGTTCGCCCGTGATTATCTTCTGTTAGCCCCCACCATTCTCGTTGTAATAAGGTGTGTATAAGGTACGTACCCATGGTTGTGTAACTTTTCCTGGTGTGCTATATGTAACGAGTGTCGTCTTTTTTCCAAAGTATTTCGTTTACGAACACGTTCGTCTTGACTGTGCTATCGTTACTACTTCCTGTTTCGTGGGTTGTATTCTTATATTCCCATAATATACTTTAATTTTAGTAGTCAGTATCAATTTTATCTTGACTTACCACTGTATTTACTACTTCAGCATGACAGGTTAAGTAGTGTTTTGGTTATATATATATACACTTGCCACGCTGCTACCTTTTTTTTCTTTCTGTCTTTTCTCCCTTTTTAGAACCCCATTCACGGCGGGAAATACATGGCGACTATGGTAAACATGCACCCCATGTACATTGTGGTGGTGTTTCGTTCTCTGTACATGTACATGCATGTCTGAATCACAGCTTTTATCTAGAGCGTTCCAATTGACCTTTCGCAACAAATTCACTATTGATCTCAGCAAAACGCCCGAGAAACCTACTGTGCACCTTCCCTATTTGTACTCTCCTGTTGAAAATGTGGCTGCATCATACTGTTTCTGTCAGTGACGTGGTGTAAATGTGCTATCAGAAACTGACTCTTATACTTAATTTGATTGCGATAACTTTTACGAATGTGAAACCATTTGTGACAATCTGATCTAGCCTGTAAACTGGCATGCTTCTTGTAACGTAGTTATTTGAGAATAAATATTATTATTAGTGCGGAAGTATTGACGAGTAGGGAGCTGCAAATGAAGCTCGAGTTTTCAACGAAAGTCATCTACGTTGAACTGTAGCAGTAGTAACGTGCCACCTTTGCTGTTCCAGTTGGCTTGCTACACCAACGTGGCTCGAATTCAGAGTCTAGAGATTGCGTTCGTTGGTGATCGGACCAGAAAACGACGCAGACGTAGGACGGAACCAGATTGAGAGAAGGAGCCAGAAAAGACCAGAATGACCAAGTTCGAAAGCATGCGTATGCCAGATACATTCGGAAAGCGAACATCGACTGAGTGCCTTGACAAAGGCGTGGGTGATCAGGCCAGCTTTCGCCAAGATTGACTGAAATCGATGGTATCTACTGGGCGATGGTCGTAGGCATGGGCTCAGGATAGAAAATGAAAAAAAAGGGAAAAAATGTGTAGCATATATGTAGTACGAGGATAGTGCACTACAACGTATCGGTTGTTGCTTGGATGGTTATTCGAGAAAACGTAAAGGTACGCATACGTTGCGACCGGAACACGAAACGGTAGTCTCGTGCGTACCTCTTGAGCCAGCAATCTCATCCGAAGTCAAGGGCGACATGGCCTGCTGATCTGGACGTGAGACCGGAGTCTCATCCGTAGGTAGTGCAGATGATGCGTACTGTTGACTGGGACGTGAGAATGAGGTCTTTGATGCCTCTCGTGGGATCTGGAAGAGAAATAAGCATCCCGCTAGTGATTTGGACGAGTCCAGCATTGAATCTCGATTTACCAGGAAGGGCACTGTCATTGACGTGTGCTGGTATGAGACGATCAATGCTGACTGCGTCTATCAACTTTAAACGTATTTTTGTGACGAGAGGTCACGTGAAAAGATCAAGTAGAAGTTCATAGAGCTGTAAGGAATATATACCGAGTACGACCATGCGAATATCAGCAGGGATGAACGTCCATAGATACTGTCGTCGATTATTCAGGTTGGTAGTTAGCTGTCGTGTACCGTAGGTAGGAATGACAGAGCCATTCGCAGCGCGTGGTCGAAGCATCGTAGCTTGTGACTTGCTGCTACCAAATGATTCGACAGAAACTTGGGCACTTGTGGCCACCAATTACCTAGCGTTAGTGCAAAAATCGTGCATTTAAAATAAACTAACAACCTGAAGTGACGGGGAGGAGACAGGTGAAAATGCAATGACTTGCACCTCGAAGTCTATTATTATAGCGATCCACCATTTCGAAACGTTGTTGCAAGTACAATATATATTAAAAACATTATTAATAGTATTGCAACATTATAAAAATGGTGATAGATGAATAATAGACTCACCGTAACTGACTTCTTTGGAAGAAACGTCAGCTCAACAATTTTAGTGGTGGCCAAATCGAGAGTGACTGTGATCACCACTAAATATTTCATACTATCCCGTCATATAATATTGAAAATAAATCTTTGATCGAATATTTATTTAAAGGAGAAAGGTGTACGTAGAGAGCAGCAAGTAATAAAAAATGCCAGCAACGCGTAAAGGAACTTTGCGCTCAAGAAAGTGTTTTTGGTACAGTTAAGTAAAACGAGTACAATAGTAATTGTTTATTTTTCACCAATCGAGTTTTCTCCGTAGAAGTGTCACACTGCAGTTCCGAACCAGGAGTCGTTCATCGCTCCGCAACCATCGTAACTTGTGCCAACTATCGTATTGTACAGTGTAAAGTCTGGAACATTATCTATAATTTTGTGTTAAATTGTTTTAGCTCTCTGTAAGAAGCCAGTAGCTGAACAACCTTTTACAGAAAATATGGCAGCACTTTTGACATTTTGATCTTGCCTGTTAATTCGCGTGCCTATTGTAACATGTTGTTATTTGGGAATAAACGATTATTATCATCATTAGAAATCTTGATGGTAGACACTTCACAAGCCAAATTTACCAGGTAGTGATAAATCCAGAAACCGCATTAGACCTAAACCACTGCCAATATTCATTTAAAAATCGATCTGCAAATACGTAATTCTAGAATATCGGCTAACATGTCTCTAAGTTTCTTAAAAATTCCTTATCTTGATTTATTGCTCAATGCTTTGGCTTTCTCTTGTGGAACGCCATGAATGTAGTTGCATATAGGAGCTTATATTTAATGCAAAGTAACGACTCAAGGTAGAAAACTTACTTGTTGTTTTCGAATGGTTGTGGATCATTTTAAGATTTTCGAAAATTGAGCTTTAGTTGAGCCATCTCCATCACCTTATGTAACTATCATAGTGGCGTCTTGAGGTCTAGGATCAATAAAGATTTATAATATTTCGAGGGCTATTTAAGAAAATATAAGCTACCAGCATATACCTTTCGTCCGCGATTTTACCTATAGAATCTTTTCGACTGATCATTAATAATCACCATGTTTTGAACAATCTAGGTGGAGAATGATGCCGAATGCGTACTTAATGGTGTAGGGTGTTGAAAACTAGACGATGCTAAGTAGAAGGTACAATGGGACTATGTAGACCCGTAGAAGTACCACAGCGGCCACAGGTAGTTCCTGGCACTAATAGGATGTAGAGCTTGCTACTTCCTTACAAGAAGAATAGCGTGCTTGGGCAGCAGCCATAGCGGGCTGGTCGAGCACAGGTGAAGTGCATTTATTTGGCCAATTGACAGAGCGTCAGCAACATAGTTCGATTAACTATTAGTGTGACGAAGGTATATCGTGAACAGGGAGATATAGCCTGAATTTCTGGATTCTCATAGCGAGTAACTAACAGACTTGGCATGTAAAGCATACGTTAGAGGCTTATGGTCTGTGAATAAGATGGATTCACGACCTTCTACTGCGTGCCAAAAAGGTTTGACGGAACAATAGGCTCCTATGACTTCTTGACCCAAAACACTATGTCTTGTCTCAGTGGAGAGGCTTCGTGTAAAAGTTCCTAGCTGTCATCTTCTAGGATGTCTTGTTGCATAACAACTCCTATAGCGGATTCTGATGCATCAACATATATGCTGAGCGTGGTTGATGGATCAAGATGAGCAGGGATGTGGCTCATGCCAAAGGCGTTTCGATCTCTGTTAGTGCAGTACGCGCGGCACCGGCTAACTTGAAATAAGTTGGTTAGTGGTCGTAATCGTCATGCTGCGTGTGAGATGAAACGATGGCAAGGATTGATGAAATCGGGGAATGCCTTTGAGTGTGGACAGTAAAGTGTGCTCCGTTACTGCACGTACTTTATCCTCACAAGGTAGGATGCCTTCATGCTTAGTGGAGTGAACAAAGGATTTCATTTCCGATTTTCCTAGTTCGCACTTTTCCGGGTTAACCATTATTCGCTTATCGGATAGACGTTAGAAGATCAGTGTTAAGTCACGATAACGTTCATCTACGCTTGATAATGTGGTGAGCAGGTCATCAATATCGACGTGGAAGAAATCCAAGACTCGTTTTATGCTATCGATAAAGCTTTGGAAAGACTGAGCAGCATTCCGTAGACCGAATGGAAGTTCTAGGAACCCAAAGAGATCGAAATCAGTCGTGATAGTGGCTTTTTGACATCTTCAGAAGCGTCTGGAATCTGATGGTATGCTCATAACAGATCGATCGTAGAGAAAATAGTCGTGCACTTGAGTGGCGCAGTGATGTTGGGTAAGTGGGGGATAGGAAAGTTATGAAAACGAGTGGCTAGGTTCAGTGCATTGTGACCGTCACACGGTCTAACGCCATCTTTCTTGTGAGTCATGTGGTGAGGGGAGGCCTATGGACTGTGAGGAGGATAAATGGGACATGTAGCATGCAAAGTTTTGGACTCAAACTTAGGGAAAACTAAATTGCCTTGTGCCAGTAGGCAGGGTTATTCGGTGACTGGGGATCCAAGGGTGACAATATGGTGCACCACACAGTCAGCCAACGATGCGATCTCTTCCAGAGGTTCAGTTAACTGGGGGGACTTAGTAAACAAAGCATGAAATACATTACTATGACAAGAAAATTCACCGATAATTCGATACGGATCTGTTCGAACGTTGAGATCCGTAAATTTAATATACGACAAAGTATTGATTCACTGCAAACTACGTGAATTGACTAGCAATTCATAGTGCTGCAAGAAATCGGTAGAGTTTAGCTGTGGGGACATCCGCAAGGATGAACATTCACAGATACTTTTACCGGTTGCTTAAGTTGATCGTTAGCTGCTGTGTTCCGTAGGCAGAAATTTCAGAGCGATTCGTATGACGCAGTCAAAGCGTTGAAACTTGCTGCTACCAGCTGGCATGCCTGTAACATGGGCGCCTGTGTCAATCAGGTACCTAGCATTAGTGCGGTAATCGTCCACATAAAACAAATGAGATGAAGGGCCGGTAAGTAAGGCCTCATTTATTCGCCGGTATGTGGGTCTTTTATGTTTTGGGTCTCCCGCCTAGTATAAGCCTGTAGTTCTAAAACGATGGGCACCAGGTCCGGAGACGAGGTGGAACCAACAAAACATAGTGTGAGATTCTGTAGCGGAACATGCTCACTATGGGTGATCTGGAGTCACAGCCTGACGTGGTCGAGATAGGGCTCGAGAAAAAACGGGGTGCCAGGGCTTTGACACGGCCTCGAAATGTGAGACGACTATGGATGCAGCCATCCATATCCCTGTGAAATGGGCGACGACGACGTAGAGACAACTAAACAGCTATTCCCTACACTAGTTTTTAGGATGATTTTGTCTGCTATGAGAGCAACCATAAAAGAGGTGTATCCTCGAGAAATGCTGTGATTGTGGGCTGTAGCTGCCACGATAGTGCTTCCAGCCTAATTTCTCCGAAAATGTCGGCTGTAGCTGTTGCGTTTCGCGTCAGTGACTGGAGGCGAGCAAGATGGGGGCTAGGCTTAACATCACCTAGGGAGTTTATTAACCGCGGATAAATCAGTTAGCTTATGCCGGCTGATGAAAAAGAGATTGGATATTGTGTAACTTCAGCCTTTGGTGAGTATGTGTTTATCTGGAAGGTACCTTGAGGGTAGTGTGAGGTAAACTGGACGAGGAAAGAACAGAAGAGATGAGCCGTCGACTCAGTAAGCTCATACATCGAACTTACATTTGATAAAGAACACAATCAAAAACAACCAGAAATATTAAAAGTGTGAGATCAAGACAAACTGGTTATCGGGAGTCGAAGTTGGTATAGTAAAGTTTCAAATGCGTTACAATTGGATATATCATAATCAGCGCTCTTTGAGCTAGCCAATGAAAATTTGGCTCTTCCTTCAATTTTTGTCCCATACGAAACCAGTGGGGTGACTGTATTCATTGTCAATAAGTATAGATGTTATATGTTCATGTTATGCTTACAAGATTTACTTACTCCTGGTTTCAAAATTCACCACACAGCAGAGTTTGGCTTTCTTTTACAAGGGATTTCAGTATTATAAAGATAACACTAGCTTTCCATGTTTATAAGTGAAATTAGACTTTTAGTTGCTATAGATTCTCACCCTATTTGTAGTATGGATTATTTTCCCCTCATGTTTTATTAGGTCATATGTAATTACTATATTAGCTGTTTAGGATAAATGATTGTACACGTGTACCAACAAGACGATATTTTAATCATATGATCTATGCATATGGTTTCATGGAACAAATAGTTTTACATCGGATCTAGCAAAAGATTTTGTCATTGTTATTAGTAGCAAAGAGATTACATGCTCTGGATACTACATCAGTAGTAACCTCCCATTTCATCGGAATTTACAACAATGACCTTTTATAGATTGTGGATAATTTCCACAAATCTTAACCTGCGACACGATGATCATTTAATACCGTTGATGGATAAAATACCATTTAAGTTTCTAAGTATATCCTCATCTCTTTGTAATACGGTATCGGCTTATTGCTATTGACTAACCTCGAAGAAATCCCCAGATTGTTGTAGTTTAGTGTAGTTTAGTGCGTGCACGCCTTACTTTAAGCCTTGAGAGGACGCTCCACTCGTTGTAACATCACAACTCTGTCACGAAATGCAATCTCGTATGATCACTGATCTACAGATATTACTCAATAAAACAAGTATTACTTATATTTTCCTGGAAATTTACTCATTTCTAATTCAGTAGCCCTTTATTTGCTTCATACTATTTATATTTTCAAGCCACCGATAAGGGTTTCATGTATTTACTTTGGAAATATGATAAGTTATGCTGAATTAATTTTTGCAGTGGGTCTATTTGTACAATGAATAAGTGGATACATACCTAATTAAGGTGTGTTGTGGAAAAACCATTTGTTAATCCATGCTTCATCACACCTTATAACATAGAATTATTAAAAGATTTGAACTTATACGCAGTGTAAATGAAATATAAAAATTCTCAATTAAAATAGGTCGATGTAGAAAGCATATAGGCAGAAAACCTTTTAAGTATGATAATTTCAATCAAAGTACCATGAGGGAGTTTTTCTGCTTTTACTCTTACTTCAGAAAGCATTCGAGCTTAGGTCGGTAGTTGTCAGATGTACTTAACATGTTTCAATCACTTTATTCAACACAATTTTACATCATCTACCAGGTCGGTGTTTTACATGGCATTTCTTAACATTTCTTAAAATTATTATTATTATTATTATTATTATTATTATTATTATTATTATTATGAAATAGATATTGCATTCGTGCATTGGATAAATCTTTTTTTCTGTAGATTTCTAGTTGATTCGCAAATTTACGCATGCAGAATTATGGGTAATACTCCACCCCACCATAAAAGACGTTTTTCTGGGGAAAGTTCTGGTGGATTCCCAAACCCTACACCACCTAGTGTCAGTGTTATTACCCCTCCATCAAAAAAACGAAATACGCATAGTTTAACAGTAAGTAACTTTGCGTGACATTAATAATGTTATGAGTGGCTTATGATGTATAGTCATGCTGATTATCTGCTTTGATGTAAATTGTTGAGCGAACCAAATGTAAAATTAGATTGAATACTCATCACTCATGACACACAGTTGTGTCTGAATTTAAGATAAACAAAGATCATCAACAGCAACGTAAAACTTTGTACTTCAGTACAGCAGTTCAAGTTGCCATACCACATTAGCACAGAGATATAATTGTCAGTTCAAATCCCATAGTAGTAGGGGTAGTAAAAGTATTAGAAGTAATCGGAGAGATTAGGGTTCGAAGTGAAATAAACTTAAAAAGGAAAAGATAAAGGTGATGAAGAATTCAGAAGGTTAGGATTTGAGAGAACACAAAAAATGAATGCACCTGCGCCATTGCAAACGGTTTTGAGCCATGTCATTCAATGTCTCTAACCATCGATTATTATCATCTCGCGGACCCAACCAGGTAGCCTACATCTGCCAACATGACTCAGCCCACTTGTCAGTGACTCCATGGATTTTTGCTATGTTTTGGTCTGGCGGTCCCTAGCTTTCGTCCAACCTATTCCTACATCGCAAAACATAGCTCTATGAGGCAGTCGGTGGTTAGGCATTCGTAACACATGTCCCAACTACCTCAACTGATGAAGTTTCATTACTTCATCTATTGACCTGCCATCCTTACCCAGCACCCGTTTCCTAACGAAAGCATTGCTTACTCGGTTGTCCCACTATACTCGAGCAATCTTCGGAGACACCTATGGTCGAAAGCAAGTAACCTACGAACATCTACTCTTACTGACCATGTTTCACAGCCATAAAGTAGGACGGAGCGAACTACCGCGCAGTACACTCGTCCTTTGGTCAGCAAACAGATATCTCGCCTACGCCATAGGTGACGCAAGTTGGCATAGCTGAGATTTCGTCAGTTACGAGGCCATCGGCACTGATGAGACTCCCGAGATAAGTGGAGCGGTCAACACGCTCAACTACTTCACTCCCTTTCACTAGTTCAGGTGCCGATGCAACCCAATCTTGAAGCAACATTTTGCATTTGGAGAGAGAAAACCTCATTTTGAACATACTTGCATTGTTGCTTAGGGTAGTCGGAAGACTCTGCATTTTGTCAGCGTCTTCACCGAATAAAACTATGTCATTGGCATATTATAAGTCAGCAAGCGATCCTCCTGGTAGAAGGTCCACCCCTGAAAAATCTGACGAGGATAATGTTAACTCTAAAAGTATGTCTACAACAGAGTTAAACAAGAGTGGGGAGAATGGACATCCCTGACGGACGCCCCTTGAAGTAGAGAATTCCGATGACAGTTCGCCATAAGCTCTAACTCGACCAGCGGTGTTCAAGTACAGAGCTTGCATAAGGTTAATGTACTTTTTTGGTACATCTTTTAATGACAGACACTGCCACAGTACCTCACGATCAACAGAGTCAATTGCAGCCTAAAGGTCCATGAAGGCAACTATTGTCGGACGCCTAAATGTGTGTTTGTGTTCCAGGTACTGTCGTAGTGCGAAAATGTGGTCTATACAGCCGCTTCCAGGTCTGAAATAAACGAAGATAGAAAATGTTCAGTGTTAAATTATTGCGGAACAACCTAATGTATTATTAATATTAAAAAATTGAAACTTATCGTTCATTCCTATATAGGTTATCGGACATAGGCACTAATGAAGAGACTTAAATTAAATTTCTGCTCATGCTTTTAATGCAAATTCATCAGTGTTTTTTGACCCAGTCACTCTTTGACGATACAAGAGGTGACTCTATTTTATATCGGTCACAGTTGGAACATCTCACATCAGAAAAGTGGTAGTGGGTCAGTTCGCAACAACGTAAATAAAACTTCGTACCTACGTACATCAGTTCAAGTTGCTATACCACATTAGCGCAGAGACGCAAATGAGAAAGCCGAAAAAAATACAGACGTTAGTGATACTAAGATCATAATCATCATCGAGCTTGATATGTGTCGTAGCTCGTTTCCGTACCAATATCTGCGTGGACGTCGCTGCATCCAATTTTAATCCGTTA
Source organism: Schistosoma turkestanicum (assembly GCA_944470395.2). NCBI lineage: Eukaryota > Metazoa > Platyhelminthes > Trematoda > Strigeidida > Schistosomatidae > Schistosoma > Schistosoma turkestanicum. The sequence continues at coordinate 13,530,305 of OX103971.1, forward strand.
CCAAACATCTCTCTAGCAGTACATTACGATTATCTTGCCGATACTAACCTCAGAGTTATAACCCCCATAAAGAGGAATTTTATGAATTGATGTTATGTCTTAGCTTGATTGCTACTTGTTTTCTTCCAGCCTACTTTTATACTAGTTAGTACTGTCTATTTGATCGGTGGTGGTTCTACCTGATGGCTCTATCTTGCAAAACAATACTACAAATACACCTATAGCTAATTAATTGCAATCTTCTACGTTCAAGGACAGTATTTTACTGTCTTAATTTCATTGTATTGATATTTTCTGAGGAGAATAAGTTATAAATTTTTCCAAAAGAACTAAACACTAAGCATCAGTCAACTTAGTACATCATTATTCATGTCTATCCGACTGCCTCGTCGAGCCTTGTTTTGTAGTGTAGGAATAGGTTGGAAGAAAGTTAGGGGCGGCCAAACCAAAACATGGCACAAATCCATAAATTCACTGACATGTGGACTGAGCCATGTCGGTAATTGTCGACTACCTTGTTGGGGTCCGCGAGATGAAAGTAATCGATGGTTAGAGACCTTGAACGACATGGCTCAAAATCGTTTGCAATGGCGCAAGTGCATCCATTCATTGTATTCTCTCTAATTCTAATCTTCTGGATTCTTCAGCATCTCTAGTTTTTACTTTCTAAACTTATCTCATTTAATCATACTTCTTGAATAATATCTTTTAATCTTAACCTCTCCGATTACTTCTAATACCTTTACTACCTCTACTACTATTGGAATTGAATTGACAATTACAAAATCTCTGTGCTAATGTGGTATGGCAACATGAACTGATGTACTTACGGTACTAATTCCTACGTTGCATCTGACTGACTGACTGACCGAATGAATCATTCATTATATTTTCACTATAGGGTTGTGAAGATGATTGAGTTTATTTGAAATCGTTTGCGCTCAATATCAAAGGTTCTGAAATTCGATTCTCGCTAGTGAAAGTCATGGATGCACATTGTTGATGAGTACTATAACTAGGATCAAACGGCTGTCCAATGTTCTACGTTTCCAATATATTGATTGGTCTATCATTGATCAATTCACTATATCTCAAAGTCATTCATTTTAATGTTAAAAATCATTATCATTTTTCTTTTTTGTGTTTTTTTTGTCCTACATCTATCTACCAACAATTTTTTTTTTACGTTTCAGTTTTAGTCATAACTACTAATCAACTTTCATAGATAATAATTATTTCCTTCTTTGCTCGCCTGGTGACTGACGAAATCTCAGCGCGGATACAGAAGGCTCGATTGGCCTATGCCAACCTGCGTCACTTATGGCGTAGGCGTGATATCCGTTCGCTAACCAAAGGGCGGGAGTACTGCGCAGCAGTTCGTTCCGTTCTCTTATATGGCTGTGAAACATGGCCGTTAAGAGTAGAAGATGTTCGTAGGTTACTAGTATTCGATCATAGATGTTTAAGAAGCATCGCTCGTATATCGTGGGACAGCCGAGTAAGCAATGCTAACGTTAGGAAACGAGTACTAGGTAAGGATGGCAGATCAATAGATGAAGTGGTGAAACTTCATCAGTTGAGGTGGTTGGGACACGTGTTGCGTATGGCTAACCACCGACTGCCCCGACGAACTATGTTTTGTGGTGTAGGAGTAGGTTGGAAGAAAGTTAGGGGCGGCCAGACCAAAACATGGCACAAATCCATGAAGTCACTGACAATTGGACTGAGTCATGTTGGTAGATGTAGACTACCTGGTTGGGGTCCGCGAGACGAAAGTCATCAATGGTTAGAGACCTTGAATGACATGGCTCAAAATCGTTTGCGATGGCGCAGGTGCATCCACTCTTTGTGTGCTTTTTGATTCTAAACTTCTGAATTCCTCATAATCTCTATCTTTGTCTTTCTAACCTTATCTCACTGAATTATATTTCTTGAATAATATCTTCGAACCCTAGTCTTCTTTATTAACATTAATACCTCTACTATCTTTATCACTATGAGATTTGATTTGACATTTGCGTCTCTGTGCTAATAATGTGGTATGGCAACATGAACTTATGTACGTACATACGTACGAAGTTCTACGTTGCAACTGACTGACTGACTGACTTGCTCGCCCCCCTTCGTTGTTGTTGTTGTTGTTGTTGTCTCATTCATTAGTTATCATTAACAAGATCAAAGAATTCAAATTGTTCGCTTTTTAAAAATAACTTTAACCAGTAGGCACTATTCTACTTTTGTTTTTTTCTAAATTGCTCATTTCTTTAAGTTGATGACCTGAATAACTTTATTAAAAAATAAAGTTTTAATGTGACATTTTCTTATAGTCGATTGGATAATCTCATATATATATATATATATATATATATATATATATATATATATATATATATATATATATAATTTTTATTTTAAAACCTTATCTAATTCATTCTTACCGTAAGCATAGTTGAAATCGATCTCAAATACATCTGTCCACTACACACACCATAACGATTATTATTAATACTATTACTATTGAATTTTTCGTTTAGAATTTATCCCGTTCTGCTCCAGCTGATTATCCAAATGATGAAATGTCAATAATGAATGATGATAGTGCTAGTCTTCATGATGAAGATACTATATCGATTGATGAAGCTACTTCAATGATGCGAGCTACTAGTCTACGTGAACCTATCAATACTATTATCAACAATGCTCCTACTCATGATAATTCTAATGCCATGAACCGATTAGGTTGTCGTCGTATTATACCATCTTCCGGTGGTGATGATGAGATGTTACTGTCTAATTTTCTTCAACAAAGACCATCTAGTGCAGATCCATCGTGTTTTATAGATGAACAACATATAATGCATAAGTTAAATCAACGATCACAATTTATGTCAAGTAATAATACTCCGACAGATCGTGCAAAAACTTTACCAACTAGGAATTTGGCTAGTTTAAAACTTCCAACTGTTTTTCGATGGAATGGTGGTGGTAAAGAGATATATATTAGTGGAACATTTAATAATTGGGAAAAAAGAATTCCTATGGTTAAAAGGTAATTAATTAATTTATGAGATGAAAAATTTAATGTGTCTTATGTTATTGTATTATTTCGTAATGATATTTTTTGGTTAGAGTGTTGTGGATTCTTCTATGCTGAATTCCAGTGCTAACCACATTCCATCTAGCGAGGGGTGGAAAACATGGCAGAAATCCATGAAGTCATTGACAAGTGGACTAAGTGAATCAAGTCGGTAGGTGTCGACTACTTGGTTGGGTCCCGCGAGATGATAATAAACGATGGTTAGAGACTTTGAATGACATGGCTGAGAATCGTTTGGAATGGCGTAGGTGCATTCATTTTTTGTGTTCTCTTAAATCCTAATCTTCTGGTTTCTTCACCACCTTTATGTTTTCCTTTTTAAGTTTATTTCACTAGTTTCTTCTTTTTGACTAATATCGTCGAACCCTAATCTCTCCGATTAATGAATTCAGGTTTATTTATTCTGGTTAGCGCTTTTTTGGTAAGTTAATTTTTTTTGGCGGGATGTGGTCGCCAACCCCATGCCCGCCCAACCCTCCTCCTTTATCCGGGCTTGGGACCGTCAGTAGCCCCGAAGGGTCTACAGGCGGAGTTCTCCAATTACTGCTAATGACTTTCACTACCTCTACTACTATGGAATTTGAAGTGACGATAATTGCATCTCTGTGTGCTAATGTGGTATGGCAATTTGAACTGATGTACGTATATACGTACGAAGTTCTACGTTGCTGAATCATCATTACATTCCACATGTAGTGAAAGAGAACACAGGTGGGGCAACCGAATTGTATTTCTCGCAAATTACAGAGTTACTCAGTAAAATTGGAAAACCATATCGTAAATCGTTAATTTGCAAAATATCAGTTCATCATATCGAGCTGGACTGTTCCTGTTGCAAAACATCAATCGATTGTCACTATTCATGCGTTTCATACAAATTCCATTGTTTTCTAACTGTTCCTTTCTTGATGTTCCCCCATATTCTGCTGCCAGACATTACGTTGACACTCACGTCATATATTACTACTTATAAGTAGCTCACACCACAGTAGTAGTAGTAAAAGAGTTTAGGTATCAAGGATCCGACCCAAGAACACATATAAATTAGAGAAGTCAAAGAAAGTTATGAGAAATTTATAAACTTAGAAATCTGCGGGAAGATAGAGTAAATGCACCGGCAACATTGCAAACGATTTTAAGCCATGTTACTCAAAGTTTCTAATCACCAGTGACAATTATCGCGCCAACTCTAACCACACAGTCTACACTTGTTAATATAATTCAGTCCATCACCACCTACTTCGGTTTAGGTATCCGGCGAGTATCCCAGCCAACTCACAACTTCATCAATTTTTTTGGCGCATAAATATTTACGTTCCCCATTTGTACCTACATTAGACAACGCTCATCGAGGCAGATAGTAGTTGGGCATACGTAACCCATGTCCCAACTACCTCAGTTGATAAATAATGAATTTGTCATCTGTCATTTTCTCATCTTTATCTACTACCACTCTATCTCTAACCCAGGCATTATTCACTCAGTGGTTCAAAAATACACGAACAATACTTTAAAGTAATGTATTGGCAAATACACAAATGTGCGTTCTCCCAAGCTGCCCGTACTATATTAGTGCAACTGGATAAAATTATCAATATGAATAGTAAAGTAGTTAAAATTGTACAGTATCAATAGTAATAAGAGAGATTAAACAGTGAGAATATGATTAGGAATCTAAAGCAAGATCAAGAGTGGTGTTGACTCTTCCGCATTATCACTGATTCTGATCTGTATTACCTAATATCTTCAATCACTGATCGTGTTTATCAGTCAGTCAGTCAGTTGCAACGTAGAACTTCGTACGTATGTACATAAGTTCAGGTTGTCACACCACATTAACACAGACACGCAAATGTCAAATCAAATCCCATAGTGATAAAGATAGTAGAGGTATTAATGGTCATGAAGAAGACTAGGGTTTGAAGATATTATTCAAGAAGTATTATTCAGTAAGATAAGGTTAGAAAGATAAAGGTAGAGGTGCTGACGAATCCAGAAGATTAGAATTTGAGAGTGCACAATGAATGGATGCACTTGCGCAATTGCAAACGATCGTGTTTATCATGTGAATATCAACCAGCCTAGTTTACACTAACCAACATCGATAATTGTTGGCTTCATGGATTGATGCCATGTTTTTGGTCTAGTCGTTTCTACGTTTTTGTTCCAACTTACTTCTATACCAGTTACATATTTAGACTTAGTAAAATATTCTGTTCACTATGTTAAAGTCTGATTTGAATTCCCAATAAATCTAATAAATATTTTATCTAAAAAAATGAAATGAAAATTTTTTGAAATGGAATTACGTTGTCTAACTTTTCTTACATTGAACGCTGATCACTGTATAATTGGCGAAATATATATATATATATATATATATATATATATATATATATATATATATATGGCGAACTGTCATCGGAATTCTTTACTTCAAGAGGCGTCCGTCAAGGATGTCTATTCTCCCCACTTATGTTTAACTTTGTTGTAGACATCCTTTTAGAGTTAACATTATCCTCGTCAGATTTTTCAGGGGTGGACCTTCTACCAGCAGGATCGCTTATTGACACAGAATATGCCGATGACATAGTCCTACTTGGTGAAGACGCTGACAAAATGCAGTCTTCTGACTATCCTAAGCAACAGCGCAAGTATGTTCAAAATGCGGTTTTCTCTCTCCGAATGCAAAATGTTGCTTCAAGATTGGGTTTCGTCGGCAGATGAACTAGTGATAGGGAGTGAAGTAGTCGAGTGTGTCGATTGCCTCGCTTAGCTCGGGAGTCTCATCAGTGCTGATGGCCTGGTTTGTGACGAAATCTCAGCACGGATACAGAAAGCTCGATTGACTATGCCAACTTGCGTCACCTATGGCGTAGGCGATATATCTGTTTGCTGACCAAAGGACGAGTGTACTGCGCGGTAGTTCGCTCCGTCCTACTTTATGGCTGTGAAACATGGCCAGTGAGAGTAGAAGATATTCGTAGGTTACTGGTTTTCGATCATAGGTGTCTTCGAAGCATTGCTCGTATATCCTCGGACACCCGAGTGAGCAACGCTATTATTAGGAAACGGGTGGTAGGTAAGAATGGTAGATCAATAGATGAAGTGGTGAAACTTCATCAGTTGAGGTGGTTGGGAAATATGTTACGAATGCCCAACCACCGACTGCCTCGACTAGCTATGTTTTGTGGTGTAGGAGTAGGTTGGAAGAAAGCTAGGGTCGGCCAAACCAAAACATGGCACAAATCCATGGAGTCACTGACAAGTGTACTGAGTCATGTTGGCAGATGTAGGCTACCTGGTTGGGATTGGTGAGACGAAAGTCATCAATGGTTAGAGACCTTGAACTACGTGGCTCAAAGTCGTTTGCAATGGCGCAAGTGCATCCACTCTTTTTGTTCTCTCTAATTCTAACCTTCTGAATTCCTCATAATCTCTATCTTTCTTCTACATTTATCTCACAGAATTATACTTTTCGAATCATATCTTCGCTCCCTAATCTTCTCCTTTTACTGCTAATACTTCTATTATTGCTATCACTGTTGGATTTAAACTGACAGTTACGTCTCTGTGTTAATGTGGTATGGCAACTTGAACTGATGTACTTATGTACGAAGTTCTGCATTGTATCTGTCTGTCTGTCTCTCTGTCTGTTTATATATCCATAATAAAAGTAGTCAATATGCTGGCATTAATTATGTTTGTAGTAAATTATTTAATCGATTGTTTTGTTTGTTTTTCAACAAGTCATGTCATAAACACATAAAAAGATCATATTGATGAGATTGTGTTTTTGTTCTGGATGATGATGATGATGAGCTATTGTCAATGTAATAAAACGAAATTGAACATTTAACAAAAATTCAATTACATATGTCATACTTTTCAACCTAGTACTCTGATTAGTTTTTTTACTTGTATATATAATTGTAGTTTTTTGTATATATATATATGTTAGAACTCTGAGCCGGTATCTAACGGTGTTAATGTTTAAATTGATCAAATTCACGGAGTTGCGCAACCTCATACACAGTCTTCGGTAGTAGTTACTGTCTACACCCGAACAGGTTGAACTTCACTGGTCACATCTTCCCACTAGAACTCGGAGTAGATTCCTCAAGAAGCTAGTCACACATTGAAATTGTACATTGAAATCATTAATCAAGACCAAAGGTCCTGGGTTCGAATCCAGCAGGGTGCAGGAGGAGTCGTGGATGCGCACTGCCACTGATGAGTCCCATACCAGGACGAAACGGCCGTCCAGTGCTTCCAGGTTTCTAATGGTGGTCTAACATTGATCGATTCATGGTTTCAAAAAATGTGTAACTTAACAATCTTCACAACCGTAATGCATATATATATGTGTAATCATTTATAATGAAAATGTTGTAATCTAGCTTAACTCTACTCGATTAGATAAGATTACTATGTATCGTATTAGACAAGAATAAATATTATTGGATGAAACTATAACTAACTATACAATCACTTCAATCGATAATTTGTTCATAGTTCATAGTTTAAAATTTGTGTATTATATAAAATAATGGCACAATCGATTTAATACTGTTATGAATAAAAAGATTTGTATTCAAAATAAATTTTCGTTTGTTAAAAAAGGGAAGAAAAAAAACATAGTAGTATGCTTACTGATCGATAGCTTTTAAGTAAAATGGTCAACTGATATACTACTACTACTACTGAGAAGACTGAGGCAGGTTCAATAGATTGTATTTGGCAAATTTACACTCTTAGTCAATTAAAAACGATAACATTACATTGAACACTCCATTTGCACACCATCTTTGAGCCCTGACTTCCAACGCTCCAGCCTTCTTCCATTCCTGCTGTTGCTTCCTTTACTTCCTGTCGGTGCTCTATTTCTTTCTTGCTTTTGCTCTATTTGCTTTCCGTTTTCCTCTTCTGACCGTGGGACTTCTTCTTTCACGTCCATTCTTATACTACTTATATCGTTCGTATAAGTAGCACACACCACACTACTACTACCTGAATCATTGATGTGTAATGCCCCTCCAACAACTGAACTGATATCGAAAGGTCAGAACAGCTGTCTGTTAGAATAATAGGTTTTTTCCTTTGTTCAATAAGAAAACATGCTTATGTAGAAAAAAATATTCACACAAAATATACGCCATTTAATTATTCATGACTAAAACAAATGAACTAATAGGTCATTCACTGTTGAATGGAATCAATGTCTAACTCTCAACCTTGATTCATGCCTCAGTAATACCACCACTTTCACACTATGATGTTGAATCGTTGTGTAGTGGGTGGTAACATTGACAAAATGGTGATAATATAAATTTGTTTCATATATTCTATAGTTCCCTTGGCAACCATGTTTCTTTCTAGTCTTCAGAATCCAAGATACACTCTTCTATTGTTATCTGATTGATTCCCAAAGAAACATATATGACTTGATTGAACTGATTACCAAAATCCAAGTTGATTATATTTTGAAAGAATGAACCATTTTAACTGAATTTAAATAATGAGTTAAAACTTTCATTTATTTAATTCAATATTCAATGAAAATAGTATACGCGGTTGTTTAATTATTGAATAACTTAGATTTTAAATAAGTAATGTTGTGGTGCGAGCTACTTATAAGTAGCATGTGACGTGAGCGTCAACGTTAATGTCTGGCAGCCGAAGATGAGGGAAGATCAAGAAAGGAACAGTTAGAAAACAATGGAATTTGTATGAAACGCATGAATAGTGACGATGGACTGATGTTGTTTGCAACAGGAACAGTCCAGTTCGATATGATGAACTGATATTTTGCAAATTAACGATTTACGATATGGTTTTCTAATTTTACTGAGTAACTCTGTAATTTTCGATAAATACAATTCGGTTGCCCCACCTGTGTTCTCGTTCACTACAATGTTACGAGTAATCAAATGACTCTTCACTTCATAAATTCATTTAAGATGATTTCAACACAAATCTATTATTAATATTATTATTGTTTCCTTTGATTAAAATTTAACTTTTCATCACTAGTGTTAACATCAACTGTGAGTAAAACCAACATGTATTTTAAAAAGGTATATTTAACATTCGTTTGTTTGTTATTGATGTATCCTAGCTTCGACTTCGTTTGGAATCATGTTTCTGCATACATGCAGTAAAAGAGTATCAAAATTCAAATTAAAACAACTTTCTAATTTTTAATGAAGTTTTTAGTTGATATCAGTTTATTGTTTTTAAAAAAAAGATTTTAAATTGATTTTTCATCATAAAGATATGGAGATTGTTGTTTGATAACAAAATCCATACCCGTTCGCTAACCAAACGACGAGTGTACTGCGCAGCAGTTCGCTCCGTTCTCCTATATGTATGCGAAACATGACTGTTAAGAGTAGATGTTTGTAGGTTACTAGTATTCGATAATAGATGTTTAAGAATCATTGCTCGAGTATCGCGGGACAACCGAGTAAGCAATACTGTCGTTAGGAAACTTGTGCTAGGTAAGGATGGCAGGTCAATAGATAAAGTAATTAAACTTCATCAGTTGAGGTGGTTGGGACATGTGTTACGTATACCTAACCACCGACTGCCTCGACGAACTATGTTTTGTGGTGTAGGAGTAGGTTGGAAGAAAGCTAGGGGTGGCCAAACCAAAACATGGCAGAAATCCATGAAGTCATGTAGGTAGATGAAGACTACCTGGTTGGGGTCCGCCAGACGAAAGTCACCAATGGTTAGAGACCTTGAATGACATGGCTCAAAATCGTTTGCAATGGCGCATCCATCCAATGGTGCATCCATTCGTTGTGCCCTCTCAAATTTTAATCTTCTGGAATCGTCAGCTCCTCTACCTTTGTCTTTCTAAACTTATCTCACTGAATTATACTTCTCGAATAATATCTTCAAACCCCAGTCTTCTTCATTACCATTAATACCTCTACAATCTTTATCACTATGGGATTTGATTTTACATTTGCGTCTCTGTGCTCATGTGGTATGGCAACATGAACTTATGTACATACGTACGAAGTTCTTACGTTGCAACTGACTAACTGACTGACTGATTGTTGTTTGATATTTAAATCATGGATTAACCATTGTGAGACGAGCATTGGAAACCCGGATGCACTGAATGGCTGTTTCGTCCTGGTATGGGTATTTTTAACAGTGCTGACCATCGAACCCAGGACTTCGGTCCTAAGCGTAAATGCAGAACCTCTATACCACTGGGCTGACATCCAACAATGTTATTGTCTAACTTTGATTAATCTAATGATTTTGCGCAACTTCACCACCCATTATTTTCGGTAGTTACTGCCTACACCCGACAGGGTTGAACCCTAATGGTCATGTCTTGATTTATGATTTCAATAATAGATAACAATCTCCATAACTATACAGTAAAAAAATCGTAAAACGTGGTCACTAGTGACTAGTTTCGTGAGGAAATTCTCGGTGTTTTAGTGCGAAGTCGTGACCAGTGGAGTTCAACCTTATCGGGTATCGGTAGTAACTACCGAAGGCAATTGGTTGTGAAGTTGAGCAAAATCCTTAGATTGATCAAAGTTAGATATTGACACAGTTGGATGAGAGGGCTCATTGGTTCAGATGTTAAGCTTTCACCTGCAAGACTTGAAAGCCTTGGGTTCGAGCCGTAGATGCGCACTGCTGACAAGTCCTACATACCAGTGCATCCAGGTTTCTCATGGTATGGTCTAACAACAATAATGGACTCTTAATTTCAATTTTAAATCGAACTAACTAAACTAACTAATTTAAATTTGAATTCATCAATTCTAGATATGATATGATTTTAGTTATTTGTAGAATAATGATAATAAACGAATTGAATTATGTATTATTATTCAAATTGAAACATTGAATGATAAGATATTTTTTTGTATAGTGAGTATAATGAACTCTCTTATATACGTACATACATAGAGAGAGAGTGAGAGAGAGAGAAATGTAGAATTTTAAAACATTATTTATTATACGTATGCATATATATGTATATGTAAAATAGTAATTTACATATTATTTCGATCTGACCTAATACGGTCATAAATTCTAATCGTTTTTTTTATGTTGTATTTTTTTTTGATTTATTTATTTAAACAAAAATTTAAATTCAATAAAAAAAGGTATTACTTTTTATTTTTGCATATTATATGAACAATACGCTGATTTGTCTAGACATTACTTCATTTTATCTTCTCATTGCATACATTTCATATGTGTAAAAATGAGTATTGTTGTTTCAAGTTTTGCATTACGGGGTTGTGAAGATTGTTAAGTTACACATTTTTTTGAAAAACCATGAATCGATCAATGTTAGACCACCATTAGACGACACCTGGAAGCACTGAAAGACGGCCGTTTCGTCCGGGTATGGGACTCGTCAGCAGTGCGTATCCACGACTCCGCCTGCACTCTGCAGGATTCGAACCCATGACCTTCGGTATTGTGCGCGAACGCCCTAACCGTTAGACCACTGAGCCGATATTTAACGGTGTTAGTGTCTAACTTGATCAAGTTTTGTATACTTTTTTTAATGTTCGATTGATTGATTCGGTCAATCATTCCATTTGAAAAGATGATCATTCTCTCTCGGTGTGTGTGTGTGTTCGCGTGTGTAGAATCGCTGTGAATTAAAGCGCGAACAATGAAATGAATAGCCTGTTTATTATTATTATTGTCATTATTATTCAAGTAATTGTTTACATAACTTAACTGTTTTGATTCATGAAACCACCTTGACATTGTCGAAATTTAAGTAAATAAGGCAAGGTGTGTGTGTGTGGTGGTTGTTGGTGGTTGTTCAAGCCTTAAAATCCAATATTTGTTTGGATAAATATACAAATAGTACTAATTTAAAACCATATTGAATACTAGTTTTGACTATAGTATTCTAGATTTGTCATCGATGGAGTGTTTCGTGAATAGTATTCATCTATAGTGAGAATGAATGTAAACAATATGTTTATGTAAATGATTTTTACTGTATTCTGGTATATTTGTAATTTATGGTTTTCTTTTAAATTGACGCTAACTGTACAAAATATTTTAGTATGGTTCAAAAATGTATGCACTGGTGCAGGCGCATTCACCACTGTTTGACTTATTTTCGGGCAGAGTTTTGGAGGTTTGTGTTTTTACACATTTGAAACCAACAATCAATCATTGTTAGATCACGATTAGAAACCTCAAAGCACTGAAAGACGGCTGTTTCGTCCTGGTATGGGACTACTCATCAGTGACAGTGCGCATCCACGACTCCTGCACCTCGCATGATTCGAACCCGGGACCTTCGGTATTGTGCGCGAACGCCCAACAATCGGACCACCGTGCCGGCATCCAACGGTGTTTATGTCCAACTCTGATTGATCTACGGATTTTGCGTGATTTCAAATGTGTAAAAACACAAAACTCTTCCCGAAAATATCGTAACAGTGCTCACTAGTGACTAGCTTCGTGGGGAAATTCTCGGAGTTCTAGTTGAGAAGACGTGACCAATGGAGTTCAACCCTGTTGGGTGTAGGCAGTAACTACCAAAGACAAATAGGTGAGGTCGCGCAAAGATCCGTAGGTCAATCAGAGTTATACATTAACACCGTTGGATGCCAGCCCAGTGGTCCGATGGTTAGGCGTTCGCGCACAATACCGAAGGTTCCGGGTTCGAGTCCTGCGAGGTGCGGGAGTCGTGGATGCGCACTGCTGCTGATGAGCCCCATACCAGGACAAAACTGGCGTCCAGTGCTTCCAGGTTTCTAATGTTGGTCTAACAATGATTGTTTGGCTTATGTCAATTCCTAATCTTCTGAATTCTTCATGATCGTTTTTTTCTCTCTCTTTTTAACTGATTCCTCTAGTGTATACATCTCAAATGATATATTCGATCATTAATCTTCTATGATTGCTGCTCATACTTCTATTACCTCTGCTATTATGTGCTTTGAATTGACAAATCGATCGGTCTATGCTAATGTGGTATGACAACTTGAACTGATGTACTTGCGTACGTATGAATATGTACGTTGTAACTGACTGAACATTGTTTACATGAAGTTCTTTTTAGACAAAAAAAATCCATTTTAAAGGATGACAACCATTTTATGGTCTTGTATTTTTTTTTCGGACTCCTCAACAGAGTATACTTACACAAATTGTGCTTGTCTACAGATCTGTATCTTCTTGATTCAGCTTTATGTTGTATTGTGTATGTGTTATGTGACTATGACGGACAGTATTTCTCAAGCTTTTTTTATTGTTTCTATAGTGAATTTCATTGATTCATGATTTCAAATGAAACTCAACACAACCGTTTAATGAGAATCTTTATTGGATATCACAATTTATGATGATAGTTACATTTGAATCTTGAGATAATCTTCACCAAATGTTAGTGATGCTATAATCAATAAATTGATTTGCAAAACTTAAACTTATCTCTACCTTGTCGTTTATTGACAAAATTACGTGCTACTTCAATTGTTTGAAGTTCTTAGAAGAGAAAAAGATATGTGTAACACCTAGTTAAATATAACACATAATATAATCAGATTTCCAAATTATGCATAATGTCATCATATGACTTTTGAAAGTTACAACTCCATTATGTTGCGTACTTCCTAAAAATACACCGTTACTATTACATTACTATTATTAGTTAGTTGCACATTGAAATCATCAATTAGTCATTGTTAGACCACCATTAGAAATCTGGAAGCACCGTTGAGCCGTTTTGTCGTACTGTGGGACTAATCAGCAGTGCGCATCCACAACTCCTGCACCTCGCTGGACTCGAACCCAGGACTATCGGTTTTGCGCGCGAACGCCTAATCTCTGGACTACTGGATGATGAGTCTGTTTGGTCAGTTAGTCAGTCAGTCAGATTTCGACCAATTCGGTCTCTCGTGCTGTTATGGATATAAGGGACAAGTGTTTGAGGCCGGTCACGCACGGCCTTTTTATGAAAAGTTTTTTGAGTACTAGCTCCGATCTTGAAAGCTCTTGGCCACCCTTACCGCCGGAGACGGAAATCCGTGAGGTAGGGTGAGGTGTGACATTCTTAGGGTCGACCTTTTCTAACCCTTCCTTACTTGTGAGAAGGCAGCATCGCTGCAGATGCTGGTTGTCTGAGGGAAACACCTTACTGCTGTCACACCCCTCTACAGTCAGTCAGCAGTACAACTTCTCCCTCAGACCTTGAGTAGCTACTTTTAGTCTGATCGTTCTCCAACCGACCAACCTGGCATGGTAGAACCTTCAGGAACATATGTTCCAGCCAGTATAGCTCGGTTATGTCATGGCGATAGACAAGCCCGACCACCACGTCAAGGTAGCAGCTACGGTCGGGGCATGTTTGGTGAATTATTTGTATATTCCTTCAGTTGATAATATTTGTAATTTAGTTTGGCTTAAGACGTTTAAGACATCTCATGGCTCAGAATCAACCGCACTACTTTAGATGTATTCATTCTGTGTGTCCCCTAAGATCTTGAGCTTTTAGGTTAACGCAACTTATAAATTCGTTTGTTCTGTTAGTGTGATATTGTTTATGCATATTCTTTTTTATACTACTAATACTGATTCTGCTACTATATATATATATATATATATATATATATATATATATATATATATATATACATATATATAATTAACTGACTATATATACATAAGTTGTCGTTTCTAAATGTTACCATTTTATTCCTATTGTATTCTTTTTTTCTCATAGAAACTCAGGAGTTTATGTGATTATCGATTGTAAACCAGGTACTCATCAATATAAGTATTTTATAGATGGAGCATGGTATCATGACCCGACTAAAGTGAGTGAGTGGCAAGTGAAATAATGGTTTTGATTTTTTCTTAAATCTTGATTGTTGTATGATATATTCTTCAATGGAGTAAAGTCATTGTTTCAGATTTTGAATTCCGAGTCCGTTACGAATTTATATTGAAATTATTACTGGATTTATTGATTTCCTTGATAAATCTTCATCAATTGAGTTGGTTGGGTTAGGGTTACGTATGCCCAATCATTGACTACCTCGATGAGCGTTGTATGATGTAGGGGTAGGTTTGAGGGAAGCTAGGGGTGTGGCCAAACCAAAACATAGCACAAATCCTTGAAACCATTGACTACTCGATTGAGTCATGTTAGTAGGTGTAGACTACTTGGTTGGGGCCCACGGGATCATAGTAAGTGTCGGTTAGAAAAGACCTTACATGACATGGCTTAAAATCGTTTACAACGACTCAGGTGTATCCATTCTTTGTGTTCTCCCAAATTCTAATCTTCTGAATTCCTTGTCAACTTTATTTTTCTCTTCTCAAGTTTATTTCACTAGATTCTACTTCTTGACTAATATATTCGAACCCTAATCTTCTCCATTACCGTTAATACGTCTACTACCTCTACTACTATGGGATTTGAATTGACAATTCGATCTGTTTGTGCTGATGTTGTATGACAATTTAAACTGATGTACGTACATACGTACCGAGTTTTACTTTGTCGCTGACAGACTTAGAATAATGGAGATGTTGGAGTTGGATATTGTTCCATATAAACTGGTGATTAATGCTGATCTCTCTAGTTTGTAAAAAAAACTACAAAAATTCTCCTATATTTGTCATGTAACTTAGTTTAACTACTATGCTCTCTCTCTGAAACCTAGTTATCATAATCATCATCATTAGAGGTCAGCAATAATGAACATGAACATAAAACAAGTCAAATTATTGACCTGAACTATTTTACACAGATCTAATAGGCACATGACGCAAGTGTGTTTCACTTTTAAATAAACGTAGTCAGTATAGAATAGATAAAAATAAAATAATTCTTGTTGTAGTAAACATGTATATCGTGGGACACTCGAGTGAGCAACGCTCTTATTAGGAAACGGGTACTAGGTAAGAATGGCAGATCAATAGATGAAGTGGTGAAACTTCATCAGTTGAGGTGGTTGGGACATGTGTTGCGTATGTCTAACCACCGACTGCCTCGTCGAGCTTTGTTTTGTAGTGGAGGAGTAGGTTGGAAGAAAGCAAGGGTCGGCCAAACTAAAACATGGCAGAAATCCATGAAGTCAATGACGAGTGGACTTAGCCATGTCGGTAGTTGTCGACTACCTGGTTGGGGTCGGCGAGATGATAATAATCGATGGTTAGAGACCTTGAATGACATGGCTCCAAATAGTTCGCAATGGCGCCAGTGCATTTATTCTTTGTGTTCTCTCAAATCCTAATCTCCTGGGTTCTTCAACACCTCTACTTTTTACTTTCTAAACTTATC
The DNA here is from genome assembly GCA_944470395.2 of Schistosoma turkestanicum. Classification (NCBI taxonomy): domain Eukaryota; kingdom Metazoa; phylum Platyhelminthes; class Trematoda; order Strigeidida; family Schistosomatidae; genus Schistosoma; species Schistosoma turkestanicum. The sequence goes on from OX103971.1 coordinate 13,546,708, forward strand.
TCATTGAATCATACTTCTTGAATAATATCTTCTAATCCTAACCTCTCCGATTACTTCTAATACCTTGACTACCTCTTCTACTATTGGATTTGAATCGACAATTATATCTCTGTGCTGATGTGGTATGGCAACATGAACTGATGTACTTACATACGAAGTTCTACGTTGCAACTGACTGAGTGACTGACTGTATGAAACAGTAGATTGGACCAATTGAAAATGTCATTGATTCTCTCCAATATTGACAGTTGAATTCATATATTACAATTTTTAGTCATGTGTTGAATATTCTATTTAAATCATTATTAGTAGTGTGGGTTATAATAAATGAGTGAATTTTTAATAATCTTTATTGACACTTGTTCATCAAAACAATCCCCACATGATACGTGTAAATACCAACAAACACTGGCCAAAAATTCATTTCTAAATACCAGCAATGAAATAATTCAGACTTTCACTACTATTGATCTACACCTCGAATTTATTAAGCATGGTTATTCACTCTCTGGGCTCCGTAAATTACGTGTTGGTATTTGAAGTGGGCGTTATTGGGTTCGAGTCGTTAATTTACATCAAAATATCAATCAGTTAGTCAGTTACAGCGTAGAACTTGGTGCATACGTACATCAGTTCAAGTGGCCATACCACATCAGCACAGACAGTTCAAATTGTCAATTCAAATCCTATAGTAGTAGAAGTAGTAGAAGTATTAGTAGTAATTGGAGAGATTAGAGTTCGAGGATATTATTCAAGAAGTAGAATCTAGTGAAATAAACTTGAGAAGAGAAATATATAAAGTTGACAAGGAATTCAGAAGATTAGAATTTGGGAGAACACAAAGAATGGATGTACCTGTGCCGTTGCAAACGATTTTGAGCCATGTCATTCAAGGTCTCTAACCATCGGTTACTATCATGTTGTGCACCACAACCAAGTAGTCTGCGCCTACTAACATGACTCAATCGAGAAGTCAGTGACCTAAAGGATTCGTGCCATGTTTTGGCCGCCGCCCTAGGTTTCTTCCAACCTACTTCCACACCGCAAAAAATAGCTCGACGAGGCAGTCAGTGGTTGGGAATTCTCAACATATATCCCAACCACCTCGACTGATGAAGTTTCAATACCTCATCTCTCCTGATCTGCCATCCCTATCTAGTAGTATGGTTCAATACAATAAGTGTTATTGTCTCGTCTGAGTAATAGTGACTTAATAAAGTCGTCACCTAAAATAGACAATAACATATGTTAGCGAACAATATTGCTTTCAATTCGAATATCATCAGGTTTTTACTCGAACATATATATATATATATATATATATATATATATATATATAAGGATATTTTTTTGAAAATGTTAAACAATGTTAATCAAGACAATTTATCATGTGTTAATAATCCCAATGGAATGTAGATTACGTCATCACACACACACATAATTGGGCAAAAGTACAAGTTGATTGTAGGAAGACAAGCTGTATTGATAGTAAGTAGTAGTAAGAATAATAAAATACAATAACAAAATGTTTGTTAATAGTTTAACATTGGAAATAGTAGGACGAATGTGGATAAACAGACATCACCAAAACATAATGACTATTACGTAATAAGAAGTGTGTAAATCATAATTAGATAGTGAAGAATATAAGTCCGAAAGACACTATAAAAATGGACACTTTTTGTGAATTATATTCACTGTTGTCTTTCTATCCTAAACGATAATCACATTCTTTTGTGAATAAATCGCAAAGAATTTTTTCGAAAAAGAAATGATCACATTGAACTGGAAAAAAAATACCCACCAGAAACACAATGCCGGCCAAGTGGTCCAATGGTTAGGCATTCGCACACACAATACCGAAAGTCCCGGGTTCGAATCCTGTGCGAGGTGCAGGAGGAGTCGTGGATGCGCACTGTCACTGATTTATTACATACAACCCAGCTATTCCTAATGCTTAGTATTCTTGGCCACTAATTCACTCGAGACGTTCTCCCAGAATCAGAACAAGGTTGAATAGGGAAAGAGATTATATTCCAATAGCAAGGTGAGATGAAAGACAAAAGGTCCAAAGGAAAAAGACGTTAGTATATCTATAGTTTTCTTAAATGAGAAGATTCTAGAATGTTGCCTCAGTATTGGCTAGCGCTGATTGGATACGAAAGAGCCAATCAGCGTGCAACACAACGCAATCATGCTTAAATCCAATCTATGTCCCACTATCAAATATACTTAAGGTAAAAACAGAACAATTTTCGTTTAAGGCGTCTTCCTCCTACTAGGAAACCGAATGCCTTAAATGATGGCTCTAGAAATCCTGACAACCGTTGATGAACAGCTAAAGCAAAATGGATGAGGTCGTGCAAAATCCCTTGATCAATCAGAGTGGTCCAGGATGAAACGACCGTCTTTCAGTGCTTCCATGTTCCTAATGGTGTAGTCTAGTAACAATGATTGATTGATTGATGATTTCCGATGTGTAAAAAAAAACACAAACGTTCAAAACTCTGCCTGAAAACAAACAATCTTATATTCTATTTCTCCTCTGATTGATTAGATTCCATAGGCTTGCTAACATTTTGACCCTATGAAAGGTGAGTGAGTATGTGTGTTTATTTGTTTTTTGTTCTCAAGTTGAAACGAAAAAGAAGTTGTTTTTACACTCTTTTCCTTGTTTCAACTGTGTTCGTTTAGAGTTTTTTTTTCAAAAACAATTCATTCCGATTGATGTTTTCTCGTTTGTGTTTCTGTTCTCTATATTCATCATACAGTTCAGTGTTTGTTATTCATTAGTTGATAATCTTGATGATGATGATGATGATGATTATAGCAACAATTTGTCTAATCTTCATATTACACATTTTTGAAACCATGAATCGATAAATGTTAGACCACCATTAGAAACCTGGAAACACTGGACGGCCGTTTCGTCCTGGTATGGGGTGCAGGAGTCGTGGATGCGCACTGCTGAGGAATCCCATACCAGGACGAAACGGTCGCCTTTCAGTGCTTCCAGGTTTCTCTAATGGTGGTCTAACATTGATCGATTCATGGTTCTTCAAAAAAATGTGTAACTTAACAATCTTCACAACCCCGTAATGTAATCTTCATATTCTCACAAACATTTCATTAATAACAACTGTTTTTATTATCTTGTTTATTGATTTTTGTTTTTTCTCTGTACTATACTAGCCAACTGTAGATAATGAATATGGTACAAAAAATAATGTTGTTCATGTGAAATCATCGGATTTCGATGTTCTACATGCATTGGAACAAGATCAAGCTAGTAGTCGACGTCGTTCAAATAGTTCCGAACCTAGTGATGTATGTTTCCTCGTTTACTTTTTCTCTTTTTTTTGTAAAAAATTATTATATTTTATGTGTTACGAGTGCAACTTTACTATGTCACTGGATATGCTTGAATTATTATTATTATTATTATTATTATTATTATTATTATTATTATTATTACGAGTTCTACCTTACTCGGTAAACAAGAGTGAGGGTCGATGATCCGGCGACATGACAGGTTACTTTAATCCGAGTGTCCTAAACCCTCATTAACTAGAAGAAGAAGATGTGATATGAAGTAGAATGTGTATTCTACAAGCATCTAGAAAGTACGTGGCCCGAGTACAGAAGCGGCTACGGATTGTGGTTGGTGGTGTTTGGTTCTCTGAACTGGATGTTTTGGTTGTAGAGCTTTCATTGCTGTTCTTCTGAACAACATCATCATCAGCACAAACTCCAAATAGAAGTGAAATATTCGAATTTCTCCACGTTTGACCTGTAGCTTGTTCTGCTAACCTCGATCTTGATTGGTTACTGTTGACCTTAAACCTGTCTTTGTTTTGATTGCATCCCCCTTTTGATCTGTTTCTTGATCCTATGTCACATATGATTTTTCTGATTAGTTGATAAATTGGGTCAATGTCGATGTGTTTATTGATTGCTGATTGACCTGAGTGCCAAGCTTCTAAAAATTCTCTAGTGTTCTTTGTCCTCCCCCTAACCAATTCCAATCGAATGTGTGTCCATAATTGTCGGTGTGTATTCATATAACCGAAGCGTTGTCTTGGCGTTTGACTGCTAATTGATGTTCACGTAACCGGAGCTGAAGAGGTCGTCCACTTTGTCCTATGTAGTGTTTTTCACAGTCTGAGCAATTTTGTTTTGTAGATGATATTTGGTTTTTCTTCCTTTGCCATTTTGTCCTTTGGTCTACAACATAGGATTGATTGAAGTGATTCTGTTGGTTTGTGTGCCACACACCTATTCCAAATGGTTTCAGTAGTCGTGCTGTATGCTCCGATATGTCTTTTATGTATGGTTGGGATGATCCGTTTATTGGTTCCTGTGCTTGATTCGGAGGCTACGGATCCTGGAGTAAGGATCGGAGTCCTAAAGCGTTACAGATAATGCATATTTATACAGTTAGGTCGAATAGGAAACAACATTTGAAGTATATGACATTGATAGTTAAGACGACCAATAGGAAATTGACCAATAGAATTAGTCTTACAAATAATCCTCTTAGGATAATTGGTGAATATCTTAACTGTATGTTTATTTATTATGTAAAGCATATTGAACTCTTGATGTGTATTTATGTGTAAAAATGGATGGTATATATTTCAGTTCTGTTGTGTGTTCACGAAAGAATTCGTTTGTACACGAACTGATTGGTACACACAATAGACGAAGCAAACCTTCAATTCTCTTGTAAACAAAGCTATTACTTGATTCAAACGGGAGAAAATCTTTTGAATATACAAGGAAACTGTGTAGAGATTATGTTACAGCTTCGTTAGGAGAGTATACTTAAAATATACATAAATAGTATTTCTCATTTCCATGATGTGGGCAGCCAGGAAGGGACATCCGCGTTCATACCCGTTTGTGCTAATATACGTACGTACGGTGTAATTCTCTACACTGATAAAATTTTTTGTGGAAATCTTTGCATTCAAAATATCCCGTTGTCATTTTGCAGTCATAAAAATTCAGACGTAATCTACCTTTCTTACCCTGAATTAACTCAAATTTTACTAATTACTCATAATTCAATGGAAAGGACGTTTTTTTCTAGGCCTCTTTGTTATATGACTTCGAGAAGAAGAACTTACTTAATTAACACGTTCGAACTTTTATTTACAAGCTTATCATTTAATGTTCCTGATTAATATCCATTGATTAGACCAACCTCTCTGAACCCATCAGTCATTGAGGCAGCACCTATAGACCTCCCTATTGATGCTGACCCACCAACAATTGAAGTAATCAGCAAGATCATCAGACAAATGAAGTGTGGTAAACCGGGAAGACCAGCCAATAAATTAGCTGAGGCATTGAAAACAGACATATCAGTAGCTGGAAAGATGTTCCAGTCTGTTCAGCAAGATTTGGGAGGAGGAGCAAGTGCTAACAGACTAAAAAGAGGGAGAACTCATCAAGATACCAATGGAAGGAGATTTCAGCAAGGATGAGAACTTCAGAGGCATTACTGCCTCCAACACAGTGTTGTTAAACTGAATGGAGAATTCAGTAGACACTCAACTTTGAAAAGATCAGCGTGATAGATTCCAAAAGGATCGATTGTGTATCGATCAAATCGCGACACTACGGATAATTATGGAACTATCAATTGAATAGAACTCACCACTGTACATCAACTTCATTGACTACGAGAAAGCATTTGACAGCGTGGACAGGATGACCGGAGAAGATAGTCAACACCTAACGGAATTCGTACAGTGGACTACACTGCAAGATCGTGCATGGAGGACAGCTCACAGATTCATTCCAAGTGAAGACTGGTATCAGAAAAAGCTGCTTAATCTTACCCTTTCTCTTTCTCCTGGCGATTGACTAGATTATGAAGACTTCAAAATCTCAAGGGAAGCACGGAATACAGTGGGAATTTCGGATGCAGTTGGATGATCTGGACTTTGCAGATGAACTAAGAATCCGTTGACTAGATAGCATCAGCAACAACCTACTATGGAAAAGAAAAAAGCAGATTCCGGCTGAGATAAATATCCAGAAAAACAGCTGGTGAAGGATAGGACATTGTAAAATTCACCCAACTGTACCGCGAGGCATGCCCTAACTGAGAACCTTCAGTGCCAAAGAAAAAGAGGTATATCGAAGAACACACTACTCTGAGAATTAGAGCCAGACATCAAAAGACTAAGTAGAAGTTGGTTAGAACTGCAAGGAGAGCCTAGGACAGGGTTGGTTGGCCAATACTAGCTCGCGGCTTATGCTCCATGCAGGGTTACAGGCATAAATAACTAAGTAACTGGTATCGAAAGAATTTATATTCCAGTATCTCAAAATCAATGACTAAGTGAATGTTCATATACTGTAGGTGCAATCTTTTTTCTTATATGTGAGCTAATAAAATACTATCTGGTTCCCAGATAGAAGTAGGCCGAGGGAAGTTTGAAACTTTTAGTTGTCTCAAAAAGTAAATCTCGAAAATGTATTATTTTTATTTGAATCATGTAGTTAACATTAAAATTTCAGTGTATACCTTAAGGAATTCTATCATCATAGGTTCAGAATTTTCTTATTATACTAAGATTAGTTCGCTCGCTTATCGACTTAGAATATGCCGATGACATTGTCCTACTTGGTGAAGATGCTGACAAAATGCAGAGTCTTCTGACCACCCTAAGCAACAATGCAAGCATGTTCGGGATGCGGTTTTCCCCCTCGAAATGCAAAGTGTTGCTTCAAGACTGGGTTTCATCGGCACCTGAACTAGTGATAGGGAGTGAAGTAGTCGAGTGTGTCGATCGCCTCGGGAGTCTCATCAGTGCTGATGGCCTGGTGACTGACGAAATCTTAGCTCGGATACAGAAGGCTCGATTGGCTTCTGCCAACCTGCGTCACTTATGGCGCAGGCTAGATATCCGTTTGCTGACTAAAGGACGAGTGTAGTGTGCAGCAGTTCGCTCCGTCCTACTGTACGGATGCGAGACTTGGCCGTTAAGAGTAGAGGACTTCCGTAGGTTAATAGTCTTCGATCATCGATGTCTCCGAAGCGTTGCTCGTGTATCATGGGACAACTGTACAAGCAATGCAATTGCTAGGAAACGGGTTCTAGGTAGGGATGGCAAATCAATAGATGAAGTACTGAAACTTCATCATTTGACGTGGTTGGGACATGTGTTACGTATGGCTAACCACCGACTGCCGCGACGAGCTATGTTTTGCAGTGTAGGAGTAGATTGGAAGAAAGCTAGGGGCGGCTAAGACAAAACATGCCAGAAATCCATGAAGTCACTGACAAGTGGACTCAGTCATGTTGGTAGATGTAGGCTACGTGGTTGGGGTCCGCGAGACGAAAGTCACCAATGGTTAGAGACCTTGAACGACATGGCTCAAAATCGTTTGCAATGGCGCAGGTGCATCCACTCTTTGTGTTCTCTCAAATTCTAACCTTCTGAATTCCTTATAATCCCTTTCTCATTCTAAATTTATCTCACTGAATTATACTTCTTGAATCATATCTTCGCTCCCTAATCTTCTCCATTACTGCTTATACTTCTATTATTGCTATCACTCTTGGATTTTAACTGACATTTGTGTCTCTGTGCTGATGTGGTATGGCAACTTGAACTGATGTACTTATGTACGAAGTTCTGCGTTGTATCTCTCTACTAGTTCATGATTTGCGTTTTATCCATAGTAGCAGAGCGAATGTCTCAATGATTAAGACATATGACTTTCTGATTCGAACGCCACCTCATTCACCTTGGTTTGAGGTACTAAATTGTATCACTAACTCTTCTTATTCACACTCAAACAGTCGTTCAAAATCAAGTATACTAACATGTACTAGGTGAGTTGGATCAATAAATGAATTATATCTTGAAAGTATGTAGAATGCATAGGAAACAATGTGTTGCTAATCCATTTTTTATACATTTTGAACCGCTTCCTAGTTAACTTTGTTAAGTACTTTTGATCAATACAATCCTATTGTCGATTGCATGAGTTACGGAACAATTGTACCATTAAACTTATATATGTACATAAACATATATATATATATATATATATATATATATATATATATATATAGAGAGAGAGAGAGAGAGAGAGAGAGAGAGGGGGAGTGAAAGAGAGAACTATTATTTATGCATACCAACAAAGCAAGAAAAAACATGTAACATTCTCTTCATGAGCCATTTCTACCATTCACGCCAATTGTCTTTGCTAGGAGGAGGAAAGTGAACTCATATTATACATTATGAGTATTGAATGAATCTACACTCACAAACTGGTTTCTTCTTTTCTGCTCTCCCTCTCCCCCTCTCTCTCTACATATGTTTTGGATTCTAACTTCGGGTTTTCTAATCTTTTGTTCGGTTTTCTGTTGTCCTTGTTTTATTTCACATTAAAATTCAATATAATTTGCCTTAAGGCATATCATTTCGAAGTTGTGTTATAGGTTATTTTCTGTCTGTTCTACATTGTACCTGTAGAAGACGACAGTCTTTAAAGATATGGTACATTTTGTATTGTAGTATTTGATCATAGATACCGTTGGAAGCATTAGTCGTGTACTTTAGAACTGCTGTGACCAGTGCTGAGGTTAGATTTGATTAGTAAATTAAGTTGATAAAGTGATGAATCCTTCATCTGTCAGGCTAGTTGAGACATGTATTGCGTATACCGAAAGCTGGAAGAAAGCTAGGGTCGACTAAGCCAAGAGATGATGTCGATTCATGAAGTCGTTTGACTAATGTACACAATCGTCTGGTTAGGTACAGACTACCTGATAAAAGTGTACTGCGCAGCAGTTCGCTCCGTTCTCCTATATGGATGCAAAACATGGCCGTTAAGAGTAGAGGACTTTCGTAGGTTACTAGTATTCGATCATAGATGTTTAAGAAGCATTGCTCGTATACCGTGGGACAACCGAGTAAGCTAGGTAAGGATGGCAGATCAATAGATGAAGTATTGAAACTTCATCAGTTGAGGTGGTTGGGACATGTGTTACGAATGCCTAACCACCGACTGCCTCGACGAGCTATGTTTGTGGTGTAGGAGTAGATTGGAAGAAAGCTAGGGGCGGCCAAAGCAAAACATGGCGTAAATGCATGAAGTCACTGACAAGTGGACTGAGTCATGTTGGTAGATGTAGGTTAGGTGGTTGGTGTCCGCTAGACGAAAGTCACCAATGGTTAGAGACCTTGAATGACATGAGTCAGAGTCGTTTGCAATGGCGCAAGTGCGTCCATTCGTTGAGCTCTCTCAAATCCTAATCTTTTGGATTCGTCGACACCTCTACCTTTGTCTTTCTAACCTTATCTCACTGAATTATATTTCTTGAATAATATCTTCAAACCATAGTCTTCTTTATTACCATTCATACCTCTACTATCTTTATCACTATGGGATTTGGTTTGACATTTGCGTCTCTATGTTAATGTGGTATGGCAACATGAACTTATGTACATACGTACAAAGTTCTACGTTGAAACTGGCTGACTGACTGACTGTACCCGATTATCATAACCAATGGTTTGGAGATGTTAAATGAAATTGGTCAGAATCAGTCACAATGTTTAGATTCGCTCACTCCTTTTCAAATCCTATGATCGATGTTTAATCTTTTCCACTGCCACAAATACTGCTGCTACTTTTAGTTCTCTAGAATTCGTCTTTATGATTTTGTTTTGTTGTGTAAATTTCGTATGCCAACTTTAAATGATGCATACATGTACTGAACCCTACGTTCTTGTGAGAAACCGTGACCATTCGAGTTCAACCATGTCGAGTGTAAGGCAGTTGTTACTCAGCAATTACATCAGAAGAAGACGTAGCTAGTTGATTGAAATGAAACATGTCAATCAATCAACGTTGGTCACATGATTTCAAGGTTAAGCACTTGAAATCGAAGATCATGTGTTCTATGCCTTTTGGTATAAGCGTAAATGCACATTGCTGAGTTGTTCTATACTAGAATGAAACATGTATCAAGTGCTTTCTGGTTTTCAGTGAGTTTTTTTTTTAAAAATCTAAGTTCATTTCGTGATATCAAATGAATTTCTTAGGGAATTCCTGAAATGTAAATATTTTCTAAGAATTGATACATTAACTTTTTATACTTTTCCCTTAATCCCATTGTTTAAGTGTTAGATTTATCATTCAATTTAGTGTCTTTTTTAAAGTTTCTAAACAATCAAAACTACTTGTTATAAATCATCGAAATTCACTTATATCTTCTGTATATGAATAAACTTTGTCAGTTTGTGGTGATGTTGTTGTTCAGAAGAACAATGAAATCTCCACAACCATAACATCCAGCTCAGAGAACGAAACACCACCATGATCATCCAACTGAGTTACGAATTTTCCCCATCATCTTATAACTTCGTCAGTGGAAAATTTTTTACTTTTCCACCTTGTGGTTTCGTTTTTTTTATTCCACAGTGGAAAAGTTTGGTTTGTCATAGTCTATATGATAGATATAGATCAATGATCCAGTGTACCGAACTCGTCCTTGTCGATAATTGTTAGTTCGCTCCGTCTTACTTCATGGCTGTGAAACATGGCCAGTGAGAGTAGAGGACATTCGTCGGTTATTGGTTTTCGATCATAGGTGTCTTCGAAGCATTGCTCGTATATCGTGGGACACCCGAGTAAGCAACACTGTTATTAAGAAACGGGTACTAGGTAAGAATGGCAGATCAATAGATGAAGTATTGAAACTTCATCAGTTGACGTGGTTGGGACATGTGTTGCGTATGCCCAACCACCGACTGCCTCGACGAGCTTTGTTTTGTAGTGTAGGAATAGGTTGGAAGAAAGTTAAGGGCGGCCAAATCAAAACATGGCACAAATCCATGAAGTCACTGACAAGTGGACTTAGCCATGTCGGTATTTGTCGACTACCTGGTTGAGGTCCGTGAGATGATAATAATCGATGGTTAGAGATCTTGAATCACATGGCTCAAAATCGTTCGCAATGGCGCCAGTGCATTTATCCTTTGTGTTCTCTCAAATCTTAATCTTCTGGATTCTTCAACACCTCTAGTTTTGTCTTTCTAAACTTTTCTCATTGAATCATACTTCTTGAATAGTATCTTCTAATCCTAACCTCTCCGATTACTTCCAATACTTTTACTAACTCTTCTACTATTAGATTTGAATTGACAATTATATCTCTGTGCTAATGTGGTATGGCAACATGAACTGATGTATTTACGTACAAAGTTCTACGTTGCATCTGACTGACTGACTGAATTGTTAGTCTGTGTATCTTTTGTTTATCAAATAAAAATGCCAATAAAATCGAGTTGTAAATCTTCAGATTTAGTTTAGCTACTCACTAATTAACTCCAGTAAATTGTTTTCGTATAGTTGAGTATTGGTCAGTTGTATTCTGTGATATGAAATGTTTATTATTTATTGTTGAAAGTGTGTATTTGAGGTTCACTGCTATTGTAGTGAAGGAGAACACAGGTGAGGACAACCGAATAGTATTTAGCGAAAATTACAGAGTTACTCAGTAAAATAGGAAAACCATATCGTAACCGTTAATTTGCAAATTTTCAATCCATCATCAATCCATTGTCTGACATTTCACTCACTGTTCATGCGTTTCATACAAATTCCATTGTGTTCCCGCTCTTCTTCCTTTCTTGATCTTCCCCCAATCTTCTGCTGCCAGACATTACGTTTACACTCGCGTCATATACTACTTATAAGTAGCGCGCACCACACTATGACCTTGAATTCGAATTCATCTACTAAGAAGTTCAGTGTAATTTTTTTACTGAATGTCAAATAATAATGTGTCTGTTATTGAATATTGATTATTAAATGTTATTCGGGCTCCTAAAGCAATGTATATGTTTATATATACTTATCTTTTCGTTCAATGAAGTTTCTATCAAATTCCACCTGTAGAATATTGTTTCTTCTATTCAAGAAGCAAGATGAATGCAGTGATTATTAGATGTACTCTGTACATTTGTTCATTTTTCTTAATTAGTGTGTACATAGTTTACATTATATCAACTCTTATCCTTTACTTCGTTTGTTATAGCCCGCTTTTTTTCACCATCAATCATTGTATATTGTTCTGTGATTCTAGTTTCTATTACATATAGTCTGTCTTGTAATTGGTTATCTTTTGTCTTTTACGGATGACCTAGACATCATGGGGTTTAATTATCGTTAGTTAGTTGTTTATTTTACCTAGTTTATTTTTCTTTAAATTAGAGTTATGGAGATTAGTGTTTTTACACATTTGAAATGATCAATCAATTATTGTTAGACCAACATTAGAAACTCGGAAGCACTGGAAGACGGCCGTTTCTTCCTGGTATGGGACTCATCAGTGTTCTCTCGAATCCTAATCTTTTGGATTCGTCAACACCTCTACCTTTGTCTTTCTAAAGTTATTATCTCACTGAATTCTACATCTTGAATAATATCTTCAAACCCTAATCTTCTTCATTACCATTAATATCTCTACTATTTCTATCACTATGGGATTTGATTTGACATTTGCGTCTCTATGTTAATGTGGTATGGTAACCTGAACTGACGTACTTACGCACGAAGTTCCACGTTGTAACTGACTGACTGACTGTATTGCCGTCAAGTACTTCTCTTTTCTGATCAATTCCTTTCATTAATACTTTTATACAATATTACTATTATTATTATTATTATTATTATTATTATTATTATTGTTTAATCATATTTATTGATTACTTCAACCTATGAATACATATTCTTTCATATCTTTACTGAAAATTTCGCAATAATTTGGACTATAAATTTCACTAAAAGAAGGATAAATGAAACTATCAAGTTCAAAAATGAATTTATCAAAGTTATAATGAGAAACCGTGATTCAATTGATTACACACACATAGATAGGCAGGAACCTGAAAAAGAAAGTAGATTAGTGTTGGTCTTAGAGACCTGAGAGCGTGACCGCAGAGTCCAAGGGACAACTGCTTGAGGCCGGTCATGCACAGCCTTTTTATGAAAGGTTTTTTGGGTATTAGCTCCACTCTTTTTAAAAGCTCTTAGTGGGCACCCTTACCCAAGGAGACGGAAATCCGTGTGGTAGGGTGAGGTGTGACATTTTTAGGGTCGATATTTTCCAACCCTTCCTTCCTTGTGAGAAGACAGCATCGCTGCAGATGCTGGTTGTCCGAGGGAAACACCTTACTGCTGTCACACCCCTCTACAGTCAGCAGTACAACTTCACCCTCAAACCTTGAGTAGCTGCTTTTAGTCTGATCATTCTCCAATCGACCTGCCTAGCATGGTAGAACCTTTAGGAACATATGTTCCAGCCAATATAGCTCGATTGGGTCATGACGATAGGCAAGCCCGACCACCACGTCAAGGTAGCAGCTTCGGTCGAGACAAACATTAAAACAAATAACAATGAATCATGATTGAATTATCATTGTATAGATAGAATGAATAGGATAAATATGAATCATTGAACTGTTACTGCTACTGTTGAACAGTTTCAATATACTTTTTTTAAGGAACTTTGCAATCTGTAATGATTCAATTCATATGGAATTTGTTCAATGTTCACTGCCTCCAATGTACAAATAAAACAGAACTATTTATTATTATTGTGTGATTAAAACATGCGGACATACAACAAAAATTCTAATCTATTGATTTTACAATAGATTTCAAGTCAATAATATAGCGTTAGGTTATAAATTGTTTGTGGTTTTTTAGTTAGATTCAGTTGACCTATTATTGTATGTTTACGGAGGTTTGTTGTTTACATAACCCAAAATGTCTACACATGTGTGTTTAAACAAATTCGTCTAACATATATATATATATATATATATATATATATATATATATATATGAATAGTTTCAAAGAATTTTTGAAAAAAACATTGTTATTTCCTTTTTTTTACAATTCTTTGACCTATTAAGTTTATTTCCACATCTAATTTCACACAATTTGTCCTCATGTATATATATATTCAACTATGATTGGAAGTATAAGTCATAAACCCAGTACATACTATAAAAGTTGATTTTAAGCTACACATTTAGATGTGACTGGAAGTTGAATTAGTCAGTCAACAACAACGTAGAACTTCGTACGTACGTACATACATCATTTGAAATTGCCATATTACACTACTACATAGAGACATAGAATTGTCAATCAAAATCCCATAGTGGTGGGGAATAGTAGAAGTATGAGCCCTAATCGGAAAGATTAACGTTTGAAGATGTTATTCAAGGAGTATAATCTAGTGAAATAAAAATGAGAATAGAATAAAAGCAATTCAGATTGGAATTTGGGCGAACACAAACACTGGATGAATCTGCGCCATTGTGTTAAGATATTCATTCAATATCCTAAGAGAATTATTGATCAATTCCTATTGGCTAATTCCTACTGGTCAATTTTATGGTTGTCGTAGATATCAATATCATGTACTCCAATGTTGTTTCCTATTGGTCAACATAACTGTCAATGTCACAGACTTTGATGCTGTTTCATATTCGACCTAAATGTATAAATATGCATTATCTGTAACGTTTTATGACCCGGATCCTTATTCCGGGATCCTGGTTCTCTTTTGGACTCGGACCTCGTACTTTCTGGATGTTTGTAGAATACAGGTTCTACTTCATATCAGGTCTTCTTTCACTTAATGAGGGTTGAGACACTCGGAGTTACATGTCGTGTCGCTGGATCCTCGATCCTTGCTCTCGTTTGCCGACTAAGGTAAACTCGTCATAGTTCAAGCATATCCAATGATATGTTTACGTACATGTGTAACACATTGCAAACGATTTTAAGCCACATCATTCAAAGTCTCTAACCATTAGTTACTATGATAGTCGAATAAAACCATCCATCTACCTCTCAGTTTGTATAAACTATTCATGTTTCTGTCATTATTCCCTCTTTGAATATTATTTATTCTAAATATCTAGGTATTGTTATTACTCTCATTACTTGTTCTACTTATTTCCTTTTTTTGTATGATTGATTATAAAGTGCCACGGAAGAGATAGGGGTGTCACGAATTTCTTCTGAACACAAATTGGGGTTGAATGTACGAATTCTTATGGCTTCTGCTATGTGTAGGAGACAGGATTGAACTCCGTTGGGAAATGATGGAGGTATACGATAGATCAGCCGAAAAGATCTAGACTTATCTACAATATGACCACTCTCAACCAGGTGTGCTAAGATCGAACTGCGTATTATTTTTGACTGACCCTTCTTAAACCATGCTGGGAGATGTTCATGGAGTTCGATCCCGTCTCCTATACATAGCAGAAGCCATAGGAATTCGTACATTCAACCCCAATTTATGTGTTTTCCGAAGAAATTCGAGACACCCCTATCTCTTCCGTGACCTGAATATGACGTAACTAATGATTGACATTAAATCTCATAATTAGTAAAGATTTCTTCAAGATCATCGCATTAATCCCTTGCTTACAAATGCCAGTTAAGATGAAACCTATGTTCTATTAGGTTTCCAATTGGTTGCCTCCATCTAAGAGAACACACACTAGTCAATGAGACTTGTAATTTGATCCATATTCTTAGAATCAGCATTAAATGACTAAATAGTCATGATATTGATAACTAGTTAATGATTAATCCGTGTAAATTTAGTTCACTTGATTTTCGACTCACATAAGTATTTTTTTAAAAAAAAACTATCGGTGAATATGAAAAATATTCAGCTAAATATTTACTGTCAGTAGTCGTATTGCGAATGGAAATCGTTTTTAGCAAAATACCGTCAGTCAGTCAATCAGTGAGATGCAACGTAGAACTTCGTATGTAAGTACATCAGTTCATGTTGCCATACCACATCAGCACAGAGAAGTAATTGTCAATTCGAATCCAATAGTATTAGAGGTAGTAAGGGAATTAGAAGTAATCGGAGAGGTTAGGATTAGAAGATACTATTCAAGAAGTATGATTCAATGAGAAAAGTTTAGAAAGACAAAACTAGAGGTGTTGAAGAATCCAGAAGATTAAGATTTGAGAGAACACAAAGAATAAATGCACTGGCGCCATTGCGAACGATTTTGAGCCATGTGATTCAAGATCTCTAACCATCGATTATTATCATCTCACGGACCTCAACCAGGTAGTCGACAAATACCGACATGGCTAAGTCCACTTGTCAGTGACTTCATGGATTTGTGCCATGTTTTGATTTGGCCGCCCTTAACTTTCTTCCAACCTATTCCTACACTACAAAACAAAGCTCGTCGAGGCAGTCGGTGGTTGGGCATACGCAACACATGTCCCAACCACGTCAACTGATGAAGTTTCAATACTTCATCTATTGATCTGCCATTCTTACCTAGTACCCGTTTCTTAATAACAGTGTTGCTTACTCGGGTGTCCCACGATATACGAGCAATGCTTCGGAGACATTGATGATCGAAAACCAGTAACCTACGAATATCTTCTACTCTCACTGGCCATGTTTCACAGCCATGAAGTAAGACGGAGCGAACTACTGTACAATAGTACACTCGTCCTTTAGTCAGTAAACGAATATCTCGCCTACACCATAAGTAGTGACTCGTGTTGGCAAAAGCCAATCGAGCAAAATACCGATTCAATATTCAATTTTCTTTTTCATTTACCCGATAGATGGTATTTCCTGTTATGTTTTTTTCAGTATTAAAATCAGCTATTCTCTAAATTCACAATAAACTTATGATATTATGATTATCGTTATTAGTTGTAATTGAAACCCTTTGTATATTACAACTCTTTTCAATAGAGAAACATTAAAATTCATATGATCATAATGTAGAACAATTAATCTTTTGAAACTAGTTGAAAATTCTTTATACAACTTTGTCACAAGATTGTTTTATTTTTCGTCTTGGTGAATGATGCTAAAACTAGTGAATTTTAAAATTTAATTTTTTTTGTGTGACTAACAATGAACAAGTTAGATTTTTAATGAAGAATGTTAAGTTGGTTGGGAATGTCTATTCTGAAAAGATTACGACGAAATGTCAATGTGTACAGTGTGTGTTTTTATGTAGCTTATTCATTGATCAATGTGTCTATGATTAGTTTCCTGATTAATGAGTTTTTTTTTCAGTATGCTATATATGTAATGCTGTGATGATATTTTTTTTTCAGAGAATTCTGAATGGCTTTTTAAAAGATGAAGGATTAAAATTTCGAAGGTTTAGAGAACAATATTTGTGTACATTTTCAAGCGTAAAGCTTGGCATTAAAATAAGTGAATATGTTATCTGCTGTTGTATTCTCATATAAGGTTATTTCTACTTTGTGCTCACTAATGTAGTGTTTTGAATCGTGACCGTAGTTGCTACCTTGAAGTACTGGTCAGGTTTGCCTATCTCACGATAGACCCAACCAAACTGTATTAACTTATGTTCCTTTAGGTCCTACCATATCAGGCAGGTCGGTTGCGGAACAGTAAGATGAAAAGCAGCAAATTAAAATCTTAAGGTGTAGCCGTGCTGCTGACTGTGGAGTGGTTTGACGACAGTAGGGTTTTTTTGTCTCGGATAATAAGCATCTGCAGCGATTCTGCTCTCTCACACAACGGAAGGATGGGGTTAGAAAAGGTTGACCCTAAAAATATCACCCCTCACCTTAGGGATTCCCGTCTTCAGCGGGAAGGCCTTATAAAGAGTAATGCTGACAATCCAAAAAGTTCCCCCTAAAAAGAGACCGTGCGTGACCGACCTCAAGCAAAATGATGTTACATAAAGCGTATGCTACATTACAAGAAAGACACTTGTTCCAAATTCAGATTTTATCCGAAAGTGCTTGGTGTGATTCACTGTATATATAGAGGCATGTGTATAGATAATGCTCCTAACAGCAACCCTATGACTCATAACCCTAATATTTTATTTACTACACTCCTAATCATAAACTTCTTGACCTTGAATTCTGGCATACTTGACCTAAACGCTTTTTCATTTACAATGAACAATAAATCAATACTTTAAAGCTCAATTTACATTTCAAAAATGTGTAACCCATTAATTTTATTACTTGCTGTTAATTGTTTTATAACTAATTACTCTTTTGAGTGGTTGATTAGTCTCTCAAGGTCGTTTATATAGTATGGTTTCACTGGTCGGTTCAATTTAATTTTCATTTCTACTACCATCTGTATTCTTCATCAACTCTCTCTTCCTAAATTTATCTCACTGAATTATAATTCTTGAATAATAAATATCTTCGAACTATAATCTTTTCCTTTATCGCTAATGCTTCTCCGATTTCTACCACTTTGGGATTAGAACTGAAAATTGCGTCTCTGTGCTAAATGTGTGGTATGGGAACCTGAACTGATGTACGTATGTACGAAATTGTACGTTGTAACGGACTGGACTGACTGAGCCACTCAAATTCTGATGTCACTTCAGTTCCGTTCCAATCTATTTTCTCATCAAAATTCAATTTTGTTTACTACTGATATATCTGTTAGACAGTTTACTGTTATGCCTGCACGTAAATAGGTCATTTTGATATTCTTGAACTATTACGAGTTTACCTAGTCGGAAAACGAGAGCGAGGATTGAGGATCCGGCGACACGACATGCTACTCTAATCCGATTATCTCAACCCCTATATTTAGTAAAAATAAGAAGACTTGATATAAAGTAGAACCTGTATTCTACAATCATCCAGAAAGTACGAAGAGAACCAGGACCCCGGACTAGGGATCCGGGACCGGGTCCTGGTCCTGGTCATAAAACGTTACAGATAATGCGTATTTATACATTTTGGTCGAATATGAAACAGCATCGAAGTCTGTGACATTGACAGTTAAGACGACCAATAGGAAGTAACATTTGAAGTATCATTGATAGTCAGGACGACCATAAAATTGACCAGTAGGAATTAACTAATAGGAATTGACCAATAATTCTCTTAGGATATTGAATGAATATCTTAACATTTACTTATTCATATACATGTATATAATAATATTATAAATCAAGTCCCCATTCAATTCATCCTATAATCGGTAATTTACATTAATAATGCAAATATTACAATTGGTGTCTTGAATTTTATTTGATTAAATCAGTTTTTTTTTTAACTAAGAATACTTTTTTTTGTAGTTCTGTTACATTTCTTGTAGAAAAAAACACACATATATCAATTTTATTGTGCCTTTTTGGTTGAAAATAATCAATTTTATGCATATTTATGTTGAATTTTATTAACTTGCTCAGCTTATTTTCGTCAATTTATGCTTCTTACTCATTACAATAATCATTTTTTACTGGTATGTTTGTTTAGTCGACAAAAATTGTTTTTCATTAAAATCGCGAACCTGTCTAAAATTACCATTAAAAAAAAACTAGGAAGCAATGAATGGCTGTTTTGTGTTAAGTATGAAATTTCTCAGGAGTAGTAAGTATTTACGACCCCATCACTAGGGATCGGGTTTAGGAGTTTTGGTACGTCAACTCTTAGCTAGCATCCAATGGTTTACATATCTAACTTCAATCAATTCGCAATAATACTCAACCATTGTTCATTACCCGTGAGGCTAAAAATTGTTTCACATGGTGTGATTTGGTGGAAATCCACTGGTCACGGCTTCTCATCAGAACTCTAGCAGATGCTTCCTGAAGCTAGTCACTAGTTTACACATGGTTATTATCAGTATTGATGTTTTGTAGAGATTACAAAATTTCCATAGTTTAAATCGTGCCCCAATTTTTTTGCCAGACTTCAATCGCAAGTGTGTCATTTCTCTCAGTCATATAAAAACAATTTATCTCTGTTTTATATTTTATACAAGGTGGATGGTTTGAGTCATTCGCCTCCTGGAGAATATGGTCGTTTTATACCTACAGATATATGTGAATTAAAAAATCAATCAACATCAGTACAAACTAGACATATGTCAATTTCACCAAGTGTTAAATCAATACCTCAACCGCCTTTATTACCACCGCATTTATTACAGGTAAATTTTGAAAGTGATTCTCAAAATTTAGCTTCGTTTTTTCTTCATATATTAATTTTAAATCTAAATTGTGTTATACGTCATCAAATGAATTGTATATATATATATATATATATATATATATATATATATATTCCAACTTTATCGTAATAATCTGATATAAGTTGAATCTTCCCGTTTAAATATGTCATATTACTCAATACCATAGTTCATATTGTCAGTTTTGTCATTGTTGTTGGGATTATAACATACAAATGAACTAATCTCAGATAAAGCTAACACCTTTCAAATTTGCCCAAAATTCATTTATGCACTTAGCTTCAACGCATACTTGCACTATAGCTGACGTCAATTTGTTATGTAAAACGATAATCGTCAACAACAATGTAGAAGTTTGTACGTGCATAGATCAGTTCAAGTTGCCATACTACATTAACACAAAGATATGGAATCGTCAATTTGATTCCTATAGTGGTAGAGGTAGTAGAAGTATTAGAGCCGATGGAAAGGATCAGGGATCAAAGATATGAATCAAGAAGTATAGTTCAGTGGAATAAATTTGAGAGAAGACAAAGAATGGATATATCTGCGCCATCGCAAACGACTATGAGCCATTTAATTCAAAATCTCTCTCATAGTTGTCTTGCGGACACTAATCAGATAGTCTACACTTAATAACATGGTTTAATCCAGAAGTTAGTGACTTCATGGATTTGTGCTATGTTTTGATTTGTCCGCCCCTAGCTTTCTTTCAGCCTACTCTTACATCAGACATCGCTGGTCGAGGCTTTCGGTGGTTGAGCATGTTCCACCATGGAAAACTATTCCTCTATAAACGTGAAGATAAAGTTGGGTTAGTGTTGGTCTTTTTGCGACCTGTGAGCGTGACCACATAGCCTAGCCCAAGAGTACTGCTTGAGGCCCGTCATGCACGCCCTTTTATGGAAAGTTTTTGAATTGTCAGCTTCATAAAACCTTACAGCCGGAGACTAGAATCCGTGGTGTAAGGTGAGTTCTGTCATTTTTAGGAGGCACTATCGCTAGTTGTCTGAGGGAAATACCATACTTCTTTCAGACTACTCTACAGTCAGCAGCACAGCTTCGTCTTAATTTGCTGTCTTTAGTTTTTTTACCATTTCCAATAAACCTGCTTGGAATGGTTGGACCTAAAGGAACATATTTTCCAGTCAGTATAGTTGGGTTAAGTCGCCACGATAGGCAAGTCCGACCATCTCATCAATGTAGCTGCTATGTTTGCTAACCATAAACTCTTAATCAACCTAACGAATACTTCAAATGTCTCCAAGTCTCCTTAAAATCACTCATATATTGTCTATAAACTATATTCTCATTATATTAGCATTTTGTTCAATGTCATGCATATGTGGACGTTCTTAGTGAGTTTAATCTGGACATGCTATTTAAGGCTCTTCCATTACAACACATTTAAAAATTATTGGAGATAAAACTGTTTACTGAATATAAATAAGTAGTATAAATCAACACACAAAGAACTAGCAATGAGAAAAGAATAATGATTACGGCAAATGTCAATAGATAATGTCAATAGACGGCACACTTAATTCAGTATACATCTTAGTCTATTAGTGATATTTTCAATAAATAAAAAAAAGATTTTTATTCGATATATTACGTCATGATGATAACACACTCATTTAAATAAATTAAATATTCGAGTTTTAAAGTATGAAATATTGAAATCATCACTTGACTTTCATATTTCAATGTACTGATAAAAAATATATATATAAATTTTATCATGTGTACAAATGTTCAGTTGATAAAATACATAAATTTTCTTTCATATCAGTATCACAAGTAAATTTTTTATGGTAGAATACACAAAAATAGGTACATACTACTAATAAATAATTGCACTTTCTACATTTACTGTGACGTCAATTCCTAGAATGATGAAACAGTTTGCAATCATCAAGATAGGCGTTGTCTCTTTTATACAAGCCGATCTTTGGGTAACCAATATGCAACAAGAGCGAGATATTTAGTGGCTGTGTACTTCACACTTGATTTACTAACAAATCTATCACTATTCGATAAATCTATGCATCATGACGTTTACGCAAAATGAGATGGATATGTTTAGGAAGGTAATCAGTCAGTTACAACGTACAAGATGAGTACATAAGCTCAGGTTTACATACCCGCACCAGCAGAGAGACATAACTATCAGTTTAAATCCAGTTGTGGTAGCGATAGTAGAAGTATTAGCAGTAATCAAGAAGATTAGGGTTTGAAGATATGATTCGAGAAGTATAATTCAGTGAGATAAATTTAGAAGCAGAAAGATAGGGATTATGAGGAATTCAGAAGGTTAGAATTAGAGAGAACACAAAGAGTGGATGCACCTGCGCCATTGCAAACGGTTTTCAACCATGTAGTTCAAGGTCTCTAACCATCGGTGACTTTCGTCTCGCGGACTCCAACCAGGTAGCCTACATCTACCAACATGACTCAGTCCACTTGTCAGTGACTCCATGTTTTAGTTTGGCCACCCCAAGCTTTATTTCAACCCACTCCTACACCACAAAACATAGCTCGTCGAGGAAGTTGGGGATCCCAACCCAACCACCTCAATTGATAACGTTTGAACACTTCATCAATTTATCTGCCATCCCTACCTAGTACTCGTTTCCTAATTATAGCATTGTTTCGGAGACATTTATAATCGAATACTAATAACCTACGAATGTCCTTTAGGATGGTCACGCTAAGACTACCATCAAGGGGATGTGACAAACGTATGAAGTTGGTCAAGACCAACCGAAAGAGTTGTCCAATTACTTTTTGAATGAGATTTGAGCTTCGATACCGGCTATTATAACCTGCCAATCATGTTGCACAACATGGTATATCCATTTACCCCAAACATCTGTGAAGGTGATTGGTTGTTTAACTATTTAAGTAGTGAGTTAGAAACCCACTGATCACAATGAACTTTTGCTAAATATACACGGAGTAATGCCAGTCATCTTAAATGCACTACATCCTGTTACATTGTCTGTAAAAGTCATCACTATTCAAGTCGCACAGAGTTTTAAATGTAATCACAAAGAGTCTGCTGATTGATGAGACGCGAAAACTGGTGTCTCACGGCCTACTGTATCAGAATATTGTAATATACCAATAAGAACTACTTATCTATCTTACTACTTGTGTTCTTGCATGTCATTTTGATTTCAGGGTATTCTAAATATGGACACAAACATTCATTGCGATCCAAATCTGCTGCCTCAACCAAATCATGTCATTGTCAACCACTTATATGCCCTTTCGATAAAGGTAAGTAGTATAATTATCTAACTTGTTTGATATGCATTTCCTGACCTATTGAACACCCTATTTATTCCTCTTACCCATTGGGTGTCCTTTCCATGATTACACCCAAGGGACAAACAGTATATAATGACGTTATATGTCGGCCTGTCATTTATGCAGAATACTGAGACACTTGCACTTGATTGTTGAGCAATGTCAAGTTATACAATTTGAAAGAGAGAAAGCTTATTGTGCTACCAGACCTAAGATCAAACAAGTATATTGTTAGAATTACATTTTGGCTACATTCGAATGCAGAAGACAAAACTC
This sequence comes from Schistosoma turkestanicum, assembly GCA_944470395.2. NCBI lineage: Eukaryota > Metazoa > Platyhelminthes > Trematoda > Strigeidida > Schistosomatidae > Schistosoma > Schistosoma turkestanicum. Next base: position 13,570,332 of record OX103971.1, read on the forward strand.
GTTGTGAGTTGCTGGAATCTTAACAGTTTCTTACTGTTTATTTATTAACACTTCTAGGATCACATAAAATAACCTAACTATCTTTATGCCGCAATGGAAATTTATTTTTACAATACACAACTTACTATGATGAGTTAAATGTTCTCCTTTCCTTCTTTTATTTTACCTAGGACGGTGTAATTGTGCTCAGTGTAATTACTCGCTTCAGGCAAAAGTTTGTATCAACCCTTTTTTATAAACCAATTGAAGGATGACCAAATAGTATGCATTACACAGACAGAATACGATATCTTTTTGGTTGCTATAACATATCAAGGAATGAGCAGTTGCAATATACCGCTACAAACTTGCTATATATATATATACATACTTTGTAAACCCACTTTTAGCCCCGTAAAAATTTTTTTAAAGAAAAAACTACATCGTCTTTTCGTGATTTCTTATAGAGATAAACAATTAATTATTTTTTTTTTAAAAAAAACATTCATTTATTATTAAAACAAATCATTTGGAATTAAAAATATCAAAGAGGAAATTGAACACCTAACAGACTACTACCATAACAAAACTTAAATATACACAAAAATGCTGCCAATTTGAAAAGTTCTAAGAAATTACACGAAATAAAGAGCACAAAATCTGTAAACATAAAAGTTGGTAAGAATTAACTGTTGAGCGAAAATAAATGCAGTAGTAAATATTATTAAATAAATAGTAACAGTTAGAAAACTTTAGGTATAAATCGATACGGCACTAGAGCTGCATACTTTTGCCATGCTGGGCCATGTCTTCTTAAACAAGCGTCCTCCACAACCCTGGCACGATGAATAAGATTGAGAATTATGATGGCAGGAATAACCCAAGGGAGTGGAGAGTCAAAACCTGTAAAGAAAGCAAAATAGGAATTCAGTGTCCATCGCCAACGATTAACAAGAAAATTTATAGGTTTTAGTAAAAGCGTCAATCAAAACAAGGGTTTGTTTGGCGATTGCCCAGATAACTGTAAGATAAGTCTGACAATTATCTAGGAAACCTTTAAGTAGCCGTGATTCAGTTATGAGATCTTGAGGTTCTGAATTATCTTCATACATTGTGTTAAACATGAATAGTTTTTAGGAGCACTGGTAACTCAAACAGCATTGCTCTTTCATATACTTAAAAAGTTATAGAAACTCACCACATGGAATTCCCATTGCCATGGCCATAATAATGTAGCCAACATAATTAGGGTGACGAACACATCCCCACCAACCTGAAACAAGCAATCGCTGAGCACCTGGACCAGCCACAATCTCTGTATCTAAAAACGGGAACAGACAAATGAATGAGTAATTCTGACCATATTAAATAATATGTAAATGAAACTGTAAACGTACCACTTTTACTGGAGTAACGCGAACTAGCGGTTAAAAGCTAATTTACGATATACTGTATTATTAAGAACAATCAAAGAAGTGTTCTTACTCCAAATCTCAGTCAGTCAGTTGCAACGTACGTATATACATAAGTTCATGTTGCCATACCACATTATTAGCACAGAGACGTTTGAAGATATTATTATTCAAGATGTATAATTCAGTGAGATAAGGTTAGAAAGACAAAGGTAGACGTGCTGATGAATCCAGAAGATTAGGATTTGAGAGAGAACAACGAATGGATGCCCTTGCGCCATTGCAAACGATTCTGAGCCATATCGTTCAAGGTCTCTAACCATCGATGACTATCGTCTCGCTGACCCCAACCACATAGCCTACATCTACCAACATGACTCAAACCAGTTGTCACTGACTTGATGGATTTCTGCCATATTTTGGTTTGGTCGCCCCTAGCTTTGTTCCAGTCTACTCCCACACTGCAAAACATAGCTCGTCGAGGCAGTCGGTGGTTAGGCAAACGTAACACATGTCCCAACCACATCAACTGATAAAGTTTCACTACTTCATTTATTAATTTGCCATCCCTACCTACAACTCGTTTACTAACGATAGCACTGCTTACTCGGTCGTCCCACGATATACGAGCAATGCTTCTAAGACATCTATGATCGAATACTAGTAACCTACGAACATCTTCTACTCTTAACGGCCATGTTTCACAGCCATATAGGAGAACGGAGCGAACTGCTGCACAGTACACCCGTCCTTTGGTCAGCGAACGGATATCTCGCCTACGCCATAAACGGCGTAAATTGGCAAAATCAAATCGAGCTTTCTGTAACTGCGTTGAGATTTCGTCAGTCACCAGGCTATCAGCGATGATGAGACTCCCGAGATAAGCGAGGCGATCGACACACTCGACTACTTCACGGCAGATTAACACTGACATACACAGTTACCATAGCATTAACGTACTCATGGTCAATTATCTGGGAAAGTGAATGAATAGAGAAAGGAATTTTCTAGATATGTTGAAAATAATAAACCAAGCGTAAAGAAGCGCGATGTCACGCTACAAATAAAACTAGTCTACCTTCAGTATTGAATATATGACAGTTACTACATGCTAATTGTGTAGGACAACAGATGTTACTTGTAATTTATAGATATAAATAAACACGATAAGAATGTGACACTAGACAAATGAGGCATTAAAAAGCACTTGAGCTATACAATGAATCAATATGATATTATTTCGAGAAACCAATCTCGGTAAACAATATAGGTTAACTCACTAGCAAACGATGGATGGTGAGGTTCACGTCTGAATCTGTCTTTCTGGTTATTCGATCTACGGTGAATCCATAACCCCAGTAAGAATAAAACAATAGCAATTCCCATAATCCAAGCATTACAACTATGTTTTGAAGAACTAGTTAGTTGCCTGCCAACATCAGGCCTTGAAGATAAGTACGAACTTGTTATGGAATATATGAAAGGTAGAGCGACAAGTCGATTGATAATAAAGCAAGCACCAAATGTTACGGATTGAGCTTCGTAGGTAGAAGCGAAGGTATACTGAAATAGGCAGAAGAAACATGGTATATGTGACAGAATATTATTATATGAATTTCAATTTATACTATTTACTATTCCTACAGGTAGATTTCTTACTTATTACGGCTATTTATAATATACAACAAAGAATGAAAAAGCCAATTACGAATGAAAATATACTTTACAAAACGTACTTCGAAAATGAAGAAGTCAAGCACCCATAAAGTGTGCATAAGTGCATGAGCCGCAAGAGCCGGGCTAATGCGTTCATATTGCTCATACTGTTTGAATATATACGTTAGGTCTATTAAAGGCAATCCCATTAATCCTGATCGAGTTATAGTCATTTTCCAATCAATACCGAACCATTGGGGTCGCACGTAACGACCGCACCAAAAATCAAGGAACGCACTACCTATAAATTGTGAAAAAGACATTTAAATAGTTATGAAATTAAGTGAGATACGATCAGCACTGATAGTGAGTCTAGCAAAGATGAGAAGCTTAGTACGTTTTATTTCTTTTAGGCGTGATCGGATACTGTTAGTGGGACATAGATGGAATTACAGCATGACTACGTTGCTGCGCGCTGATTGGCTAATTTCCTATCCAATCAGCGCCTGATCGAATCTTGGAGAACAGGGTAGAAAATTCTCGTATTGTTAGCTGCGTGCTGATTGGTTAAATCTAATCCAGTCGATCACGTGAATTTCTATCCAGAAGCTTTCCATGTAAATGCTATAAATAGACTGACGTTGTATCTATTCTTGCCTTCTTCGCTTTCGCCATCACCTTTGGCTTCTTATTTCCATTTAACATTGCTATTTGGAATATAATCTTTTCCTGTTCAACCGTGTGTTTTGATTCTTGGGAACTTGTCCGGTGTATTGTGGTCAGAGAATACTAAGCAATAGGATTTAGCTGGGAATTATCTAAGTAAGCGTTAAAACAGATTCACACAGCAATTATTGCCTAAGAGCAGGTTAAAGTCATTATTCAACAACGCGTACATATTTTTTATTTTGAGATGAACATATGTGCTCTGCAGTTACACAAATAACTAAATGGCACACACTTTTTTGAAGATCAACAAAGTACGAATATAAAAGCAACTAACATTACTTATGCATTCACTGACACCGATTAGACGTGAACACGAACCCTACAATCAAGTAATTTTACTTACTTGTTTTAGCCGCTGACTGTCTTGTATGACGCATAACTGTCTTAGAGGCGAAATACGCAACCAAAGATAGAAAAACAGACACCAAACAAGTTGAAGTCAGTAAACTGAGCCACAGCTTTGGAAGCATTTCAGTAGGTTTTAAATGCCTGGTTATGGTATATTCGGACAATTCAGCGAAAGTAAACAATCCAACAAACATGACAAAAGATATCAGACCTATAAGGATAAATATATACAAGGTTAAACTCATGGAAATCAATAGAAAGTGTAGATTAATTAGTGTAAAATGTTTTTTTTTATCTATTTCAAAGAGATTTCATTAACAAATATTACTTCTAAAAGTGCATGTTCATGTAACATTAAAAGTATGATGGAGATTTGACAAGAAACAATACTTAAGTTAGGTTTGGTACATTTGTTTTTCGAATGTATAAACTACTTAAATTATCTGAAAAAGAACAATTGAATTATCAATTGCACTGGTTGTCCAGCTGCTTATTATTAAGACAATGGCATGAAGTACGTAGTACTTAATTTCTACGCTATTCAGGTATTCACTGTAAATTAATGCTTAAGTTAGTTATGATAGAGGGAATAGTTATGCTTTCTAACTAACTGTTTGATAAAGACTTAGTTTTAATAGTAAAAGAAAGTAACTTACTATTACAGCGGTAGTTCATATTTCGGAGTCCCATAGTCACAAGTCGACCTATAGGGATGAAACGAGCTACTAAACACTGCAACAAAAGGTACATGAAAACAAGCACAGAACTCTGAATGTTGATGTAAACGTGCCAGTCATTTGGCCAGAGAACTCCAATAAATGGACGTGCAGGACCCCACAGACTCCTGTTATCTCCAGTTGGCCAAAGAATGTCAATTAATGGAAACGTTGATTCCCACAAGCTTTTGTTTTCTCCAGAAAAATTACTTACTGAAACGGGTGCGAATACCAGAAGATTTAGCCAGTAAACGAATGGTACAACGAAGAGTACTTGGATAATAGCAACAACAGTTGGACTAAACGTTTTACGATAACTTGTCAAAAGTGGATTTATTGTTGCTGGTTTATGTGACTGGATCACTTCTGACCTTCGGATCAGTCTATAAGAAGAAAATATAAAACAATATGCTTAAGAAAGTATCCTGCTAACAAGCTAGCTTATTTACTGACAGCATTGTTACTTTACTTAATTTTAACGAATTTCTGGGGCATCTTAGATTATTAGTACGGTTTTCTGTAAATACAAAATGTCTAGAGGACAATATGTTTAGATACAGACAAGTTTTCATAATACATTCATATGATACGTACAAAAGAGAAGTGACTTTAGAACAATTACAAGCAGGTATATTGTTAGTAGTTAAAATTACTAGTCTGTTGACAAGATATTACACTCGCAAATCTGAGGATGGGACAAAGAAAACTGAAAACTACAAAATCTTCACATGGTTACTGCTGAGTGGTTAAGATAGTTGCTTTCAAAACCTTTGAAATAACAGATTAACTTATGGCCACAATATTTTGCGTCTTACAATATATTGTTTTACAATATGTTTAACAACATTTTGTTAGCACTACATTGTTTGAGCGTATTAGAGTCGATAAGATAGTTCTAAAACCATGATAGGATAAACATACAATGAGTCAACACTATTGATCGACCAGTTTATGACTAAAACCCATTAACATAACAAGTAGTATTCGTATATACTGAAACGCTGGTTGCTTAAGAAGTTCACTGTGAGAAATCGGGTTAGTTTATTTAACATCCGCATTTCAAACGCTAAATGGACACACCTTTTAATGGATTCACACTGAACATCTACTTAATATTTGAAGTGTAGATAATAAACAAATTAGCTAGCTTTACTTCTCTTGGAAACTTCTTAAACAACTTTTGTTCCCTCATATCTCAAAAGTATCCTAAAAGTAAAAATGATTACCACGGGGTAGCATTAGCAGTCAATCTAATTATTTCGCAATTATATCTTGATTAACATATACAGGACACCCCAGGAAATCTTCACCAAAATAATGATCAGTTTATATGAGGAATTCAAATATCGACAAGTTGATTCCTCGACTTCATGGATATCCAAAAATATCTATTGTTAAATTCAATCAAACCAGTCGGAAGTAAATAAATGGCTAGATAGTGCAGAACATTGGATTAAAGTTGGTTAAAATCTAAAATAAATTGAGATCGTTTTGATGCTGTGGGGAAGGCCATAGTGAGAACAATTTGGACCTATGTGCTGTTCATGTACAAAGCGAAAGTCTATGCTATTATAGACTCCAAAAGTTACAGCTATATATTGCAGCTATGCATCAATCCAAAACATCGAACTTACTCATCTTTGTGAAAATGAGTTGGGTGTTCTGTTTCTATTTTCTGTATAATTCTTCGAGACAAACTAGATAATCCGTAGTTCGGAATGAGTGGTTTTATTGCGTCAGTTTGAACAGTGCGGTCAAGTACAGTTCCTTTAGTATCACTTTGGACAGACTCTTCACTGGGCTCAACACTTGGAGAACGTCTACGTTTCACCTTGGACTCAGATGCTGGTGTTCGGATTCGTCTAGTGGGTGTTTTCGAACTGGCCCGTGAAAAACTTGGGGTTCGTGTACGTTTGTTTGAGGTGTTCCGATTGATGGACTTACTCCGACCCCGTGTCATCTGCAAAATACAATTTCAAAAGCACCAAGATTTGGTTGATAGCAAAGCATAAGACTTGAGTATTACGATCTAAATTTCTGTGAACAAATGCTAAGAGAATTTGAGGGCATTTCTTGAATACATGATAATCTGTTTAGTCAGCGAATAACGACATAAATCCCGAATATCGATTAGGTCAAACAATGCAGACAAACCGATCAAATAAAAAGCACAGTCAGTATTAAACTAGGAGTGATGATCTTAAATTAATGAGGGGATATTAATTTCAGAAAAAATACCCTTCTGGTATATTGGTTCGGAAGGAAATATACCAATGAGGTGTAATTAGATTATTTCAGTAAGTGGTTTCAAGCGTACAAATAAAATCATAGGATGGTTAACACCACCGCACTACATAGCTACAGAAGAGGTACGATAAAAGTAAAATAGCTCGTAGTTCAAGTCAATTATCTGAGGACAAGCCATTAGGTACTAACGTGGAAAACTACTCGCAATACACCAATGTTGAATCGCTCAGAAATACAGGCTACTGAATATGAATTCTTGAATAAACATTCAGCCAGATGACCATATGAACCACGTTACAGTTTAACAGTAGAGCCATACAATCACTGACTCGGAATACAATGCAATATGGCATGCCCAAATGACGTGGGAATTACGGCAATAAGCATTGAGGTGTTATTCAAGTTAAAGTATATTAGGTTAATAGATAATCTTTACTTTCATAATAAATTGGACTACTGTGAACCGAAAACCTAGGAGTGATATTATGTTATATGAATTGCTAATTGTTGACAGTCATGAGGACGCAGATAAAACACACTAGCTTGGGGTTAAATAAGTAAACTTGATAATTAGAAAAGGAAAACCGATTGCATAACATGACAAAGATGGTTCTGAAGAAAATACTTCAAACCGATAGACACCCTACAAAACAATTAATTTTCCAAAGATTTTGTGAAAAAAGAGAATAATAATGATTATAATATTAAACACTTACTATCGCACTGGCCTTTTTCGCCGGCATCAAAAATGCAGATACTACTCCTAAAACAGCAACAGATACGAACAAAGATACAAAGATGGCGTCGCACTGCTCGTTAAAACAATAAAAGGTAAAACCGTATGAACCAGCAGTTTTCTTTGTCGATGAGCATTTTGAACACATACATATTCAATAATTCGATCACCAGCTAGTATGAACCGATCGACTTTTATTTCGCTCTCAAGTTGTTTCGGTACAGTTCCATTTTCCCGTTGGGTTTAAGTAACTTCTGTAACCTAAAAGTGCAGCCATATTTTTCGCTTCTGTATGATGTTTTCGCGTAATCCCACTGATCATAGATGTCTGCTGTTCCTTTGTACGGATTGTGCACGAAAATCAATTACTTGGTAATTGCGCTACCTTTTTTTGTTCAATAAATCCTACCTAGGCCAGTGAGTTTTCTGTTTCTCACTCATAGCCTTGATTTCGGAGATTCGAAGTGTGCTGTAACATTTCTGTCTACTCCATTGTTCACCACGTGGGATTTTAGTCGTAGACTTCTATTCATTAATTTATACATTTCCCTACTACGCTGTATGTGCCTGCCATGAAAGAAACCTTTAATCATTAAACTTTATTTATGGTGGTGATCGCTGAGGGAACTTCGAAGCAACATTTCTTACAAAACGTCTGTTAATGTATTACTGCTTAATAAACCAGTGTTGAATGACATTATTCTAATATTTATTGTGGTGGTGTTTCGTTTTCTGTGCTCAGAAAACAAAGTGCACTGGCAATATGTTATCGCATTCAGAAAGTTTGCATTTATTGAGATACGATCAGACATTCATTTGAGCGATCATTTCAAAAAGCGCTTTTACGACAAAGATATACAGGCCCGAGATCCAAGTAATGGTTTATGAACTAGAGGACGGAAGAAATTCCGGGGACACATTCACATACTTTCGTTATCGTCCTAAATATTTGTATCATTCATGCAATTCACGTAATCCTTTCCTGTAGTCAGTGGATATAGGCGATTAATTTCAATTTTATTCTGTTGAGCAGTCAATTTTCGGGTAATTAAGTTCATTGTGTCAGGAAATGACTATTTAAGGACATATACTTAGGAACTCGTATCACAAGTCGAGAGACTGAAACTACAACTTATAATTATCGATTAATGATTTCAAATGTGTAACTTATTAAACAACATTTCTTTGTTACACAAAAAGCTGCTTTACTAATGTATGTGCTGCTTAGTCAGTGAACAAACCTGGGTGAATACACCATTACCATGGAAAATTTTTCAGTACCTACCTACCCAGTAAAGGACCGAATCGATTACTGAATCCGAGCAAATAACCCGTCATAGAATCTGCTTCATAAGACAAAAGGAGGTCTTGGATTCTATACTAAAACAAAAGAAAAGTTAACTGTACATGTCATGCTGAGAATTATAATGTAAGTATAAACCAGAAGGTGATATATGAACTAGGGTGATGCTGAAGCATACATACAAAAATTCTGTAGCAGAAGCGAAAATTCGATGCTTAATCCCACCTGATAAAGCAGATCTTATTGTAAATATCCTCTTTTATTGGCCTTTACACTTCACATACCATGTTGACAGGACTGAGAAAGCTAATATAAATGCATTTTTAGATCATGAATAAAGGAACAGCGCTACTTGATAAGGAAATACATATTATCAAATAAGGATCAGTAGAGACTGGGTTGAAATGAAAGAACTGGAGAGCGCTGTAAAAAGGTTGCATGATATGATTGATGGCTGGCAAAATCGTATAAATTGTCTAAACATATGAACAACATATTGAAGTTCTACAATCGGTGGTTACAGAATTATTAAGTGACTGAAATATCTTATGCTTTCATCATGAACATCTATGATAAGACTGCAGTCAACTCATAAACAACTGTTATGTGAGCGATTCACAAGTTCGATAATTCAAAAGAATATTATAGCAAAAAACTGCATTATGACAGAATAAATAATATCTGAGATGGTGCAGAAAATATGCAAATAAGATACTATTAGAAAGAATGTAAGTACAAGAAAATCTAACGTTACCGGTACAGAGGCTCAGTACAACTGTATTAACACTATAGGAAGAAAATGAATACGAACCGTACAAAAAATTCCACCAACTTTGTGGAACTTGTTAGAGTTCGGATATTGTAAAAAATATTAAACGTGGACAAAAGCAGCACCTATTTGAGACATGCAAGAGACTTGCATCAAATTGCGTAAATAAAAGGATAGCAATAAACAATAAACATCATTCAGACTCAAAGAATCTGGAAAGCGCAATTAGAAGACGATAGAAGGAACATCCTAAACTCGTGGTGATGATTAGAACATTTGATGTGAAGATGGAATTTCGAAACGATCAACTTCCTGAGCCAAGGGTCTTCTACAAAATCTCAAATGTAAACATTATTCAGAGGATGACTTAATTTATAGTCGAAAATGGAGTGGCCTCATTACCTGCTCTGTTTAAAAAACTGTGCCACTGGTCCGTATAAGATACAAGTATCAGGACGATTCTTTTTAGTGTATCTGCTTGTAATGAAAAGTAGTTGTGTATATAAGGCATTGAATACGAGTTGCTTCCTTCCATTTGAATATCAATATTGATTCCTATTTGAAAAAGAAAAAAATCGTGTCTTAACTTCGAACACCTCAGACGGCGCACCTTAAGCTATACATTCAAAGGGATATTTAGTACATAATAGACCACTATATAGCAAAAGAAATGACTATTATATAAGTGTTCAATACATGGAAATAATCAAGATTATTCTAAACGAGTTGATTCGCGTAATCATCTACAGGAGGTAGTAGAAGGCCGACGGAGAAGAAAAATAATCCACATTCAAGCATGACCACACTTTTAGATGCTATTTTGAGTCACTACGCGGCATCTAACTAACTGATCTAAAAGAATCATACAGGAGTTTCTTCAACACAGACGACACTAAATATTTGATTGAAGGGATCTACCAGAAACCTCAACTACTATGGCCCAGAAGGATAAGTTGGTTGAGGCTTTTGATCAAGCACTATTAGCTGGAGATTTCAACACTCTATATCTAAATATCAGCAGACAGGGTACAACTCCCTCCCTGTTCCACGGGTGACCTGGCGTAGTCAATACAACTTCTGAACTGACTGAGCATGAATGCAGCGCATTAGATGGAGTAAGGATGGAAAATACTCAAACGTGTATTATATTTTAACAAACGATCAGCCCCTAGGTGAGGAAAAGGATGTCCACACACTAACTAGAAATAGTGATCGTTGAACTGTCGTGTTTAACATAGTTAGGTTGGGACAAAAAAGAGCCCAATCTTCGCCACAATAGGGCAAGTTACACATCCGTGAAAGAGCATCTTATACAAACCCTGTGGCCACAAGAATTTTGTAGGCCAACAGTAGTTAGCTGTTGGCAAACGATGAGAGTCATAAAAATGCTGCCCTACACAATGTACCTGGGCGAATCAAGCACATGAAAAGAGAATATGGGTTAAGCGAGGCATTGACCCTTTGCTTCACTTGAATGGAGATCGTAGAACAAGTGGAAGATCTCTCTGAACGATTATGATTGTAGTTCTCACTTGTCAATGAGAAACAGATGCAAACCCGAAGTCTGAACCGATAAGAGACACTTCTAGACGCAGCTACCAGCTATGGCACAGGCAAACCGGGAAATTCTGTTTAGATTCATGACTAAAAGAAAAGCTATGAATTAGGGTGTTTGTGCTCCCGGAGGTCCAAAGGGCAATGAACTTGTAGTGGAACACTTCTACGAAGAAAACGCGATTGGTGAAAAATAATCATTTATTATTGTACTCGTTTTGTTTAACCGCATCAAAAACACTTCTTAAGCGCAATGTTCTTTTCACGTTGCTGCCATTTTTGACTACCTGCTGCTCTCTATGTACGCCTACCTTCTCCTTCAATAAGTATTCTATCATGGATTTATTTCTTTATTACGTGACGGGACAGTATGGAACATTTACTGGTGATCAGAGTCAATCTCGATTCGGTCATAACTAAAAACCCATTGAATACTATTGAATAACCTACCTCCTTACAAATTCTTTAGTTGTGTTATTCAAATTCCCATTTGTTCAATTTATTCTTTGCCAGTCAGGGTTAATTGTATCAATAAAGCAGTCGTTCTGGAAATATATGGGTTTAGTACTCCTGGTTCCAATAGAAACGTAAATAAACTGACCTAAATTAATAGTCACTTTTGTACCAAGGTTCAAAACTTGCTATATGTGGTTGTGCAGCATTGTGAATTCAGTCCTCTATCTAAATCATGAGATTTAAATCCACAGTAAAAAGTTGTATTGAAAATGGTTTTAGAAATTTTGAAAACTTAGCTTACGTATACGATCTTTATAAATTTGTGACGCCATAACTGGCGAAATGGGCATAAAACGTGAAGACGTAGCTAACCACACGAAAAAAGTGGTATTGTATCCGAGAACACTTGGGAAAATGTTTAATTGTTCATTCATTTGTATCGACATATCAAAACATTTTTCTAAATAAATTAAAGAGTTACGTCAACCGACAGACTTGTTGACGCCAGACAAATACACACAACGCTGTAGATTGAAAATACTGACAAAACCATTATAAACACGTCATATCTAATAACCAAACCGGTGACATTTCGATGAAATGTACATTTTGAAACATTTCAATTTATATCACATGAAAATAATCGGCAATTCAATATCTAATATCTTCTTCACGAGCGAGTATAAACCAACAGATTTTTTTTGAGCTTGTTATTTCGGTAGGGTTCAATTATTTCACTTGATTTTTCTAACGAAAGAGGTAGTGGCTGATTAGCAAACTAAAAATATTCTATTGCAATGGAATTAAAAGAGGTTTTTGTAATAATTAGGAGTGACTGACTCTATTCTATATACTGACAAATAACTACCAGAAACATTTAATTCGTACTCTACAATCTACCTATGAACCAGTAATGAATTCAAGAAGAACTCCATGAACACAATCAAACACAAAGTATTTGAAATTCAAATCAGTCACAGAATAATGATGTACAAAGGAATCATCATTTGGCTGGCATAAGTAAGAAATCTTTTCCATCCTTCAGATGATATCATTGTCCATAAGCATCAGAGTGTTAGGAAATAACATTTAACTTCCCACAGCGATAGGTCAAACATTAATAAACAGGGCTACTACAAACAGATCTATCTGTGGATTCAATTCTTATAGCACAGAAATTAAATTAGGAAAATATCAATAAAGCAACGAATTTATTCAGCTCAGATATTGCAACTATTCCAAATCTTGAGTTAGAATAATTTACATCATTCAACTACTAGTTAGTGAGTAATTAGCATAATTTTGTAAACAAAAGTAACCACTAATATACATTCATGTATTTTAATATGAGAATTCACCATTTACTAGTCCAGCATATACTGAAATGGAATTTTTCTTGTGAAATTGTACATTTATTTAAGTGCTTGTTAATAAACAACTCTGAAGGTGATTCCATTCTTTAACTCTTTACAGCATGAATACAAAAATACAAAACTACACATCTTATTTCATTTTACAGATTTACTTTCAGTTCATTTTAACAAATACCCATTGATAAATATTACTCTGTTGCTGCACTATTGTGGTGCGAGCTACTTATAAGTAGTATATGACGTGAGTGTCAACGTAATGTCTGGCAGCAGAAGATGGGGGGAAGATCAAGAAAGGAAGAGTTCGAAAACAATGGAGTTTGTACGAAACGCATGAATAGTGACAATGGATTGATGTTTTGCAACAGGAACAGTCCAGTTCGATATGATGAACTAATATTTTGCAAATTAACGATTTACGATATGGTTTTCCTATTTTACTGAGTAACTCTGTAATTTTAGTTTAATACAATCCGGTGGCCCCACCTGTGTTCTCCTTTACTACACTATATCCATAATATTTAAAAACTAAAGTAGAGTAAATTTTATATCATGCTATTGAAAAGAATAATCTCACAATCAGATTTTCTGTTTTTCTAAGTGAATGTATGTGTTTTAACTAAAACCATACTATGTAAACGAGGTGATAAATTTTTCTATATCGATAATAAGTTCCTCCAAAACATGGCTCAAATCCATGTAGTCACTGACAAGTGAACTGAGTCATGTTGGTAGATGTAGGCTACCTGGTTTGGGCCTGCGAGATGATAGTTAATCGATGGTTCTAGAACTTGAATGACATGTCTCAAAATCGTTTGCAATGGCGCAGATGCATTCACGCTTTGTGTTCTCTCAAATTCTAATATTCTGGATTCGTCAACAACTCTACGTCTGTCTTTCTAAACATTATCTCACTGAACTATACTTCTTGAATAATATCTTCAAATCCTAATTTTCTCCATTGCCAGTAATACTTCTACTATCTCTACCACTATATGATTTGAATCGACAATTGCGTCTCTGTGTTAACGTGGTATGGCAACTTGAACTGATGTATTTACGTACAAAGTTTTACATTGTATCTGACTGACTGACTGACAATAAGTTCAATAAATATACGAAAGTCTTCGAAATCGTCTAATTACATTAAGTATGACAATTTTTCAGTGTAATTGGAATCGCAAAATCTCAAAAGTACTTTGGATTTTTTACAGTTATTCTTTCTAATTGTTCTATAGTTCCCCGTTAGACATCAAGGAAAAGTTACCAATTAGATATGTTTGTTAAGTAAACCAATAGTTCTACAATTTGATATTTTTTTTGTCAATGAAGACTTTGATGCCAAACCGAATATACATTGAATGACTTTAATTCAAATTAATAAAAATTGTCTATAAGCCAAGAGATTGAGGCTACTTATCGCAAGATTACCAAGTAAAATCCCGTAAAATCCAGAAATCAAAACGAAAACCGTGATTGGATGACGAAGTGTATTGATTCGTGGTCTCGTGGTATCGAAAAGGTATCAAGACCAGAATAAGTCATTCAGTCAGATGCAACGTAGAAATTCGTACGTAAGTACATCAGTTCATGTTGCCATACCACATCAGCACAGAGATGTAATTGTCGATTCAAATCCCATAATAGAAGAGCTAGTAAAGGTATCAGAAGTAATCGGAGAGTTTAGGATTAGAAGATATTATTCAAGAAGTATGATTCAGTGAGATAAGTTTAGAAAGTCAAAACTAGAGGTGTTGAAGAAACCAGAAGATTAGTATTTGAGAGAACACAAAGAATGAATGCACCTGCGCCATTGCAAACGGTTTTGAGCTACGTCATTTAGGGTCTCTAACCATCGATTATTTTCATCTCGCGGACCCCAACCAGGTAGTCGACAATTACCGACATGACTCAGTTCACTTGTCAGTGACTTCATGGATTTCTGCCATGTTTTGGTCTGGCCGCCTCTGACTTTCTTCCAATCTACTCCTACACTACAAAACAAAGCTCGAAGAGGCAGTCGGTGGTTGGGCATACGCAACACATGTCCCAACCACCTCAACTGATGAAGTTTCACCACTTCATCTATTGACCTACCATCCTTACCTAGTACCCGCTTCCTAATAACAGCGTTGCTCAATCGGGTGTCCCAGCATATACGAGCAATGCTTCGAAGACACCTATGATCGAAAATCAGTAACCGACGAATATCTTCTACTCTTACCGGCCATGTTTCATAGCCATAAAGTAAGACGGAGCGAACTACTGCGCAGTACACTCGTCCTTTAGTCAGCAAACGGATATCTTGTCTACGCCATAAGTGACGCAGGTTGGCAAAAGCCAATCGAGTCTTCTGTATCCGAGCTGAGATTTCGTCAGTCAGAAGACCGGAATAAAGCAGCAGTTTATAACCACCGAGGAAAAACGAGCAACATTAGGAACACACTTGGCGCGCGAGTTTTGGTCTTAAGTGCAGTTAAACAAAAAGGGGTACAATAAAACATTTATGGATATAATTGTTTACCATAATGTGTTCCCATTTTAGCGATTGTGTTCTATTCGTAGAACCATTCCACTACAAAGTCATGAACATAAAAAAATATTAGATGACCAAAATTAACCCCTAGGATACACTACACCTACATTTGATTCTAGTTGGCATCGATCACTAAAAGTTGTATCTGCAAACTCAGAAGAACTGGAATTCAGCATATGACTCTGATCTGGAACACTTAGTGTCAGAGTCACCTGGAAAACAGCACGTCACCGTGTGTATTCATTTAGGTTAGCAATCAGATTAATACTTATAGTCTATAGAGTACAAAAAAAACACCAAATATCCGATAACAAAATATTGTGGGGCAGAGTTTTGGAGGTTTGTGTTTTTCTTCACATTTGAAATTACTGCTGATGAGTCCCATACGGGGACGAAACGGCAGTCCAGTGCTTCCAGGTTTCTAATGGTGGTCTAACAATGATTGATGATTTCAGATGTGAACAAAATATTGATTCTTATTCAGTGAAGAATCGCCAAACATTAAACTGAATTCAAACAATACACAGAAAATCATTTAAAAAAACAGTTTCGTAATTAGATAATTCACTGATTGTATTATTTATATCATTTATAGATTTTATGTACGGAGTTTCATTTATTAACTGCTTTACATTGTATCAAATAGAATATTTTATAATGTTCATTGACTGATTAACCAATAAATAATTTCCCATTCTGCTTAACAATTATGAGCTGTCTGTTCAATTACTACTAAACGTCTTCAAGATACTACGAGCTAATTACTTAAGAATGTCTACCTGATTAGAAATAGTCAGGAAGTAAAACTATGCTAATTTCTTTCGTAATTATGAAACACTTCATTTGAACAATCAGTTGGGATTGAAATGATTATAAATCGAGAGTTGACAGTGCAATAACTTGTATGTTTATTCTTCATAGTCAGTCAGTCACAACTTAGAACTTCGTAAGTGCCTACATCAGTCCAAATTCCCATACAGCATTAACACAGAGACGTAACTGTCAATTCAAATCCCATAGTCTTAGAGGTAATAGAAGTACTGGCAGTAATCGGAGAGGCTAGGGTTCGCAGATATTATTCAAGAAGAATTATCTAGTGAGATAAACTTAAAACCAGGAAGATAAAGGTGATGAAGAACTCAGAAGACTCGGATTTGAGAGAAGGTAAAAAATGGATGCCGCGGTGCCGCTGCAAACGATTTTGAGCCATATCATTCACGGTCTCTAACTATCATCTGGCGGAACCCAACCAGGTAGTCTACACCTACCAACATGGCTCAGTCCACTTGTCAGTGACTTCATAGATTTCTGCCATGTTTTGGTTTGGCCTCCCCTAGCTTTCTTCCAACCTACTCCTACACCACAAAACATGGCTCATCACGGCAGTCGGTGGTTGGGTATACGTAACACATATCCTAACCACCTCAACTGATGAAGTTTCAATGCTTCATCTATTGATCTGCCATCCTTACCTAGTACTCGTTTCCTAACGACAGCATTGCTTACTCAATTGTCACAGGATTCACGAGTAATGCTTCGAAGACACCTATGATCGAAAACCAGTAACCTACGAATATCTCCTAATCTAACTGACTATAACTCCACCAGTAGAACCTTAGGGGCTACTGCCGGTCCCAAGCCCGGATAAAGGAGGAGGGTTGGACATGGGGTTGGCGGCCCCATTCCGTTGAAATCTCAGTTGCCAAAAAAACGCTAACCAGAAAAAATAATTCAAACCATTTTAACTCTGCCCTGGGAGTTGGAAGAAGAATTATGACGTCTCGTGATGAAAGCCGAGTCCCCTCTGACAACCAGAGCAACCATTTTTTTAGGTACATGGAACGTTCGTACATTGTGGGACACTGGAAGACTATTTCAAGTTGCGGCAGAAATGAAAAGATACAACCTCGAGGTGCTCGGCATCAGTGAAACACATTGGACACAGGTAGGACAACTGAGACTTGCTTCAGGGGAACTGCTGTTATACTCTGGTCATGAAGAGGAAAACGCTTCACATACACAAGGAGTTGCACTGATGCTGTCCAAACATGCACAAAAGGCACTGATAGGATGGGAATCTCATGGACCCAGGATCATTAAAGCATCCTTCAAAAGAAAGAAACAGGACATTACAATGAACGTCATCCAATGTTATGCACCTACCAATGACTACAATGACGACGTTAAAGATCAATTCTACGAAAGGCTGCAGTCAGTCGTCGATAAATGTTCACCAAAGGATTTGACGATTCTTATGGGAGACCTGAATGCCAAGGTTGGAATGGACAACACTGGATATGAAGACATCATGGGACGACATGGACTGGGAGAAAGGAACGAAAACGGTGAGAGATTTGCAAACCTATGTGCCTTCAACAAACTGGTCATCGGTGGCACAATATTCCCGCACAAACGCATTCACAAAGCCACATGGATTTCACCGGACCACACTACTCAAAACCAAATTTACCATATCTGTATCAACAAAAAGTTCAGAAGGACCATGGAGGATGTGAGAACCAAGAGAGGAGCTGATATAGCTTCAGATCACCACTTGCTGATCGCCAAAATGAGATTGAAGCTAAAGAAGCACTGGACAGCGGGGCAGACAACATCACAGAAGTTTAATACGGCCTTTCTTCGGGATACCGTAAAACTCAACGAATTCAAGATAGCCCTCACCAATAGGTTCCAGGCCTTTCAGGATCTACTCAATGGAGAGGAAGCAACATTGGAGAACAATTGGAAAGGGATTAAGGAGGCAATCACTTCAACATGTCAGGAGGTCCTTGGTCGCAAGAAGCACCATCACAAGGAATGGATCTCTGTTGGTACTCTTGAAAAAATTCAAGAAAGGAGGAACAAGAAGGCAGCAGTGAATGTCAGCCGAACAAGAGCAGAGAAAGTTAAGGCGCAAGCCGAGTATACAGAAGCAAACAGGGAAGTGAAGAAGAGCATCAGAGCTGACAAACGAAAATATGTGGATTATCTAGCAATGACGGCGGAAAAGGCTGCAAGAGAAGGAAACTTGAGACAACTGTACGAAACTACAAAGAAGCTCGCCGGAAACTATCGTAAACCAGAACGACCAGTGAAAAGCAAGGAAGGGAAAATAATCAGCAACACTGACGAACAGCGAAATAGGTGGGTGGAGCACTTTAAGGAACTATTGAATCGACCAGCTCCACTGAACCCACCCAACATCGAAGCAGCATCCACGGACCTCCCAATTAATATTGGCGCACCTACGATTGAGGAGATGAGTATGGCCATCAGACAAATTAAGAGCGGCAAAGCAGCAGGACCAGGCAACATTCCAACAGAGGTAATGAAAGCATATGTAGAAGCAACTGCGAAAATATTTCACATCATCTTCAAGAAGATTTGGGATGAGGAACAAGTACCATCAGATTGGAAAGAAGGATACCTCATCAAAATACCAAAGAAAGGCGATCTCAGCAAGTGTGAGAACTACAGAGGCATCACTCTTCTTTCAATACCAGGCAAAGTCTTCAACAGAGTATTGTTAAACAGAATGAAGGACTTCGTAGACGCCCAACTTCGAGATCAACAGGCTGGATTTCGTAAGGATCGATCGTGTACTGACCAAATTGCTACATTACGGATCATTGTGGAACAATCAATTGAATGGAACTCACCACTCCACATCAACTTCATCGACTACGAGAAAGCATTCGATAGCGTGGATAGGAAAACACTGTGGAGGCTTCTTCGACACTACGGTGTGCCTGAGAAAATAGTCAACATCATACGGAATTCTTATGATGGATTCAACTGCAAAATCGTACACGGAGGTCAGCTGACAGACTCTTTTGAGGTGAAGACCGGTGTGAGGCAAGGTTGCTTACTCTCACCCTTTCTCTTTCTCCTGGTCATCGACTGGATTATGAAGACGTCGATATCTGGAGGGAAGCACGGTATCAACTGGACAGTTAGGACGCAGCTGGACGATCTGGACTTCGCAGATGACCTGACTCTTCATGCGCACACTCAACAACAAATGCAAGAGAAGACGACCAGTGTAGCAGCAGCCTCTGCAGCAGTAGGTCTCAACATACATAAAGGAAAAAGCAAAATTCTCCGATGCAACACAACATGCACCAACCGAATCACGCTTGATGGAGATACCTTGGAGGACGTTAACACCTTCACATATCTTGGCAGCATCATCGACGAGAAAGGTGGATCGGACGCAGATGTGAGGGCGCGGATTGGCAAAGCAAGGGCTGCATTTCTACAGTTGAAAAATATCTGGAACTCCAAACAACTTTCAAACAAAACCAAAATCAGGATCTTCAATACAAATGTCAAGACAGTTCTAATGTATGGAGCGGAAACATGGAGAACTACCAAAGCCATCATCCAGAAGATACAAGTGTTTATTAACAGTTGTCTACGCAAAATACTTCGTATTCGTTGGCCAGACACCATCAGCAACAACGAACTGTGGGAGAGAACAAGTCAGATTCCAATGGAGGAGGAAATCAGGAAGAAGCGGTGGAAATGGATAGGACATACACTACGAAAAGCACCCAACTGCGTCACGAGACAAGCCCTCACATGGAACCCTCAAGGCAAAAGGAAAAGAGGAAGACCAAGGAACATATTACGCCGAGAAATAGAGAAAGATATGAGAGGAATGAACAAACATTGGACAGAACTGGAGAGGGAAGCCCAGGACAGAGTTGGTTGGAGAAAACTGGTGGGCGGCCTATGCTCCATTGTGGGTAACAGGCGAAAGATAAGATAAGATAACTGACTATGTTTCTCAGCCATAAAGTAGGACGGAGAGCCTACGCTATAAGTGAAGGAAGTTGGCAAACGCCAGTCGAGCCTTTTGTATCCGTGATGAGATTCCGACAGACACCAATCCATCAGCACCGATGAAACTCCCAAGATAAGTGAAGCGATCAACACGCTCAACTACTTCACTCCTTATCACTTATCCAGGTGCCAATACAAGCCAATTCTGAGGCAACGTTTTGCATTTCGACGGGGAGAATCGCATCCCGAACATTCTTGAATTGTTGCTTAGCATGTCCAGAATACTCTGCATTTTGTCAGAATCTCTACCAAAATAGAACTATGTCATCGGCACATTCTAAGTCAACAAATCAACCTCTTGGTAAAAATCCAACTTCTGAAATGTCAGATGATGCAAGTATCTTTCTTACCTAAAAGCACGTCAATGACAAAGTAAAACAAGGATGGCGAAAGTGGACAGACCTGAATTCATCATTATACTCGTTTTATATCTGATACTTAAAATGAATATTTATATTACTCGTAATTTACGAAATCAAGATACCTAGATATATTTAAAACATATTATCGTATTCATAAATAAGTCAACTCGTAAAAACAGAAGAAAACTATGAATAGATACAAATCCAGTGTATTGAGTATGTATGAAGCGATAGTGATGCACAAATCATTTGTAAACTGTAACAAGTGTAGTGAAGGAGAACATAGGTGAGGGCAACCAAATTGTATTTAACGAAAATTACAGAGTTACTCAGTAAAATAGGAAAACCATATCGTAAACGGTTAATTTGAAAATCTTCATCATCATCATCAATCCATTGTCTGACATTTCACTGTTCTTGCGTTTCATACAAATTCCATTGTGTTCTCACTCTTCTTCCTTTCTTGATCTTACCCCATCTTCTGCTGCCAGACATTACGTTGACACTCACGTCATATACTACTTATAAGTAGCGCGCACCACACAAGTACCATAGAATAAATACAATTCCACCGATAAGAAAGATTGTTTTGTCTTTTTTTGAATGTTAAACTAAATAGAATGTAACGCTCAGTTCAATTTCTTTTTCACTATATTTTATTATGTTCTACCGATAAATTCATTAAAATCACTGAATATGAAATACATATACAATTCACTTACAGTTTAGCTTGTTATAACATTTACCTTATACAATGACAGAAATAGTCTGTAGTGGAAAATAAACATTATTGTACTCGTTTTGTTTAACTGTACAAAAAACACTTCTTGCGTGCAACGGTCTCTTCGCGTTGCTGCCCTCTTTTTCTAAATGCGCTGCTCCCCATATAATGTTTTGATATTCGTGACGCGACCGTATGGAACATTTAGTGGTGAGCATAGTCAGTCTGGTATCATGACTCGCTCACTACAAACTCAATAATCTTCACAACCCTATAGTGAAAATATAATGAATCATTCATTTAGTCAGTCAGTCAGTCAGATGCAACGTAGAAATTCGTACGTACGTAAGTACATCAGTTCATGTTGCCATACCACATTATTAGCACAGAGATGTTGTAATTGTCAATTCAAATCCAATAGTAGTAGAGGTAGTTAAGGTATTAGAAGTAATCGGAGAGATTAAGATTAAAAAATATTATTCAAGAAGTGTAATTCAGTGAGATAAGTTTAGAAAGTCAAAACTAGAGGTGTTGAAGAAACCAGAAGATTAGTATTTGAGAGAACACAAAAAATGAATGCACCTGCGCCATTGCAAACGGTTTTGAGCTATGTCATTTAGGGTCTATAACCAAGAAAGGAACAGTTAGAACACAATGGAATTTGTATGAAACGCATGAATAGTGACAATGGATTGATGTTTTTCAACAGGAACAGTCCAGTTCGATATGATGAACTGATATTTTGCAAATGAACGATTTACGATATGGTTTTCTAATTTTACTGAGTAACTCTGTAATTTTCGTTAATACAATTCGGTTGCCCCACCTGTGTTCTCGTTCATTACAAATGAACAGATGGTGTCTGATTAGCCATATTTGGTAGATTCAATAAAAACAGTTCACATCAAGCACGTGTCTAATCTGAATCATTAGTTTTATTGAATGAAAAGAAAATGGGAACTTGAAAATAGGCCACTAAAGTAGGTCAAAACTTCACAAAACCTAACAGTTTGGCATAATTTTTTGCCTTTTCTTAACAAATTTTCTTACATGTATATACTTTCATATGTAAGGTATCCACAGTAAGATATGAATCAGAAAAGCAAATTGTGTGAAGTTATAGGAAAATAACGTGTTTCACTTTAAGTATGTCAAATTTCTTTCGACCTGAAATGATTAACAACAGATCGCATTTCTGAAGTTCTTTCTGAATGAAGTTCAGACTTTACATAGGATGAATTAATTTTTAGGGATTATACTTTGTAGGCAGATTGATCGGCTATTGCAAAATGTCTGTAGGGTCTCTATTTCCTCAGACTAAAGCAAAAATGACTGCCTAAAACAGATTCTAATCATACAGTAGACAATTGCTTACATATACTCATCAAGACAAAAAAACGTCGCGTTAAAAGTGTGGTAAAACTCATCATTTGAAAACTTTCATGAAACTTCTCCACGATTTATAATTATTTTCATTAAAATTAATTCGTTCAGTAGCATACTAAGAACTAAATACACCGTATAAATTCCTATTCACAAAGCTCTTTCCGATTGTTTTATTTAGTGGAAAGAAATCTCATTGTCATACGAAGTTTAGGAAAGGCAAATAAAAATGTTATGAATTATGAGTGGTATAATGTTTGAAATACTATTTTACTTTACCTTTTCAGAGAGTTCCTTACGCTTATACAGAAAATATTTCTTCTTCACTATTTCTTAAATATTCCAAATCAGTGACAATCTATCATTTTAAATTAAGTTTGATAAGAATGTAATCAATTATGGATTGATAGAACTGTATACCAAGTGTTTTCTGTAAACATCCATATGTTATCAAACGGTATTTTCTTTGGGGACTGGTTTATAAAACATTATTTCTTCCCGATAACATAGTATACAATATTGTTTTTGTCAAAAACATTTCACGTGAAATCACCAATAATTATCTTTAGGCGATATATAAAGTAGTAGCTCTGTGACAAGAGCATTGGCAAAAAATTGAATTTCATCATTAGAAATTAGGCAAATAACTTTTTGCATTACGGGGTTGTGAAGATTGTTAAGTTACACATCTTTGAAAGCATGAATCGATCAATGTTAGACCACCATTAGAAACCTGAAAGCACTAGACGGCCGTTTCGTCCGTCTACCGAAGACTGCGCATGAGGTTGCGCAACTCCGTGAATTTGATGAAGTTAGACATTAACACCGTCAGGTACCGGCTCGGTGGTCTTACAGTTAGGGCGTTCGCGCACAATACCGGAGGTCCTGGGTTCGAATCCTGCGGGGTACAGAAGTCGTGGATGCGCACTGCTGAAGAGTCCCATACCAGGACGAGACGGCCGTCCAGTGCTTCCAGGTTTCAAATAACCTTCTGCTACAAGCTACACTAGTTGTATTTTAAAGAAGGAAACAGGTATGTACAAAGGGATTGATTATTTTGTAGACAATATTGCACCGAATTCAAAGCTTGCTAAATACTAGCATTTACTTTTGCTCATATCCTATGCTGTAAACTGTAAGCTTTCGGTTGATGTATGATTTTTAATTGCCATACTGTTTTATTTCAAAATTATTGTAACTTAAACGGTAACCTCCGTATTCGACTTTTTCTATCCTAAACGGCAAGTTTAGCATAATTGTATTTTTCTAAATCTTTGTGCTTCGTGGTCTTACAAAGTATATATTTATTTATCTGCCTTTTTTTGCAGATTGAATCAGGGATAAATGGTGTTATGTTACAGTCGATTAGACCTTTCTCTCGCTAGATAGCTTATCCAGTGATGGAATAGTTACATCCCCTCTTCCAATGCCGTTTAGTAATAACTGAACGAACGAGCTACTTGTCTCAAAGTCAATTAGACAGCCTATGGTCTGTAAACAAGGCTGAGACAAGATCGTTCCCCGTGTATCAGTGGCATACAGTTCGAGGACATAACAATATGCACGGCTGAGGTCTTCAAAACCTCTATATTAGTACATTAGCTATGACAGCTAATTACTTTCATTTATGTTTTTAAATATATGTTAGGTCTTTATTGCCCAAACTTCAAACAGTTTGAAACTAATGACTGTTCAGAATTAACAGTTCAAGTCTTATATTTTAACTAATGAACATGTATTTATGGTAACAAGAATGTAAGATAATAAATTACTAACTTCCTGGTAAAAAGGTTGAGAAACTTTTAGAAATAATTATGCCTCTATAGTAAACGTATACACATAGTTTACTCGTAGGGTTAATAAGTCGATTCCGCCATATGACATAATACTAAACTGATAATGTACATATATAATGAATCCAATGTTCAAAAATTTCCTAAGTGAAAATTTCAACACAAGTTCAGATACCTAAAACTTAGGTTAACTAGTATTAGAACCAAGAGTTAACGATTAAAATGTTTTCAATAGATTAGGTTGATGAATTTCAGTAGTTCTTCAACTTGAAATATAAAAATGTATAGTTATAGAAATGAATAATGTGCAATGAAATGTACACTTAAATATCAAGCAACATATTACCGTTGTCCAGTTCTTTTCTGTATGATTTCTGGCCAAATATATAACTTACGGAAACTCTACCAAATAATGTTACTTATGGTTTTTATCAACATCTTCAAAATAAAGAAAACACTCTGGTACTTAATGTGCAATGAATTCCGCCGATTTGATGGAGAATATAATAGAGGCATAACATATCACTAAATAGGTTACTAAATTAAATAGTTTCAAAAACATGGAGAAAGGTAATGTAAACACTTGCTCTTTATTATTCGTCCACTTTTGAGTCAAGCGACAAGTGTAAGACGTTATAGCAATGCATACTCTAACTACATCATGCAGGAAAATTCAGCAACCTAGTGTAAAAGTTTCAAATAAAAGTAACTGTATACTTGGAAAACAAATACGCACTGAAACTGTTGCCGTTTATGATAATCGTCAACACGTGTTTATCTGGCTAACCAACTACTTATCGACATTGAAATACTTAACCTCAATATCTGTACAGCTGCTAGGTGAACTAACATTCATTCGCGAAGGTAGACTAAACTCTGTAAGCTAGGAATAAATATATCAGGATAGGTAGGAGAGAATCAGGCTTATAAACCAAATAGTAGATTGATATACAGTTGCTTTCCACACAGTACAGTTGCATTGCCGTTCCATATCAACTAGATATGAAAAGTTGCTGTCAATAAAATTTAAATTATTACAGTTATTCAAGTTGTGTTCTTATATGTTTATACATACACTTCAAATCAGTGTTAAAAAAGCACTGAAAATCAATAGCACAACCAAAGAAATACGTGTCTGGTTAAGAGTCAAGCTTCAACATCATTCTGACAAAACAGTATTACATTTTATTTCTTATGCCATAGAGTGAGAAATAGTATTACCTTTTGTGTTTGAACGTTTTCATATTGTGCCATAGTAGAGTTGCAGTCTCTGAAGGTGTTTGAAAAGTTGCCACTACCACAATCCAAAAAATCCCACAAGTCTTGTTTTACATGTCTATTTTTAGATGGCTAAAACTTAAGAGGAACGAAAGCCGATATTGTCCCTACCAAATGCTCCACAAACTTATAGATTACAGAGGTCTATACTTTAACTCGTGGAATAAAACGGTCTAATACCAACTTTGCAATGTAAGAAAATGAAATGGTATTACTCACAGGCTGTTTAACATTGTTCTGAAGTGTCTAATTTAGCTGCTAAACTATTGAGTACAATGTATTTACTACTTAGTATAATATAAAGCACTTTCCCATCATTATAAGTCTGGTTTGTGATCTTCGATACTCTGTAGCTTTTTGTCTAATACAGACATGAAAGTCATAGAATTTCCTTCCAAATGAACCAAGTAATCAAATAATTATAAGCTAAGTTTTGCTACGGTCGTTGAAATCATAACTGTTTAGCCCACCAAATGAAATTGCTCCTAGAAAGTGTCTTAAACAAAGTATTTGGGCCAGTTAGTAACCTGGTGGCATAGAAAATATTTCTTACTATGAAACATGTAAGCCCTCGATATTATTATATCATAAACAGGGTGGGATGGAGCGAATATGTCCGGCTTATTTCAACCACCAGAAATCAAGTGTCCCTCCAACAAAATTCCGGGTATCCGGTTATGAATTTTTATTATCCTCACGAGTATATTCAGTCTATGTGAATTTTATATTCGTAATAGGATCAGGTCAAATTTAGTGAAATAACCTCTTGTGGTGTCAGAACTAAATACCTCTTAGAAACATATAGAGACCTTAATCCACGTACTACACTAATGGTTATACAGTGAAAATGTGTAATTCCCTACAAAGTTATGTAATCGCATAAATTTTCAGGATTTTTTTGAACGATATTCATTATTCATAAACTCCTACTAACAGAAGGTGACCAGAAACTTTGGAAACTTCTTGAGCCGCTTCTTAGACTTCAAACTAATAAAAAAATTCACGAATAAAATACAACAAAATAACATATGATATTACGTAATATATAACATATTCTGTGAACTCAAGTTAAGCATAAGTAATTCGTATAATACAACGAAAAATCTTATCCATGGCACCAAGATTATAATAGGCTCTTGATAACTGTTACGGTTTTATGTGAACTAATGATCCTGTATGAGCATGCCACAGCTGAATTCCTTTAACTCTGGTTAAACACGTATCCGGGACTTTTCTTCCACCACCAACTTCACTGTCTTTTCTGTACTTTAATAGAGATGGTATGGTATGATATTTAATAGCTTTCGGTAGTGGTGATTTTAATTTCATTAGGCGATGTCTTGGGTGTGTTTTAAGTGAATTCGAAGATGATACCGCGTTATTGTCAGGAGGCTCGATTCGCTCAACATTGACCTTCTTAGCCTGTTCTTCTTTATAGAAATATCCATACTGTTGATTTGTTGTTCGTGGTTTTTCTTTTAAAAAGTAGTTATAAAGAGGGGGACCAATGAATTCATCCATCTCAAATTACGTTGAAAACAGTTGCTGTGGTATCTAGTGCATCAACATTCAATAACAAAATCGAATATCCAATATCTTTTTCACGACCTTGTATAAACCAATTGCTTTTTTGCACTCGATTCTTGTTTCTTCCGTACGGTTCCAGGTATTTGATAGTGTCCAATGAATGGGGGTCTAGCCACTCAACTGTCTAATTCTAGTCAGTCGACATTCGGTTGTGAATTTGTATGTCTCGGGATTTCAATGAATACCTTTGTTTCAAGACAGTAGGGTTTCTGGATACCAGCAGCTATCATATTACCAGACCGGAGATCAGTCAGTTGCAATGTGGAGAATGATAAGGAGAAAATTCTGATGCTAATAATATTTCAGAACTAAGAATATAAATGGATAATTTAGTTTATCAGTTGCTATGTACGCCATAATCAGATCACCGCTGATTCTCTCGTAACTCAGGGATAATAATCGCAAATGCTGGAGTCTATCTTCTTAAGGTTTATTCTTCAACCCTATCATCCATTTCGTTACTCTTCTCTTCACTCGATCCGAGAGATTGGTGTCTCTTTTAAGGAGAGAGGGTGCGTTAACATTGTGAACCTCCAGGTGTTGGCGCGCGTATGTCTTAAATAACGTTGAGAATAATTGTGGGGTGATAGCATCAAGTTGTCTTCGCATAAAGTGAAGAGTCGTATTTGCTTTGGCTGCGTCCCCTATATAGTTCGGGCTTGTGTGGAGTCTGTTAGTGTTCATAAGCGGGATCACGCTCTGAGGAGACATTAGAGAGCGCACCTACACTGAGGGTGTAAATCGTTTGCGTCATGTGAGGCAGAATATACATAACGCGACACTTCGGTTGTTTGGTTTTTAAACCGTTTTTCACTGCTCATTCCTCAATAAGATGTCCGGTCCTTTTGAAGCTCAGCCGAATCCTCTTCGCTTCTAATGAACTTGCAGATCATTGCATCGTCTGCGTAGATCAATGCCGGTAAGTTAACTGAGTCTAACAGGTCGTTGATAAATATCAGGAAGAGAAGTGGACCCCGAGATGATCTCCTATGAAACAACCGATGTTGAGACTCACCAGCTCGCGAGCACTCCTTGGTACGAAACTTACAATTCGCAAGTTAGTTTCTGAACCAAGATAGGAATGGGTCAGTGAAGCCCACTTCCTCAACCCTAGCGATTAGGCGTGCGTGGGGTACTGTGTCGAAGGCTCTTGCGATGTCGAGAAATATTACGTGCACCGGTATTTTTCCGTACAAACAGGATGTTCAACTGTCCCATCCTATGAGAAGGTTAGATGCTCACGATCTGCCTTTCCGAAACCCGTGTTGGGCTTCATGGAATATTTTGTTAATGTCCATGTACTCCGTAATTTGTTCGTTGTTATGGAAGATCTCAGCCATCTCTAGGTTGGTGAGGTCTTCTCCATTCAGACCTTCGAGGGAACACAAACCCTGATTTGTAGGTTTTCTTTTAGTCATGAACCTATACAGCTGCTTATGGTTTGCCTGTTTTTGGACGGTCAGCTTCACGTGAACGCTGCTCTCATCACTACTAATCTCGGTGTTGCAGTCACTTCTCAAAGCCAAGTAAGAATTTCGGTCGGGATCCTTCAGTGTGACCTTCCACTCGTTCTCGGCACTCCTTTCTGCTTGTAGCAAGCATTCAGTGCGGCGCCTAACCCAGGTTCTTCCACTTCCGGATGTGTGGTGTGACCGAGGTACATTGTCTACGGCAGCGTTTTGGATGATATCTCTCACTGTTTGCCACTGATCATCATTCCCGTGGCCATCGGGCATGTAGAAGTTTCTCTCTCGTGCGCGCGTAATTCGCCCTAGTGTGGAGAAGATAGGGCTCGTTTTCGCCTTGTGTGAGTTTTTCGTTTATGACCCGGTTAAACAAGACAATGCCATGGTCACTAGTTCCTACTGCTGTATAGACGCGAAAGTCCTCGACCAAGAGATGATCATTTGTTAACAAATAATCCAGGTTTGAGGATTTTCTGTACTTAGTCCATCCAGTGGCACTGCGTACGTGCTCGGTAAGCCCAGAAGTTCTAGTGGCTGCGCAAAATAGTCTTTGGGAACAATCAGTGGGAGTTGTAGCCAGTTTGCTGAGATTTAGAAACGGGGTGTTGAAATCTCCAGCTAAGAGTATTTGATCAAACCCCATGAGTGGCAGTTGCAGTATTGCCTCATTCAGATTAGTTTTCTGGGCCTGAGTACCTGAAGGGTGCCTGTAAATCCCTCCAATCAAGTATCTCGTGCTTTTTGTGAGGAAACAACTCTGACACGCTTCTATCACCCCGGCTAGTTGGTTGCTGTGTAGTCTGTTGGCTTCAGGTTTGCCTGTACCTGGACAGCTAGCTTCATCTGAAAGTGTCTCCTAACACTCCGAATTTCGGTGTTGCATCTGCTACTCAATGCCGAGTAAGAACTTTAGTCGGAATCCTTCAGACTCACATTTTCGTCTATAGCAAGCGTTTAGTGCCTCGCCTAACTTATGTCCTTATATTTCCAGGTGTGTGGTATGACTGGGGTACATTGTCTAGGATAGTATTCCTGACGATATCTCCGACTGTTTGCCAGTGATCATATACTGTCAACCTATGCCACTCCAGTGGCCACAGGGAGCGTAGATGATTCTCCCACATGCGCGCGTAATTCACCCTAGTGTAGCGAAGGTAGAGCTGGTTTTAGTCCTGCATAAGTGTTACCTTTATGACCATGTTGAACAAGACTGTGCCAAAGTCACTACTTCCTACTGGCATGTGTATGTGAACATCCTAGACCAAGAGATGAACATTTGTTAACAAATAATCCAGGTTTGAGTATTCTCCTCCCTTAGTCCATCCGGTGGCAGCGCATAACTGCTTAGTCAGCCCATAACTCCTAATGGCTGCTCCAAGTCGTCTTTGGAACCAACCAGTGGTAGTTGTACTCTGATTGCCGAGATTTAGAGATGGGGTATTGAAATCTCCAGCTAAGAGTATTTTATCATACACCAAGAGTGGCAATTGTAGTATTACCTCGGTCAGTTCGTTTTTCTGGACCTTAGTAACCGAGGGAGGTCGTTAAATCCCTCCAATCAAGTATTTAGTGCCATTTGTGTGGAAACAACACTAATATGGTTCTGTCACACCAGTTAGTTGGTTTTCGTATAGCCGCTCGGCTTTTAAGTGGTTGTTTATATATACAGACACTCCGCATTATGTTTGGTGTAACTTAGCGCTTCGGAAGAGCGTCATGCTTTGCAAACTCTCTTCATCGTCTGCAATGTTAGGGAATAGCCATGTTTCCGTTAGGATTATAATCTTCAGATTCATGTGAGAGCATATATTCCCAATTTCTAACAGCTTACCGCTTAGTCCTCGTACGTTGCTATAGAGGCACCTGACGATATGTATCATCACCTAGTGCACTTCTACAGTTTACCGGTTCAATATCCCATAACTTAGTCACTAGTAAGTATAAACCGCTTAACTTCCTTGTCGTCGATTCACGTTTTTTCGATACGATTCCAGGTGTTTGCCGGAAATAGTATAGAGCAACCAATTTAGCTGATCCCACTTACTTCATCGCCAGTTTGGTTCCAGATAATTATTGGTGCATAATAAATGCCAGTATAACCACTCGACTGCTACAATTCTGTTAAACTCATATTTATTCATGGATTTGCATATTCCATGATATACGTGAGTATGTATGTCTCAAAGCAGTAGTATTTGTTGAAAGCTGCAACAATCAAATCACATGGCTGGAGATCACTTAATTGAAATGTGCAGAATAATGAGAAAAATGTTGATAATTAAATAAGTGAGTTAATTGGCAGAGATGATTGTGTGAGAGGATAGAAGTGTAAACAAGGAAGAAGAAACACAGACAATAAGCGAGATAGATAAAAAAGTAATGGTCTGAAGAAATGACAATAATAATAACTGGGTCACTGTTGTTCAGTTAGCGAGATATTTTGGGAGCACTCTCTATCGGAGTAGAGTCAATGGTAAGATAATAAGTTAAGGTGCCTTGAAGTAATCAACATGTATTAAGTCACCATCAGGTTGCTTCTTATTCTTCTACAATTCAGCTGGTGTAGTCCTAAGCGTTGGAGTCTGTCTTTGTCAGGTTCATTCTCTGACTCAATTATGGAACCAGTTGCTCCCCTTCGCATTCGGTCTAAGAGGGTTGCGGCAACATTGTGAATTTTGATGTGAGGCAGCGTGTATGTTTTGAGAGGTGCTCAAGATGATACTGAATAATAAAACTTAGAGTAATATGTACCACAGAGATCACCCGACTAAACACCTCTAGTGTGTCCACAACTAAGTAGTCAGTGTAGATTTATTTCGACAGTGGCTGTCCCAATTGTTTCCTATAGAAACACTCCTGTACGTTCCTCCTAGTTCCGGGTCCCGACCAAATCAAAAAGGGCAAAATTCTAGGAGAAAACGTCTCTATATTATTATAAAATGGAAATACAAAGTCTTACGGAATTTGTGTTTCTTCCAGGGTTAAATTACTCCGCAGAGTATCCAACACAATAACTAGTAAGTGACACTAAGTCCAGCAGCCACCGCGTTCGTCCAAAAATGTGGCGGTAGCCATATTATCAAATTTAAACAATATATGTACAGTTCAGAAGCAAACACAAAAACTTCAATATAAGTACAAATATAGAAAGAATAACAATATACAATGATAAAATCTCAAATTGGAATCAAATAAAATACCAAAAATGTCAAGAGAAAAAGTCCATCATGTCATAGCAAAAATATGTAAACATGGAGGGATTTTCCAAAAACACAAAACATTCAAAAAGAATTCTACAGTCAGTATCACTCTGCAGCCCAGATACTTATTTCTAGTAAGAATAATTGGTGAAGGGTTTTAGTGAAAAAAGACATCTCAAGACCCCAGTAACGCAGCCTCTCATTCAGGAAGGACTCAAGCCCGACAACTGTAACTTGTGTTTATCACTGGCAAACCTGGCTACAGTGACTGGGTTCACTAAGGAGTTCACGTCATGTCACCAATGTCCTTGGTTCTGGCATGTTCTCCCCCAGTGTCAGAGAAATAGGTCAAGGAAACTGACATAAATGAAGTCAAAAAAGTTGTTGAATTTGTCGTTTCTTCATACTCTCGATTATCTGGAAGGGTTTGTAACATTTGATTACTACAGCCACTACCTAGTTGTGGGGAAGGTGTTATTTCACTGATATTTCTGCGAAAATTCGTGAAAACTGTGTGTCAAACGCAATGTTAGTGGCTGCTTTTGAGCAAACACATTTGCTTTTCATCGAAATTAATTTTGTCGTGAATTATTTGCGCTGTGGTTAAATTCATCATAGTTATCTGAGCATATAACTCGTCATCGTCTACATTAATAGCTCATCAGTCCACACCAGTATACCGAATCCGTCTAACATAGGGTCAACTAAACAGGCAACCATGGGAGCGTTCCATGGCTATATCATTCGTAACATCTCACGGCTTTGAGGTCAGCGAGTTTGATGGATGTAAACTTCAGAAGCCTGGATGACCTAATTAAAGCGTTTCAGGCTTCGAACTGCATAAAGAGTTGTCAATCTGCATACACTACCTGTTATGAGAACCGACATAGAACAGTTGTTCTCTCTCCAATCTTCAAAGCAGGAAATAAGAAAAAAGCAGCCTGTTACAGACCAGTAACATTATTACTGACAATGTTGACTGTGATTGAAGAGCTGGTGAGTGAGCAAAACTGGAAGCACATGGATAAGAGCGACATCGTGGTCGTGGATGAGCACTGCTGTTATGTTCTATATCCTGTTTTCCGGGTTTTTAACGGTCGTCTTTCAAAAATTTTTCATAACTTCAACGTATATTTACAAAATGCTTCTTCAATATAACAGATTCGTTTGTATTTATGGTCATTAGTGGTGACCGAATCGAGATTGACTATGACCACCACTAAATACTCGTTACTACCCCTTCACAAATTATAGAAATCCATGACAGTGTATTCATTTGAAGAAGAAAGTAGGCGTTACATAGAACAGAAACTTATAGAAGATGGCAGCAACGCCAAAAAGAACGCTGCGCTCAGGTAAGTGTTTTTGGTGCAGTTAAACAAAACGAGCACAATAATAAATGTTTATTTTTCACCAATCGAGTTTTCTTCGTAGACGTGTTCCACTACAGGTACTTCGTCATTTTCTCAAATCGCATAGTGGAAGACTTGAGGCAATAAAGTTTCAGTAGTACATTGCTTGGCTAATGTCCACTCGACATTTTATGCACGATTAATAGGGAATCATTCTTAGTATATTTATGTTACCATTGCTTTTGGTGCAATTGTTTTGTGAAAATTACTTTTCTAAGTCGAAGGAGAAACCATTTTTAACCACTGTTTACTCCTAATTGAGAAGGGTTCACTCAACATTTGACTGATACTTTTCGCTAACTCTTCATCATAGTTAGTTTTTAGACAGAATCTAATGTAATCCAACTTCTGGTTGTTGAGTGTTCACAGTCTAGTGAATAGACGTTCATAGTTTATATGGATGAATATGATAGCTATACCTTTAAAACAGTAGATCACTTTACTCTGTAATTACTTAGCAACTAGTGTTCTTGCTACAATGCATGTGTGATCACCAAGTGGATTGCTCCTAATGTTCTCTTTCAAGTCAACTGTTTCAGTACAATTTGTAGCAGGTCAGACATACATTTATGTCATTTTCCCATAATGATAAGTAATCAGGATACGATATAACTGTACTCGCTAGTTTTCATCTGTTACCTGTATTCAGATCATATTTGTTGGGACTGGTTAGATGTATTGCTTATTTATTGACGCTGAAGAGCCAGGAATCTGGATTGTATCATGCCGTCATCAACAAACAGTTATTTAGTTTTAATTGGTTTTTCTAACTGACTCAGGTATTATGCAAGTTTTTCAAGTTTTTGATGAGAGGGAAGTTAATTTGACTGCATATTTGAAAGGTATGCTACTATCCACTACTAACTTACGTTTGACACTCCATTCCAAGAGATTTCGAGATTTCTAAAGGCGTGTTGTATATCAGAAAAGGTAAACCTTAGCGAGTTTTCTCGAATTATGAAAACGCTGTTTGCAACAAAACTGGTGATGTTAATTTTCTTTACTGTTTATTATAATTGTACCTCACAAATCATTTTGGAAAAAGAAAAGTCCTTAAATTAATCATTGTAATATTTTAAATAATACTTTGTTATTCACTGAGTAATATTCTACATGGACAGTTATTTGAATAATTGACGTTCTTACTTGCTCGTTTATTGACGGCAAAATCATCTCACGGAGTGTTTATTTTACAATTGATCGATCCATGAGCGGTAATTGAGTGACCACTGCCAAGTGTGTCAAGTCCTTCTCAATGCTGATCGAGTTCTATCGATCAGAATACACTCTGACCAATAATCTCCACGATTGAACACTGTGTGTAGTTAATCGGAAATCTTTCCTGATCTACATTTCATGCTACTTGTTACTGGTCAGCAAGGTGGTGGTCACATTGAAACATTATCCATAGAATCCAGTGGGCATTTAGAAGTTTCTGCCATACGTGACAGTGATCGATCAGTTGGAAGTGCATCTCACTTTTACCAAAGGTCAGTCGAGGCTCGAGAAGCTCAGTGGCAGGGTCTCAGTCTGAGAAGCTGTATGACACGAGATTGTGGTGTTTCGTTCTCAGTATTGAATGTTTTGGTTGTGGAGTTTTCATTGTTCTTCTGAACAACATCATCAGCACAAACTTCAGATCAAAGTGAAGTGTCCGAATTTCTCCACGTTTGACCTGTAGCTTGTTCTGCTAACCTCGATTCGTGGGAAACAAGCCAGATCAAGGTGTAAACAATGACAGATTTAAGGTCCATTGCAACCAATCAAGATCGAGGGTTAACAGAACAACCTACAGGTCAACCGTTGAGAAATTGGAACACTTCACTTCTACTTGAAGTTTGTGCTGATAATGTTGTTCAGATGAACAATGAGAGCTGAACAAAGAAAGCATCCAGCTCAGAAACAGGAGAGCCAGAGCTACAAATTTTCTCCACCATCTCATAACCTGGGATCAAAAGCTCTAAGGAGCATCAGGTCCCTCAAATTACAGGTACACCTTACTAAAAAGAGTGGTTAACAGACAGAAACCTAGCTGGAGCAGGCTTTTCCATCGACTACCTCCAACACTGTTACAACGGAATGTTTACTCACATTATTTCCATTTTAAATCCGATAATTTCTCAAAAATCACTATCTTCTGTCCGTCTTTAAATAAAAACAAACAATATATTCAGAAATATACAATAATATTTATTTGAACGAATGATACTAATGAAAATACAACAAATGTAGATGAAAACACTAGCGATAACAATCACAGTTTATATGATGATGAAGATGTTGTTTATTCACACAGCTTTAAACTGTTATCTAACAAATATTCAATGTCAATGTATACAAGTGAAGGTATACTACACCATCTCATTCACATACCTACACACAAATAGAATGTAGGTATACACTTTAACATAGTAAAATTAAAAATGACATTCATTAAAAATCTGTGTTTGATTAGGAAGTAAGGAATATCAAGTGCAAATTTTTTATTGATCGAGTTGCAGTGTGACCACTAACTTGTCGACCATTGTCAAATATCACAAAACGTAGATGAAAAAAGCTTTCCTGTTGACTACCTCCAACCACCATGGTATATCTCAAGATGTTGCACAAAGTGTTCAGTCACGTAGATTAATGGTCACAGTGCTATCTGATTGCTAGAACTTGATCAGCACTAAGAAGAAATTGACACACTTGACAGTGGTCACGCACTTACTACCAACTGATGAATCAAGTATATGCCGCTGATTTCTGCACTACGCATTTCATCTCACCAGATGGTATATTATGTAGTGCAACTATGTGAAAATGTTCAATGAAAATTTTCAGTTTCATTGAATATTTAGGAAAAAACTATAATATCGGCTAGCAGTTGGGTGTAACATGCGTATTTCGTTCTATTTCAGCTAGGTGTATCTGTCACATCCCAGAGTTTCTGTTCACTCCCAGAACGTCGAAAAATAGGAAAATTCAAATGAACATCGGTTTTTCACTGATTTGTTTTGTTTTAGTTGAAGCACCCCTCATACATAAACTAATCACACTTTGACCATTCATCACTTAAATACTTTGACTGATCATGGAATCAAAATGAATTGCGAGAAGCTCTTTTTCATTGGTGAAGTTGAAAAAGCTATGGAAAAACTGAAGCGGGGGAGAGCAGCAGGACCTGATAGATTGACTCCTGAGAATTTTAAGGATGGTGGTCCAGTTTTAGCAGCTACATTAACTGAGATCTTAGGTAGAATCTGGGAACTGGGCGTAATACCATCTGACTGATCTCAATTACTGATTGTCCCACTCTACAAAAAGGAGAAAAGTTCTCTTGTGATAATCAAAGAGAAATCAGTTTGACTAATATAGTATCTAAAATATTGGCCTCATTAATACTCCGAAGCCTAACTAGAGCACTTGAAGAGCAGAATAGAGACAACCAGTCTGGTTCTCAACCTGGACTTGGCTGTATAGACCAGATATTCACACTATGTCAGGTCCTAGGACATAGACACACGTTCAGGCGTCCCACGATAGTACTATTTCTTGACCTAAAGGTGATATTTGACTCTATTGATTGTGAGGTTCTGTGGCAGTGTCTGTCACTGAAAGGAATACCAAAGAAGTATATTGTTATCTTCAGACCCTGATCTTTCCAATCATTACTCGTACTTATACTACCTCTAACACTATGGGATTTTAATCAATGATAGCATCTCTGTGTTACCGTGGTATGGCAAATGGAACTGATGATGTATGTACGTAAGAACTTTGACGTTGTAGTTGACTGACTGAAATTTGTGAAGAAACTGATTTAATAACGAAAGAAATTAGAATGATTAACGTATCATATGAGATATGATTTGTTTACGAATACATTTGAACAAGTGAAGAGGTCGGTTGAGACAAAATAAAAGTAGTAGAAGTTATTCAAAAGATTAATTTAACATCATCCGTTTAATTCTGACCACTAAACTTCATTCCAATCCGCCTTCAAAATCATACCTACGGTCAGAAGAGTCAGACTCAAAAAGAATATAAGAGATAAGAATTTATCTAAAGCAAAGGCTATTGCTAACAACTAGTTAAAACTTACCTTTGCATACAAAAACAGTATATTTAGTCGACCATTCTTCCATGGTCTTAAATCTCCGTTTAATTCTTTCATAATCTTTGTTGGATTCTGTTTATTCTGTTTCCTTTTAAATAATAACCAATTAATTTCACAACTATTAATTAGCTTATAGTATTGTAATGGAACGCTTCTACGAAGAAAATACGATTTGTGGAAAATAAACATTATTGTACTCGTTTTGTTTAACTGTACCAAAAACACTGCTACGACTTCTTGCGCGCAACGTTCTCTTCGCGTTGCTGCCATTTTTCTCTATTTGCTGCTCCCCATGTAATGCCAACGTTCTCCTTCAATAAACAACAACCATGGATTTATATTGTTTAGCTATGAATCACGACGGGATATCATGGAACTGTTAGTGGTGAGCATAGTCAGTCTGGTATCTCTCGCCCACCATAGTATCAAGTCGATATCACTAAAAATTAATATGTAAATTCTTTTCAATATTTAGGTTTTCTTCAAGAATTCATGACAGGATACTACAAATTAATCATAAATTTGATTGTACAGCGTACATAAAGGAGAATTTTTCTTCGCAGTAACGTCTTCATTCTTCTTTAAAAGTAAACAATCAGATTATTTACTGAATATGACAGCATTTTTTTGGCTGTTGTTGAACAAATGAAATTTAAACTTTGACCGCCAGTTGTATGCCTTTTTCCCTTGAATATTACTTTGAGTATAAATAGTTTTTGAAATGATTTTCAACGTATTCCATCATACTGTTGAAACAAGAAAGTTTTCTACCAAAATGACTTTATTTAAACTCCATGGATAATTGTATTAATAATCCATGAGAGATATTTTTGTGAATCAAACAAGTGTTGTTCAATGGTACCATTGTTTTCCTCGCTCCCTAATCTTCTCCATTGATACTAATACTTGTAGTATCGCTATCACTCTTGGATTTGAACTGACAGTTGAGTCTCTGTGCTGATGTAGTAT
The DNA here is from genome assembly GCA_944470395.2 of Schistosoma turkestanicum. Classification (NCBI taxonomy): domain Eukaryota; kingdom Metazoa; phylum Platyhelminthes; class Trematoda; order Strigeidida; family Schistosomatidae; genus Schistosoma; species Schistosoma turkestanicum. The sequence continues at coordinate 13,609,261 of OX103971.1, forward strand.
GGCAACATGAATTGATGTACTTATGTACGAAGTTCTGCGTTGTATTTGTCTGCCTGTCTATCTGTCTGTCTGAATGATTGTTTGGATTTCAGTCTCATTTCCTTTCCTGGTTTTTATTAATATTCAACAATTTATGCTTCTATGAACGGTGAATTAAATTAAAACTCATGTTAAACAGTATCAATATATACTATATTCATAAAAGTATCAATTAGTGTATACAGCAGCATTTTCGGCTTCGATTGATGAAAGGAAATCACCTTATGATTACTGAAAAACTAGATCTTAATTAACATTTTCATAAAGTGTGAATGAAACTTGGTCTTAGGCGATGATGAGTGTCAGTAAATGCTTGTTTGTTGTTGTTGTTAGTGGCAAAGAACTTTCGTCTCTTTTTTGACCATTTTTAAAAATTAATTACTATTACTGTGGTGCGAGCTACTTATAAGTAGTATATGACATGAGTGTATACGTAATGTCTGGCAGCAGAAAATGGGGGAAGATCAAGAAAGGAAGAGTTAGAAAACAATGGAATTTGTATGAAACTCATGAATAGTGACAGTGGATTGATGTTTTGCAACAGGAACAGTCCAGTTCGATATGATGAACTGATATTTTGCAAATGAACGATTTACGATATGGTTTTCCTATTTTACTGAGTAACTCTGTAATATTCATCCAATATCCTAAGAGGATTATTGGTCTATTCCTATCGGTTAATTCCTACTGGTCAGTTTTATCGTCGTCCTAGATATCAATGTTCCGTGCTACAATGTTGTTTCTTACTGGTTGTCCTGACTATCAATATCACTTCAAATGTTGCTTCCTATTGGTCGTCTTAACTGTCAATGTCACAGACTTCGATGTGGTTTCCTATTCGACCAAAATGTATATATACGCATTATTTGTGACGTTTTATGACCACGACCAGGACCCGGTCCCGGATCCCTAGTCCGGGATCCTGATTTTCTTCTGGACTCGGACCTCGTACTTCCTGGATGCTTGTAGAATACAGATTCTACTTCATATCACGTCTTCTTATTTTTACTAAATATAGGGGTTGGGATAATCGGATTTGAGTAGCATGTCGTGTCACCGGATCCTCGATCCTCGCACTCGTTTCCGACCAGGTAAACTCGTAATAGTTCAAGTATATCAAGTTGACATGTTTACGTGCAAGCGTAACAGTTTGTTCATAATAGACAATGAGATACAATGTAAAGATGAATTTGTCAACGTTTTTTTTGACGTCATCATTATATCATTTAATCAATTTGTATAAATAAGCGTCAGACCATTGATAACGTTTACATGTGAACTAAACTGATTTGCTGATTGCTTTAAAATTAGACAATAACTGAAATTATTGTATGGAAGACAAGATGATTTCATATGTTCGTGATGAAAGAGTCTGCAGTAACGTATTATAACAAACAATTATGAAACTGTAACAGACAAACAGTAACACATCAATCAATTATTTCAAACACAATGGGTAACATCTTTCGGCATTTTGATTAACATCAGTAGTTAGTTATTTATTCCCAATTCCCAAATAGAGATACATTTGAGAGAGTATTGCCAAGTTGAGGTTTAGTGGATATTAGAATACTAGTAAATTAAAAACATACTGTGTACGGTCAATGAATAAAATGTATGAATTGTACAAATTCAGAAATCTAGAGAATGATGGAGAGTAAATACAAATTTGCGTCACGATAATCAATTTTCCTGACATACCATTTTAGGCTTTAGATCACTGATTACAAATATTTCAAGGATCGATATTAGATAGATGTTAAAACGTCGTATAAACTTCTTTAGGATACGAATTATTTCCAGAGAGACTTCAATTAATGTCGAAATGTATCATGTTGAAACCGAGTACATTCTAAATAAAACAAATAATTTAATTTTTTTTCCTAGTATAGGACTTCTCAGTCGTGGGTATCCATTATCCTGAACATGGGAATCGATCTCAAGGTATTTGGTCTCGAGTGAGCATGCTTAACCTTCATATACCACTGCTGAATCTGTATCTAACGGTGTTAATTTCCACTTTAAATCAACTGCTTATTGATAATACTTTAAATCCTGCCAATATGTATAAATATAAACCTCAATAATTGTTATTAAATTATTTTTAAAGTTCAATCATCAATACAAAATATCTATTCAATGTTGCTGTGAATTAGAACTTTGGAATTCGTTAGGTAAGTTGTTTATTTTTTTTAACGATGAATGTTTATCATTCAAAATTCAAATCAATCAAAATACATCCTGTTTATTTCAGAATCCGTAGAACTTAAGTTCAATTCCTTGAGAGATTATTGGCGAAAACTGTTGCAGAGGTTGAAAGTAAGACAAGATAGCTGTTCAGTGATTCTTGATTTTCCTGATGGTTTTCCAACCGATATTACTTTATGTTGAATAATAATTTCAAACTTTAGGCGAAGTTATTTCGTACAAAAGTGAACACCAAATTACCATCGTCTTCATCAGAACAAACATTCAATTAATTACGAAATAATCTGGATCACTGATTCTCCATGTAGTGAATGAAGAAGCTTCAGGCCCAGTGCCCATTGATTGAGTCCATAAAGAACAGCTATGTATAACCTGAATCAAGAGATTGAAGAGATGGAGAGAATGAGAGGGAAGTAAACTGAACAAAGTATGTGAAAGTTTTGCGAAGATGTAAATTTTTTAAAACCCTATAAATCAAATTTCATCGATACCTCCCTCATTTGGAAACACAAAATAAACGGTAAAACACAGTAGTAAATTGGTTTTCATCAGTGACTTTGAATAGTGAAATATGTTTATATCCTAGATGAATAAAATGCGTAATGCTAGATGATTTGGAGGAAGTTGGTAGAACGAACATGATAATGATTACTATTCAATGATTAATTAACGCTGATAAATCAAACAGACCTACAGGATACCATTTGGGGTCTCGGGCGAGACGGCCATCCTATGATTTCAGGTTTTAATGGTGGTTCAACGTTGATCGGTTCACGGTTCTGATGAAAAGTCTAAAGTTGAAACGACCTCGTTTGACTAATTCCACGTGGGTTTATCAAGTTACCTCTTCACAAGAAGCTAGGTATATAGGTCGTTCGATGAGTATTTTATTCCAGAGAGTCCGAGGCAGAAACTGCTTAATAAGAAATTCAATAGTCGAACACCTTGTTAAAACAGGTCATCCGATCAAACAGAACTGTACCTTCAAAATCATCGATAATTCCAGTGTTAAAACATTAGCTATGCATTCGGTAAAACCAGAACTGTGTATATGTGAGACTCGTATAACCGCTTCTCCAGCTATGATGTTAACCACTGTCACTGTTTCTTCTACCGTTTCTTCTCTCACTGATATCTACTTCACTCCATTCTTCTTTCCCTCAGACTTGAAACGCCCAACTGAAATGTTCCTGTTTCTACGATCCTTCTGATTACAATTCATCTCAGTGTCAACATATTATCTTATCCCACTGGGTCTTTCTTTTCCAATTAAAATTTCCTTACCTATCTTTATGATGAATATTTAACTCGTGACAACAGTAGCAGCAACATCGTTAATATTAGTTTTCTTAATAAAAAGAACGTTTTGATGCTTTTGTCTCTTGATTTCGTATCACAATTATTAGGTTTTGCAAAACCTTAAATTATCGCGGTTAGTATTTCCAAAGAGTAATTGTGATTGTTCAGCGTTGATGAATGAATTCTCTGAATGGAGAACGCTTTGCTTGAACCAATCTTTTCTGATTGTATTTTATACGAAATTAAGTGAATAAAAACTCAATATCATAACAGTTTTTATCATTTTACCTCATGGTAGCCGAAGATTATAAGGTCAGATATTCTATAAGGATCAGGGTTTTCCAACTCCCTTTCATTGTTTCCTCTGTACCCACATTACTGGTTCAAGATTTTCTGCGCATTCGCTTTTCGTCCCCTCAACTTCGGAAACAAGACTTCTGTCCCTAGAAGGTAATGAGTAGGACTTCCGTGATTGTGACTAGATACACTTGACCAAATGAGAGATTTACAGGGAAGGAACGGACTGTCCTCACCATCAACCATGCTAGGGATTTAGGGCTGTATCTAGCATTAAACGGAGATGTGAATATCATTTTTTTGCTGTCATCCAGCTTTGGAAACTGGTTAGCCGTTCACGCCGCATTTATTGTTTGAAGCATCATCTGCTTTTCAGAATCAGTTTGAGAAATGAGATGGATGCATTTTCATAATTTTTTTTCACATACATTTTACTACTAGATAAAAAGTGTTGAGACAATGTACAATGTCAACCACATGAACATTCCCATCATAAATTACCAATCTGTCATTCACTATCTATCAAACAAGCCGAGCTATTGAATAAAGCTTTGAAATTGATTATTTTCAAGTTTAAACATGAGATAGTATTGTTAAGATTGGGGCCACAGAAGATCTTATAACAACACTCGCATCGTCTAGTCTACAAATCTCATTGTTAAAACTGAACTGAATGCTGAATCCATAACATAACAATATATATATATATGTGATCAAAAATACTCATTCAATATTCTTTCTACTTACTTCTGACACAACAGTACAATATTGATGTAAAAGGCATTTAACCGAACTACTCTATTCAAACAAATTTCTTAAATGGTCAACAGGACTGACTAATTCATTGATTGGTGCTTTTTTCCACGTTTCGGACATTAGAAATTCGTTGTGAAATTTAAATTAGATGTAGTTTTTGGTGATAGGCATGGTAGTTGTGGTTGTATTGGTAACCGTAGTTATGAAAAGTATTTCGACAAAATCAATAACTCCTGTAGTTTCTGTACTAATAACAGTTAGAGTATTTTCTTGATACTTTTCTAATAATGACGATGGAAATATTTCGTGAATATTTTTCTCATCCGTTTGTTCTGTTCAAACGTCAATTAAATCTTGTCTACATTCAAATAATCGAGGCTTCTTTGATTCAAGAAAATTTAATTGATTCATTTGATTTAATCTATTCAATGCATACTGAACTAATGCATACAACTGTTGTTCATTTCATTGGAACAAAAATCAAGGAGAAGTAGTTAACTGTGTAACTGTCAGAGCGAGACTTGACAAAACTAAACTAACTGACTAGTAAAATGTTAGCTAAGTTGTTAACTCTTGAAATTGTCTCGTAGTGAAGGAGAACACAGGTGAGGGCAACCGAATTGTATTTACCTTAAATTACAGAGTTCATCGGTAAAATAAAAAAAACCATATCGTAAATCGTTAATTTGCAAAATATCAATCCATCACAATCGAACTGGACTGTTCCTGTTGCAGAACATCAATCCATTGTCTGACATTTCACTGTTCATGCTATTTCATACAAATTCCATTGTGTTCCCACTCTTCCTTTCTTGATCTTCCCCCATCTTCTGCTGCCAGACATTACGTTTTTATTCGCGTCATATACTACTTATAAGTAGCGCGTACCACAGTCTGAATTTGTAGAACAAATATTTTTACTTGAGTCTCAGCCTAGAAGATCCGTTGAATTGTGTTTTGAAATAGTTTTCTTCTTTTGACCATGTGATTATTTTAAATCAATATGGAATTGAGCGATAGTTACGTTTCAGATCATCAATATTGAACACACTCTCAATGAGATCCAAGTATCATGAAGATTATCTGTTAAATCTGCATAGTCCATCCTCAATTATCAAACATTTTTGTAATATGCCATAAGTAAATAAATGGATGTCGACTCTGGTTTCTAGAGATCAAGCGTTTGTGCACGAAAACAAAGATCCTGGATTCAGTTCCCGCGTGCGGAGGACGTAGATGCCCATTGTTGTGGAATCGCATACTAGAACAGAACGGCCATATAGTGCTTCTGGGTTTATGATGGTGATCGCGCTTAGATTCGCTTGTCATTTCAGCCATCAAAATAATACGTTTTCCACAAATTCCCTTCATTAATACTGAATAAGTTTCACACTTTAGAAATGAGATTATCACATCCAGCTACTTCGTTCCCATTAGTCGTCACTGTTAGTTGGATTACTGATATTAGTCAGATCGCAACTCATTATACAGTCAATTTACAGGAGAAGAATAATCAAGCCACAAGTCTTCTGACTGCAAATGACTGACTGTTATCCAATTTATTGTTCATAAAGTAACAACAATTAACCGAACCATAGTATTCTTACTTCGGACAAACATCTGTAAATTTCCTGCAGATTCAATTGAAAATCGAATCAGGAGTCATCATGTCCATTGTACTGGATCCAATTATCATCCATAACTTAAATGACCACGATCATTCATAAACAAAGTACCAGCAAGCACAAATGAACACCAAGACAAGTTGCCAGGTCACATTAAAATGCCAAAATGACACTAACAAGCTGACAACACAAAAACAAACTAACAGAATGTCAATTGTACTAAATAAATGCACATTGTATTCTGTTGATTGATGATAGCATAAGAAATTGTCAATGTCAGTAGTACCAAAACCCACACCAGTATCATTTGTACAAGTTATATTCACATTAAAGTCAATATTGTCATTAAGAAATTCTTCAATATACTCATAACTAGTCGTTTCAAGGTTTTCATCATGTAAAACAAGTTGTAAATCAGAAGATAGAAATGAGTCAGATGAAGATGAGACGTCATTCGTTGTTATATCATCCAGTTGTTCTTTGCTATCCATATATTTAAATCCAGTTAGTGTGCATAGCTTTAAACTTGAATCATTTAGTAATTTCTGAGTTATAATTTCTTTCATACATAGATAAGTGTCTGTACCAAGTAAATGTTTGTTAACATATTTAAGATGATTTTCTGATGTTAGAAGTAAAAGAATACCTGACTGTTGTAGTATGTATCTTAAAATATTAGGTTTTAGATTCACAGGTGAATTGATTATTTCATTTTGTAAATACGATGGAAAGGTTAGACTGAACAATTCTAATATTTTGAGAGATTCCATTGAAGATCTGAAATACAGTGGTTTCATTCGGTACAATATGGCAGGCTGTTTAAATACTGGTTTTATTTGTTTCTGACATAGAGTAGAGTAGTGAATTTCATTCTGTTTATGTTTCCTATTCATAAATGTAATATTTTCACTTTTGTGATTTAGAGTTATCTTCTTTTGAAGTAGATATCTTTGAGATGTGTTTGAGAATTCTTCGTTGTCTTCTTTCTCATCCTCTTCATATTGCATACTTGTGTTATTTCTAAGAAATTTCTTTATTTTTAACTCTTTTCCTTTCGTGGGATTTAACTGTTTAGCCTTTTCTTGTTTTGCTTCTGTACATTGCTTTCTTATACAACTTAACTGATTAGGATGTATCTTAATTTTTCCAATGATAACTTCAATTTCTGTACTGACCGGGAGTGAAGAATCTTCACTCACTTGTGAATTTCTGTCGTAATTAATGTGATTCGCTGAATCGTCGTAATCATTTTCAGTAGTGTTTATTCCAATCAGTTCAGCTGACGTAATCATGCCGTCAGTAACCATATAATTCGGTGTATTCTTTGTTTGACTCACCTGACTGCCGACTAACGCCTTCAATTTATTAATCTCTAAATTAAGTTTAGCATATTCTTCAGTTAATTGATTCAACCGAGTATTTAATGAATGATATTGATTCTGTGTAATAACTATTCGATTTATTTGTTCATAAAAATTACTAATTAATAAATTAAAATTTGACATAATTTCATTTGGATCCGATACCGTTTTTAGTGAATATCGACTAGTACCCAACATTGGTGTTGTTACATAATGACTATCACTTTTAAACAGTAAAATCAAGAATTTGCTAAGCATTGGATGAATATTTATTTCCCATACATGACTTGTTTTTTGTGAATTCAATAGTTCAACAGTTAATTGTTTATCAAATAACAATCTTTGGATAAATTTACCATCATTTATACTATTTTCAATGAATTTTATCTTCAGATGGATTAGTGCTATTCGTTTAAATAAATAAATGATAGTTTTTCTTGTGGGATTATCTAATTTACGCAATTCTTGTTGAAAATTATTTTTGACGATTAAATTATTAAGATTATCTTCATTATTTACGTGATCGATTGGTTTTTCCTCATAGGAAATGCTTTCTTCTATTATGTTACTTGATGCGTTGTGATCTTTTATGCTTGAGAACATGTTCATAGGTATAGAGAGATTGTTTACATGGTCTTTGTCAACCGTTTCTAATTTCAGATTAGATAGTAAAAGTGTTTTTAGTTCACCACTTGATGAACAGAATGATCTAACCCCGAAATTAGCAGTTGATTCGCTGTTAATCATCCAAATGGGACTTCGAGGCGATGGTGGCATCATCGCAGCAACGCTCATGCTTACATCTTTGGAAGAGTCAGATGTTTGCAAATTTTGCGATATTTTAGCCTTGTGGAAGATTTCGTTTGAATTGGTCTTTTCCGTCAGTGCTGTGTGGATAAAATTCTCTGTTGATTTCGCCTTAATAAAAGAGAAAAGCAATATCATGACCATTATTCATGTTAAGAGTAAATAGCTGTGCATATATGTATATATACAGTAAGGAAAGTTACACATTTTATAATGAGAAACGATTCCCTTCATCTGGTTATCATAACCATTTTGAATTGATCATTGGTGGCACGTTTGATCTTTCCAGCAAAGCAACACACCTGTTGCAAAAACGTGTATGGTTATTATGTACTCATTAAATATAACGCCTATATAGCATTTAGGCAGAGATTAATATCTAATTGGACAATATACAGATGAATCAAGCCCGGATAAGCCCTCATACCTTGGAAAATAGCAATTCCGTTATTACATATAGTCTACACCCAAATACCTCTTTTGTAATTAATAATCCTATAATCAAACTTATACTGCGCATGCGGCAAACTGACTCGGAATCTGATCTAGTCTAACAATGTCCCCCATAGATTCATTGGATTTGAATAGTATGAAACCCGGACAATAAATCATAAAATAACCTAGCACTTGTGTCATGGCTGACCTGAATAATTTTGCATTGTGATTATTGCTTTTGTTGCTCCGCGCTTTTTGATTTTGTTTTACTATCTCCAGTTCAAGATTATTACAACCAGTCGGATATGGCACTGGGAACGGTGTTTGATACACCATCCATGCACTAGCACTAGCACTAGTACACTTAGTAAAAAGAAGGTGTCAGTTTATCTCTGATTTACTCAATTAATATTTTCAACTGCTTGTCTGATTTTTTAAAGCCACTTTGTGCAACTTTTATTCGTTTATTTCATTGACTTTACCAAAATATCCTTGCACCAATTATGTGATGAACGCTTACCCAATCCTTAAAAACGTACGTAAATTCTTCCATGATTACTACATGACAAAGCGAACTTTTCAAATCTAGATGATCGCCGTTATAAACTTCGCAATATTTTCCGTATACATTGGCAGTAACTTTGTACGCACATTTCCATAACATGGATAATCTCTGTCAACTCAGTCATTCAATCGACTGACGTCGATTATTTAATATTGCGTCATGTTTGAATACGAATGAGATTTAAAGCAACCTATGAGAATATATGAACAGACAAATTCAGATTATTTCAGCTTAACCGATTATACAGTTTGTTTCAATTAATAAAGAACTATAGATTTCTCAGATGAAGTTGGCATTAGTTCCAGTAGTACTACAAACGATTGAAGTTTACTGTTTTTACGGACCTACTCTGACCGATCATATTTTATGGTGTAGAACTGTGAAAATGAATGATTAAATAAAATCCAAATACATGATCTTGATGTGGGTAACAAACTTCTCTCTGCCGACTACAAATTATTCATGTTCTTTGGTTTGTGATACGGAGCTAAGACAGAAAAGAAGACTATCTGTAATTGGCATTTGTCAATCTATTAAAACTCCGTAAATGAGGCCTGGGAGATGGTGCTTGGGACGTAGTTAGCCATGCCGTAACAAAAAGAAAATTGATGATGTCTCTGTTGTTTCCTCTCACGTTTCTCATAAATTGGAGAGAGACGTTTGCGACCGAAACAACTCTAAATTTTCTCATTTTCACTGTCAGCTGGACTGTTCCCCTTATCATGCAATTTTCCTGTTGATTATTTATTCTTGATTCTCTCAAGATGTGCTTTTTTTATTAAAAATGTTATGCATATTATTTGTAGCATATTCTATTTTTCGGTAGCGCTTTCTCCCAAATTTTTCCATAAATAAACGCTGCGAACAGTTTCGAATACAGAACATATTCTAGAGGGATGAAAAATAATAACTACAGAGGGTACACTTAAGAGTTGAAAAGCGTTGACTTAGAGTCGATAATGAATACAACGCCCATGTTTCGCATTGAAAATGACACTAAACTGATCACCAATCCCCATGAGATTGTGACTTCTCACTAGTCTGAACTCTCGTCAATTGAACTATAAGATCGAAACTTGCAAGTAACCGCTTAATAAAACAGCCTATCATTATTTAAAGGCTCAGTGAGTGTTTAGACTTATTTAAATAATGGTTTCCTAAATATCTGACTACCTCTCTGCTTTCTCTGAAACCCTGTTTCAGTATACAATGCGTCATATGAAAGCCGTTGAAATGATTATCATAAAATTTGTCCAAGCCAACATGTATCGGAAGCGCATCTAGAAAATTGTCTAATTTCATCATTATCAATAACTTGTTCAATTTCACTCAGTGGCATAGTTGTCCCCATGTTAAACCTGAAAATTCGCCATTTCGAAACTGCCTGAGTCAAGAATTACTTATATATATAGTCCACTAATTCTGAATGACATTCGTCTATTACTTAGTATTAGCATTCTCTCCTTGTCATCTTCCACTTGCAAAAAACCATTTTAGGCCTCCTAATGTGATGGCTGCTGGAACTTATGAACTCTTCAACTCTAAAACAAATACATTCACTGAGCAACACTGTAAACCTCCGGCAATAAAATTTTTAAATTAGAGTGATATGTGTACTCTAGCTTCTTTTGTTCATTTGACTTACTTGTACGTTTCCGCTTCTTCATACAGAAACAATCGTCATGTAATTTTAAAAATTAGAGTTTACACAAGTTAGTAATCCAAACAAGTGCTGATAGACCAACTTGCATAAAGGGTTTAAAAAGCCGCTTTACCAGTTTCCATGGTCAAATGATAGAATTAGCATAAGGCCAATCAGTGCAATATCCAATATCGTTTTCACGAGCTAATGTGAACTAATTGGTTTCCTTGTGCTAGATTCCTGTTCTTTTGATACGGCTCCAGGTGTTTGGTATTTTCCAATAGATGGGAACCTAGCTACTTGACTGCCTGATTCTAGTCAGTTAGCAGTTGGTTGTGAGTATGTACATCCCGTGGTTTCAATGAATACCTTTGTTTAATAGCAGCAGAGTTTCTGGACACCAGCTGCTACCACATTACCAGACCAGCGACCAGTTATTTGCAGTGTGGAGGATAATAAGGAGCAAAGTCTAGTGCTAATAAGAATAAGATTTCAGGACTAAGTATATAAATGTATAATTTAGTTTATCAGTTGCTATGTACGTCATAATTAGATCACCTCTGATTCTCCCGTAAATCGGGAGGAATAATCTCAAAAGCTGGAGTCTATCTTAGTAAGTTTTATCTTTCAACCCTACCATCCATTTTGTTGCTCGTCTCTTCACTCGACCCAATAGATTGATGTCTCTTTTGAGGAGAGGGTGTGCGACGACGTTTTGAACTTCAAAGTGTGGGTGTTCATATGTCTTAAACAACGTTGAGGATAACTGTGAGGTGATAACATCAAGTTGTCTTCGCATAAAGTGAGGAGATGCATTTACCTTGACTGCGTCGGCTATATAGTTCGAAATGCTGCGCAGGCTTTCTGGGGTTATTAAACAGAGATCACGCTTTGAGGAAACATTCGGGAACGCACTTCCATTGAGGGTGTAAATCGTTTGCGTCATGTGGGGCAGAATGTACATGACGTGACGCTACGCCTGATTTAGTTTTTAAACCATTTTTCATTGCCCATTCCTCAAGGGATGTAAAGTCTTTCTGAAGCTCAGTCGAATCCTCTTCGCTTCTAGTGAGCCTCCAGACCTCCGTATCGTCTGCGTAGATCAATGCTGGCAAGCTAATTGAGTCTAACAGGTCGTTAATGAATATCAGGAAGATAAATGGACTTCAGATGGTACCTTATGAAATTCATGATGCTGTGACTCGCCAACTAGTTTGCGATCTATGTACTTTGGAACGAAACTTTCTGATCTTAATTTAATTTCCGAACCAATAAATGAGTTAGTCAGCGGAGCCCATTTCCGCAACCTTTGCGATCAGGAGTAAGTAGGGTACAGTGTCGAAGGCATTTTCGAAGTCTAGGAACATAATGTGCACGGATGTTTTTCGGTCTCAGAAACATGTCCAACTATCCCATGTCATTAGAAGGTTTGATGCCTTTCCGAAACCCGTGTTCAGCTTTATGGGTGATTCCGCTCTTATCTATGTACTCTATCATATGTTTGTTCAGCAGCTGTTCAATCTCTTTTGATAGTATTGGTAGTAATGCCAATGTTTTGTTCTGCACAGTGTTTTAAGACCATGTGCCGAATGTTGTCTCAACCTGGTGACTTCTCTTGGCATAAGGATTTTAGTCTCCTTAGTACTAAGTCAGGAGTAATACGGATATTCCTCAAGTCGCCAGCTGGCCGTGGGTTTGAGTAGTACTCTGGACGTTCGGATACCTAGTTTAACCGATCAGTGATGTTTTTGTCGAAGATCTCAGCCATCTCTAGGTTGGTGAGATCTTCTCCATTCGGACCTTTAAGGGAACACAAACTCTGATTAGCGGGTTTTCTTTTAATTATGAACCTAGCAGATGTTTATGTTTTGCCTGTTTTGGGACAGCTTGCTTCATCTGGAAGTTCGTCCCAACACCTCGAAGTATGCAATTGCGTCTGTTTCTCAGTGCCAAGTAGGAGCTTTGGCCGGACTCTATCAGAGAGACGCTCCGTTTGAGCTAGGCCCTCCGTTTCTCCTGTAACAAGCGTTCAGAGCCTCGTCTGATCCAAATCCTTCTCTTTGCCGGTATATGATGTGCCGGAAGAACATTATGTAAGACAGCATTATGGATGATGTCACTCATTGTTTGTCAGTTGCCATGGTGATGTGAAGGCCAATACTACTTTATAGTAGTCACTGCTGTTGCACGCCATGTGTGTGAGCTCCATCCATGCTACCACCAACCAGTTCATGCACGCCATGGACTACCATAATGGCTAGATCTTTGGTGGCCAGTTATGCCCTGGCTGCTACTCGTACTGACCACATTAGGCGAGGACAACTCACCTGAGAGTCTCTGGTATGTTAGGATGATATTTTCGGCAGGTCGTACAGAGTCTGATGTTACCTTCAGAGGGAGGCTTTCCCTACTACGACGTTCTGACCTTTGAAAAGACGGCTTATTTTGGCAGAGTTACCGCCCACTTCAAGAATTGCGCTGTATTCGACCTACTGTCCTTTATCAAAGACAGCTGTACAATCTAGCAAGCTATCCTTCGACACCGGAACGTTAGTGATAATAGTCTATTATTAGTGTTCCTGATCTGCAACAGTTTTCGAGGTGTGACTTCGCCGTTTCATTTTCTCACGCCTACTCACCGCTCAGTACTATTAACGGATACTTGGGAGTTTGAAACAACCGAAATTTCAGTCGGCATCTCGGTTAGGATAGCGGTTACCTTTGCTGCCCGTTTGTTCGGTTTTGTACTGGACGGATTGAGTTTACTTGGTGCGATTAGTGGGTTTATTTTGAGTGAGGTCTGTGGCTTCGCGGCTAATAGCATTTTTGTCTCAACTGTTCTGAACTGTGGATAAATATAGCAGAACCATAGACAGGGATGACTCATTACGAATCCATAATACTGTCTAGATACTGCAGTATCACTTTGGCAGTCATCACACGATTTGCGGAAGTTGCATTCAAATGCAGATTTGCTGGCTGTGACTGGCAGTGGGCAGTCAATGAAATTATCTTTGTTTGCTTTCAGAACGGTAAGCTGTTAGCACTTAGTCTTAGCCTGCCCTATTCTGCCATTCTTTTGTTACATACTGGTCTTGCTAGGAGTAGGAATCTTAGAGGGATTGTCTTTCTGGTTTCTTATTAGAGGAATCAGTGGAGGATTTTGGGTGTGGTGATCTGAATTATGCACGTTAATCAGAGGTTCATTGTCGAGTGAGGTTTTGAGTTATTTCACAATTCCGTCACTCGAGACTGATATATTCGTCAACTGCAGGGAAGTCTGGCAAAGCACACGTAGATGTCAGTTGACTTTCATAAGTAACCTCAGATACGAGAACCAAAGGTAAGTCTCTGCAATGCGGTACACTATACAGGCGAAACCCTCTCAACTGCTAACTCAATTTAGACGACTTGTTTAATTACCGAGGATGAATGCTGCTGTAGAGTCTCTGCAGTGACGTACGTGTAAGACACCATAAATATGTGCTTTCAGTTAGACCGATCCCTCCATATCAAGGATGACAAAGCGTGAAATGCACGATACTCTTCCGATGCGACAGTGCACAACAAGAAGGGGTCAATCTGACGATATACCTGAACAAAGATTCTGAGGCCTCAACATCACATACTACCAAACTAGTCGGTTCGATGGAATCATGCTGCCGCTAAATCAGGGTCAGAGGTCCTAAACACCTGATTTGATGGATTTACCATTCTTCTTCAGGTACTTAGGCCCTAAATGATTGACTAAGACACAGCAGTTGCTACCATTGAGAACAAAACTACTAGCTGAAGGATTCAACACTGATTACTTATGTGATACACTTAACGCTTACTGTCAGTCTAAATCCTCATAATGAAATGGTTGCACTTAGAAATGTTTATAGCATGTAACAATATTCGCACAATGATTCACAATTATGCGGCCATTTTGAGCACTCATCTGAGTTGCAGAAACTTCCAACATAATAAAAACGAACTATTTCGTATCTACTCAATCTTCTATGGAGGAGATAGGAAGGTAAAGCCGGCAGAAAACCAGTTTCATTAATACCAGTAGTTGCGATATTGGTGAAAAAGTTAACAGTGTTAGTTTTAGATAAAAAAAATTGCATCTGCGATGAAGTGCGACGCGTGTTTAGCAAATGCAGGTCTTGTACAGGACAACATAATGCCATAATGAAACCTTACTACTTTACGCTGGCCTCAGTATTCTACTCCTAAATATCACCTCGGAGCTTGATCTAGGGCTAGAGACCACGGAGATCCTGAACACCAGATCAAGCCTTTTAATGAATGCAGTCAATATAGACACCTCTCTTCACTTCATATAAAGACAACCTGATAAAATCAGCTGAGAAACTGTTCTAAGTACATAGGTCCGTCCTTACCTCGAAGTTCACAATGTCGTTGGGCCTCCGATATTTGAAGGAGACGAACCTCTTAGGCTGATCGCTGAGACAAACAACCAATCAGATGGTAGGATTCAAGAAAAATTCTCAAGAAGCAGGCTACCAGACTGAAGATTATTCTCAATAAGTAATTGGAGAATGAGATTCAATAACGACTTGCTGCGACGTTTAAATTCTGTTGTAGTCTGTAATTGAAAGGGACAACTAGTGCTCTCATAGAATGTGACTTCATTTCGGATAAGTCAGATGTGTTTCGGAAACCGAAGTTTAATCGTCAGTTACGAGTAACTGGTATTATTATGTCCTAATGATAATATTTGTGACGTCTACAATGAACCTACCATTTTGAGTCCTCGGAACGACGTTTTACATTACTAAACTAAAAATGATAAATACCTAGGTTACTAACAAACAAGTTCAATGTCCAAGAGCAACCACCTATGCACACACCTTTATAAATCAGGACTCATCCCTAAGTGAAATGCCTCTGACAGTCGTAATGACCACATTCCTTCAGTGAAAAGCTCCAAAAGGAGACTTGATAAACACCTGCTCACATACCGATTATCATCTCCCTCTTGGACTAGCTGTTCCCTACTCATGTTACTGTAAGCCATCATCATCGTCAAAAGCTTGTTCTGTCTCTTTTTACGAGCACTGCTACTCCTTTCACCTCACACTACCTCCATTACTGATTGATTGGCTTATACTGCGCAGTAGTTTTGGAAACATTCGTCTTCTTTTTAAAATCAGCAGAAAAGAAATCAAAGAAATCAGTTAGCTTGTACTAGATAGTGAAAAAGATATTGGACATTGAATCTCATTGGATATTTGCTCAAAATCATACATCGCTACGAAAGCAAAACGTTCGTTACTTGACGGATGGTGATTTTCAGACATAGCGTGCTGCACTTAAATCAAATTTGAAACTTTCTTTCTTTCTTTCTTTAACAGCTTCTCGAAAAGTTCATGATTTGTCGATTGGACGCACCAATCATTTTACAGTAGTATGACCTTCAAGTGCTGAACTGTTATCAGTTTACGATGCAGCTGGAGCGTTACTGATGCCTCGTATGTTGTGATTCAGCAAGAGACAACTGGCAATACATGATCCTTGGTATACTTCCGATAAATAGAAGTTTCATTTTTTAGACCTAAAACTGCTAAGAATAGGTTGAATTTTAAAGGATGGACTTAGCCTTTTGTTTTCACTTTCGGTAACAGTCGGACATAGGAAAATTGATAAGTCACACCAAAGCTATCACTACACTGGTTTTTTATTGCTGTTTTATGTAGTGTGTTTTATTTATAGGCAGTGTTTCCTAGTCAGCTGATAGGCCACTGAAGAAAGTTAGTTTAATATGCTTTTGCCAGAAAAGTTTTTCTATGAATACTGTATTATCTTCAAGATCTCCTAATGTTTCTTTCAATTCTGCGCCAACGTCTCAATAATCGAAAGAAAGTTTTAAATTGGAAGCTGGTATGCACGCAATGGTTACAAAATTAATTCTAAGCATAGGCATATTTAAAATTATATCGTTCGTTTTGTAAACCAACTTATTAGTAAATTTGATTACGAATGTTGGACAAGTTATTTGAAGAAAGTCTTAACTCATTAGACTATTAATTCGTTTCATTCAAGTTTGGCACACATATAAGTTTGTGATACAAATCTTCAATGAATTTTTAAAACTAATTCAGTTGCTACTTTCGATATTGGTCCATATTTTTACTAGGTTCTTAACAGTTATTTACTAGAAACATACTATTTACTACTTCTGTGTGGGTTATTTCTGTCAATATCTATTTTTATCGCTTTTCGGGGAAATAACGTACTCTAAAACATCGAAGTAGACTGATATGAAAAACCAGAAATTTAAACATTTAGTTAAAATCAAAAGATCTGTACACAGTAATGCTCAAACCCTTTAACTAAATGTTTACTGAAATAATAAGGATTTGTGATTTGGATGAATGAGTCTAACTGAGAGGCTTTTATCGTTTTTAACTACAAAATCAGCGCTTACTTATACCTCAGAGAATACAGTACAATCGACTTTTTGAAATCATCGACAATTATTATCTGTTCAGTGAACCGCAAAATTCTTAAGTAATGTTTATAGATATTTATGGGTAGAAATCATTGTTTTATTAAAATGCTATCAGTATTTCATTATCAAGTCTTGAGTCAATAGTTACTATTATACCTAATATTCAGATGTTGTTTGTCAAAACGTTCATTTCCTCATAGCTTGATTCTACACCGAATCCACATCTTAGTTGCTAACCTCTTCAATGCAGATATCTACAGTTAGCTTTTTATGGTACCATAAAAGACAGTAGGCATATTTCAAGCTTACTGCCTTACATCTCACAATGACTAGTTCCAATTATTTTTGTATTGAGTTTAATATTTTTCAGAGAAATAGCCATACATATGTATCTTTGTTCAGCCTAATATTCCTTACATTCGCTATTATTATCTAATGTCTAAATATATCAATTGCAGAATCAGATTATTCATATAAGGAGAACACAGATAGCCACTGAAAATATAAATAATATAGAAACATCTTATAAGATCCTTTAAAAAATAATTTTCGTCCTGTTATATAAACATTCTATATTCAAAGTAGCTAGACCGTTTTTAGCTTATTACTCAATTCCTTCCTAATAATAAAATTTGAAGATGTTCAGCTGAAACTAACCTTCCCCTTGTGATCTTTTATCGTGGATAGCTATTAGTTTTCAGTTATTGAGTGTATCCGTACTTCTTGGTCTGTTCGCTTAAAGTAGACCGGTCAATGGTTTAAATACTTAAAATAATTCTCCCAGATTAATGCAATATTTTTTATTCAAATATTTGTGGGAAACCAGGTCTCGTGTTTCATTGAAAGGCTTTCAGTTAACAATTAAACTAATCCATCTTTTGCCTAGTAGTGAGCGACTTGAAAAAAAGACAGATATCTTCATTGTCGCTGACAATATATCATCTACAATCTATACTTTTAAAACTGGAATCAATGCTTAGTTAAGTTGAGTAGGTCTTACGCATTTCAATGTCATATTAACCACACTGCCTCTAACAGTAAATTTGGGCATATTCCAACTGGAGTATTATTTAAGGTTTCAAATAAATAACAGAAACTGACCTTCAATTAGATCACTATTTAGACTTCATCCAGCTAAACCATGAAAAGCTTTGGACGAAATCCATAAAGTCCTTTCAGGAAGTTATAAGCGATTTAGTTCACGCTGGACAAGTAAATGATAAATATCAAAAATGACTATCAAACAATAGTCAAACTGAAGTTGAATGTATTCTATGCTGAAATTTTGCTCAATGAATAGTTTGCTCCTAATTAATCAAATCGAAGATTAAAGTCAGTCGAATCAATTACTAACAGCCTAAAAAACACTGTGCAAATGTTACTTTTTCCGATTTCATTAATGCTTATCTTGAACTCCTTCCGGGATCTTAATTGTAACACTGGCATTCATCTTATGGTTTATTACGACGTAGTGTCTATTTTTTACTGAGTTTACTCATCTTGATATTAGTTTATTTCACTTACAATAACAGAAATAGTTAGTTAACATTCACTAATTAACAGTTGACTTTCATTTAACTGAAATTTTCCTTTCATATTTATTTATAGATTAATCAAGCTTTGAATTTTGTCATTAAATGAATCAAATTTTATCAAGGATTGCAAAATTTTATGTTAACAAACAGTCATTTTTAAGTCAACTTAAAGCATACAATGAAAATCCAAATGTAAGTTAAATTGACTTGTAAATGTTTTTTTTATCTTTCAATATAATTACGCTTATTTTTTCTTAACTTATCAATAGTAGAACAATGTTATCAGTATACAATTAACATCATAAAATCCAACATAAACATTTTATCTTATTTAAGATTTGTCAGCTGCATGTTTACTTTGAGATTTGAATCCGATATCTATCACTTTAAACGTCAATGCGTTATCTCGTGAAATAATGAGTCCGACTAACCACTTAATTTTCCAATAGATATTAAAGTAATAATAACAGTTGGTAATTTCCAGTTGTTAATATTCGAGACTAATTGATTAGTCTCTGTTACGATTAATGTATCCTGAACGGATTGTTTTGATACGGAATTGTGTCTCAAGTTCTGGTTTATTCGATAAATTAGTTTTTATATAAATGTAATCGGAATTACTACAGTTTTATAATATTGTAGCGAGCGAGAATACAGGTGGGGCAACCGAATTGTATTTAACGAAGATTACAGAGTTACTCAGTAAAATCGGAAAACCATATCGTAAATCGTTCATTTGCAAAATATCAGTCCATCATATCGAACTGAACTGTTCCTGTTGCAAAACATCAATCCATTGTCACTATTCATGCGTTTCATACAAATTCCATTGTGTTCCCACTCTTCTTACTTTCTTGATGTTCCCCCATATTCTGCTGCCAGACATTACGTTGACACTTACGTCATATACTACTTATAAGTAGCTCACACCACAATATGTCTAAGCAGGTGTTCGTCGCTTTTTTTATTTTTTTTCCGCTTCACTCGTTAATTGTACGTTAATAGGACGTACAGGTTTACTTATCATCAGGACTTAATTGAGATTAAATAACCAAGGCCAGTTTTTTGGTGAAATTTTGATGTACCAGAAAGATTATTTGGAGAGCTTGCATGCCAAAATAGAGTTTTTTTACAGTAGCTTGTGAACGGTTTCAGACAGTCTTGTGATCTACAATACTACTAACAACTCAGTTTCATTGTCAGATTTCTTACTAAAAATATCCTCCCATGATGTTGGCTACTAACAGATAGTAATCAGCCACATATAACAGCCTTCAAGAATGTCTTATTCACTCCGTTTATTTATTTATCCTAACTTTTTTTTAGATATTAGCTGCTGTTATTTCATGTGCTGATTCACGTGTTTTAACATCAAAATTGTTGTGTTCAAATGTCGGTGAATTATTTGTTGAAAGAAATCCAGGAAATTTTCTTTGTTGTGATGAATCTCCAATAGATCATTTACATGAAAATTGTTCTACACCTGGATTTCTAGAATTGACATTATTACGATGTGAAATCAAAGATATCATTATATGTGGACATTCAGATTGTCGAGTTAGTTCAATATTTTTTTAATCAATAACAGTTGTGTTTATTAACTCTTCATTATAGTGTTAAAAAATTTTTATGTATTGTCCGTTTAAAATTATATATCTCAATAAGAATAAGATTCTGAGTAATAATATATTCGTACATACTATTAGTATATATATTCATCTATTTTAGAGATTGATTTTAACTGGCCAGTGTGATAACTAACTAACACATATTGTAGTGAAGGAGAACATAGGTGAGGGCAACCGAGTTGTATTTAACGAAAATTACAGAGTTACTCAGTAAAATAGGTAAACCATATCGTAAACGGTTAATTTGCAAATCTTCAATCAGTCATCAATCCATTGTCTGACATTTCAATATTCATGCGTTTCATACAAATTCCATTGTGTTCCCACTCTTCTTCCTTTCTTGATCTTCCCCCATCGTCTGCTGCCAGACATTACGTCTGCTTGCAATTCTTGGCGTAATGTGTTCTCCGGTCTTCCTCTTTTCCTTTAACCTGAAGGATTTCAAGTTAAGTAACTGCCTCACAACCGATGCTGTTGAACTTCACTGAACTGAAGGTCACGGGTTTGATTTAGACATGCAATGTTGTGGGCTCGCATTGTTAAGGAGTCTCATACTAGGATGAGTCATCTATCCAATGCTTCTAAGTTTTCAATGATGCTCCAACTTAGATCAGTTCGGGATTTCTATGAAATTCAACAGTCGGAACAAATTTACTTTTCCAAGGTTAAATTTCATCAGGTGATGAGATCAGCTGAAGAACTGGTAAGATTCCGATGACACCGGACTGGTATTGCATTCTTGTTCAACACTTATAAACGGTTCTCACTTGCTAAACCACTCAGAATTGAATCCATGACTCTCAGTTCTTTAGGTTATTATCTGCTTCCCGTTTCCTATCACTTCGGTTGTTTCAACTTTTTATTCTGCCTATCATACATAATTTGCTTCACTTCAAACACATTAGTCTCTCGTTTCTTTAATTCATAGACAAAAAAACGAACTATCCCAAGAACTTTAGAAGAATATTCGGTTTGCGTTTGACAGTATTTAGCATCATAATAATTTTCAGCCGCTTTGTAATAGGTAGATATACTGTTAGCATCTACGATTACTTACATCAAATTGTGGTGGTGTTTCGTTCTCTTAGCTGGATGTTTTGGTAGTGGAGCTTTGATTGTTCTTCTGAACAACAACATGTTATCCAGAAGAACAATGAAAGCTCCACAACCAAAACATCCAGCTCAGAGAACGAAGAACCACCACTTACACCAAACAAATCTAAAACAGGTATATTAACTTCAGTATTTAGACAGGTTGAACCAAGTGACTTATAAAAGTTGCACAACATCCAAATCTCAGTTGATTGGCACTTAAGTGTTACCGTAGAGTTCGGTTGCTCCATAGTTTCTAATAGTCAGACAGACAGATAAATACAGCTCAGAACTTCGTACGTACGTACAGCAGTTCAGGTTGCCTACCCCACTAGTACAGAGACGCAAATGTCAGTTGAAATCACATAGTGGTAGTGATAGTAGAAGTATTGGCAGTAATGGAGAAGATTAGGGTTCAAAGATATGATTCGAGAAGTATACTTCAATGAGATAAAGTTATGAAGAGAAAGATACAGATGATTTGAGAGAACACAAAGAGTGGATGCACTTGCTGCCATTAGTCTGTTAGTTTCAGTCCATGATTAGAATTGAATATATTCATTTGCTAGAATCTTTCAGTGCATCAATGTTGAGAAAATCAATCTGAATGAAAAATAATATAGAAGTAAGCAGGAAGTAGAATGGACATGGTCAACTCGCTTTTGGAATTTTAAACTGTTTGCATTTAAAAGGGATTAAAAGTCGCTTGGTTAATTATCCACCTTGTGTTAATAATTATAAAAAGAGTAGTCAAGCGAAACTATGTATATTGATGACAACTTGTTTCTCAGTATAATTTTATTTGAATATTTGGGTTTAACAAACAAGAGGTTAGCTATGACATGTTTAACAACATTTGAAATTTGAGAAGTATATAAGTAAAACAATAGATTAATTGTCGTTTTAATGTTGTTAAGGTTGTTGAGTTTTATTGGAATCGTGAGTCGATAAATGTTAGACCTCTGTTGAAAACTTGAAAGCACTGGACGTTTGTTCCGTCCTAGTACGAGACTCATCAGCAGTGTGCATTCACGATGCCCTCCCGTGGGAATCAGATCCAAAACCTTCGGTTTCGCATGCAAACATGTATCCTCTAGGCAACGGGGTCAACATCCACTGGTGTTAATGTCTAACCTCAATCAATTCACTGTATTGCGCGATCTTATCCATTATCTTTCGTGAGTAATTACCTCATACCTGACACAGTTAAACTCCACTGGTCACAACTTCTAACTAGAACTCCAAGAATTTCCTCACAAGCTAATCACTTGTCAGCACATGAAAATTGTCATTATAGGAATGTGGAGATTGTTAGATTACCATTAGAAACATGAAACCATTGGATCGATTCATGATTTTAATGAAACTTAACAATTTCCACAACTCTATAATGACAATTATCATGTACTCACTAGATGAATTGTTAAGTAATCAACTCGGAAATCAAAATAAACAAAGCAATTATGGTAAGGAAAGGTTGGATTTAACAAAATATATATAGATGCTTACTGTTATAAAATTAACAGAACTGTTTACAGTAGATATATGCATACACTATACAATTGACTGAATCATGTGTTAAACAATTCCCAATGTTAGTTATAGGTTATTTCAGTTTGTAGCATGTCGTTAAAGTGAGGAGTTATGGAGCCTCGTTATAATTAATAATTAGCAAACTAAGAGCAAAGAGGTAGCTTCATATATATATAACGCATGAGATCGCTTACGTCCAGTTACTTACCAATACATTAAGGCCTTAGTACATCATAAAAGATAAAACTGTTCAAGGTCAATCCAACATTTTTTATCAATATTAAAATAACAGAGTTTTGTGTTGCACACACACAAGAAATCGGCAGAACTACTTAACCGGGCTTATAAAAGTACAAACTGCCCATTTGTATATTGCTTTCTATAAGCATTAACAAACTTTAAGATCAATAATCCTCAATTGTCCTGAAAATAGACCGCTATATTGCTTATTAAGTTTTTCTTTCACTAAGTTTTGTTGTATCCTTTAGAAATGTAAATTAACAGAAGTATGTGGACATGGACTACAGTGAGTTAGATAGATTTCCACATGGGCATTGATTCTCTTCTTATAGCAGCTGATATCGCGATTGGTGATGGAAATCTTAGGTGTGTAAACAGAAACCTTTGTTATTCATGATAAATACTTATTATCGATTTTTATTGTACTACCTTTTAATCAATACTATTTCCTTGTTGGCTAAAATATAGTTCAAGGTTGTCCATATCATTCAAATTTAATTGATGATTAGACACTTGAATAAGTCAGTACAACAGTTATAATCACCATTTTCAGGTCATAAAATGATGAGGACTTGAATGAATCAGAATAGAGAATACATAACTTAGTTTATTTGACTTGAATCAATTGAGATAGAAGATGAAAGCCAATACAGTTTATAGTATACTTCTATTTCCTATGTATGTGTCAGTCCTACATAGCTGATCAAGGGGAAATTAAGAGGATATTTCATTGAGTATCATCTAAACTAGGGACAGGCTATTGACATGAATATACATCACAAACTCTTGTACGCTTATGAAAAGAACTATATGTCTTAAAACACATCTTATAAGCATTGAAAAATAGGACAATTATGGATCGTGTTTTTATTTTCGTTTATAATCGTGAAAATACATTGCAAACAAAATGGTTGAGTAGTGAAGGAGAACACGCAGGTGAGGGCAACCGAATTGTATTTATCGCAAATTACAGAGTTACTCAGTAAAATAGGAAAACCATATCGTAAATCGTTAATTTGCAAAAGATCAATCCATCATCAATCAATTGTCTGACATTTCACTCACTATTCATGCGTTTCATACAAATTCCATTGTGTTCCCACTCTTCCTTTCTTGATCTTCCCCCATCTTCTGTTGCCAGACATTACGTTTTCACTCACGTCATATACTACTTATAAGTGGCTCGCACCACAATATTAGTAAATGTAGACTACTTGGTTGGGGCCCGCGATATGATAGTAATTGATGGTTAAAGACGTTGAATTACATGGCTCAACATCGTCTGCAATGGTACAGGTGTGTATATATATTCTTTGTCTTTTCTCTCAAATTCTAATTTTTTTTAAAATTCTTCATGACCATTTTTTCTCATTTTTCTAATCGATTCCCCTGAGGTATACATCTTGAATGATATATCCGATCATTGAACTTTTTGATTACTGCTAATATTTCTATTATTATGGGATTTGAATTGTGCGTGTGTGTGCTGATATGGTATGGCAACTTGAACTGATGTAGGTACGTACGAACGTACGAAGTTCTACGTTGTAATTGACTGACTGACTGAAAAAATTGAATCAATCAAGGGATGACTCACAAATGTTGTTGATTCCAAAACGGTAAAACAATCAAACAAGAGCTTGAGAAGACTGAGGCAGGCGAGGAAGATTGTATTATGCCAGATTACACTCTTAGTCAATTAAAAACGAAAACATTACATTGAACAACACTCTATTTGCACACAATCTTTGAGTCGTGACTTCCAACACTCCAGCCTTCTTCCATTCCTGTTGTTGCTTCCTTTCCTTCCTGTTGGTACTACTCCATTTACTTCTTGCTTTTGTTCCGTTTGCTTTCTGTTTTCCTCTTATGACCGTGCGACTTCTTCCTTCACATCCCTTCTTATACTACTTATATCGTTCGTATAAGTAGCACACACCACAAGCTTATCATTTGAATAAAATAAAGTAAAATTAAAATACACTTATTTATTAATACAACAAAAATATTTAACATGTCCTCTGCATAGGGATAATACTGAATATTTCATCTTTCTCAAACCTTCATCAATAATAACCAAAAAAACATGTCTTAAATAATAAACAATATCTACTTTTCTATAGAAGCAAATTTATATCTAAGTAATATATGTAAATATACACTACACTCTAACCAATAAGTGATGAGTTTGAACCTGCTTAATAATGGCAAGCATGGATTATATATATATATATATATATATATATATATATATATATATATATAAATATATATATATATATATATATATATATACAATTATGCTTCGGTTTATAACTATTTTATATCTATTGCAGTGTAAGCAAAATCCTTATTTATGTTAATTTTTCAACTAAAAAGATGTTATGCTCTTCAACTGATAATGTTTGAATGTTATTACGAGTTCATCTTAGTCGGTAAATGAGAGCAAAGACAAATGATCCAGTGACTCGATAGGCTACTGTAATCTGAGCGTTCCAAGGTCCCCCAATAAGTAGAGGATGAAGTCGTGATCAGACGTAGAATGTGTATTCTACAAGCATACAGATCGAGTTTATTTATACATCATAGGAACGACCTTGGGAGAGTCACGAAAATAGCATACTAAAATAATAATACATCAACCTATAACAGTCAATGATTTTCCAGGTAGGAAATATAATCTCAAGGTCATCTGATCAGACCATGCGCGATACCATAAAATCTAAATTTAGGACCTCAATCAAGTGAGTCCTGGGGATCTAACCTACCCAAACGAAAGATACAATAAGTAAATAACTACGTTAAACACAAATATCTTCAAGAAATCAGTTATTTCCTATAAATAATTAAATTAACCAATAAAATGTTTATTTTTTTTGTTTGATAGGCTATAAATTTATTAAATAATTTAAGAAAATCTATACATGAACAAGGTTATCTTGCTCATCATCATCAGCAGCAACAGCATAAATCTATTGATAATCTTAGCGAAAATAATCCCATCAAATCAAAACCTTTAGAAAAATGGATTTGGAAAAATGGATGTAAAACTTTACAAAATTTCGATCCTAGCTCTGAAATTCTCCGTTTCACATCATCATCATCATTTCATCCAAATTGTCCAACATTTGAACTTGATTTAAAATTAACTAAACATTTAACAGAAATTGATTTATTGTCTCAAGTAAGTGTTGTACATTTGAGTTTGATTGAAAATGAGAGATATTTGTTTTAATGATATTTTACATTATGGGGGTTGTTGTGAAGATTGTTAAGTTACACATTTTGAAACCATGAATTGATCAATATTAGACCACTATTAGAGAAACCTGGAAGCACTGCTGAGGAGTCCCATACCAGGACGAAACGACCGTCTTGCAGTGCTTCTAGGTTTCTAATGGTGGTCTAACATTGATCGATTCATGGCTTCAAAAATGTGTACCTCAACAATCTTCACAACAGCCTCGTAATGTAAATTACCTGTGCTCACTAGTGACCAGCTTCGTGAGGGATCACCGAGTTCTAGTGGGAGGACATGACCAGTGAAGTTCAACTTGTTCGGGTGTAGACAGTAACTACCGAAGACTGTTTATGAGGTTGCGCAACTCCGTGAATTGATCAAGTTAGACATTAACACCGTTAGATACCAGCTCAGTGATCAGATGGTTAGGCGTTCACCTACAATGCTGAAGGTCCTAGGTTCGAATCCTGTGAGGTGTAGGAGTCGTGGATACGCACTGCCAATGAGTCGTCCCATACCAGGATGAAACGGGTCTCCAGTGCTTCCAGGTTTCTAATGGTGGTCTAACATTGATCGATTCATGGTTTCAAATGTGATGCTTTATGCAATTCATTATTCTAAAATCAGTGAGCTCTATGGTGTTATGCTTGTCACTAGTTGATATGCTCGAAAACTATTACGAGTTCACCTTAGTCAATAAACAAGAGCTAAGACAAATGATCCATTGACAATGATAGGCTACTCTATAATTCGAGCGTCCTAAGCCCCCACTAACGGTATCAAAAAATCTTGATATGGAGTATAAAGTGTATTCGACAGGCACCCAGAAAATATGAGGTCTTGTACAGAAGAAGAAGAGCTGGAGCATAAAACTTTACAGACAATGCATAATTATACAGTTAAGTCGAGCGTGAATACTAACCAATAGGAAAGAACATTTAAAAAAGTATGTGAACTTAATAGTTTAGGACGACCTTAAATATTGACCAATAGAATTCGACTCATAAAATAATTTCTTTAGGATATTTGATGTATATCCTAACATATGGTGATTTAGTGTTTTCAGTTGTAGAGACACAGGTCTCCTTTGATTTTGGGTAGCTGTATGAACACTAGTTTGCACACACACACAAACTGTGTAACTCAAAGATGAAGGCTTAAAATCTTCTGTGAAAATACTTTAGTAAATATCTTCTAAACAATCTTTAAGTATATTATAATTGTAAGCTGTAAAAGTTTGTTGCCAGATTGTTATACAGGCTGATGTTCCGATTCCGACGCTGATTTGCATGCTTCCTATATGCAAACCTAAACTGATACTTGAATGAGAAGATTAAGAGTGAATGAGAAACTCTATTGGCAAACCAAGTCGAAATACATACAATTAATCAGCCTAAATATGTCGTTCACATAGTCAAGCTAAATTTCGACCAATAACATTCATCAATCAACATTTCTCACCTAGTATTTGACTTTGAACTAGATTGTGTAAGTAGGCACGTGATCTACCTGGATTTACACATTTTTTAAACCATGAATCGATCAATGTTAGACCACCATTAGAAACCTGGAAGCACTGGACGGCCGTTTCGTCCTGGTATGGGACTCATCAGCAGTGCGCATCCACGACTCCTGTACCCCGCAGGATTTGAACCCAGGACCTTCGGTGTTGTGCGCGAACGCCTAACCATCGGACCACTGAGCCGGTATCTAACGCTTAACCGTTCGCGCACAATACCGAAGGACCTGGGTTCGAATACTGCATAGTCGTGGATGCGCACTGCTGACGAGTCCCATACCAGGACGAAACGGCCGTCCAGTGCTTCCAGGTTTCTAATGCGATCTAACATTGATCGATTCATGGTTTCAAAATGTGTGACTTAACAATCTTCACAACAACCCCGCAATGCAAGTACTTAGATTTATCCAGTCTATGACATATATTTGCATTAATTGGCTTCGTCCAATAGAATTTTGTTTAATAACTTGTATTCTTCAACATGACAATACTACATTTTAAATTTTGATAATATTGGGATTTCTTCGATGGATAGTTAAATTACGAAGCTTTCGTCTTCATTCCACAAAACATCATCAGCTTCTGGATAGTTTTTTAGTCGCTTAAGGAAATCAATACTACCAAAAAATAATCTATCTGAGTCATAGATCGCTAACATTTAGTTTCACTTTGTATTATATAAATTAAATGAACCTATCTGTTTAGTTAAATGATAGTGATTCGGAATTTTCCATCCCAGACTTTCAGTCATCTATTTTGGCTATGACGATACGATCCTAATACTGATTGTTATCAAGCCTATTAGTGTATAGTTCTTTCAGAAGAATTCTATAATCATACTACATATTAATATTTACACATTTTTGAAACGATCAGTCGATCAATTTTAGACCACCATTAGAAACCTGCAAGAAGCACTGGACGGCCGTTTCGTCCTGGTATTGGACTCCTCAGCAGTGTGCATCCACGACTCCTGCACCCCGCAGGATTCGAACACAGGACCTTCGGTATTGTGCGCGAACGCCCTAACCGTTAGACCACTGAGCCGGTATCTAACGGTGTTAATGTCTAACTTGATCAAATTCACGGAGTTGCGCAACTTCATACACAGTCTTCGGTAGACACTGCCTACACCCGAACATGTTAAACTTCACTGATCTTCACAACCCCGTAATGCATATTAATATTTATTTAGAGTAAGAGCGCTGACATTCACTATACATCATGGTAACTTTAAAGTTTCACTAAATATTTTTCATTAGTAATTATTAATAAATTGAACTACTAACCTTCCTCTTAGTAGTATATTTCTGGTCCTGATAATAAGGCAAGGAAAGAATATAACATTTTTATTAACGTAGTTTTTTTCATTTCTCTCTTTCTCTCTCCTTTATACACACACACACCCACACACGCACAAATACATGAATCAATCCTATTATTCTAGGCAAATGTTTTACAACAAATGATACATGTTTATTCATATGAAATGTTAAAAAATCAATTTGCACAAAATGCTATACGCGTACATGGAATATGGTTTGAATTATATTCTGGTAATGTATTATTATATAGTCGATTGAATAAAGCATTTGTACCTGTCAATGAAAAGACAATCAATTCACTATTGAATGAATTGTAGCCTGTGATAGATTAACTTCGTTTAACTTTTTTTTAGTTTGTTTATCTAGTAAGAGATTTCACACTTGAATATTATTTATATGTAGATTAAAAGATTGGAGGACTTTTCATTTCATTATTATTTATGTCAATATTATATAAATACTATTATTTTGGGATAATTGAAATGCATACTTTTCATTTTAATGACTAATTCAACATCACACGGAATAATAATGACTCATTTTCATTGATATTCATTTGAAAAATTTATTCTCTTTCTCATTGTATATATTTAACTTTTAAAATCAAAAAAAAAATTATTACATGACTCATCATGCTACTTATTAATTAGCTGACTCAGCGTATAGTGGATTCTTTTTAAGGAAACTATTTTATTTATTGAATAAGACTTGAGAATATGCGTTGGAAAGCTTTTTATGTGTCTATCTATCCTATCCACACATCTATCTGTCTATCTATCTATCTATCTATCTATCTATCAATACATCTGTCTGTCTGTCTATCTATATAGATAGACAGACAAATTATATTCTGGACGTACATAGAAGAAGACGTAATACATGACAAATAATCACTCAATTTTCATTGATATTTATTTATCTTTTCATTTGTATTATTCCGATTTTCCATTTTTCCAAATGGAGCTAATAGCGGTATTGGAAATTTTGAATATTTATCTTGAAATTCAATTGTTCAATCGTGTGTGTGGGTCTTTTTTTCAATTTATGACTATTTGTGTTGTGTTTGTCATTAGAGACTTGTAGTTTTCTACTTCAATTTTTCCTTTCAATTAAACAAATAATGTAATAACTGTATTTTTTATTAGTTAAAAAAGAAAACAGCTGTTTGCATAATGCAAGCAGAAATACGTGTTTCGAGTTATTTGTCATTGAATTGTGGTTCTTTATATATATATCTAAATCAATTGCTTAGAAAGAATTGTGGTTCTTTAAAAATTTTTATTGAATTATGACTGAAATAAATTTATTTTCTGATGGAAACGTTTTTTTTTCCTAGAGATTTTATTTATAAACATTTGAGTTTTCCTGTCGTATACATATCCTTTTTTAGTGAGTTAGTTTTTTTGCGGGATGGTGTTGCCAACCTCAATCCCAACCCTCCTCATTTATTTATCCGTGCTTGGGATTGGCAGTAGCCCCAAAGCATCTACAAGCGGTATGGCAACATGAACTGATGTACGTAGATAGGCAGTTCTACGTTACTGTTGATTTGATTGATTTGTTATAAATTTCCTGATTAGATAGTCTTGAATAGAATTTGTGCTACGCCTGCACGTAAACACGTCAACTTGATATACTTGAGCTATTACGAGTTTACCAAGTCGGGAAAACGAGAGTGATGATCCGGCGACACGACATGCTACTCAAATCCGATTATCCCAATGCCCATATTTTGTAAAAATAAGAAGACGTGATATGAAGTAGAACCTGTATTCTACAAGCATCCAGAAAGTACGAGATCCGAAACCAGAAGAGAATCAGGATCCCGGATTAGGGATCCGGGACCGAGCCCTGGTCCTGGTCGTGGCCACAAAACGTTTCAGATAATGCGTATTTATACATTTTGGTCGAATAGGAAACAGCATCGAAGTCTGTGACATTGACAGTTAAGACGACCAATAGGAAGTAACATTTGAAATGACATTGACAGTCCGGATGACCAATAAGAAACAACATTGAAGTATTTGACTTTGACAGTTAAAACGATCATAATTTTGACCAATAGAAATCGACCAATAGGATTTGACCAAAAATTCTTTTAAGATATTGGATGAATATCCTAACAATTTGGTTAAAAAATTTCACAAACATATACCATTTACAGGTTTAAAAATTCATATCGTATCTACACGCTACTAATGATCATCTGAGTTTAGTAGTTCAATGAATAATAGGTTAGTATTTGAACATCAACATTAGGATTTAAGTACAGCCAAACAATGAGTTCCCAGTGGAATGAAACGCATGTCCTCGATTTCATTGCCAGACAGTATCCGATTTTCAAAAAGTCATACGAGTAAGTGGCTGTTATGCCTGCACCTAAACACGTCAACTTGATATACTTGAACTATTACGAGTTTACCTAGTCAGAAAACGAGAACGAGGATCCGGCGACACGACATACTACTCAAATCCGATTATTCCCCCATATTTAGTAAAAATAAGAAGACATGATATGAAGTAGAACCTGTATTCTACAAGCATCCAGAAAGTACGAGGTCCGAAACCAGATCCCGGACTAGGGATCCGGGACCGAGCCCTGATCTTGGTCGTGGTCATAAAACGTTACAAATAATGCATATTTATGCATTTTGGTCGAATAGGAAACAGCATCGAATTCTGTGGAATTGACAGTTAAGACGACCAATAGGAAGTAACATTTGAAGTGACATTAATAGTCAGGACAACCAATAAGAAACAATATTGGAGTATGTGACATTGATATCTAGGGCGACCATAAAATTGACCAGTAGGAATTAGCCAATAGGAATTGATCAATAATTCTCTTACGATATTGGATGAATATCCTACCAGTGGCAACGTTAAAAAGAGATTGATAGTTAGCTATTTCCTGGTTGATCATTGTTTGAACAACTTTATGGTAATGCCTCAAAATAAACAATGAAAAGAGAGTGGTTCAAGTTTTTAAGATGATAGTGTTAGTGGTTGTAATAATATATATTTCCTTAAAATTTAATTGAATCAATCATCATGAACATGATAGATGAGTCATCCAGATAAATTTGATATGAAAAATGACACAGATAAAAATTAAAACAGTTTGATTGGTTAATGTATGCACGTTTATCCACAGTTAGTATAAGTGTAGTTAGTTGGTTCAAACAAAAAATATCATCTTCTCCTTCCTTCTTACTATGATAATTCAGTGATTTGGTGGATATGTAGTGAAGGAGAACACAGGTGAGGGCAACCGAATTGTATTTAACGAAAATTACAGAGTTACTCAGTAAAATAGGAAAACCATATCGTAAATCGTTCATTTGCAAAATATCAGTTCATCATATCGAACTGGACTGTTCCTGTTGCAAACAACATCAATCCATTGTCACTATTCATGCGTTTCATACAAATTCCATTGTTTTCTAACTCTTCCTTTCTTGATCTTCCCTTATCTGCTGCTGCCAGACATTACGTTGACACTCACGTCATATACTACTTATAAGTAGCTCGCACCACAGATTCAAGAATTATGATTATTATTGTATGTAAACAGTTTGAAAGTTATACACTCATTAAACCATTTCATATTAACTAATTTTCATGAAAGTGTTATTGTGTCTTACTATCGAATATAAATTTTCTCTGGTATATAATCATCACATCCAGTTTGGGATGATATTAATGAAAAAGGATGGTAGTATATAAGTATGAAATCGTTTATCTAAAATCATAGAATAGCTTTTCCAGTAAGTTAAATTGTTCATTTCCGATAAAAATTAAAATAATTTGCCTATGAACTGGTCTTAGTTTGACAATGATTGTAACAAGCTAACACTAAATAGTTATTTCATCCATATATGTGACTGCTTGCTCTACAGTGTGCACTCATGAACTTTTTAGGGATAGAGCTCTGGTTAAATTTTTCAACTACTGAGAAGACATTCGGTGGTTAGGTGCGCCTAGCTTCAATCAGTTCGCGATTTTATACAGCTGTCTATTAATAAGACTATATGCAAAAAAAAATATTAGATAGCATTTCAGTGGTCTAACCGTTTAAGTACTTGTTGCAAGATGTGGGTAATATCTCCAATGGATTGATGGACATCCACTAGTGAAGAGTCGTATATAAGAACAATAAGTTGCCGATTGTTTTGGTGGTTATCTAATATCAATCTTTTGTGTAAACTATGAAATCCAATAACCATAAACCCACATATCTTAACAAAAATAAGTGTTTTGTACAAACATTCTACTGAGTGAAATATAATCGTTATTATTTTACATGGGTGTTACGATCGTAAAATAGAAAATCAGGTACTGTTGAATCACTTTATGTGAGGAAATTTTGATGAGGCTGGCTTGAGTTCTTTTACATTTGTTGTCCTCACCTCTAGGCTACTTCTCTCGTTTTATGTGTATTGATTTATACTACTTATTTATATTCAGTAAACTATTTTATATTTGATCATTTCTAAGTACGCAATGTAACGCCAATTATGTTGTGTGTGATGTGTTAAAGTATTCACATAAACTAAAAGCGTCTATTGTATATATTATTATGATAACCTTCTTGAAACTTTTGTACTGATTATTCTGTGGTTGGTACGTTCCCTGAATTTTTGTTTGAGTACAACAAGGTCCCTATTTATTTGCTCTTAGTTCCTGTTCTGCTAACGATCAATGGCTATTAAAATTAGACACAGCTGTCATTTACACTATTGTACGTTGTGGTGATGCTTTTTTGTTGTTATAGGAAGCCCTTTTCTTGACAGACATTGAGATGGATTAATCTCCTCACAGACATCACGAGTTGAGGTTTCTATCCAAGTAATGTCTATTCATTAATAAAATAACCGTTCTTTAGACAAACCGTTAATTTTCCTGAACTTCAATTTCACGCGTATCTCAGTCATGATTTTTTAGACATTTCGATAGATTTAACACCGACAGTTGATTCCCTTTTGAATACTGTTAAATGGAATAATCGAATTCATTGAGAATAAACCGAAAATTTCAAATGTAGCATTTTGGGTGATAGATATTTCAAAATTGAAATCATATTCTTAGTGGTTTTCACTGTTGAGTAAGTTAAATTTTAGTTCATAAGAAATAAAAATTATTTTACAGCTAAATACATAACACTGCTCATTACTGAGAAGTAGGATAAATTATTACAAGGATATACCGATTCAGATTGTATCTTCATTAGTAACTATCAGCTAAAGGCATTTGATGTGATTAGGAAATGAGTTCTAGTTAAGGATGACAGATGTATTAAAAATTCGTCAGTTGAGGTGGTTGCAACATGTGTTACGAATGCCAAATGACTGACTGCCTAGTCGAGCTGTTTTGTTGTGTAGGAGTAAGTTGGAAGAAAGCTAGGCACGGCCAAACCAAAACAAGGCACAAATCCATAAAGTCACTGACAACTAGATTGAATCATGTTGGTAGATGTAGACTACCTGTTTGGGGTCCGTGAGATGATAGTAATCGATGGTTAGAGACGTTGAACGACATGGTTCAAAATCGTTTGCAATGGCGCAGGTGCAAACTGTAATCTTCTGAATTCTCCATCACCTTTATCTTTCTCTTTTTGAGTTTATTTCACTAGATTCTACTTCTTGAATAATATCTTCCGATCCGTAATCTCTTAGATTACTTCTAAACTACCTTTACTACTCTGTGATTTGAAATGACAATTGCGTCTCTGTGCTAATGTGGTATGGGCAACTTGAACTGATGTATGTACGTGAGAAGTTCTATGTTGTAACTCAATTGACTGAATGAATTAAAAAACCCATAACAATACTTAAAATATCCGATGGAAGCTCACAATACAAAGAAGACAGGAAGGAATACAACAGTCCAATCATCATTATTGTTATGAATTTGTACTTTTTTTAGTGAGTAGAAAAATCATAATTGTTTCTACAGATATTTCGCTACTTATTGCTGATAACTATAACAAAGTAATATTAATTCGGGAATTAAGAAAATTTCAGCTTACATGTAATAAAACGATTAAAGTTCTGTAGAAAGTAATTCTATGTTATCTAGTGAATCAATTAGATGGACATAACAGAAATCCATAGACCGTTCGATTTGATAAGCATACTGAATTTTAAAAACAGAAGAATCTTTTTTTCCATTTGCACTGACAATGTTAGTTAGCGAGAGAATGGTGTTAGAGTCAGTCAGATATAATCTTAACAGACCATTGTTATTCTTTATAATTTAAAGTTTTATCACCATGAGACGTTCTTTATGGCTTTAAAAACTTGTCTGAACTATATTGCGACCTGATATCATAAACGATACTGTAATGAACGAAAACACAGATGGGGCAACCGGATTGTATTTAACAAAAAAATTACAGAGTTACTCAGTAAAATAGGAAAACCATATCGTAAATTGTTCATTTGCAAAATATCAGTTCATCATATCGAACTGGACTGTTCCTGTTGCAAACAACATCAATCCATTGTCACTATTCATGCGTTTCATACAAATTCCATTGTATTCTAACTCATCCTTTCTTGATCTTCCCCCATCATCTGCTGCTAGACATTACGTTTACACTCACGTCATATACTACTTATTAGTAGCTCGCACCACAGTACCATAGACGAAGATTTTCTGAGCTCTATGGCATTGTGTTGGCAGTTGAACAACAACTATACGATGTTCGTTTGTTTTTCATGAATCATGATCTCTTGACAAACTTTCTCTAATATATTTTGCATCATAGTTTAAACATTTTATTATATTGACACAATTAAATTGTAAATTCGTAACTAAATACACTAAAATTATAAATGTTCTATGTAAATGATCCCAACTGTTACACAACACACCCACTATTCGCTCCATTACAAAAAACGAACAGATTAGAGCACCTGAAGTATCATAGCAGTTGAAACACCAATTCCATCATATTCAATGACAGACTTCATCAGATCGTTAACCATCGTTATTTTAACCAGGATTAAATATCAACTTTTATTCCTGAGTAAATTTATCGAATTGAGTTTACAAAATTATCAGTATAGTACAGTACAGTAACAGTGATATCTGTACGATGGAATTAATGGGAATAGATCAACATAACTTGATGTTCGGTTCGTCATTAGGTACGCTTGAAGATATTACGAGTTCACCTTAGTCGATAAACGCGAACGATACAATGAACTAGCGTCTAGGTAGGCTACCTTAATCCGAAAACGGCAAAACAGAAGTCTTGATAAGCATAGAAAGTATATTCTACAAACGCCCAGCAAGCACAATACAATCAAGCACACACAAATCTCGTTTATTTATGTATCATAGAAACGTCCTTGAGACAGTCACAAAAATAGCACACTAAAATAACACAGCAGCCAATCACAGCCAAGGATTTTCCTGGTGGGAAATGAAATCCCAAGGTCAGCTGATCAGTCCATGCTCGCAAACGTGAAATCCAATATTAAGGCATTTAACAAGCGAGTTCTGGGGATCTAGCATCACCAACACTTAACCACAGATAAATGAAAATAATTTAATATAAGACTTTTGCCTTAAGACAGGATTAAAAAGGCAAAATCAAGTCGATACGGAGAAAGATCGGTATGATGCCGCAACTATGTGTGTCTACACAGTAAGCCACTGATTAATTCAAGTTAACATTTACTCAGTTCAAATTATACAAATCTGAGTGTTAATTTAACTCTAACTAGGTCATATAAATTGTAGTGTTTTCAGATATCGATTTAATTTATTTCCGGGGTCAAATAAATCCTTGTCAACTAGTCTTTGATTTTTTTTTAATACGTGCCGTCGGATTAAGAATTTCACTATGAAACTAGTTAAACATTCCAAAATAATAAGAAATCAGTTAGAAATCGTTGGATAAAAAATTTCATAGCATTCTAACTAATCTAGTGGTTATGCGGTGAAATTTACTTTATCTTTCTAAATAAAACTATCAGTATAAAAATGTGAAAACCTTCATACACAAAATAACACATTATTCTAATGATTTTGTATTTAGTTGTTTTCGACTAATGCCAACTACTTGTACACATATATATTGGTCGGTCATCTAGTTTAATCTAGTAAGACTTTGTTATAATTCTCTCTTTATTATACAACCGAGCTAGTCCTAATGCTTAGTATTCTCGGACACCATTTCACTCGAGACGTTCTCCTAAAGTCAGAATACTGTTGAATAGGAAATAGATTAAATTCCAATAACAAGCTCAGATAGAAGACAGGAGGTACAAAGGAAAAAGGCGTTAGTATATTTATAGTTTTCTTACATGAGAAGATTCTAGAATGTTGCCTTAGTATCGGCTAGCGCTGAGTGGATAAGAAAGAACCAATCAGCGTGCAACACAACACAATCATGCTGTAATCCAATCTTTGTCCCACTAACACACTTACATTCAATAATGATCGATTGAGATTCATCGTATAGTTGTCTGTGAGCGGCAATATGAATAATGAGCCAATAGATAACTTAAAAAAACAATCTTTGATTGAAATAATTTCAATGAAAAATTAATCAAAGATTTAAAAAGAATCTTGAATGAAGGATAAAATACTAATCAGAACAATCTGATACTGAAGCTAGCTAATGAAAAGATGACTAGATAGAATTAAGTATAGTTTGCATAAAGCACATTACCAAACATATTTTATTGTTGGAGATGTTAGATCCCCAGAACTCGCTTGATAAATGCCTTAGCTTTGGATTTCACGTTTGCCAGCATGGGCTGATCAGTTGACCTTGAGATTTCATTTCCCACCAGGAAAATCCATGGCTGTGATTGGCTGCTGTGTATTTTAGTGTGCTATTTTTTGTGACTGTCCCAAGGACGTTTCTATGATGTATAAATAAACGGGAGTTGTGTGCTTGATTGTATTTTGCTCGCTGGGTGTTTGTAAAATGTACTTTCTACGCTTACCAAGACTTCTATCTTCAGCTCGGGATTCAAGGTAGCCTATCTGGACGCTGGTTCATTATCACGTTCGCGTTTATCAACAAAGGCGAACCTGTAATAGCTTTAAGCGTACCTAGTGACGAACCCTACAATTATTATCAACAATAACCAAGTAAACAGAATCATAATTGACCTAAAGAACAATGATTTCACTAATATGATAAACATGGTTATCACCATTGTCAACAAAAACACAGATGACGAAGTTTCTTGTTATCGCTTCAAAAAACATCTCCAATTATCAGTACGAACGTTTTTGAAATTTATTGAAATCACAATTAAACACTGATCAAGAGGCTGGTTCAACTTCAGTTATCTTGTAACAATCACTCGACCATCTCTGATTTTCTGCGGCCAGTATTGACATGGCTGAACTCCGCTGGTCACTTTATAACTCCAGAAACTTGCGGAGGAAGCTAGTTTTTAGTAGGCACGTGATAAGTGTCAGTATAGGGATTGTGAAGATCGTTGAAATCTATTGAAGATAACTTGTCGATATCACGAACCGATTAAGGTTAGACTTGTACACCATTGGTCTAAATGTTAAGCAATCGTGACGCCAACGGTTTTGAATTCGTACTGTTAATGAATCTCATTGTAGGATGAAACAGTTGTTCAGTGCTTTTTAGTTTTCAAAAGCTATCTAACTTAGATTAGTTCGTGATCTCAACAAAATTTTTCACATTTAGAATAAAAACAACTATATCGTTAAAGCTAACATTTCAATCTCATTAAATGATAATAACCTACACTAACATACAAAAAGATTAGTTCGTCATATTCAAAAATTGTTAGCTGAATTTACACTGAAAAACTCAGAATAATACCAAGTCACAAGACTAAGAACCTATAATGATCATCAACTTTTTCCAATAAGTATGAAAACTTCGTGATAGAAACGTTTATGAACTAATACCTTATAAGAATCGAATTTAATACCGATTCACTAGATGATAAATCAATCAACTAATTAGGTCCCTCAAAACCTACTTCCAATCCCAATTACGCCTGCTACACCCAGTGGAGTGTATAGGCTGCCGGCCAGCATTCTACAACCCTACTCTGTCCTGAACTTTTCATTTCCAGTTCTAGCATATTAGTGTTCATTCTTCTCATATCTGTCTTCAATACTCGGCAAAATATGTTCTTTGGTCTAGCTTCATGAGGAAATTCTCGAAGTTCTAGCGAGAAGACGTGACCAATGGAGTTCAACCCTGTCGGGTGTAGGCAGTCACCTACCAAAGACAAATGGGTGAGGTCGAGCAAAATCCGCAGATCAATCAGAGTTAGACATTGACACCGTTAGATACCGGCTCAGTGGTCCGATGGTTAGGCATTCGCGCACAATACAGAAGGTCCCGGGTTCGAATCCTGCGAGGTGCAGTAGGAGTCATGGATGCTCACTGCCACTGATGAGTCCCATTCCAGGACGAAACGGTCCGTCCAGTGCTTCCAGGTTTCTAATGGTGGCAGTCTAACAATGATTGATTGATTGATGATTTCGAAAATGTGTAAAAAACACAAAACCTCCAAAACTCTGCCTGAAAATAACCATTTAAAGAACAAACAAAATAAACAAGAATACTACTAGTAGAAAAAAAAAACGACGTTTTATCTTTCTCACACAATTGCACGTACAGTTATAGGTGGTATCCATATTATTGTCATAAACAATCAAGATCAATTGAAAATAATTCAATAACATGCAACTAGAAAAATGAATCACAATTAGACAAATGTGAAATTTTCCTATG
Source organism: Schistosoma turkestanicum (assembly GCA_944470395.2). NCBI lineage: Eukaryota > Metazoa > Platyhelminthes > Trematoda > Strigeidida > Schistosomatidae > Schistosoma > Schistosoma turkestanicum. The sequence goes on from OX103971.1 coordinate 13,649,624, forward strand.
ACAAAAGAAAAAAAAATATTCATATTTTATATGACTTGATAAATGATTGGTCCTATTGTTCTAGAATAATTATCTAATGATCATTTCAAAAACTGATCGTTATTGCAATTATATAACGAAAGAAAGAAACAAAGAAGGTAAAAGATATAAATAAAAAAAAAAGAATGAAGCCGTAAAAAAAGAAATCCCAAAATGAACTATGCAGTAAAGTAAGCAAGTAAGTTAGTTAGTTAGTAAGTAAGTAAGTAAGTAAGTAAGTGAGTAATTAAGTTAGTAAGTAAGTAAGTTAGTTAGTAAGTAAGTAAGTAAGTTAGTTAATTAGTAAGTAAGTAAGTTAGTTAGTTAGTTAGTAAGTAAGTAAGTGCATAAGTAAGTAAGTAAGTTTGTATGTGCATAAGTGCATAAGTGAGTAAGTAAGTTTGTATGTGCATAAGTGCATAAGTGAGTAAGTAAGTAAGTGCATAAGTAAGTAAGTAAGTTAGTTAGTTAGTAAGTAAGTAAGTAATTAAGTAAGTAAGTAAAGTACATACACAGTTACAAATGGCGCATTAAAAAAAATCATACAACAATGAAGGAATGTTGTTTGTTGACTACTTTATTAGCATTATTATCATTAATTACTACTACTGAAGGAGGAGGAGGAGGAGGAGGAGGAGAAGAACACGATTGAATTCATTTTTGTTTCAATTAAAATTTGATAATAATAAAAAAAAAAAAGAAGGGAGAGAAAATAAAAATTCAACAAAACATAATGACCAGTTAGTTGATGTAGCAGCTTACAGACCACCGGCACGTTGACCACTTGTATCACCTAGAATATGTTTAATATATAAACGATTTAATTGTTCTAAAAAGATAAATGTTAATACTGTATGCGGTCCAATACGTAAGAAATATGGTGTAAAACCTTTCCATAATGATGGTATACCTTCATTGCGTATTACACGTAAAATCACATCCTTTAAAAAAAAATACAAAAAAGAATTGAGTGAATATGTTAAAATGATTAAAAACATATTTTGATCAAATCTACAACATATATATTAGCATGATAAAGTGAAAATGAACAAGACTATACACGAGAGTGGTAGATGTGTGGTGCGCGCTACTTATAAGTAGTATATGACGCGAGTGTAAACGTAATGTCTGGCGGCAGCAGAAGATGGGGGAAGATCAAGAGAAAGGAAGAAGAGCGGGAACACAATGGAATTTGTATGAAATGCATGAATAGTGAGTGAAATGTCAGACAATGGATTGATGATTGTTGATTGAAGATTTACAAATTAACCGTTTATGATATGGTTTTCTTATTTTACTAAGTAACTCTGTAAGTTGAGATAAATACAATTTGGTTGCCCTCACCTATGTTCTCCTTCACTACAGATGTAGTTAACAGCAAACAGTAAGTAGTGGTAGAAAGTATTTAGTTTGGACGATATCTTTCGAAAAGTATAAATTTGCTGAATAAAGCGTGAGGTGATTTTGAAAACTCAAGATCTCAGAGATAACAAAAGGTGATCAAGTTTGCACCATTACGACTGACCTACAAATAGTGTACTAGACCGTACCTACTCTACCTACAAAGCTTAGATTAATAGTTTGTGACTTTTTGGACTAACGCCGCATCTTTGTTTCTTTTATATACATGAATCGGGATACAATGAGAAATATATATGAGGATTTTTTGTTAATAACTCAACAATCCTCAGCAGAAATGTGATGTACTCTGGAAAATATATCTATGAATGTCCTTTGTATGAAGATGTTTATAGTAGTATAAGTAGGATACTAAAAAATAAATTGTAGGATAACAGAAAATATTTACTGTTTTGTTGATTATATCCATTTTGTAAACAGTGATATTTGATTTTAGTTTTTTACATTATTAAGGTGAAATAAGATTTGAACTATTAACTAAATAGTAGAGTTATTTTATTTAAATTCCGTTATAGGGAAATTACAACCCCATCACTTATCTCCTAATTCATTGTGGGGTCAAGAAAATAACGTTTACCATCAAGTTGAAAGAACACCATTGGAGAGCCGATAATGGGATAACTTTTTCGAAATTATCTGCAAGACCCTCAATGAAAATTAATTAATCAATTAATTAAAACTCCGTCTGGAGTCCCTTTGAGGCTATTGCCGATCCCGAGTTCGGTTAAAGTAGTGTAGTGAACGAGAACACAGGTGGTGCAACCGGATTGTATTTATCGAAAATTACAGAGTCACTCAGTAAAATCGGAAAACCATATCGTAAATCGTTCATTTGCAAAATATCAGTTCATCATATCGAACTGGACTATTCCTGTTGCAAACGACATCAATCCATTGTCACTATTCATGCGTTTCATACAAATTCCATTGTGTTCTAACTCTTCCTTTCTTGATCTTCCCCCATCTTCTGCTGCTACTTATAAGTAGCTCGCACCACAGTAGGAGCGTTGGTTCAGCGACCCCACTGTGTAGAAAGTTAACTCGCTAGAAAAAACACTAACTAAAACAGGCTTTAAACAGAAAGGGTATGAACCAATCCATCAAGGTATAAACACTAGCATGCCATCGATATTCACTTGAAACACTTCATTCATACTGTGGTGCGAACTACTTATAAGTAGTATATAACGTGAATGTCAACGTAAAGTCTGGTAGCATAATATGTGGGGAAGATCAAGAAAGGAAGAGTTACAACACAATGGAATTTGTATGAAACGCATGAATAGTGACAATGGATTGATGTTTGGCAACAGGAACAGTCCAGTTCCATAGGATGAACTGATCTTTTGCAAATGAACGATTTACGATATGGTTTTCCGATTTTACTGAGTAACTCTGTAATTTTCGTTAAATACAATTCGGTTCCCCCACCTGTGTTCTCATTCACTACAATAATAATAATGGGATTTATATATGAAAATTTTGAATGCCGACTAAACAAATATAGGAAGGATAAAGGAAGAACAATGATAGTAAAAACAATCTCGTGAAATACATCAGGCCGAGCAATAAAATCAATATTGTCCTGGCCTATCCCAACAACAATTAGGATGAGAACAAATTATTATTAAATATAGACACACACAGAGAGAGAGAGAGGGGGGAGTTTGAAATTTCATATGACCCATATCTTTGAATAATTGATTGACTGATACAAAATACTATCAGTGACCTTATTTGAACTTGATATATTCCATTGTAACGGCATTGTTTATATTGTCATTAATTCTAACCTTTCACTAATGTACATTTATCAAATGTATGCATGTTTGTTTTTTCTTTTCTATATCGTTAATTGTTTATATTACTCTTTGTCTATCAACTTGGATATGGGAGTTAGTGTAGAGTCAATCTCAAAGCGTTATCAATACATTTTCATCATCTGTCTACTTGTGTTTAAGTGTGCTTTCTATAGAGTAATTCTCTAAGTAAGTTTCCTATTAGGCTTTTACTATCACTAATGCACATATTGAGGTTTATCTAAGTTCAAAAACAGTGGTTCCCTTTGATAAATTTGAATAGAAAAATAAGAAGACACTTTACAAATGATAGATATGTCGACGATATTCTTGTCATATTACCACATTCTACAGACATTAATGAAGTTTAGGATTTATTTAATGCGATTCACCCGAATCTGAAAGTCACTTATGAGGAAGAAAAGAATAATGAACTAGCTTTCCTCGATATCCTACTCCATCGCCGTCCAGACGGATCAATCAAACGAAAAGTACACCGCAAACCTACCTGGTCGGGACAGTACCTCCACTTCACTAGTTTCTGCCCCATACAATATAAATGTTATGTTGTCAAAACTTTATTCGCTCGAGCAAGTAGAATCTGCACTGCTGATACATTGAACGACGAATTCAAGCTTATTACTGAGACACTTAAATTAAACGGATATCCCGAAACGTTTATTGGTCATCAGAACATAACTACGACGAAGCTGATAGCAACTGATGTGCTCAAGAAACCAGTGTACCTACAGTTACCTTTCGAGGGTGATCATTGCATGAAAATTACAACCAAACAAACTGCAGCTGCAATAAAAAAGACCTTCAACGCAGCTAATATGAGGCTTATCACAACAACTCAATCGATCCCAGTTACCCCAATCAAGTCTCCGAGACCGATTCAGTCCAAATCCCTCTGTATTTACCAATTCACATGTAACTGCGGAGAAAGTTACTTAGGGAGGACAGATCGCCGATCGGAAGACAGAATAGGGGAACATATTTCAAAATGGTTAGTTAATCAAATCCATGATTCATCAACCTAGCCCATTATCTCAAAATCGATCAAGAAACCCAGCCTCGTCCATTGCAAAACATCTAATGATGAGTGGTCATAAAATTGACCCAAAATCAGCTTTTAGAGTTGTGACATGTAATCAAAACCCACACACACACTCAAACTACTCGAAGCTATCTTGATTGATCGGAAAAGTCCAACTTTATGTGTTCAAAAACAACTGTATGTTGACCTTTGTTTACCATGGTTCTAGTGAGTGAATATCATGCTAAATAAGAAATTTTGACCTTATCTTCAAAACTGCTGTATTTACACAAATAACATGTTGCTTGTATGTGACTGGCGAGAAAGCACGAAATGGTACTATCTCACAAAATATGTCTTCTTATTTCTCTATTCAAGTTTATCTAAGTGTTATATATGAAATTAACTAAGGATTCATACTTCATCATTCTCACCATTCTTACAATTAAAACAAAAGTGCAAACAACGACAGGTCAACAGTAACCAATCAAGATTGAGGTTAACAGAACAAGCTACAGGTCAAAAACGTGGAGAAATTCGAATACTTCACTTCTATCTGAAGTTTGTGCTAATGTAGTTGGTTCAGAAGAACAATGAAAGCTCCACAACCAAAACATTCAGCTCAGAGGATGGAACACTATCACAATCATCCACCTGAGCTACAAATTTTCCTGACCATCTCAAAACCATTCTCGCCAGTCACAGTGCCAATAACATGCATAAACTTAAACGTAGTGTAGAAGAGTCGTCAGTCAGTCATTTTTACTTTCAGATAAAGTGGAAATTCAAATACTAATATCACAATTTTTCAAGTTATGTAGAAACCATTTTACTTATCTGATTCGAAAGTATTGGTAACGAATGTCTAATAATAATAATCCCACAAAAAACATACTTCCTCAGACTCTAGTTATACAAAGGACATGGTGATTATTAACCGAAATCCTGACTTCATCATTCATGTCTACTGCTTTTAATTTTCATCTACCTTGTATGTTAGCAATATGAGTTTGGTGCGCATCATATTGACTAAATGTAACTCTTACGGAATACCATTAGTGACACACTGATAATGTCTCAGAACTCATTATTTCACAGAGGGTTGAATTTTCACTAAGACATATTTTGAGCTAATCACTTTCTTGACATTACTTACAGTTGAATTTTGTGAAGCTGTTCAATTATTGCTCAAACTTGATAGCTCCAGCTTGGAAGAAACCTAGGGGAGGCCAAACCAACTAGACTGAGACGTGTTAGTAGGTGTGAACTACCTGGTTGGGGTCCTCGAGGTGATAGTAATCGATAGTTAGAGACCCTGAATGACATGGCTCAAAACAGTTTGCAATGGCGCAGGTATATTTACTCTTTGTGCTCTCTCAAATCCTAACCTTCTGAATTCTTCATCACCTTTATCTTGTTATTTTTAAGTTTACTGCACTAGATTCTACTTCTGGAATAAAATCCTCGAACCCTAAAATTTCTGATAACTGTTAATCCTTCTACTACCTCTACTACTATGGGATTTGAATTGCCAATTACATCTCAGTGCTAATGTGGTATAGCAATTTGAACTGATGAACGTACGTACGTACGAAGTTCTGTTGTTGTTGTTGTTGACTGACTGATCGATCGATCGCATGAAATCATGCCTTACTTAACCTCCTAGTTTAGAATTATTACATTGACTGAATTATGGAATCGATTTAATAATAGCTAAACCAAAGTATTCACCATTCACACAATTTGAATGCAGCTATCATGAATTTTTAAGCAGGAATAATATTAAAATATCAACTCACGTCTCATGGTGTTGAGAAATTATGCAAAGCTGAACATTACCATGACACCAGTCAACAAGAAAAGTTCCTCAGAACGATACTTTACTGTAGTTGTATAACAGATTATTCTGAAACACTTGAACTTTGATACTACCTACTATGATTACCTACCAACAATGAACAACTAATCAAGACTCAATATACAATGACTTCCAGTTAAAAATAACATGATTTGACCAGTGTAATGGTAAGAAAGTCAGTCTGATGTAAAGTAGAACTTCGTACGTAAGTACATCAGTTCATGTCGCCATAACACATCAGCACAGAGATATAATTGTCAATTCAAATCCAATAGTAGAAGAGGTAGTAAAGGTATTAGAAGTAATCGTAGAGGTTAGGATGAGAAGATATTATTCAAGAAGTATGATTCAGTGAGAAAAGTTTAGAAAGTCAAAACTAGAGTTGTTGAAGAATCCAGAAGATTAGGATTTGAGAGAACACAAAGAATAAACGCACCGGCGCCATTGCGAAAAATTTTGAACCATGTCATTCAAGGTCTCTAACCATCGATTATTATCATCTCGCGGACCCCAACAAAGAAAAAGGATTTAAAGAACCTCAATCCAAAGTTGATTCCATAATCGTTACAAAATAAACAGTAAAACAAACAAATAGAATTCTTACCCCCATATTTTTATATTCTGGTTTACCATTAATAGTTTTCATATTTTGAATTCGAGTCTTAGCAATATCAATAGGTAAAGAGAAAACGGATGTAGTGAAACCACTTAATAAACTAGCCATTATATGTACACCTAAACCATCAGTGAAATGACCTAGAAGAAATTATAAGGAAACAAAATACAAATACAAATACAAAGAACAGATTATTAAAATTTTTACTTGATTAGACAACATTTGTTAGCGTCTTCACCGTGCGAACAGATAGACAGACAGATACAATGCAGAACTTCGTACCTAAATATATCAGTTCAGGTTGCCATGCCCCATCAGCACAGAGACCCAACTGTCAGTTCAAATCCAACAGTGATAGCAATAATAGAAGTATTAGCAGTAATAGAGAAGATTAGGGAGCGAAGATATGATTCGAGAAGTGTAATTCAGTAAGATAAATTTGTAAGGAGAAAAATGGAGATGATAGGGAATTCAGAGGGTTAGAATTTCATAGAACACAAACAGTGGATGCACCTGCGTCATTGCAAACGATTCTGAGCCGTGTCCTTCAAGGTATCTAACCATCGGTTACTGTCGTCTCGCGGATCCCAACCAGCTAGCCTGCATCTACAAACATCACTCAGTCCACTAGTCAGTGACTTCATGGATTTGTGCCATGTTTCCGTTTGGCCACCCCTAGCTTTCTTCCAATCTACTCCTACACTACAAAACATAGCTCGTCGCGGCAGTCGGTGGTTAGCCATACGTGCGAACACATATAGCTATCGTGTTACGATGTATACAGAAGTGAAAATGACAGGAATTCTATTCGGTGAGTCGAAAAAATGCTGCGAAATCAAAACCCGATATGATATATTCTGGTGAATTTTTTTTTCAGAAGTATCGAGAATTCTATTACAATTTATCTTACCACTTGAAATCGAATGATTTAACCCCATCAGTTACGTTATGATTCGAATTTTTGCTACTTTAAGACAAAGGACGTGGTGAGTACCAATAGCAGATACTTTTCTTGAGATATAGTAATTTTTGAAGCACAACTACTGACCAACAATAATTTTCAAATGTCGAAGTATGGTGAGGGCTACTTATACGAACGATATAAGTAGTATAAGAAGGGACGTGAAAGAAGAAGGCTCACGGTCAGAAGAGGAAAACGGAAAGCAAATGGAGCAAAAGCAAGAAGTAAATGGAGTACCAACAGGAATGGAAGAAGGATGGAGCGTTGGAAGTCACGAATCAAAGATGGTGTGCAAATAGAGTATACAATGTAATGTTTTCGTTTTTAACTGACTCAGAGTGTAAATTTGCATAACACAATCTTCCTCACCTGCCTCAGTTTTCTCGGGAGTAGTTTCTGATCTCGATTTTAAAGAGATTAGTGAGTTATATACCAACTCTGCAAGATGTTCCGAACACAAATCAAGCTTACATTGTAACTAATAAAAGTGAACAGTTCAACGAGTCACCGAATTAATAAGACTACAAATATATCTTGTATTTTAGCATGATGAAGACCGCTCGTTTAGTTGTGGCTTGTACATTAGTTAATCAATTCTAAATTTGTGATTTCTTTTGTTATATTAAATTTCAATACTAAATATCATAATGGCATAAAAACAAATTACTTTTTTTGAATACATTTGGTTATATATATCAGTCAGTCAGTCAGACGCAACGTAGAACTTTGCACGTAAGTACATCAGTATATCAGTACACCCGACCGTAGCTGCTACCTTGATGTGGTGGTCGGACTTGCCTATTGTCATGACCCAACCGAGCTATATCGGCTGGAACATAAATTCCTGAAGGTTCTACCATGCCAGGCAGGTCGATTGGAGAACGATGAGACTAAAAGCAGCTACCCAGGGTCTGAGGGCGAAGTCGTACTGCTGACTGCAGAGGGGTGTGACAGCAGTAAGGTGTTTCCCTCGGACAACCAGTATCTACAGCGATGCTCCCTTCTCACAAGGAAGGAAGGGTTAGAAAAGGTCGACCCTAAAAATGTCACACCTCACCCTACTTCACGGATTTCCATCTCCGGCGATAAGGGTGCCCACTAAGAGCTTTTAAAAAGAGCGGAGCTAATACTCAAAAAACTTTTCATAAAAAGGCCGTGCGTGACCGGCCTCAAGCAGTTTTCCGTTGGACTCTGCGGTCACGCTCTCAGGTGTCTCTAAGACCAACACTAATCTATCTTCCTTTTCAGGTCCCTCATGAAACGACCTTCCATGGTGTGGGCAGCCGGGATGTGACAATCGCCCTCATACCCGTAACAGCACAAGAGAACAAATTGGTCGAAATCAAATCCTTCCTACACCCCTAGTACCTCTCTTCTCTCCACAACCAACTCTACTCACAGTCTGATTATATATATAAACTTACCAATTTCAAGAAGTTTTTGTTTGGCTTGAGAGTAAGTAGCTAATTGTGCACCGTTAACTACAGCTGCTCGACCCATAGTTGGAACTGCACCCTACAAAATAGAATTATACAAAGATATATATATATATATATATATATATATATATATATATATACTGCTTCCTTATTAAACAAAACTAAAGTCAAGACTAAATGAGCTCAAGAATATGGTTTGTTTACTTACTGGGATTTAAAATGATTATTTTATTTATTCCAAACACACAAATATTGGTACAAGTAACCACCAGTCAGTCAGTCAGATGCAACGTAGAACTTCGTATGTAAGTACATCAGTTCATGTTGCCATACCACACATCAGCACAGTGATGTAATTGTCAATTCAAATCCAATAGTAGAAGAGGTAGTAAAGGTATTAGAAGTAATCGGAGAGGTTAGGATTAGAACATATTATTCAAGAAGTATGATTCAATGAAAAAAGTTTAGAAGGTCAAAACTAGAGGGGTTGAAGAATTAAATTACACCATCTAGGCGTTGGTGTCACACTGAGGAGTAGATCGAAGTCAGTGTTATTCGATTGGATCACTATTAACAGCCGATTATGTGCTATTAGATTAGAAAGTGAGAAACGATACCTATACGTTGTCTCCGCTGGTGTTTCGAGATGATAATACCGCCCTGGTTTTCACAATATTGAGTTGATCTCATCAGTCACGCTACCACCAGAACTTACACAGCTACTAGGATACATGAACTTTCAGATTCTCTCTATCTGCAGGTTTAGGGTTCTTCCGGTCTTATAAGAGAATTTTAGGCTTATAAGGTGGAAAGCACACACCATACCTATGGACAATCATTAAGTACGGAACACATGGTTTGGTAATTATCATACAGTAAGAGAATATAATTCGCGTACTCAAGGTCGAAGAGTCTTTCCTCCAGGTAACAGATTCATACCACCATTACCTGATTAGGAATGAATAAGAGATACTGTTGATTCACTGGAAAAACAATCAAATTCATTCAAATAATGATTAACGTTAGACAACGATTGAAAACCTGGGAGCACTGGATGGTCGTTATGTCCTAGTATGAGGCTCATCATTAGCACCCACGATCCTGCAAACTGGAATCGACCTTCGGTCTCGCGCAGAAACGTCTAACCAATTGCTCACGGAGCCGGCATCTAACGCTGTCTAAATTCAATCCACAATGAATTGTTGATGAAAAGATACTTTGCTTAAGATCATTTTTATGTGACAAAACACGTATAATGTTTTTATTGAATTTTTATGCTTTTTGCTTACTGATCCCTTTATATAAAAAGAATTTAGAAACTGCATCAGGGAAGAGTATTAAAATATACTTGAGTACACTCGATACGTGTTATGTGCGATAAGACTTTGCATAATGAGTTACGTTGACTTTCATCTTTCCCACTTATTTCTATTCTTAACTACTGAAATTATGTTTTCATAAGTGTGTAGATAAACAAATTAATGTCAGTATCTTGTTTTTAGCACTGTTTTAACACAAACTAGTAATGTGATGCAAAATACTCGCAACGTGGCTGGCTTATAAGCAGTATACAGTGAATATGCAGCAGAATGGAGCCCAGAAGTTACTGTTGAAGAGAAGAGTATCGAATCAAGTTTTTGACGGAATGAAAATGTCTTGAAAACTAGGAGACATGAGAAAGAAGACAACCAAGAATCTGCTTGCTTTAAAAAAAAGTCTGAAGATAAGATGTACACACTTTACTAGTAAACTGTGTATCTTATTTCAATAAATTGACAGTTCCATCTGTTCATAACATCTTTGTTCATTACAGTAACAGCAAAGGGATTTTTACTCAATTCAGTTGGTGAATAGTATGTATAATCCCATTATTGATATTTTAGACTGAATTTTAATGAGTCGACATTAGCAGGACTCAGTGGCTAAGTGGATAACACGTTGGAGCAAAAGGTATAGAGGGTTGGCCATCCTACAATGAATATCCTCTCAGTGATACAAGCATATCCAATTAACTAGTCACAAATAGAACGGGACACGCATTCTGGATTCTACTACTAGCCACAATCTATCTATTATATCAGTCAGTCAGTCAGATGCAACGTAGAACTTTGTACGTAAGTACATCAGTTCATGTTGCCATAACACATCAGCACAGAGATATAATTGTCAATTCAAATCCAATAGTAAAAGAGGTAGTAAAGGTATTAGAAGTAATCGGAGAGGTTAGGATTAGAAGATATTATTCAAGAAGTATGATTCAGTGAGATAAGTTTAGAAAGTCAAAACTAGAGGGGTTGAAGAATCCAGAAGATTAGGATTTGAGAGAACACAAAGAATAAATGCTCCGGCGCCACTGCAAACGATTTTGAGCCATGTCATTCAGGGTAACTAACCATCGATTATTGTCATCTCGCGGACCCCAACAAGGTAGTCGACACATACCGACATGGCAAAGTCCACTCGTCAATGACTTCATGGATTGATCTATCTATTATATGCTAACTCAAAATCTGATTTGAAGAATGGAATTACGAGAGACCAACTAGGAACTCTTGACAAATCTCTGACATTACCACTAACCTGAGTGATGAAAACTTGAATCCCACCATAAGGGATATTAAGTTCCCAGTTTTACAAGTACACCCTTTCTATGCTTAATTACTTGTATGCTGCTGTCAACACAAGTAAAGGATGAATAATACTACTGGGCTATATATAGATTAAATAGTTCAAAGTTTTAACAACTTTAATTCATAGTCTGTTAGGATATTCACCAAATATCCTAAGAGTACTATTTTTGGAAGTATAATCCTATTGGTCGAATTCTATTGGTCAAAATTATGGTCGTTTTAACTGTCAAAGTCAAATACTTCAATGTTGTCTCTTATTGGTCGTCCTAAACTGCCAATGTCACAGACTTTGATGCTCTTTCCTATTCGACCAAAATGTATAAATAAGCACTATCTGTAAGCCTTCATGATTCCGATTTCGATTCCGTTTCTTCCTGCCTACCTCTCTTCTGTACTCGACCCAATAAACAACTCCATCCGACGGTGTTGCGTTCTGATATATAGGAGATTTGGTAATAGCATTTTGGGTCGTATTGAGATATTTGAATTGGACGCCGCTAGGACTGAATAGAGCTATACGTAGCAGCGTTTAAAACATAGTCAACTTGTAAATTTGAACATCATTAGGTCATTCCGAAGGATAATTATTATTAAATTAAACTCATCTCCATGAGAATATCAAAAAATCCATTCAAAATATAAAAATTATACACTACATTTTAGTATTGTGATTAATTATCATCGAAACAGAACATACACATACGCACATTTCCTAGAAAATTCATATCAGATGAGTGAAAATCAGATAACCAAACATGACCTAAGTAAATGCTAGTTATGTTAGAACTTTTTTCTATGATTTCTCTATATTGTTTGATTGACTTGTAGCAAAGAACAATCATGAATCACATTCATTTCCATTGATAACTTGAATCTTATTGATTTATTAACATACAGAAGAAAAAAAAAGGTCACTACTACTGAATGATAACGATAATATACATAGATAAGATTGAAAGCGTTAGAGTAGTAATTCAATACTATAACTATTTATACTAGGAAGTTTGTGATGTATGTTACATCATGAAAGTCGGATAGTATTTAATGGCTCTTAGTGATAGTTTTTTTAAAACTAATTGACTGCTATCTTTCTAAAAGCTCAAAAATTATAAAATAATCGGAGTAAATATGCTTGAATATCCCTAATTTTGAAATAACAGAGTTGAGGATTTTACTATGTACTTTTTTTAGTTAACCAGATATCCTGGGTGTGTTGTTTTTAATATGCAAGTTACGACTGTCAAAGATCTTGGTTAATTGAAGTAGCACTAGATGAAAACCTAGAGGATCAAATGATTGGTGCGAAACCTGAAGGTACTGGGTTCGAACCCTAGTGGATGTGAGAACTAACCAATTGTACAATGCTCCCTAGTCTTTGATTGTACCACAACTGTTAACAATCTATGATGAATAAAATCTATATTTGTTTTTGTATTTTGATTCGGAGCTCGTATAGAAATAGACAGACAAACAGACATAACGCAGAACTTCGCACATGAGTAACATCAGTTCAGGTTGCCATGCCCCATCAGCACAGAGACCCAACTGTCATTTCAAATCTAACAGTGATAGCAATAATAGAAGTATCAGCAGTAATGGCGAAGATTAAGGAGCGAAGATATGATTCGAGAAGTGTAATTCGGTAAGATAAATTTGTAAGGATAAACGCAGAGATTGTGAGGAATGCAGAAGGTTAGAATTTCATAGAACACAGAGTGGATGCACCTGTACCATTGAAAACGATTCTGAGCCATGTCGTTCAAGGTCTCTAATCATTGGTGACTATCGTCTCGCGGACGCCAACCAGGTAGCCTAAATCTATCAACATGACTCAGTCCACTAGTCAGTGAATTCATGCATTTCTTCCATGTTTTGGTTTGACCGCCCCTAACTTTCTTCCAATCTACTCCTACACTGCAAAATATAGCTCGTTGCAGCAGTCGGTGGTTAGGCATACGTAACACATGTCCCAACCACCTCAACTGACGAAGTTTCATTACTTCATCTATTGATTTGCCATCCCTACCTAGAACTCGTTTCCTAACGACAGCATTGCTTATACGGTTGTCCCATGATACACGAGCAATGCTTCGAGGGCATCGATGATCGAAGACTAGTAACCTACGGAAGTCCTCTACTCTTAACGGCCAAGTCTCGCATCCGTACAGTAGGACGGAGCGAACTGCTGCACAGTACACTCGTCCTTTGGTTAGCAAACGGATATCTCACCTACGCCATAAGTGACGCAAGTTGGCAAAAGCCAATCGAGCCTTCTGTATCCGTGCTGAGATTTCGTCAGTCACCAGGCTATCAGCACTGATGAGACTCCCAAGATAAGTGAAGCGGTCTACACGTTCGACTACTTCACTCCCTATCACTAGGTCAGGTGCCGATGCAACCCAATCTTGAAGCAACATTTTGCATTTCGAGGGGGAAAACCGTATAGAAACGATGAACAATAAAAAGCTAATTGAACTTTTCATGTCTTAATTATTAAATCCATGATAAAATGCAACTTATTTACTCAATACATGTTCATGTTCTAAGTTTTGGGAGGTTTATGCGAGTAAATAATACTCATTGTTTGTTTATACCAAGATAAGTAGAGTAGGATTCAAACAGAATAGTTGAAAACTGAGTTGATTATCTACCAAACCATTACATTACTCAAAATATTGACCAGTTAACTAGTATATTTTGAAAGTACTAAGAGACTTATACAATATATACTATTAATATTTGTTGTTCATTTGACCGTATTACTATTAAATTTAATATACATTCTTCTTGTCAGTTATACGTGACACACAACTTGACACGTACTTTGGGTCAAGTTGCTATATTACTTTAGCATGGAGACATAAAATTATTTCAAGACAAGCTGAAGCGCAGTGGAAATAAAAACAATGCTAGTAGTAGTAGTAGAAAATAATAGGTGTAAGAATGAATACGAAGAAATAAGATTTTAGAACTAAGGGTTTCAAAAGAAGATATAACCAAGGGATGATTGACGATTTTGAGCCGTGTTATGCAGAGTCTGAAACCGCTGGTTAAGATGATAAACACAAATCTCAACCATGTGATCTACACCCATTAACAGACAGACAAACAGATACAACGCAGAACTTCCTACGTAAGTACATCAGTTCAGATTGCCGTACAACATTAGCACAGAGACCCAAATGTCACTTCAAATCCAGGAGTGATAGTGATAATAAAAGTATTCGCAGTAATGGAGAAGATTAGGGAGCGAAGATATGATTCGAGAAGTATAATTGAGATAAATTTAGGAGGAGAAAGAGATTATGAGGAATTCAAAAGGTTAGAGTTTGAGAGAACACAGAGAGTGGATGCACCGGCGCCATTGCAAACGATTCTGAGTCATATCATTCAAGGTCTCTAACTATCGGTGACTATCGTCTCGCGGACTGCAACCATGTAACCTACATCTACCAACATGACTCAGTCCACTTGTTAGTGACTTCATGGGCTAAGACTACCCATTAACACAACTTAGTCCCAAAGCCAATTACTTTACGAACTGATGTGATGTTTTGGTTTGGCGGTCTCTAGCATTTGTACACCTTACTCATACAACAAATAACATCTCCAGGCGATGGTGGTGGTTGGGCATAGATAACACATCTCCTAACTACCTCAGTTGACGAAGATATACCATATTACCAATCAATTTGGTATCCTTACCTAGTACCTTATTCCTAAACCACGTATGCCCCTCCCTCGGTGATCCTAAAATATACGAGCAATGCTTCGAAAACATAATCGAACACTAGTAACCTACAAAACCTCACATCTATAAATGCGGAAGTGAGCGAACTCATCCTTTGGTTGATGGAGCGATATTTCACCTACACCACATGTTAAAAAAACGCCGACTCTGAAGTAACAATGTAGATTTAAAGGGAGAGAATCGTATCACAAACAAACATGCTTGTATTGTTCCTTAAGGTGATCAGAAGACTACTGCATTTGTCAATGTCTTCATCAAACAGAATACTATCATCTGCATATTACAAGTTAACAAGTAAATCTACTAGTAGATGAGCCTCCCGATAAGTTAGACAATGAGTGTTATTTCTAAAAGTTTATCTATAACAAAGTTTAAATAAAAAATTGACGAAACAGTAAACACTATAAACGCATAACATATTACTACAAGTATTGTAAAAAAAAAGGTTCGGTTGATATGAATCTCAGATTGATTCACCTACCCGCCATAATGTTAACACGCCTTCTTCACGTGCGATTCTTATTAGAGCATTGAATACATTGGAATAATTGAGACGTTCTGCTGGTGGCAATCTAACGATTTAAAAATATCCATACAAAAAAAATGTATTATTTATTAAACTATAAAAAGGTTGGCTTTTGATCAAACAATTGTATCGTTTTAATAAACTGACTTAAACAGATAGTTTACTAATCTATCTAAGATGAACCTAGCAATGTTCTGTTGAAATTGCATGAGGAGAGAACATCAACTGTACATAGATCAAGCCTGATTTACTGCTTGTGATAAAAAGTGAGATAAATCAAACTGTAAAAGTATTGTTTTATGAAATACGACAGACAGGACAGGACACATGGACATCGAAAGTGTGAAAATCCAAATGTAAGTTAAAAAAAGTGCAAAGTCTTCAACAGGGTATTGTTAAACAGAATGAAGGACTTCGTAGACGCCCAACTTCGAGGTCAACAGGCCGGATTTCGTAAGGATCGATCGTGTACTGACTAAATTGCTACATTACGGATCATTGTAGAACAATCAATTGAATGGAACTCACAACTCTACATCAACTTCATCGACTACGAGAAAGCATTCGATAGCGTGGTGGATAGGAAAACACTGTGGAGGCTTCTTCGACACTACGGTGTGCCTGAGAAAATAGTTAACATCATACGGAATTCTTATGATGGATTCAACTGCAAAATTGTACACGGAGGACAGCTAACAGACTCTTTCGAGGTGAAGACCGGTGTCAGGCCAGGTTGCTTACTCTCACCCTTTCTCTTTCTCCTGGTCATCGACTGGATTATAAAGACGTCAAAATCTGGAGGGAAGCACGGTATCAACTGGACAGTTAGGACACAGCTGGACGATCTGGACTTCGCAGATGACCTGGCTCTTCTATCGCACACGCAACAACAAATGCAAGAGAAGACGACCAGTGTAGCAGCAGCCTCTGTAGCAGTAGGTCTCAACATACATAAAGGAAAAAGCAAAATTCTCCGATGCAACACAACATGCACCAACCAAATCACTCTTGATGGAGATGCTTTCGAGGACGTCAACAACTTTACATATCTGGGCAGCATCATCGACAACCAAGGTGGATCGGACGCAGATGTGAGGGCGCGGATTGGCAAAGCGAGGGCTGCATTTCTACAGTTGAAAAATATCTGGAACTCCAAAAAACTTTCAACCAAAACTAAAATCAGGATTTTCAATACAAATGTCAAGACAGTACTACTGTATGGAGCGGAAACATGGAGAACTACCAAAGCCATCATCCAGAAGATAAGAGTGTTTATTAACAGTTGTCTACGCAAAATACTTCGGATTCGTTGGTCAGACACCATCAGCAACAACGTACTGTGGGAGAAAACAAACCAGATTCCAGTGGAGGAGGAAATCAGGAAGAAGTGGTAGAAGTGGATAGGACACACATTGCGGAAAGCACCTAACTGCGTCACGAGACAAGCCCTCACATGGAACCCTCAAGGCGAAAGGAAAAGAGGAAAGTCAAAGAACATACTACGCCGAGAAATAAAGAAAGATATGAGAGGAATGAACAAACATTGGACAGAACTGGAGAAGGAAGCCCAGGACAGAGTTGGTCGGAGAAGACTGGTGGGCTGCCTATGCTCCATTGGGGGTAACAGGCGTAAGTAAGTAAGTAAGTTAAAAAAATGTTAAATTATAAATTTTGTCAAAATGTAACTAGTTTTAAATCACATTGATATGATAACAAACGCAAAATAACAATATATATATATATATGCTTTCAGTGTTACCTGCCATCCGATGTCATACGAATGAGACAAATTTCAGCTGGTGTCCCAATAAATGCACCGCATATTCCAGCAGTTACAGCTATACTTATTTTTGTGAAGAAATTTGGAGATTCTTTTTTACGCTTTGTATATTGTTCAAATAAATTTGTATAGATGCCTAAACGAGCAGTTGAATAGGTGGCTTGACGAAGTAATCCTGCTGATAAACTAAAAGAATAGTTAAACAGTTTTTTTTCAACTAAAGTTATGGAGATTAGTGTTTTTACACATTGAAAACATCAATCAATCATTGATAGACTACCATCAGAAGCCTGGAAGTCCTGGACGGCCGTTTCGTCCTGGTATGGTTACTCATTAGCAGTGCATATCCACGACTCATGCACCTGGCAAGATTCGAACCCAGGGTCTGCGGACTTGTGTGCGAACGCCTAACGTCTGGACCACTTGGCCGGCGTCCAACGGTGTTAACGTCGAACCCTGATCAATCTAAAGATTTTGAGTGAGCTCACTCATTTGTTATTGGTAATTACTGCCTCAGCTTAACAGGGCTGAACTCCACTGGTCACGTCTTCTCACTAGGACTCCGAAAATTTCCTCACGAAGCTAGTCACTAGTGGGCACACTGCGCACTGCTGATAAGTCCTATACCAGGACGAAACGGCCATCTAGTGCTTCCAGATTAAACAGATATGCTTTTTTACATATTTAATCAAAATGTTCTCTAGAAATTATTCAATTAGAAAATATTGATTATAGTTAAGTAGTAAATAATACCGTGATATAGCTGAAACTGACAATAGGTTTGCGTAATTTTTAGATTAGCATGGAAAATCACTTATACCTATGGTAACCATCTATCTGAGGTAAATAAACTTTGCATGATAGATTTGTGAAAGACGTAAACTTTAAATGATTTCCATGTTAAACTTAAGAGCAAAACTAAGTGATAAGCGAATTCAACAACAAAACCCAAATTTCATTACTAAGTAATCATTTTTGATATTTATTGTTTTAAGGGCTATCAGTACTAGTTGGTTTGAAAATTCTAAACGGAACGGACCAAAAAAAAGCGGTTTAGTCAAATTTGGCTGACTGTTCATATTTTTCATCGTTCGACAATATAATTAATCTTATTACTTGGGGAAATTACTTTCGTCCAATTAGCTTCTTATCACAGATCAATATTAAAACACAGTGTGATGAGCGCTACTTATAAGTAGTATATGATGTGAGTGAAAACGTAATGTCTGGCAGCAGAAGATGGGTGAAGATCAAGAGAAAAGAAGAAGAGTGGGAACACAATGGAATTTGTATGAAACGCATGAACAACAGTGAAATGTCAGACAATGGATCGATGATGGATTGAAGATTTACAAATTAACCGTTTACGATATGGTTTTCCAATTTTACTGAGTAACTCTGTGATTTTCCTTTAAATACAATTCGGTTGCCCTCACCTGTGTTCTCCTTCACTACAATAGTTTTACAAATATCATTTTAATTTTAAAAAAAGTCACTGAATTAGCTAAAAATAGTGAATTAGTGAATTTAATCAAGGTAACTGACAATCATCACTAGACGGTTTATTTATAGATCTCTTTAGTTCACAACTTAATACTTCAGAACCACATATTAGTTAATGCTAAATTTTATTATTATTGGTGGATGAGGAATCGATTAATTTTGAAAACTAAACTAACCCTGAGTATATTGCGAAAAATCCTTCATTTTTAATAACTGATAGAAGTACTTGAAGGCTGTTACGTTGACCAGAGGTAGCACTTCCAATACCTGTAAAATCAATAATAGAATTAAATTGAAAAATGATATCAATAAATAATAAATAAATAGATATATTGGGGCACAGTTTTTTGGAGGTTTGCGTTTTTACACATTTGAAATCATTAATCAATCATCATTGTTAGACCACCATTAGAAACCTGGAAGCACTGCAAGACGGCCGTTTCGTCCTAGTATGGGACTCCTCAGCAGTGCGCATCCACGACTCCTGCTCCTCGCAGGATTCGAACCCGGGACCTTTGGAATTGTAGGCGAACGCCTTACCATGGTGGTCTAACAATGATGATTGATTAATGATTTCAAATAAATAGATAATTGGTAATGATGATAAAATACACTGGTCCATAACGATGGGCTTGCAGACATATAGAATGATTGTGTTAAATAAATTATTCTGAAATGCCGTTTGAATTTTCGGAGAGTAGTAAGTTTGATCGCAGTTATTTTACTCCCATGATATTTTTCCTAACATTCGGTCATATTGTTGTACGTTAAATTATGTGTAAGAAATTCTACCGGGTATATTTTAATGCAAACTACTGAAAGGCATGATAGTTATGGAAGGGATTGACGATCTAATTACTTTTTGTACGTTAATGTCGATAGCTTTCGGAAAATACATCTGAAGGAAATGTTCAATGACGTGGGTATTTTTTTTTAACCTGAAGAAAGACTTTGAAGTTGAATATACATAGAGCAGCACGCAGGCTAACGAAAATGTACTCAACTTATTTGTTGGACATTAAGTATAAATATACTATTTAAGTTGCACTACAAATCTATGAGATACTTTTGCAGTACTACTAGTGAACATCTATGTCTGAATTCTCATTTCATGGTAAACTGTTGGAAAAATTTTTTAAAAATTTTTGTATCCTGGTAGCTACATAACTGATGATGATGACGATGCAGATTAGATGAATCTACAAGTATACTTAATTCCATAGAAATCTACAGTTTTTGATGGATTTTGTCATAGGTAGATAATTGAGGACTAGGATTAGGAATCTCCGAGCTTTTAGAACTGGTGAAAACTAAAAAAAACTGCCAATAAAAGATAATTATAAATGGTCGCTTTAGGATGCCACAATTGTCTACCAATTTAGTTAAAAGGAGTACACTTAATCGATTTTGACCGAGCGACTAGAACTTAATCAGTCAGTCAGTTGCAACGTAGAACTTCGTACGTATGTACATGTTGCCATACCACATTAGCACAAAGACGCAAATGTCAAATCAAATCCCATAGTGATAAAGATAGCAGGGGTATTAACGGTAATGAAGAAGACTAGGGTTCGAAGATATTATTCAAGAAGTATAATTCAGTGAAATAAGGTTAGAAAGACAAAGGTAGAGGTGCTGACGAATCCAGAAGATTAGGATTTGAGAGAGCTCAACGAATGGATGCACTTGAGCCATTGCAAACGATTCTGAGCCATGTCGTTTAAGGTCTCTGACCACCAGTGACTTTCGTCTCGCGTACCCCAGCCAGGTAGTCTACATCTACCAACATGACTCAGTCCACTTTTCAGTGACTTCATGGATTTCTGCCATGTTTTGGTCTGGCCACCCCTAGCTTTCTTCCAACCTACTCCTACACCACTAGAACTTAATCACTGGTATCAATCAAATGGTGATATATTTTTAGATCGAATCATGAGGCTATAACATTACTATTATTCCATTTATAAAACTGAACTGTAACCAGTACTGAAGTTAAAAAAAAATTATTAACGAATATAAAAGTATGTTGAAAATTAATTGGCCATACGGGCAGTATTCAATGTTTAATATGTTGTTCAGTCAGTCAGTCAGATGCAACGTAGAACTTTGTACGTAAGTACATCAGTTCATGTTGCCATACCTTATCAGCACAGAGATATAAGGTATTAGAAGTAATCGGAGAGGTTAGGATTAGAAGATACTATTCAAGAAATATGTTGTTAGGTAAATAATGATAACGGAATGACCGAAACTTATTTGTTATCTGAAACTGACTCAATGGATAAATAAAATTGAAACAAGTAAAATTGAAAAAATTTACACCGCTGTCTTACCGCTCATTTGCATTCGATTTTTCACCAGGTCCAAAGGTTGAACGCAAACAGAAGCACACATCCTGTAAATTTAAGGTAATGAAAGCTCAAGAGACTGAGATTTATTTCAATCATGGATTAATCAAAACCCATGATGATTCAGCATCAAGATTGGTCATGAAAGTCATCACTCATAAACGATACAACAGTTGGTGGGTAGTTACATATTGTAACAATAAGCCGAAATTGAAATTGTAACGAACAAAAAATACATAATAATATTTTCACAACAAGATATGTATTCGAAATCAAGAAAAAAAAGATGTGAGAACTGGAAAACTAACAGTCGGATGAAATGTCATAATCTAGATGACAATATGATTGATGATTTGGAATCAATCTATTTAGCTGATAGATTATTTGAAAACTAATAATATTAATTGTCACACAATAAGTTGTGAAAAAAACCCGTTTACATCTTTGACACTACAAATAATAATAATAATAATTCAATACCAATTCAATACTCAACCATAGATTCACATAAATCTAATTTGGAAAATACTACATTAGCAAACTAGAATACGGCGGATATGAAAAACAAACCTTCATATTTCAACAACTATGAAAAAATTTATGCGCTAAAGCCAAAAGATAAATGTGAAGTGAAGAGATGAAATAATTAGTATGTCATGAGAGAATGGAAGTGGTTGTAAAATAAATAGTAACAGTCGATATGTTAGTGCCTAAGTTTTAAAAACTATTGTGATGCGAGCTACTTATAAGTAGTATATGACGTGAGTGTCAGTCAACGTAATGTCTGGCAGCAGAAGATGGGGGAAGATCAAGAGAAAGGAAGAAGAGTTAGAACACAATGGAATTTGTATGAAACGCATGAATAGTGAAGTGTTAGACAATGGATTGATGTTGTTTACAACAGGAACAGTCCGGTTCGATATGATGGACTGATATTTTGCAAATTAATGATTTACGATATGGTTTTCCGATTTTACTGAGTAACTGTAATTTCGTTAAATACAATTCGGTTGCCCCCACCAGTGTTCTCCTTCACTACACTATTATTTTAGTTAAGTAAAAAATCACTGACAGTTTAGAATAATGACCAAAACGGAATATAGGATATTTGTACTTTTACAATATACACTAAGCATAGAATCGCTTTAGTAGACGTTTACAAGTCAGTCAGTCAGTCAGATGCAACGTAGAACTTCGTACGTGAGTACATCAGTTCATGTTGCCATACCACATCAGCACAGAGATGTAATTGTCAATTCAAATCCAATAGAAGAGGTAGTAAAGGTATTAGAAGTAATCGGAGAGGTTAGGATGAGAAGATATTATTCATGAAGTATGATTCAGTGAGAAAAGTTTAGAAAGTCAAAACTAGAGGTGTTGAAGAATCCAGAAGATTAGGATTTGAGAGAACACAAAGAATAAATGCACCGGATCCACTGCAAACGGTTTTGAGCCATGTCATTCAGGGTAACTAACTATCGATTATTATCATCTCGCGGACCCAAACCAGGTAGTCGACAACTACCGACATGAAACAGTCCACTTGTCAATGACTTCATGGATTTCTTCCATGTTTTGTTTTGGCCACCCCTAGCTTTCTTCCAACCTATTCCTACACTACAAAATAAAGCTTGTCGAGGCAGTCGGTGGTTAGCCATGTTTACAAGCATTACAGTAAAACTCAAACATGTCATAATAATGACACACAACATCGAGACAAAATGTATACAAAAAAAATGATTCGTATATATAAGATTAAATGGTACAGAGTGGCATGAAAGCATTCACATCAAAACCTACCCAGAAGTTCCGCCTAAAATAAACTTCATGGTAGGCGGGATCTCGGCCTTCTTTTTATCAGTCTGCATCGTTGAAAAATTTGACTAGGTACTTGTTTCGAAAGAATATGTGGATGTAAAACCAACCGTGAACAGTTGGTACTAAAAATAAAATAAGAAATGATTAAAAGAGAAGAGATTGAACACAAAAGAAGATAACTTGTATAACTACCTCACTAACTAAAAATCACAAAATTTAGTACAATTAGGCACAAAAAATAAAATTCACTACACAACTACATCATAGAAAGCAGAGAAGGAAAATAGAAAAAGTACATCAGTAAATAAGAATAACATATTATTCCACTTGCAGTCTGGTTAGAAATGCAATCAAGAAAGACTTCATTCTGCCAAAGGAGTTTCTATCACCTATACGAAGAATGTGAAAGAAAAAATAGAGCAGGACCACCTCCAGCTTTCAGCTTAAGCTGTCTGATAACATCTTCAGTTGCAAAGTTTTACGACCTCAAAGACCTTGACTGGGGTGTCGTATTGGATCAACAGATGCGATTCCCACACAGCTTTCTTTAATTCTACGGTGTCACGTCATAATAAATCGACCATCTCGTAGCTTTGACCATTTAGTCACAAGGTCGACAACCAACGAATGATGTAGAATACTCTGGGATGGCATTCATAAAACATACACCAACCAATAAAGAAGTGGCTAGGGATGGTGATCGTCAGTAAATAATTGTCCCTTGGTTAGAGCGCATACTGCTAAACCTTATCATTACTAACACGGTATTGCCCAAGGGATGCCAGCAATTCCTTGACGACGATAATACTCCTTCCATAATACACGACATTTCGACTGACTTGAACATATTAACGAAGTTTCATATGACATTAATTTAGAACCGAACTAAATAAATGGTTGAATAATTATCTTACACAT
Source organism: Schistosoma turkestanicum (assembly GCA_944470395.2). Classification (NCBI taxonomy): domain Eukaryota; kingdom Metazoa; phylum Platyhelminthes; class Trematoda; order Strigeidida; family Schistosomatidae; genus Schistosoma; species Schistosoma turkestanicum. The sequence continues at coordinate 13,674,047 of OX103971.1, forward strand.
AGTCATCAACCTTACTACAAAAACGTATATAACGCTACACAGAATTTATGGCCTGCACATTTTATAATCTATAGGATGAAATATATTGATTAAAAGACGGAAAAATTTAAAAGTGACATACAAATTCATAATCACTCATCAGTGAATGAAACCATCAGAACTGATCAACCGAGGCCATCATAAAAATGTTTTGAGTATGAACAAGCAGGTCTAGATCAGCATCTTTACTCACCGAGCGGTTTGCAACTCGAAATCGCGACATCAGAAAATTGTGTGAGCTTTATTCGTTTTTTAGAGAAACAGGGCCTTAACGCAGACACTTGTTTTGAAGGTTAATACAAGCCAAATGACCTTTTATTATCGTTATTGATGACCAAGCATCCACTGATGCAATATTCAAAGCTTGAGAAATGTTTAACCAATAAATTATCCAGGCTAACTGTTCAACGAGAGAAAGTGCTTGAAGCTCTATTTCCTGCTGAATAATTTAGACAGTACCATGGATGACACTAAATCTATAGCACAAACATCATAGACCAACAAACTTCATGGACACGAGTTTTCGAAAGCTTAGAATGATCATACACAAACCAAGACTACGACTGGTTATTATAAATTATAAGCATCGATAACCTATGATTGGCTCCCGAAGCTTTAAAAGTTGTAATTAGATTGTGCACCATAATTAATCCACGTCATGTGAGTGAATGTCCAGTTCTAACGAAACGCGAAGTGACGTTTTGAAAAATAGTAGTCCATCAGATGTTAGTGCTTGAACCTCTTAGTTGTAGATAAATATTCATTTAAAACAAGAATTTCCTCCATTAATTTAGCTGTGTTGCCCGTGATGTATCAACAATCATAAAGTAATTGTCGAAACCAAAAACCCGTAATAGAAATTACTCAGATTTTAATGAAGCAAGAAATTACTACACAAACATGATCATCTAATTTGTTAAGTGTGTAGCTACAGTCTTCGCTAAGTTTGCGTTTAGCTTACAAGTATGGGAGCAATAAATAAATTTATTTGGAGGACCGAAAAAATGAAAATATGAGCTGATGACTCGGCAAGAACATAGAATGCGCTAACATTTATTCAAGAGCTACAAATAACTATCAGAAATAACACAAGCATGATATTTAACAACAAAGGTTGGCAGCGGCAGGTTTTAAATTCGTTACCGAAATCTAATATCCAATATTTTTTCACAAGCGACTAAAACAAACAGATTATTTTGAGCTAACTACTCGTTCTTTCAATACGGTTCCAAGTGTTTGACATCATCCAACAGATGGAGGCCTGTTGGAAGTTGTTTGTGAGTTTGTATGTGCCGTGATTTGAATGAACACCTTTGTTTCAAGGCAGTAGGGCTTTTGGATACCAGCAGCTATCGCATTACCAGTCCGAAGACCAGTTAGTTGCAATGTGGAGAATAATAAGGAGAAAATTCTGATGCTAATAAGAATAAGATTTGAGGAGTAAGTAGACAAATGTATAATTTAGTTTATCAGTTGCTAGTGAAGGTTTTGCGAGAGGACCGAAGTGTAAAAAAGGGTTGGGATAAAGAGGTCATTGCAGTTTGAACTGTCTCCCTACCGTCACTCCAGGTTGGCCGTTACTTTTACATTCATGGATATCGTCTGGTTGCAAGTCACAAGCCACAACACTTCGTCTAAACATTGCGGATGGCTCTCTCATTCCCACCTACGGCCAATCACAGCTAACAATCAGACTGAATAATCGACGGCAGTATCTATGGACGTTCATCCCTGTTGATGTTCCCATAGTCGTACTCGGTATCGATTCCATACAGCTCTATCAACTGCTACTCGATTCACCTAGGCTGCGTTAATCGATACTTCGTCGAATATCGAACCGATGGGTTTTAACGCGTAAACAGATATGTACCGAATCACCAATATTTAATTTTTTGCATTATTATTTTTTCCATATTATATTAGATAAATTTCCAAAAGTAATTAGCCTGAGGAGATTGGGTCGATGATTTATTATGTGGCAAGTCACATCTTCGCTTCCGAACCACCAGTCACGCCAAAACCTCGTCGACTGGCACTGAACAAATTAGTTTACGCTAAGTGTGAGTTTGACTGTTTACTTGATTTATATGCTATTTCGTCTTTCTCCAAGTCCTTGGGACTCCCCTCTCCACACGGTTTGCTAAAAAATAGCATTAGTTGGAGACCATGCAGCGATTACAGAGTAGTAATGGCAAATATTCAATGTTCCTCCTCTGAAATTGTATACGGCACGATATTGCATCTGTCCGGGGAATCCTTCACACCACGGAGCAGCGATTTCATGTATATCAGATAGCGTCCTAAGACTATGTGCGTACGTGCGAAAAGTGCCTCCGGTGTCATCTCGAATACAGCATCGACAGGTAGTTCTTTCTCCAGAGTTATTTACGTGTCCATATGTTTTCATACGAGTAGATTCGGTACGTAAAGCACAGTAACAGCCTTACGGGAGATATTTTTACGTTATATTTGCTCACGTAAAAACCTCCAAGGTTGTTTGACTCAAACAGCATTGACCGTCTCAAACCAGCACGCCTCGTTGACAGTGCCCTACCCGAAAAATTGAGATTCAATTCTAGACCTGTTCAGCTCACTAACCGGATACCTGTCTCCTTTGGACCACATGCTAGATACCTCATACACCTCATTCTCACTTCTCAGTCAACAGCACGTGTCATCTGCACTATCAACGGTTGAGATATCAGTCGGACGTCCAGATCAACAGACCACACCGCCCTTGCCTCCGGATGATATTGCAGTCTCAAGCTCTAAATCATGATGCACGAACGAGACTAATTTCTCACGTTTCTGTCGCTAGGTACATGTACTTGCATGCTTTCGCGTCTAGCCTCAGTAAACAACCTATATCGTTTAGGATTATACCCTTTACTACATGCTTGCTACACCTTTTTTTGATTTCTTCCCCTAAACTGACCTTACGCCTACGACCAACGCTCTCGTGAAACTGTCGACTTCAATCTTGGCCACAGCTGGCCTGATCACCCTCACTCGTGTCGATGCACTCAGTCAGTGTCCTGGTTCCCACTATGTCTGACACACGTATGACCTCGAATTTGATTATTATAGTCGCTCCTAGTCTTCATACTCAACGAGGCCTAGTTCTTTGTCTTCAGAGTTTGCTGGTCCGGACCATGACGAACGCAAACCAGAGTCCGAAACATGGCGCATTACCCCTGGTTTCGATATCCGTAAAAGACATTCGGTGACAACTACAGCATCTTCGATCTCTTCCAGTTCACTAACCATTCCGTCCTGCAATGTCGCGCTTACCAACCAGTCTCACAAACGAAACCGCTACATGTAGAGTGTGTAAACACTTTATAACAGGGGCCGGTGTTACTCGTGCACGTAAAAACGTCACTTGATGGGCTTAAACTATTACGAGTTAACCTTAGTGGGAAAACGAGAGTGAGGATCGAGGATCTGGAGACACGACAGGCTGCCCTAATCCGAGTGTTCCAACCCCTCATTGAGCAAAACAAGAAAACTTGATATGAAGTAGAACATGTATTCTACAACCATCCAGATAGTACCAAGTCCGAGTCCAGAAGAAGGCAAGGATCCGGGTCCGAGTCATAAAACTGTAGAGATAATTCATAATTATACAGTTAGGTCGAATAGGGAACACTGACAGTTGGGACGACATGTGAAGTCACAGTGATAGTCTGACCGATAGAATTAGACTAACAACCAATAATCTCAGGATTTCGGACGAATATCCTAAAAGGCCACTGTAGTGACTTCAATTTTACGAAGAGAACGCGACTGGTTTGATAGAAACATTCATTATTATAACGGACTGTTCAACTGATTGTTTCGCTGAACCTTTTGTTTGTTCCTACTATGAAAGCGCAAACAGGTGCTGCTGTTCGCCATAATTTTGGCCATCTTTTCTTATTCGGTATTCCTTCAATACTAGGAAATCGCCAGAAAATATATTCCGTTGCACGGATTAACTCTTCTGCTCTGTCTTTGATTCACGGAGATATTGCCTTTAATGATGGGAACGTAATTGGTCTGTAATAGTGTTTATAGTAAATATCGACTCGCAACCACTACAACAGTAGAGTGAAATGTAGAATAAGTTTATTTGGCTCACCAGCATCAGTAACCACCTTTTGTAAGAAAGAACAGACTGGCTTCTATCTGTGGAATAACTTGAGAAAAATTGATGCTGGTCGACAGTGCAGCCACTATAGGAAGCACTAAACCGCATCAAGAGGGAGTATCCTACTCAGAATCCTGAAGGCCGAAGGAAAAGAGATAGACCAAGGAACACAATGCGTTAACACTTTGAAATAGACATGAAAAAAATGAATAGCGATTGGTTAGAAGTGAAAAGGAAGACCCAGGACAGAATCGACTGGAGAATACTGGTCAGCAACCTGCTTTCCATTGTAGGTGACAGGCGTAAGTAAGTCAGTAATCTTCTTGATGTTGTTTTGATAGTTCTCAAAGTTTCCAGTTCATACTATAAAACTGTCTCGACATTTGTACTGAAAATTCTGACTTTGTTGTTGGTTGGTAGTTCTAACCAGTTCCAGATATTCTCAAATTGAAGAAATGATTCCATAGTTTTGATAATATGTGTCTTCGCGTCTGCAACAGATTCAAATAACTCATCAACGATGTTGCCCAGATTTGCAAAAATTTTCAGTGTGTCATGAGCCTCCCTCCAGATGTTGACGTCCTCATATTCCAGTCGATAACCAGGTAAGGGTACACAATTGATCTTCACCCAATCCAGCTATCTGATTCCAAAGTTTGATGTCTTTGAGCTTGCCAGTACCTCGAAGAAAGGGCACATTAAGATTTTGTGATGCTGTTCTCTCAGTTGTCCTGTGCTGTCTGAGTTTCAGTATCATTCCCGTCACCACCAGATGAAGATCGGAATTTCTCCAATGCTCTCTTGATTATCACGTATTCCATGGTCCTTCATAACATTTTGTTGATGCAGACATGGTTGGCTTTTCGTGATTTGGGTTTTTACGTAATGAGGTCGCTATCCGGGTGCCCAAACCTCTTTCGTTCCGGAATAGGTAATGGCAGTAAAGCCAGAGTTGCTTCAGGTGGAGGTGAGAATTATTTTATGAGTGACTGGATGAACGAGTTGTCGAAAATAGATAATAAATGAGCGAAGAGCATTTTTCTGTCTATAAAAATCATGGGTGGGTTTACAAAACTATCACTGACTATAAAATTATATTTACTCTTGCAGCTCGCCTTTAACTCGATAAGTGCAGGTTCGTACGCGTCCCACACAGTCCAAGTCCAAAAACGATCATTCTGGGAGAGAACGGTTCTATTTTTATTCAAAAAGGGAAATACAGACAATTACCAAAACAATATTACACCTTCGAGTTTCCAATTACCACAATGGGTTCCGTTGCTGGAAGAATAAGTGCTTCCAGTCCGTTACTGCTACAGTATCAAATCCAAAAATGGCTGTAGCCATATTAAGTATCGAATTTAAACAACATATGTACAGTTCAGAAGGAAACATGGAAACTTCAATATAAGTACAAGATATAGAAATGATAACAATATACAAACGATAAAATCTCAAAATGGAATCAAATAAAGTACCAAAATATCAAACAGAAAGAGTCGGTCATGACTAGCAAAGGAAATAGTAGTCATCGGAATCTTATTAGTGACCACGATAGTAAGGAGACAGAAACTGTGAGCTGTCCACTTATAGTGACTAGTCGATCAGCTTCATCGAACGAGCCTTCTAGTGTTTTGACGTCATCGGACCTTGTCGCGAATGTTAAGTTGATTGAGGATACACAAGGTTGTGTAACTGTAAGTGTTCCTACTTCGGTTGACTGTCAGTCAAGTGATGATGAGAAGGAAGCGTCTGATGGTAACAGCCAGTCTACAGTGTTGCATGATAACGATGCTATTGACGTGCATATGTCGTGTGTCTCTGAAACGGAACATGAAGAACAACAAGTGAGTTTATCGGTGTTGGATTGTGACACTTATGCTGTTCTTTCATGAAGAGAGATCAGTTATACAACAACGGAAGAGTTTCACTCTACGGATGCTAGTGCAGACCGAAACCTGTCTGACACAATGGAATCATGATGATGATGATAATAATCTGGATGTCACTGATGTGACAAATGAGTTGCCGACGATGACGAATGCTGATCAAACCTCCTCTGTATCAGGAGGTGGGGAGTTAGATATTGGTCCCATGTTGTGCCACCTAAAGTCTTCGGGAGACGAGATGTCAAAATTGGAGATCCCACCCTTGCATATTATCTATGGGTCAAAAACGTCTGTTAATAAGTCAGCATCACGGACTTCATTGTATCTGCCGATCGGAGCAAGTGGTGGTGGATTGACGACTCATCCCCATGATATGGAATGTAGATCCCGGATAGGATATGACCAGCCTAAAGACGTGTTGTACATGTTCATGTGGGTTGATTGGATAAGGTTTATACTACCGTTAGGTCATGCTACGATAGATAGAGGAATCTTATCTGTTGTTTCGTCTCTGTTCGACCCTTTGGGTCTGATCGCTCCAGTGTGCCTGACGGCTAAACCAATTTTGCAAGGTTTATGTAAGTCTCAAATAGGATGGGATCAACCTCTCGACGAACCATACGTGTCCACGTGGTTAGATTGGTTAAGTTTCATGCGACGGATAGGTCATGTCATAGTTGCCGGAGGTATCAAGAATAGAATCGACGAAACTGACGCGAAGGTGGAGTTGCACTTATTCAGCGATGCCTCAGAGATTGGGTACGGAGCGGTTGCTTACGGTCGGGTAAGCTATACGAAGGCACAACCTTACTGTGTCCTGTTATACAGCAAGTCTAGGGTAGCACCTATCAAACAAGTCACGATTCCGAGGTTAGAAATAGCGGCAGCGGTTTTAAGTGTAAGGTTGAGTGAGGTTATACGGAAAAGTCTGCCCAACTTCTGTGGAATGAATTTTCATACGGATTCCATGATAGTATTATACTATATTAATAATACTGAAAAGCGGTACTCCAGCTATATAGCTAACCGTTTTGCTGTCGTCCACCAGCATACCAGTTTTGAGCAATGTAGTTATGTAAGCTCGTCGCAGAATCCGGCCGATCGGACTTCGAGAGGCTTACAAAAGATGAACGATCTAGAGACCTGGTTTAAATCTCATACGCTGCTGTATAGCAATTCAGATACTACCACTAACCACCCAGAACCTACTATTGACCAAGTCGAGTTCAGAAAAGCTACGGTCAATTTGAGTAGCACGGCAAACACTCCGTCACCTATCTTGTCTTATTACTCGGAATGGATGAAATTGGTTAGGGCTGTAGCGTGGCTCAGAAGGTTCATAGACCTCTGGATAGTACTTCACTCGCCGAGAATTGAAGGCTCTGTTACGACAGGTTACTTAAAGGTCAAGGAGCTTGAGTCAGCCAAACGGAAGGTCCTAATGATTGTTCAAAAGGAGGTATACGGAGAATTACTTAACGAATCCAACGTTAGTCGTAAAGAAGTGAGTAATAAACGTCTGAGAGGTTTATCACCGATAATGATTGATGGGTTACTGTGCGTCGAAGGTCGCCTAATGTACTCCGAACTCCCGAGTGCATCGAAACATCCCGTAATTTTGCCTAGTCGACATTGGATAACTGAAATGATAATCAGACATTATCACAAAGAGGAAGGTCATATGGGAACTTCGCATGTGCTAGCTACGGTTCGCAAGTACTATTGGATAGTTAAGAGCACCAGCACGGTTAAGAGAGTAATATGAAGGTGTGAAACTTGCCGAAGGTTTACCCTAAGTCCAGAGAATCAGCAGATGGCGCCACTTCCAGTTTACAGAGTGCAGGCAGGTTGGTATAGTTTCTCGACGATAGGAGTAGACTACTTTGGACCTCTTCTAGTCAAAAGGGGTAGGTCACTAGAAAAAAGATATGGTTGTGTGTTTACCTGCCTGCAGACACGAGCAGTACATATTGAGATGACATACAGCCTGAATACCGATTCATTTATAATGGCTTTGATACGTTTTATCGGAAGAAGAGGGAGGCCAACAGACGTGTATAGTGACAATGGATCAAATTTCGTGGGAGCAGTCACTGAACTAAAGAGCTTCACGCAACAGTGGAATCAGCAGAAAATTAGTAAGGAATTATCATCAAGACAAATTCAATGGCATTTCAACCCTCAACTAGCCAGCCATAGAGGTGGAGTTTGGGAACGGATGATTAGACCTATACGGAGGCTGCTACTATTGATCACCAGAGAACAGATGTTAACGGACGAAACCTTGGGCACCTATCTGGTTGAAATTGAGAGAATTCTAAACGACCGACCCCTAACCCCGGTAGTCCAGGATGCTAACGACCGACTAGCTCTATCACCAAATAGCCTACTGTTATTGAGTGTGACGGAATAGCTGAGGAAGGAAGTATTAGTGACAAGTTCCACAAACGTTGGAAGCAGGTAAATTATTTAGCCAATGTATTTTGGAAAAGGTGGTTAAAGGAGTATTTACCTTCCTTACAAACTCGTCAAAAATGGCTAAAAGAGCATCGCAATTTTCAGAAAGGAGACGTAGTTATTGTTGCCTCGGATATTACTACTCGTGGAAAATGGCCATTAGGAATAGTAGAGGATTGTGAGACAGATAAGGACGGATAGGTCAGAACGATAGTTGTTCGTACTACTAACAGGGTAGCGAGAAGAGACATACGAAAGGTGTGTCTCGTAGAAAGGTCCAACTAGATAGGTTATATCCATATTGAAAACGGGTAGGCGTACTGCTGTAAGTTTTATTCGTTATTTCGGTGTGGATTAGGGAATGAGAGGGAACCCTAACTGGAAGTGTCAGTATACGCTTGCCTTTTTGCATGGAGGGATTTTGCGGGCCGGTGTAGAATCTTTTCTGAATGTTTTGTTTTTTGGAAAATCCCTCCATGTTTATATATTTTTGTTATGACATGACGGACTCTTTCTGTTGACATTTTGGTATTTTATTTGATTCCATTTTGAGATTTTATCATTGTATATTGTTATTATTTCTATATTTTGTACTCATATTGAAGTTTTTATGTTTGCTTCTGAACTGTACACATGTTGTTTAAATTTGATATATAATATGGCTACAGCCACATTTTTGGGTTTGATATCGTCGGAGTATACTAGCTTCACCTAGTCTTTGGAACTCGTAAACTCATCAGAGTAATTTCGAATTGGAAGACGTAACAATTGTTAGGTAAACGCTTGTATTTCCATTTCTTTTATATAAATAGACCACTTTCTCCTAGAATTATCGTGTTTTGATATTCGACTAAGGGAAGGTGCGTTCAACATACGTCTACTGGAATCGAATCGAACTGCTACGGTAGAAAATCCATCTACAAAACCTTAGTTTCATTTCTTCTCGGAGCGTGAAACGTCAGTGTGTCAACAGAAGACTAATTGTTTCCAAACAATATGCAATGGCAACACAAGGATAAAATTACATATTTTTGGCATTAAGCTTCTTCCAGAAATTGAACAAGCAATGTGGATGAAGTTCCAGTCAAACCAGTGTTCCATAAGTTAATGTGCATTCTATTCGTCAATCGGTTTAAACGAAGCTCACAACTTAACGCATCTTCTCAATTAATTAGTATGAATCAATGATCATTACCGTACTATTAACATGATTGTCCCAAAATAAATGTGTCCTACTCAGATAGTTATGCTGATACTAAGGTGACTTATCGATCAAAATTTGTCGGAGGTTTAGTATCAAATTTAAAATTATGTAAACAACCATAAATATGAATCAATCTGAAATAAACGAGCGCAATAAATGTAAAATTGTAGCACTCAATCATCAAATGCTGTATCATAAGCAAAGATAAGACAGTCCTCATAGAATGATGTCGTAAATATCCTCGACGATTACAGTACTCTAGTGACTATATACGATGAGTCGAGATGATTTTTAGCGTTATTTTTGTGACTCACATCATTTTAAAAACCCAACAAACAAGAATGAATCAAGCTGTATCTTTAAAGTCTGCAAAATGCCGGACTTCATATCATTCCTTGAATTCTTGAGCTACTAGAAATGTTGCTGCATATTAATAACAAGAGCAGGTTGTGATAATATTCGCCACGTAGTCTTGTTACAATGTGCAGAAGTCCTCTGTTCCCTGATATGCAACCTGTTCAGGCATTCATCTGAGTCACACCAACTCCCAAATGAATGGGAACCAGCTAATCTCTCTCTCCAATCCCCAAAGGAAGAGATAAGGAGAACTCAGCCCTTTAGAGACCAGTCGCATTACTACGAATACTATCAAAGGTAATGGAAGGGCTGGCGAACGAAAAAATGAGGGAGTACATGAATAATAATAAAATAATCCATGAAGCGCAACACAGGTTTCGGGAATGCAGATCGCGCGCATCTAATCTTCTCATTGCATGGGACAGTTGAATATCCTGTTTGGACTGAAAAATAGCGGTGCACGTAATATTTCTCGACTTTACAAAAGCCTTTGACAAAGTACCACACGCACGCCTAATCGAAAACGTTGTGAAAATAGGCTTCACTGACCCACTCCTATTTCAGCTCAGAAACTACCTTGAGAATAGAATGTTTTGCACCAAGGTAAATACTGTTCACGCCAGCTGGCGAGTATCCACATCAGGAGTTTCACAGGGGACCATAACAGGCCCACTTCTCTTCCTGATATTTATTCACGACATGTTAGGCTCGGTTAGCTCACCGACATTGATCTGTGCAGACGATGCGAAGATCTGGAGGCCCATTAGAAGCGAAGAGGATTCGATTGAGCTTCAAGAGGACCTAACATCTATTGAGAAATGGGCAGTGAAAAATGGTTTAAAACTCAACCAAGCGAAGTGCCGAGTCATGCATATTCTGCCTCATATGGCGCAAACGATCTAAGCCCTCAGTGTAAGTCCGCTCCCTAATGTATCCTCAAAACGCGATCTCGGTATAATAACCATAGAAAGCCTCCACAAGAGTCCAAACTATGTAGGGGACGCAGCCAAGACAAATACGACTCTTCACTTCGTGCGAGGACGAATTGATACTATCATCCCGCAGTTATTTTTAACCTTATTTAAAACGTACGCACCCCCACACCTGGAGGTTCACAATGTAATCCCACCCCCTCTGCCTAAAAGCGACATGGATCTCTTGCATCGAGTGCAGAGACGAGCAAACAAATGGGTGATAGGGTTGAAAAATAAACCTTACGATGATGAACTCCAGCTCTTGGGGTTATTTCCACTGAGCTGGAGGAGAATCAGAGGTGATCTGATTATGGCGTATAATATATTAAACTCGCCAAACCATACCATCATGAGCATCTTACCGACGCATCACCAGCACTCCCCTCGAGGCAATCCTCGAAAGATTGCACATCAAAGAGCGAATACTCAGATTCGTGCATATTTTTTCTCAATGTGAGTCATTGCAACTTGGAATGCTCTCCCATCAGAGGTGACCACAACACCCTCAGTGGACAGCTTTTAGAAGAGACTTGATAATCACATACTCACATACGGACTATCATCTCCCTCTTGGACAAGCTGTTCACGATGCATATCTTGAGACCTGTTAGTTGTTATCACTGCCATCTACACAGACCACTAAACTAATCTATCTCGCCTCCCTCCCCTTCACTTACACTATGGTCCTCTCTAACTATCTTCACCACCAATTAACAAACTAAATTCATCTATATATGACTCACTTCTGAAATTTTATTCATATCAGCATTAGAATTTTATGATTATTATTCTTATTACTCTCAATATTGCAACTAACTGATCTCCGGTCTGGCAATGTGACGGCTGCTGGTATCCAGAAACACTACTGCCCCGAAACAAACGTTTTCATTCAAATTCCGAGACATATCAACTCGCAACCAACTGCCAACCAACTAGAACTAGACAATCGAGCGGCTAGGCCTCCATCCATTAGACATTACCGAACACCTGGAACCGTACCGAAAGAACAAGAATCGAGGGCGAAGAAATCAAATAGGCTTACACTAGCTCCTGAAAAAGATACTGGAAATTGAATAGCCGCGTCAAACAACCTATGCGCTGTAGTCACGTTCTTTATGCCTGTTAACAGCGATCAGGTTATCCGAAATCTTCAGTGATTTTATAAACTAGCATCGTCGTAAAGCAGTGATGTGAGCTTTCAAATAGTACTAGTCCGATTGAAATTTTCGTAATAAGCTGCAGTAAATATTTATAGCGCAGTTATTTTTGAATGTTTCTATAACAACGATCTAATTTCTTAGTCATTTCGAAATTGTTTAACTGTAAACATTTTAATATGACCAATTTTCGAGCGATGCTAAAATGGCTAGCCTGGACCGCATCCCGGTGTCATGGAGAATAAGGGTAACTACTTACCATTTACAAACTGGTCGAGATAAGTTGATTACTTTGCTGTCGATTCTCGTTTCAATACCGTTCCGGGTGATTGAAATTGTCCAAAGTAGACAGGCCTACCCACTCGACTGCCTGATTTTAGTCTGTTGGAAGTTGTTTATGAGTTTGTATGTGCCATGATTTGAATGAACACCTTTGTTTCAAGGCAGTAGGGCTTTTGGATACCAGCAGCTATCGCATTACCAGTCCGAATACCAGTTAGTTGCAATGTGGAGAACAATAAGGAGAAAATTTTAATGCTAATAAGAATAAGATTTCAGGAGGACTTCTGCACATTGTAGCAAGACTATGTGGCGAATTTTGTCACAACCTGGTGACTTTCCTGGGCGTAAGGATTTTAGTTTCCTTAATACTAGGTCAGGAGTGATACGGATGTTCCCTAAGCCGTCAGCTGGCATTGGGTTGGCGTAATACTCTGAACATGTAGGCCCCTGGTTTAATTGATCAGAAAAATGGGTGTTGAAGATTTCGGCCATCTCTAGGTTGGTGAGGTCTTCTCCGTTTGGTCCTTTTAGAGAACACAACCCTTGATTAGTAGGTTTTCTTTTGGACATGAACCTAAACAGATTTTTCGAGTTTGCCTCTATTTTGGCGGCTAGCTTCGTCTGGAATTGTCTCCTGTCGCTTCGAACTTTGGTATTACATCTGTTTCTCAATGCCAAATAAGAACTGCGATCGGAATCCTTCAAGGAGACCTTCCACTTGTGCCAGGCTTTCCTCTTCGCCTGTAGCAAGCGTTCAGTGCCGCGCCTAACCCAGGTTCTTCTGTTCTCGCGTTTTGGGTGTGATTGAGGTACGTTGTCTACGACAGCGTTTTGGATGATATCTCTCACTGCTTGCCAGTGATCATCTACTGTCAGCCTCCGCCACTCCCGTGGCCATGGGGCATGTAGTAGCACCTCTCTCATGCGTGTGTAGTTTGCCCTACTGTAGCAAAGGTAAGGCTCGTTATCGTCCGGTGTCAGCGTTTCGTTTGTGACCATGTTAAACAGGACTGTGCCATGGTCACTACTACCTATTGGAGCGCGGACGTGAACATCCTCAACCAGGAGCTGGTCATTCGTTAACAGATAATCTAGGTTTGAGGACTTCCCTTCCTTAGTCCACCTAGTGGCACTGCGTACGTGCTCAGTCAGCCCAGAGCTTCTAATGGCTGTACCAAGTTGTCTTTGGAACCAACCAGTGGGAGTTATACTCTGATTACTGAGATTTAAAGATGGGGTATTGAAATCTCCAGCTAAGAGTATTTGATCAAACCCTAGGAGTGGCAGTTGCAGTATTACCTCAATCAGTTTGCTTTTCTGGGCCTTAGTACCCGAAGGAGGTCGGTAGATCCCTCCAATCAAGTATTTCGTGCCATTCGAGTGGAAACAACACCAACATGATTCTGTCACCTCAGTTAGTTGGGTGTCGTATAGTCGCTCTGCTTTTAAGTTGCTATATGTATATATCGCCATTCCACCTCCAGTCTGGTGTTCCCTATCGCTTCGGAAGAGTGTCATGCCTGGCAAGCTCACTTCTGCGTCTGCAATGTCAGGGGATAGCCATGTTTCTGTTAGGATTATGATCTTCAGATCCATCTGAGAGCGCATATTCCTGACTTCTAACAGCTTACCCCTTAGTCCTCTTACGTTGCTATAGAGGCACTTGGTGGTTTGTCTCTGAACCTGGTGCACATTTCCAGTAGCGGCCGTTATCGGATTTTCAGACAAGTTATTTAAACCGAATCGGCAGGTGTTTTGACTGCGCGGTCGGTTCAGTCATATCTTGTGCCAGAGGCCAGTTCCCACAGAACTGGCCGAATCGGTTTAAATAACTTGTCTGAAAACCTGACTAAGGCTGATGCTGCAAATGTGCACCAGGTTCAGAGACAAACCACCAAGTGCCTCTATAGCAACGTAAGAGGACTAAGGGGTAAGCTGTTAGAAGTCAGGAATATGCGCTCTCAGATGGATCTGAAGATCATAATCCTAACAGAAACATGGCTATCCCCTGACATTGCAGACGCAGAAGTGAGCTTGCCAGGCATGACACTCTTCCGAAGCGATAGGGAACACCAGACTGGAGGTGGAATGGCGATATATACATATAGCAACTTAAAAGCAGAGCGACTATACGACACCCAACTAACTGAGGTGACAGAATCATGTTGGTGTTGTTTCCACTCGAATGGCACGAAATACTTGATTGGAGGGATCTACCGACCTCCTTCGGGTACTAAGGCCCAGAAAAGCAAACTGGTTGAGGTAATACTGCAACTGCCACTCCTAGGGTTTGATCAAATACTCTTAGCTGGAGATTTCAATACCCCATCTTTAAATCTCAGTAATCAGAGTATAACTCCCACTGGTTGGTTCCAAAGACAACTTGGTACAGCCATTAGAAGCTCTGGGCTGACTGAGCACGTACGCAGTGCCACTAGGTGGACTAAGGAAGGGAAGTCCTCAAACCTAGATTATCTGTTAACGAATGACCAGCTCCTGGTTGAGGATGTTCACGTCCGCGCTCCAATAGGTAGTAGTGACCATGGCACAGTCCTGTTTAACATGGTCACAAACGAAACACTGGCACCGGACGATAACGAGCCTTACCTTTGCCACAGTAGGGCAAACTACACACGCATGAGAGAGGTGCTACTACATGCCCCATGGCCACGGGAGTGGCGGAGGCTGACAGTAGATGATCACTGGTAAGCAGTGAGAGATATCATCCAAAACGCTGTCGTAGACAACGTACCTCAATCACACCCAAAACGCGAGAACAGAAGAACCTGGGTTAGGCGCGGCACTGAACGCTTGCTACAGGCGAAGAGGAAAGCCTGGCACAAGTGGAAGGTCTCCTTGAAGGATTCCGATCGCAGTTCTTATTTGGCATTGAGAAACAGATGTAATACCAAAGTTCGAAGCGACAGGAGACAATTCCAGACGAAGCTAGCCGCCAAAATAGAGGCAAACTCGAAAAATCTGTTTAGGTTCATGTCCAAAAGAAAACCTACTAATCAAGGGTTGTGTTCTCTAAAAGGACCAAACGGAGGAGACCTCACCAACCTAGAGATGGCCGAAATCTTCAACACCCATTTTTCTGATCAATTAAACCAGGGGCCTACATGTTCAGAGTATTACGCCAACCCAATGCCAGCTGACGGCTTAGGGAACATCCGTATCACTCCTGACCTAGTATTAAGGAAACTAAAATCCTTACGCCCAGGAAAGTCACCAGGTTGTGACAAAATTCGCCACATAGTCTTGCTACAATGTGCAGAAGTCCTCCTGAAATCTTATTCTTATTAGCATTAAAATTTTCTCCTTATTGTTCTCCACATTGCAACTAACTGGTATTCGGACTGGTAATGCGATAGCTGCTGGTATCCAAAAGCCCTACTGCCTTGAAACAAAGGTGTTCATTCAAATCATGGCACATACAAACTCATAAACAACTTCCAACAGACTAAAATCAGGCAGTCGAGTGAGTAGGCCTCTCACCGACGGACAATAACAATCACGTGTCAGCATATTGAAAAAACGAGAATCAAGTATGTCGTAATCAACTGATTTATTGTAGGGCGTGTAAATGGTGTTACATTTTGGAGTCAGCTGCTTCATATGGATTCGGTAACTTTTTCACATCTCTTGTGTTTGTGAATGAATGATTTTCTGTTGAATAATCGTTTGATCATTTAAAACTACAACTCAGTTCTGGGATGTCTAATTATGAATATAGCTTTATGTTTTGATTACAGTTTCATACCATATATGATTCTAAGGTGTATTGTTTTTTTTTGTATGAGTCATTCATACAGTGAAATCCAGGATTACCGGTTGATGTGCAATTTTCACTCTCAATACTCCTTTGTTCATTTACTAGATATACATCTTTTACCCTTTAACTCTCTCAGTGTAGTGTCAATGCAGCTGCTCTTGTTATTCATATGCAGCAACATTTCTAGTAGCTCAAGAATTCCGGGAATGATATGAAGTCCGGCTTTTTCGGCTTGATTCATGCTTGTTTGTTGGTTTTTTTTAAAATGATGTGTAAATTTTGAGGATAACGCTAAAAATCAACTCGACTTATTGTTTATAGTCACTAGAGTACTGTAACCATCAAGGATATTTACGACATCATTTTATGAGACTGTCTTATCTTTGCTTATGATACAGCATTTGATGATTGAGTGCTACAATTTTACACATATTGCGCTCGTTTATTTCAAATTTATTCGTATTTATGGTTGTACACATAATTTTAAATCTAATACTGAACCTCCGACAAATTTTGATCGATAAGTCACCTTAGTATCAGCATAACTATTTGAGTAGGACACATTTATTTTAGAAAAATCATGTTAATAGTACGGTAATGATCATTGATTCATACTAATTAATTGAGAAGATGCGTTTAGCTGTGAGCTTCATTTAAACCAATTGACGAATAGAATGCACATTAACTTATGGAACACTGGTTTGACTGGAACTTCAATCACCTTGTTTGTTAAATTTCTGGAAGAAGCCAAATGCCAAAAATATGTAATTTTATCATTGTGTTGCCATTGCTAATTATTTGGAAACAATAAGTCTACTGTGGACACACTGACGTTTCACGTTTGGAGAAGAAATGAAACTAAGATTTAGTTGATGGAAATGTGAAAATTGTTCTCGACTATTATGCATAAGTTATCTTTTAAAGTAGACTGTTAGTAGTTGAATTTATTTACCAAGTACATTTCGGAATACTCAGTTTTAAGCCAAACTTTGAGTTAGTAGTACTATACTTGGCATATCAAACCAAAGTAACTGAGCTGTGTTCCATTTTTCGACTGTGGTTAGAACTCATATGCTTCAATTACTAATTGTGTATTTTTTTTATTAATACCTGATGACTTGTAAAGTGTCATTTGTGTGGAAATAACATGAACATGATTCTGTCACCTCAGTTAGTAAGATGTCGTATAGACGCTGGGCTTTAAAATGGCTGTTTATATATAGACACTCCACCTCCTGTTTGGTGTAACCTGTCGCTTCTTAAAAGTGACATGCCTGGCAAGCTAACTTCGTCGTCTTCAATGTCAGGGGATAACCATGTTTCAGTTAGGATTATGATCCTCAGATCCGTCTGAGAGCACGTATTCCTGATTTCTAACAAACAGCCTACCCCTTTTTTTCTCCCACGTTACTGTAGAGGCAATTGGTGGTTTGTCTCAGCACCTGGTGCACCGCTGTAGCAACAGCCGTTGTCGGATTTTCAAGCAGGTTGTTCAAAACGAGTTGGCCAGTTGTCTGAGGACTAGCTTCTTGAAGGTTTTTTGCCTCTGCAGCGATTTCTATCGTTTTTTGTGCCACTGGTTGTTGACCGAGTTCAACTCTCAGTTTATTGCGTTCATTGTGGCCTCCCTTCTGATGTCTCACATATCTAGGCCGGATTTCGTAACAAGTGACGTAGGTAGGCAGATGGTTCTTCGAACTGTACCAAGCTTCGAGTGTATCAGTCAGGTTTTGCCGGTTCCTAAATATCACAGTCATCAGTCGTGGTGACTTGATGTACGTAAGGTGTGACGGGCGGGGCAACTTAGAAACGCAAACAGCCATCGTGGGATCGCCTAGGGATAGGCTAGGCGACGGCCATCGCCACTGTTGCACATCATGCACATGAGCTTCTTCCAAGTTACCGTCATTGAGTTCGGGTACGACATGAATTAGCATGGTGGCCTGCTCTTGGGTGCCTATTGTTGTCCTCGCTGCCGCTCGAACCGACCACGGCTTGTCATGCATGATGCGAATAGGCGATGACAATCTGACCGATGGTCTTCGGGATGAAATGATGATGTCTCCAGCAAGTCGTACCGAATCAAGAGTTACCCTCAATGGAGTGGTTTTCTTTCAATTACTAATTGTGTATTTTTTACTAATACCTGATGACTTGTAAAGTGTCATTTGTGTGGAAATAACACCACCTTGATTCTGTCACCTCAGTTAGTAAGGTGTTGTATAGACGCTCGGCTTTTAAATGGCTGTTTATCGACACTCCACTTCCTGTTTGGTGTACCCTATCGCTTCGTAAGATTGACATGCCTGGCAAGCTGACTTCGTTGTCTTCAATGTCAGGGGATAATCATGTTTCATATCATATATAACAACAACAACAAATTCAGAATAATATGAGTAGTACTAACGCAGTAAACCGTATTTCCTAAATGTAAGTGTTTCAACAACACTGTACACAAATATCATTCTTTGCTTATGATTACTGACATGCATGTATCATAACTTTGTGATTCTTCTGCCTTTTTTTTTCTGTTTTTACTAGTAAACCCCCATATATAAATTATTATTCCAAAATGCTTAAATGAATTTCTGAGTTAGTGTATCATCACCACTATACGCTATAGTTCTGTATATATATATATGCAATCTGATCGATAATTGTACTTACTGTGTATAGCAGCAGCACCAAATGAATTCGTTAGGTTTACAAACATATGTAGAATTATTTCATTTTCCATCATTAGCTCAATCAAATGTTTTCAATTTAACTTATATGAAATCTGATCATGTGATGAAACGATTAAAACATAATCGTAAAACATATGATATATTGGTTGCCTTCTTTCGTCCAGGTAAGTATTATTATACTCTGATTTATATTATTTATTTAAAAATGTAGTAAGCGATCCAATAGCCAGTAAATATGCTTTCAGTATACATCATTTCGATGTGGAAGACAGAATTATTCAACCAATAACGAAAACTATTGATTTCGCTTATTTACCAGGTTTTTATAAGGATTATACTATTATTGATTTTTTTAGGTGCTTCAGATATAGTTTGTATAAATGCATTACATGATGAACTAACTGATGAATATTTTGTTGCAATTGGTTTTGTAAAGGTAAGTGAAAAAAAAGAAATTCACAATATATATATGTTCTATTACTTATTTTTTTAAGGAAGGTGAAAAAGGATATCTTAATATATATAGATCAAAATCAGAAGAAAAATTACCTGGTATGTTTTTGACACAGAAATCAATGAATAAAGTTAATTATTCTATACAGAGAATTGTTTGAGTTATTCCAAATTACCATGTGCACCACTTCATTTAACTCATGCATAGTAAGTTATAGTTTAAATGTTGATTAAGTTTATATTTATGTGAGTTACTGTATTCAGTAATTATATATTTTTGACACATTTGAAATCATCAATCAATCATTGTTACTAGACCACCATTAGAAACCTGGGAGCACTAGACGACGGCCGTTTCGTCCTGGTATGGGACTCATCAGCGGCAGTGCGCATCCACGACTCCTGCTCCTCGCAGGATTCGAACTCAAGACCTATGGCATTGTAGGCGAACGCCTTACCATCGGACCACTGGGCCGGCATCCAACGGTTCTAATGTCTAACTCTGGTGATCTGCTAATGGGTCCCATACCAGGATGAAACGGCCGTCCAGTGCTTCCAGGTTTCTAATGGTGGTCTAACAATGATTGATTGATTTCAAATGTGTAAAAAATCTCAAACCTCCAAAACTGCGCCCCAAAATATCGTAACAGTGCTCACTAATGACTAGCTTCGTGAGGAAATTCTCGGAGTTCTAGTTGAGAAGACGTGACCAATGGAGTTGAACCCTGTCGGGTGTAGGCAGTAACTACCAAAGACAAATGGGTGAGGTCGCGCAAAATACCTAGATCAATCAGAGTTAGACATTAACACCGTTGAATGCCGGCCCAGTGGTCCGATGGTAAGGCGTTCGCCTTATGGTGGTCTAACAATGATTGATTGATGATTTCAAATGTGTAAAAAAATCGCAAACCTCCAAAACTGTGCCCCAAAAATATATATGTAGAAAAAAAGGAGATGAAATATTTCCATGTTTTTAATAGAAATGTTAATGTTTCTGCTTTATACGTATATGTATATGATTCAACCGTTGTAATTATAAGTTTTATGAACTGTCACATGAGAAAAAAAGTATTCAAGTCTACTGAGATTACAAATATATAAAACAGAATGTATGCTTTTGTGGATAAAGCACACATTCATGTCAGTAGGTGTGGACTACCTGGTTGGGGTTCACGAGGTGATCTCTAATCGATGGTTAGAGACCTTGAGTGACATAGCTCAAAACCGTCTACAATGGTGCATGTGCATTCATTCTTTGTGGTCTCTCAAATCTTAAACTTCTTAATTCGTCATCACTTTACATTTTTCTTTTCAAGTTAATTTCACTAGATTCTACTTTTTGAATGATATCTTCGAACCCTAATCTTGTAATTACTGCTAACACTTCTGCTACCTCTACTACTATGGGATTTGAATTGACAATTGTGTCTCTGTGCTAATGTGTTGGTATGGCAACTTCAACTAATGTATGTACGTACGAAGTTCTACGTTGTTGATTGATTGACTGGTTGAATGTATGTATTCAGAATACCCCAATACATGGGAAACCTAGTTAAAATTGCATGTTTTCTCACTGCATATAGCTACTATCTTATCTTACGTTAAGAAAATGAGAGTAAAGCCAATTTCTCGGGTCTTCTGTTTATGGTGCTTGAATATTGCGAAAATAAAGTGTTTTACATTGTTTTGAATTCAATAGCTATTCTTGTTTATCTAATCAATTCCCATTAGATTAGACCGTTAATTTATGTTCTATTTTTTTTTGGTTTTTAGTTGTCTCGTTAAAGACGAACACCAATGGGCATTCTTTCTATCCTATGGTGAACCTTTTAGCGATAATCTAAATGAGAGTAAGTTCTGTAACGACAATTTCTGCAGTATTTTTTTTCCATCCAGTATTTCCCAAATTTGCATAGTGAATTTAAATTGTTCAGAAATGAACAATTTGTCATCATTAGTCTATTTTAAATGGTCATAAACTCACAGTTATGAAAACTTTGTGTGAATGATTAATATTTACTTTGTTCACAACCTAACTGATTAACAAATTTTTGAAGTTAACGATTTCAGGCATATAAATTAGTTTTTTTTATTATGAACTGGAATCACTTCGGGGACTGTTGAAAGCTAAGAACTATACTATTACTGAACTATTGTGTAATCGTGATCAGATTGAAACTATACCCTTTGATCGTCACGTTTGAAGAGATCGATTATTATGGTACTTGGGTTTCTATCCGGAGTTAGTTCTCTTGTTTAATCTTAAAACATCTGTTCAAACAAATCGTTCTCCATCTTATGATATATCGTTATCTTCAAGACTAAGAATGTTAAGTTGAAAGTGGGAAATCAATTCTTCATTTGTACCTTGTACAGTTTACTGATCGAATTATTTTTATTTTATCTATCTTGTTAATTATGATCAAGAAGCGTATAACTGTTCACTTTACATTAAACTAATTATTCTGATTTCGAACTGTACAAATTCAACTAAACTAAGTCTGTTTAAGATTAAGACGATAGTCACCGATCGTTAGAGTCCTTGAACAACATGGCACAGGTGCATCCACTCTTTGTGTTCTATGAAATTCTAACCTTTTGAATTCCTCATAATCTCTACCTTTCTCCTTCTAAATTTATCTTACTGAATTATACTTCTTGAATCATATCTTCGCTCTTTAATCTTCTCCATTACTTCTATTATTGCTATCACTGTTGAATTTGAACTGACAGTTGCGTCTCTGTGCTGATGTGGGGCATGGCAACCTGAACTGATGTACTCTTATGTACGAAGTTCTGCCTTGTATCTGTCTGTCTGTCTGTCTGTCATGAGTCCTAACATTTATTTATTCATCGTAGTAAGTAAAGTTGACATTCTTTTATTCTCTCGTACTATTCGCTTATCTCGAGGCCCAACACAATATCATGCAGTTACTTTGCTACAGTCAGTCAGTCAGATGCAACGTAGAACTTCGTACGTAAGTACATCAGCACAGAGATGTAATTGTCAATTCAAATCCAATAGTAGAAGAGGTAGTAAAGGTGTGAGAAGTAATCGGAGAGGTTAGTATTCGAAGATATTATTCAAGAAGTATGATTCAGTGAGATAAGTTTAGAAAGTCAAAACTAGAGGTGTTGAAGAATCCAGAAGATTAGGATTTGAGAGAACACAAAGAATAAATGCACCGGCGCCATTGCAAACGATTTTGAGCCATGTCATTCAAGGTCTCTAACCATCGATTATTATCATCTCGCGGACCCCAACCAGGTAGACTTTGCTACACACTGTACTATCTTAATTCCAATCATTTATGCTGACATTTTTTTCTGTTAATTTTTAATTTAGACAAAACTTCAAATCAACCACAAGTTAGAATATTCTCTAAACTAATTGATATTGTAAGTGATATTACAAATTTATGATAAATTTTAAGTATAAATATTATATTATTTATAGATATTCTTGACCGAGTTGAAATTAACTTGTAGATTATCAAAACAAAATTTTCAATAATTATAGCAGTCTTATTGATTAACAAAGAGTGCTTCTATGTCTACTATGTACCACTTATTGTTTTTGTACGTTCAATGTTGACCTCCTTGTGGTGCAGTTGAACGGACCTGTGAACTAACTTTGATAGTTGGTGTAGATCTCAAAACAAAGCTCGACGAGGCAGTCAGTGGTTGTGCATTCGTAACACATGTCCCAAACACCTCGACTGAAGAAGTTTCATTACTTCATCTATTGACCTGCCGTACTTACCTTGTACCACTTTCGTAACAATAGGATTGCTTACTCGATAGTCCCAAGATAAACGAGGAATGCTTTAGAGACACCTATGATCGAAAACCGGTAACCTCAAACTATCCTCTACTCTGACTGGCCATGTTTCACAGCCATAAAGTAGGACGAAGTGAACTGCTGGAAAGTTAACCCATCGTTTGGACAGACATCTCGCCTACGCTATAAATGACCCGAGTTGGGAAAAGCCAGTCTGTATCCGCTCTGAAATTTTGTCAGACTCCAGGCCATCAGCACTGACGAGTCTCCCGAGATAATGTGAAGTGGTAAACACACTCAATTGCTGCACTTCATACTACTAGTTCCGGTGTTGATACAAGTCAATCCTGAAACAGCATTTTGCATTTGGACAGGCATAATCGCATCCTCAATATGCACCGTCATTAAACTCCAACTTATACGCACAAAAGTTAAACATCATAAATTCTCTTTGTGCGGTGGTCATTGATTGTCATTTTGTAAATTAAATAATGTGAATGATAATATGTTATAATCCAGTATTAGGTGACACTTTACGCACAGTTGATTTTTCAGCCGTTTGATTATAGTGTACACTTGTAGTTAAAAATTTTATTTTATTTCATGTATTAGATATCATCTAAATATACTGAGATGCTATTGTTTATATAATTAGGACAAAGAACACTACAGTAAATGTATTACTAATGACTACATCCCGTATTTTTCACAATAATTCAGTGTTTATGACAATATATCGTAGTATTAGTTAGGTGGAATATTGAATCACCCATTGTTACTCTCTCACACAAAATTTAAGCTTTCAGGTCACTATATGTGGAATAGTAGTAGTGATCTTTCATGTTTTACTTATATTACTGGGTCAACAATCAATCGTCCCATGTAAATTCTTGTTTCATGTATCATTAGTAATTTTTGAAATCATGAATCGATCAATGTTAGACCACCATAAGAAACCTGGAGGCACTGGACGGCCGTTTCATCCTGGTATGGGAATCCTCAGCAGTGCGCATCCACAACTCCTGCACCGTTAGATACCGGCTCAGTGGTCTATCGGTTAGTGCGTTCGCGCACAATACCGAAGGTCCTGGGTTCGAATCCTGCGGGGTGCAGGAGTGTTTGTTTCATTTACCATATTTTTTCAAAGTTGTCATCGATAAGTTGAACTTGTTGTATCTTCTTACTATTAGAATATTTTTGAACAAGTTGAAACGAATGAAGATCCGAAGCCGTCCGAATTAAATCAATCACAAACTAGTCATTCTACTACAGCTTATGGTGAATTATCATTTAACACCGCTATGGTACTTTTCCCAGAGTTAACAAAATTACCAACAACATCAATGTAAGTTTTATTCAATACAAAGTGGTTAGATAAACAAAGAAGTCAACTTGAATAATTTTATTTCCTACAAACAATAGAAAAGAACTTAATTTGTGGCACAGTTTTGGAGGTTTGAGTTTTTACACATTTAAAATCACCAATCAATCATTGTTAGACCGCTATTAGAAACCTGGAAGCACTGGACGGCCGTTCCTCCTGGTATGGGACTCATCAGCGGCAGTGCGCATCCACGACTCATGCTCCTTGCAGGATTCGAACCCGGGACCTTCGGCATTATAGGCGAACGCCTTACCATCGGACCACTGGGCCGGCATCCAACGGTGTTAATGTCCAGTGCTTCCAGGTTTCTAATGGTGGTCTAACAATGATTGATTGATGATTTCAAATGTGTAAAAACTTAATTTGTGCCAATGGATGATCGTTTGAAAATTCTTATTCTATTGAAAAACAAAGTTCTAGAAGCTGATCGATGAACAATATTTTTGATAAATTTACATCAATTTCTCTAAAAGAATAATACTTTACTTTCAAAAAGATGCAGTATACAAATTTAAGATCTCTATTTATATAAAATAGGATTGATAGTCATCTATCTATCTATCAGTTACAACGTAGAACTCTGTACATGATTACATAAGTTCAGGTTGCCATACCGCATCAGCACAAAGACGCAACTGTCAATTCAAATCCCATAGTGTTAGCGGTAATTAGCAGTAATGGAGAAGATTAGGGTTCGAAGATATGATTCGAGAAGTATAATGTGATTGTATAAAATAAGTGGAATATAGTTAAATCCATCTTATTTAGGACTCATCAGATAAATATATTTTCATCTCAATGTCGATAGTCATACCGAAAGTTGAACTCGAAACCTTGCACGTCAAATGCCCAAACCAAATCATTCACTTCACAACTAAGTTTTGATATCCATTCCTACAAAAGTTAAGAATTATATTTCAATTGGTACAGGTTTTTGAATAACCTAGTTATTGATATTTTCAACTGACATTACGTCAAAAATTACAGTGTGTAATTAGTGGATATGAATTATGGCGTGTATGTTAATTTAATTCTTTATAAGCTTAAAACAGGAGTAATAATGATGATAATATTTGAACAAGATAAATTTGAGATAGGAAAACTCGAAGGGGGAGAATTGGGTGTACATTTTTAAATAATAATAGCATTGATACCAATTTTTCGCTAACGGTTTGAACTTACTTTAGGTTGTAAGAAAGCTAGGGGCAGCCAGAACAAATCATGGCACAAATCCATGAAATCACTGACAACTGGACTGAGTCATGTTGGTAGATGCAGGCCACCTGGTTGGGGTCTGCGAGATGAAAGTAACCGATGGTTAGAGACGTTGAATGACATGACTGAAGATCATTTGCAATGACACAGGTTCTTTCACTCTCTGTGTTCTCTCAAATTCCTACTTTCTGAATTCCTCATCATTTCTATCTATCTCACTGAATTATAGTTTTTGAATAATATCGTCGATCCCTAATATTCTGCATTACCGCTAATTGTTCTACTATCTCTACCACTATGGGATTTGAATTGACAGTTGCGTCTCTTTGATGATGCGGTATGGCAACCTGAACTGATGTACTTATGTGCGAAGTTCTACATTGTAACTGACTGACTGACTGACTAGACTTTCTTTTGTTCGATTTTCATGTCAAAGTGTTTGTTCCTAAACCTTCTCGAGCACTTAGTTATAATATAATCCATTTAAACTAAACATCAGTTTTTAAATTAAGTACTAAGTTTTGTATATTCCTCTTTTGATCTTCTATTCTTTTCAGTTTCCTACATATGGATTTTAAAATCATTAATAATCTACGTCTTTCAGCTTTTGGTTCACAAGATGGATGGTTTGGTTTATTCGTTGTAGATATGCAATCTCGTAGTATGTTGCTTTTGTTTTTTATTACCCAACTGGTTTAAGTGCATATTCTAGTACTGTTTTCGTAAATTCGTACCATGTAATGATTAAATTCCTTTTTTCCCGACCAAGTTTTTGTTATGAAACGTTTTATTCTATATTTCTAACTGTTATTACTTATATGACGGACACTTTCTCCTTTCGGTGAACAACACTGACAGGTAGATAGGTTCAACGCAGAACTTCGTAAGTATGTACATTAGTTCAGGTTGCCATACCAAATCAGCACAGAGACGCAACTATCAGTTCAAAGACAATAGTGGTAGCGTTAGTAGTAGTATTAGCAGTAATGGAGAAGATTAGGGAGCGAAGATATGATTCGAGAAGTATAATTCAGTGAGATAAATTTAGAAGGAGAAAGGTAGAGATTATGAGGAATTCAGAAGGTTAGAATTTCAGAGAACACAAAGAGTGGATGCGCTTGCGCCATTGCAAACGATTCTGAGCCATATCGTCCAAGGTCTCTAACCATTGGTGACTTTCATCTCGCGGACCCCAACCAGGTAGCCTACATCTACCAACATGACTCAGTCTACTTGTCAGTGACTCCATGGATTTGTGTCATTATTATGGTTTGGCCGCCTACTCCTACATCACAAAATATAGCTCGTCGAGGCAGTCTGTGGTTATTCATATTTAACACATGTCCCAACCACCTCAACTGATGAAGTTTCAATACTTGATCTATTGAAATGCTAAATGTATTTATTATGTTTCGTTAATCAGTCCATTACACTGTAACTTTATATACTTTGATTTATTGATTACAGCGTTTTCAGCTGACTAAATATTACGTGTATGGAAATTTTTGTCTTTTCTTATTTTTCAATCAGCAACTATACGCCATTTCAATTTATCTCATGAATCACCAATCACATGTATCAAAATATTTCAGCAATTCAGTGGATTAAATTTGGCTTCACAAGATGTAATCAAAAATGACGAAGGTAGTTTATCCTGTTAAAATTTAACTAGTTGTACTGTAAAATATTAATAATAATAATAATCTCTTTATACAGTGATATATATTTAGTGCGATAAGAAATTCTATACAAGTTGATTCTCATAAATGTATCTTTTATATAAATCAGAGTATCGTCCTGATACATGGTTGATATTGAAAATCTAAAATCATTTTACTTGAGTGTTAGGTAAATGGTACGATTTTTCATTATGTCGGTGAAAAAAATTCTGTAGTTGTGAGTTTGGACTATATCCATATGTAGGGGTATTTGTCACCAATTAGCATCAGTTACATTGCATATCCATCAAAGACTGGCAAATTGTTAGGCAATATTAAGTATGTATGGAAGTTGGACGCAAACGCCATTGGATATCAACTTAGTGGTCTAGAGGTTAGACTATTGCGCTGGAAACCGAAGGTCTTGGCTTCAGTCCCGCCGCATGTGTGATCGTGAATGCACACTGCTATATCAGAAGGAGACGAATGTCCAGTGCTTCTAGGTTTACACCGGTCGCATAACATTGATCGGTTCGTAATTTCATTGAAACACAACCTTTTACTAATAGTCTGTAAATGTTTGGGTCGGGTAATAAGGATCGACTTAGAAGGATGAGTTGGTATAATGAATCAAGGTCAGGGTTTTCATCATAAACTGACGTCAGACATAATGTAATGGTGGTTTGCAACTTTTTTATTCACTTACAGTTGATATTTAGAGTTAAGAGTTGAAGTGGGAGGACATGATTTAGTGTACACTGGCGTCGTGTTTTTTCTTAACGCAAAATATGCATCAGGAGCAGGTACTTTTTTTAATTCGGTTTTAAATCCGCGTTACATCCATTTTAGTCGTGTGGTGTCATTTATCGATTTCAAGTATTTTAGGCACTAACTATTCCCGCCTAGTTGATGCTAACATATAAGCTGTTAGTGTAGTATGCATTTACTCAGAATTTTATTTCATGTCACAAATATTTAAATGATGCGTGTTAGCTGTATAATACGTTTGTTTACCTTTTCTCTGTGAATTACATTGTTAAAATTAACAAAATTGTGATATTTAGTAAATTAATATATTGTGAATACTGAATGCTACGGTCGTTTTATTTATACATAATACTACCCGGTTATCGAAACCGAATTAGGTTGTCGGCGTTTGAATCTTTGACGTAGTGGTTGAAATTCGGACATTCTAACCACTAAGCCAGTGCCAAGTGTTTGCTATCTAAGTGAACTTGATTATGTTTATTCTTGGGTTTGGGGTAGGAAAAAATCCAAAGTTCTTTGTTTAACCTCTAATGAAATTTGAAATAGTTGCCTTAGAAATGAAGTTGCTTTTCAGAACCTTTTTCTAGTCCTAATTGTGAAAGTTCTTTTGTATTATTCATGAGGTTATACAGATATGCATAACTAGCTTGCTCATTTATGTTTAGTTCTTTAAGGTTCATTTTTATGGTTATAAAATAAGTTAATGAACAGCATTCTATGGTAGTTGAGCCCGAAGTGGTTGGTAGTTTAATGTTTGATAAACTGTTTAACTTTCAGTAATTAGACCACAGGTCTGAATCCTGCTTCACAGTTGAGTAGAATATCATTTAACTCCAAAAAGTGTGCTTCGAAATTATGTTCCTTAACTTTTCTTTTACCTGATCATGATTGACTAATAATTATAACCATACGCTAAATTAACTCAGTGTTATTGGTAATCATTTAACTCAGTTAGTCAGTAAGATGCAACGTAGAACTTCGTACGTAAAAACATCAGTTCATGTTGCCATACCACATCAGCACAGAGATGTAATTGTCGATTCAAATCCAATAGTAGAAGAGGTAGTAAGGATATTAGAAGTAATCGGAAAGGTTAGAATTAGAAGATATTATTCACGAAGTATGATTCAGTGAGATATAAGTTTAGAAAGTCAAAACTAGAGGTGTTGAAGAATCCAGAAGATTAGGATTTGAGAGAACACAAAGAATAAATGCACCAGTGTCATTGCGAACGATTTTGAGCCATGTCATTCAAGGTCTCTAACCATCGATTATTATCATCTCGCGGACCCCAACCAGGTAGTCGACAATTACCGACATGGCTAAGTCCACTAGTCAATGACTTCATGGATTTGTGCCATGTTTTGTTTTGGCCGCCCCTAACTTTCTTCCAACTTACTGTTACGCTACAAAACAAAGCTCTTCGAGGCAGTCGGTGGTTAGGCATACGCAGCACATGTCCCAACCACCTCAACTGATGAAGTTTCAATACTTCATCTATTGATCTGCCATTCTTACCTAGCACCCGTTTCCTAATAACAGTGTTACTCACTCGGGTGTCCCAGGATATACGAGCAATGCTTCGAAGACACCTATGATCGAAAACAAATAACCTACGAATATCTTCTACTCTCACTGGCCATGTTTCATAGCCATAAAGTAAGACGGATCGAACTACTGTACAGTACGCTCGTCCTTTAGTCAGAAAACAGATATCTCGCCTACGCCATAAGTGACGCAGATTGGCAAAAGTTAATCGAGCCTTCTGTATCCGTGCTGAGGATCATTTAACTGAGAATTACAAACTACTTAAAAAGACATTCATTCATAAAATATGATAATTTTAGTTTTGATTTATTTTTGTATTCAATTTAGATTGATATTATTATTATTATTATTATTATTATTATTATTTATTATCTTCATGATTTTAATCTTTGTTTATCATAAAAATCATGTAAGGTTCTTTCTCCTTTTATTTATTTATTGCATAATAGATGTATCTATTCTTAAGAAAGATGTCAACTGTTTGGTGTGTTCCGCTTTTGAACCAACTGTTGTGTATTGGTAAGCATACAAGGTTTAAACATGGTATTAATTGAGTTTTTTTTCAATCAACACTATGTGTATTCCTGAAAAAAGTTGTTAACCTTAAAATCTGTATGGTACATGTACAAGTTTGTCGCAATCACCTCGGAATCACACGTTAGAGACCTTGAATGACATGGCTCAAAATCGTTTGCAATGGCGCCGGTGCATTTATGCTTTGCGTTCTCTCAAATCCTAATCTTCTGGGTTCTTCAACAACTCTAGTTTTGTCTTTCTATACTTATATCTCACTGAATCATACTTCTTGAATAATATCTTCTAATCCTAACCTCTCCGATTACTCTTAATACCTTCACTACTTCTTCTACTATTGGATTTGAATTGATAATTATATCTCTGTGTTGATGTGGTATGGCAACATGAACTGATTTACTTACGTACGAAGTTCTACGTTGCATCTGACTGACTGACTGGATCACACGTACAAGATTGTTTAAAGTCAGTAGACCATCTTAGCTTTTCAGAATATGCATGTATGTATGTGTGACGAAGAAATTAGGAAGAAGCACTGGAAGTGGGTAGGGCACACATTGAAGAAAGCAACCAACTACGTCACAAGGCAAGCCCTAACTTTACAATCCTCAAGGTCAAAGGAAAAGAGGAAGGCCAAGAAACACATTACGCTGAGTAATAATGGAGACGAACATAAGGAGGATGAAAAAAAATTATGCAGAGTTGGAACGGGAGGCACAGGACAGAGTAGGTTCGAGAATGCTGGTCTGTGGCCTATGCTCCACTAGGGGTAACAGGCGTAAGGATGATAAGTAACTAAGCTAGCGGTAAATGCATTTACTTTTAAACGGTTGAATCTGAACTCACAAATTCATTTATTTCACTTTATGAAGTATGAATATTGTTGAATATTAATAATTTATCATCTGCTTCATGAACAATTTAGTTAGCGGTTATACGATTTTTATTTAGTTAGCAGGTAAACAGTCTTTATCGATCCAATGACGACAAATCCATGAAGTCACTGACAAGTGGACTGAATCATGTTGATAAGTGTAGACTTACCTGGTTGGGGTCCGCGAGACGATAGTAACCGATGATTAGAGACGTTGAACGACATGGCTGAAAATCGTTTGCAATACGCAGGTGCATCCACTCTCTGTGTTCTCTGAAATTCTAACCTTCTGAATTCCTCATCATCTCTATGATTCTCTTCCTAAATTTTACTGAATGATACTTTTCGAATCATATCTTCGCTCCCTAATCTTCTCCATTACTGCTAATACTTCTACTATCACTATAACTCTTGGATTTGAACTGACAATTGCGTCTCTGTGCTGATGGGGCATGGCAACCTGAACTGATGTCTTTACGTACGAAGACTGTCCCAAGGATGTCTCTATAGAGTATAAATAAATACAATTTGAGTGCTTGGATTCATTGTGCGCTGGCTGGGTGTTTTTAGAATACACTTTCTACACTATATTAAGACTTCTTGCTGGTACAATTGGGACAATCGGATCAGAGTAGCCTACCTGGACGCTGGTTCATTGTTTTGTTCTCGTTATTCGACTAAGGTGAATCCGTAATAGTTTAAGCATACTTCGAAACGAGTATAACAACTTGTTGTACGTACTAGATATGATTCAGGGTTATAAATAGAAAGAATGTTGATATGACCAGATAGAAAGAACTTTACCTCCCCACTTTAACCTCAATTTATAACTTTCAAATGTTGTCTTCGAATCCTAAACGTAATTAATTAAATTAAATCCTAACTCTAATTCATTATGTATTGGTTTATAAATTAATAATTTTAAGAACTCTTTATTCATTGTTATTTGTCCGCAAGATGAAAGTAACCAAATAGTCAAATACCTTGAATGACATGGCTCAAAATCGTTTGCGATGGCGTTGGCGCATCCACTTATTGTATTCTCTGAAATTCTAACCTTTTGAATTCCTCATCATCTCTATCTTCTACTATCTTTACCACTATTGGATTTGAAGTGACAATTGGATCTCTGTGCTACTAATGTGGTATGGCAACCTGATGTACTTCTGTACGAAGTTTTACGTTGTAACTGACTGACTGATTGATTCAATAATTGTTACGCTCGTCACTAAGTATGTTTGAGGCTATTACGAGCTCACCTTAGTCGATAAACGCGAACGAGACTTTTCCCAGCGTCCAGGTAGGCTACCTTGAATCCCCAAATAGAGTAAAAAGGCTTTGTCAGCGTAGATAGTATATTCTACAAACAGTACAATCAAGCATACAACTCTCGTTTTTATACATCATAGAAACGTCCTTGAGACAGTCACAAAAATAGCACACTAAAATACACATCAGCCAATCACAGCCATGGATTTTCCTAGTGGGAATTGAAATCTCAAGGTCAACTGTTCAGCCCATGCTGGCAAACGTAGGATCCAAAATAAGGCATTTAAGAAGCGAGTTTTGTGGATCTAACATCAGCAACAATAATATTTCAATATTATTCCTATTTCACATTGTTCAATATTAATTATATATATAAACAGAGTTAATATTCATTTCAAATAATAATTTTGTTTATATTCTATTTTTAGCAATCTATTCAAAAATAATGGTTTCAATGTCGCAAATCAATTAATTTTACCATTTAGTACAGATTTTGATCATGTCAATTGTGCTTCAGTGGATGATTTTAATTTAGATGGTAGCAATGAAATTCTACTTGGAACATTTGGTCAACGATTATTATATTATGAATGGGAATCGAGTAGTAGTAGTAGTAATACAGAGAATATAAAGAATGGACAATACATGTAATAATATACATACATTTCGTTTTGTCTGTGCTCTATGTATAGTCTGTATTGTATTCAAAAAAAGGTTTGATTAAAATTTGTAAAGTTTCTAGAAAATGTCCCTAGTATATATTTAGTAGTTGGAGAACCAGTCTTTATTAAATCAATAACCCAAATATTCGAACCCTGTTATAACTACTTTGGTCATCATCACTTAAATAGCATCTTTTAGTGGGTGGAGCTGTGGTTCATCAGTTCAAACACTCTATATTTGTTCGAATAAATCATGAATTAATTGTAAACTGAGCTCTACCTAGCGTCTAGGCGTTTGTTAGTATTGTTACAATATGTCTGGTTGAGAATCTATAAATTATTGAAAACTAATTATTTTAACGGTTAAATTAATCGTTTCCGATAGAGTAGTGCTACAACTGCTGCTATGAATATTTTTGTGTTTGAAAGCACATTATACAAATCAATGCTATAGGATATTCATAAATTTAATTCATTTGGATTCACCTAATCCTTTAAATCACGATATATTGTCTACACCACAAGTGACCCGAATCCTCCAAAGCTAATCGAGTCTTCTGTATTTGTGACGAGATTTCGTCACACACCATGTCGTCATCACTGGTCAGACTCCCAAGATTAGTGAAGCGGTCAATACACTCAACTGCCTCACTACCTATCACTAGTTCAGGTGCCGTTGCAAGCCAATCCTGAAGCGGATTCTGTATTTCGATCGAGAGAATCGCATCCCGAACATACATGCTTGCATTGTTGCTTAGGGTGATCAGAAGGCTCTGCATTTTGTCAGCGTTTTCGCCAGACAGAATTATGTCATCGTCATGTTCTAAGTTGACGAGTGAATCTCCTGGTAGAAGGTCAGTAGTTCCTGAAATGTCAGTCGATGAATTTATCGTCTCTAAAAGCGCATGTTGATGACAAAGAATGAAGAAAGTGGACAACTCTGACGAACATCGATGACAGTTCTCCATAACCTCCCACTTGACCAGTGGTGTTCGAGTAGAGAGCGTGTATAAGGTTGATGTACTTCTTTGGTACACTTTTCAATGACAGACACTGCCAGAGAACCTCATCATTAACTGAATTGAGCGCCGCCCATATATATATATATATATATATCATTTCAAATAATTAAATTAGTTTCAATTTTTTTCACAAATCTTTGTCTCCTTTCTTTATTTTTTTAGATTAAAAGCTCAACGTTCACTTCCTGGTCCAGTATTTTGTATATCACCTGCATTAGATTTAATCGGTGAAGGTTCTTTATCATTAGCTATTCTAACTAGTCGTGGACTACATATATTTCAACATGATACAAATTGTTTAATTAAAGAAATTCATCATAGATTAGATAATCACTTGATCAGTGTCAATAAATGATATACACAAACATTATTGATTTTTTGTGGCCTGTCTCTATGTATGTATATATATGAGTGTATTTATATGTATATTGAAGACAAACTGATTTCTGATTTGTACATTACTTAATTTTTTTTATTTAAATTATGTTTTTGTTAACTTCTGTCAGAAAATAAAGTTTTTGTAAATAATTCTACAATACATTTTAAAGTTAGAAAAATGCATGCATGTTCGGGATGCGATTCTCACCGTCGAAATGCAAAATGTTGCTCCAAGTCTGGGTTTCATCGGCACCTTGACTGGTGATAGGGAGTGAAGTAGTCGAATGTGTAGACCGCTTCACTTATCTGGGGAGTCTCATCAGTGCTGATGGCCTGGTGATACAGAAGGCTCGACTGCCTTTGCCAACTGGCGTCACTTATGGCGCAGGCGAGATATCCGTTAGCTGACTAAAGGATGAGTGTACTGTGCAGCAGTTCGCTCTGTCCTACTATACGGATGCGAAACATGGCCGTTAAGAGTAGAGGACTTTCGTAGGTTACTAGTCTTCGATCATAGGTATCTCCGAAGCATTGCTCGTGTATCCTGGGACAACCGTATAAGCAATGCTATAGTTAGGAAACGAGTTCTAGGTAGGGATGGCAAATCAATAGATGAGGTGTTGAAACTTCATTATTTGAGGTGGTTGGGACATGTGTTACGAATACCCGACCACCGACTGCCTCGACGAGCTATGTTTATCGATGTAAGAGTAGGTTGGAAGAAAGCTAGGGGCGGCCAGACCAAAACAGGGCAGAAATCCATGAAATCACTGACAAGTGGACTGAGTCATGTTGGTAGATGTAGGTTACCTTGTTGGGGTCCGCGGGACGATAGTCACCGATGTCTCAGAATCGTTTTCAATGGCGCAGGTGCATCCACTCTTTGTGTTCTATGAAATTCTAAGCTTCTGCATTCCTCACGATCCCTACCTTTCTCCTTCTAAATTTATCTCACTGAATTATACTTCTAGAATCATATCTTCGAACCCTAATCCTCATTACTGCTAATACTTCTACTAACGCTACCACTACGTGATTTGAACTGACAGTTGTGTCTCTGTGCTAATGCTGTATGGCAGCCTGAACGTGTGTACTCATGTACGAAGTTCTACGTTGTAACTGACTGACTGAGAAATACAAGAAAGAAAACATGTAGACAGTTATTACTCAGTACTTTTCATCTCTAGACTTTCTAACACAAATACCGAATCACCATTATTGTCAAGTGATATAATCATTTCTTACTGGTTGAGTAAATAGCATCCCATTTTCTTTCTGTGTAAACGTCATGTTTTAAAACCCTGATTTTAGTAAATTACTTCGTTTGAATTTTGTATGAAGGAAATTTTATTGTGTTCAAACAAGTGATTTTGGTTTACAATTCAACTCAACGAATCTTTATCATTCAAATACATTGTTTGTTAAATAAGATGAATTTAATGTATTTCACAGTTTCTTGTCAGTTGCTTACCAACCTAACTATAATCGTAGTATTCATCATTAAAAATCTGTGCTGTACATACATTTATATCATAATATGAGAAAAGTTCTCATCAGTGAATTTTGATGAAAGAGCAATAAGGATTATAGGAGATAATATGTATATTTTTGAAACCATGAATCGATCAATGTTAGACCACCATTAGAAACCTGGAAGCACTGAAAGACGGCCGTTTCGTCCTGGTATGGGACTCCTCAGCAGTGCGCATCCACGACTCCTGCCCCTCGCAGGACTCGAACCTGGGACCTTCGGCATTGTAGGCGGACGCCTTACCATCGGACCACTGGGCCGGTATCCAACGGTGTTAATGTCTAACTTGATCAAATTCACGGAGGAGTCCCATACCAGGACGAAACGGCCGTTCAGTGCTCCTAGGTTTCTAATGGTGGTCTAACATTGATCGAATCATGGTTTCAAAAATGTGTAACTTGACAATCTTCACAACCCCGTAATGCAAATATTTATATGCTTAAATACTATGAATATTTATCGGTTGAATATAAGAATATTTCTGAAATAAACAACTCAGAACATAGAAACAGAATGTTGTGGAGATAAGATATTATGATAGTATAGTCATATTACTCATAGAACAAAGTCGACTGAGTACAAATCAAATAAGGATTACCAAGGTAAATTCAAGGTAATCTTTAAGCCTAGGGTAATGTAACAATTTTCTTACCTTTTCTCATTGTTTTCATATTACGTTAATTTTCTCTCTCCTTTATTTACGATTATCACCCTATGTCTATCTGAACTTTTATTTAATTGACCTTTTATTCATCTTCATATAAAATGCCTTGACAAGTAAAATATGTGTGACCAGATTGTTCGAAATGTATAGCGCAATTACATCATAACATTTTTCAGATCAATTACGTCTTCTCATTGTTCTATCAAAATTTATAAAAGGGACTAATTGTTTTAAATAAGAATTTATTCGTCTCACAAATAAAGATTATGTAACATCACTCGTAAACAAGGTCACCACGAGACAATTCGAGTTTGATACTGGATTCTTTTAGAATACAGAGATCTGGCTTATTCATTATAGTCAACGTAGCAAATGTGATGTTCATTATTAATCTTAACAGGGCCCTAAAATACAAACTTTATGACAAACTGTCAAGCAAATAGCATTGCTGAAAATGTCAGTAGACTTTATCTCCCAGTTGTTTGCGCAATTTTCTATTTTCTAAATTTTGGTGATTGTGTTGTTTCAATTCATATCAGTACTTTATTTGGATAAAATTACTCAAATTTTATTTAAATTCGATAATCAAATAATCTTCTGATTATGTCTATTTAGATCAAATGCCGGGGTGTTCAGTGGTTGAGATCAGTTCTCATCCGCGAAATCCTAGGTTCAATTCTCACTCCCGCATAGGTAAGACGACTTAGTATCGGTTGTCTTCGAAGCATTGCTCGTATATCCTGGGACACCCGAGTGAGCAACGCTGTTATTAGGAATCAGGTGCTAGGTAAGAATGGCAGATCAATAGATGAAGTGCTGAAACTTCATCAGTTGAGGTGTTCGGGACATGTGTTGCGTATGCCTAACCACCGACTGCCTCGTCGACCTTTGTTTTGTAGCGTAGCAGTAGTTTGGAAGAAAGCTAGGGGCGGCCAAACCAAAACATGGCAAAAATCCATGAAGTCATTGACGAGTGGACTGAGCCATGTCGGTAATTGTCGACTATCTGGTTGGGGTCCGCGAGATGATAATAATCGATGGTTAGAGACCTTGAATGACATGGCTCAAAACCGTTTGCAGTGGCGCCGGTGCATTTATTCTTTGTGTTCTCTCAAATCCTAATCTTCTGGATTCTTCAACACCTCTAGTTTTGACTTTCTAAACTTATCTCATTGAATCATACTTCGTGAAAAATATCTTCTCATCCTAACCTATCCGATTACTTCTAATACCTTTACT
The DNA here is from genome assembly GCA_944470395.2 of Schistosoma turkestanicum. Taxonomy (NCBI): domain Eukaryota; kingdom Metazoa; phylum Platyhelminthes; class Trematoda; order Strigeidida; family Schistosomatidae; genus Schistosoma; species Schistosoma turkestanicum. Next base: position 13,711,977 of record OX103971.1, read on the forward strand.
ACTGCCATGCTGATGTGGTATGGCAACATGAACTGATGTAGTTGCGTACGAATTTCTACGTTGCAACTGACTGACTGACTTAGTATCGGTATCCCATTACCTAAAAGTATGATTTAAAGCCGACGAGTACATAAAATACGATAGTTGGTGTAGGTAACATTACCACCATCCCGTAATCAAAATTAAATAAAAAATCCAATTTCTGTCGCTTCAAGATATTCAATATATTTTCAAATCAAATTTTTTTATGTCGAATAAATATTTATTTACTGAATAGGGAAATGACATAAAGGACAATTATGCAATCGAATGATTTCATTTTCATATGCACAATGTTTACATGTTGGACACATCCAAAATTGATAATCGGTAATTGGTTGACCAGTTACAACACATACAGGAATTTTTGTTTCACTAAAATTTTTAGGTAGAAAGCATTAAAAAAAAAGTAAGGTTTTCATGTTGATTATATAAATAGACAGAAAATATAGATTACTAGTGTACTAGTGTATGCTAGAGACATTATAAAGGAGGAATCTGTTTTGTTTAAACCGAATCCTTGTTAAATTGTCTGTTACAGGTGAATGTATTCGTTCTGTCAATAAAGACTAAATACAATCTGTCAATGGTATTATCTTCTAGACTTCTTCTTAAATCTTTAGTCTCAGTGTTACTTCATGCTTTTCATTCATTATTTTTAATCAGTATACTCTGCGTTGTTGAATCTTCATTCATTATTAATTATCATTATTCGTACTCAAACAATCTTCATTCAAATAATGAATCAGTCATTATTAAAGCACTACTGAAAACGTGGAAGCACTAGATGGCTGTTTCATCCTAGTATGGGACTCATTAACAGTGCGCATCCATACACCCCTCCTCACTAGAATCGAACCCGGGACGATGTGAATATTTAGCTTTGGATTGATTAAAGTTAGACATTAACACTGTTGGATACCGGCTCAGTGGTCTAGAGGTTAAGCGTTCATGCGCAAGACAAGGTTTCGGGTTAGATTCCCGCTAGCGGGGACGTGGATTCACACTACTGAAGTCTCATACAAGGACAAAACGGCCGTTCATTGCTTCCAGGTTTCTAATTGTAGTATAGCAATGATGGATTTATTATTTCAATGAAACTTAACAACCAACAGAAGTCTATAATAAAAAACCATTTAGTCTTGTCCTATATGGATTTGAGAAAACTTGAACCTATGTACATCTGTGTTAAATCGTACTTTGATGTCGACTGAGTTATCGCAAAAATATATGTATACTAATAGGATATAAAACAATTGAGTGATTGATCATTAGAGTTCAATTTTCAACGAAACAAAACATTGATCAGCTAAAAATAATACTTTATTGTATGCAAAAGTAAATCCACTACAGTAAGTCATACATTGTTATACTAAAATTCATACTAGTTATCGATCGTATCACGTGATTTAGGTTCGAGTAAAACCAAAGGCCGAGATGAGATTTCTTAATTCAGTTCTCCTTTTAGACAGGTGTTTCATTTAAGTCTGTTAACATAAAGTCTGTCTGTAAGTTCAAATCATTGTAAGACATCTCAAGCACCTGTCTGGATTAACTAAAGAGTACAAACAATAAACTTATTATTAAAATTCCTTAAATTAGCATTCACCACATTCGGTAACACAGTCGTTGCAGGTTTACTTACTAAACTGATTAGATCGATTAGTTTAGATAAAATTTGTAGGTAGAAAAACAATTTAGAACAGGTGATGGCAGGCAACACTGTGACTTTTGCTGAGTTCGTTTTCATTTTGTTGTCTCTAGTTATGGATGATTATATAAGCACACCGTAATGGCATCAGAGCCGCTCTTCGTTATATTATTCATTTTGAGAGATGATTTTCTAATTGAAATGCTAATTTCAATTTGTTGCTACACTCAGTGACTAAATACTCTTTCAAAACAATTTATATTAGCATTACGGGGTTGTGAAGATTGCTAAGTGAATTGATCAAGTTAGACATTAACACCGTTAGGAACCGGCTCAGTGGTCCGATGGTTAGGCGTTCGCGCACAATACCGAAGGTCCTGGGTTCGAATCCTGTGGGGTGCAGGAGTCTTGGATGTGCACTGCCACTGAGTAGTCCCATACCAGGACGAAACGGCCGTCTTGCAGTGCTTCCAGGTTACTAATGGTGGTCTAACATTGGTCGATTTATGGTTCCAAAAAATAGACGATTTATGAATGGCGTGCATTTTAATCTTATATCTCTTCACATTACATGTTCGATTCATTCTTGCATCAACCTATTCATAACTTCTGTAATTACTAGAATACTATTTAGTAAACTAAACAGAATAAATTTTCTTTGTAAAGTAAGAGCGGTAGATGTAATAAATGCTACGAACCACTCTGTACTACTCATAACAATAATCAGTAGTGATCAAATTAGAAACAAATAACAGTTTGAATTAATTTCTCTTACCTTTCCAACATTGAATCCATTTCAGAAGACTCCAATGTATTTTGTTCATTAATAGGTTGATGTCTGTCAGAAAGATGTAAAGATAAGATAATCGTGATTTATGTTTCGTCAAAAATTTAATTCACAAGTAACAAAAAGTTTTCATCAGTGACAAACACTATGAGTGTTATTAGGTCAACAATCATCCATCTCTGTATACATTGAAACCTGTTTATATAAGGGCAAAAGTATACAAGTAGATTTAACATGATAAATGTGTTTAAAGTTTAAATAAGTTTTATTTGTTTTATTTGGTGAGGAATCTTCTCCGAGTTCTAGGGGGAAGTCGTGACCAGTGAAGTTCAAACCTGTTCGGATGTATACAGTGTATGAGGTTGCGCAACTCCGTGAATTTGATCAAGTTAGACATTAACACCGTTAGATATCGGCTTAGTGGTCTAATGGTTAGGGCGTTCGCGCACAATACCGAAGGTCCTGGGTCCGAATCCTGCGAGGAGCAGGAGTCGTGGATGCGCACTGCTGATGAGTCACATACCAGGACGAAACGGCCGTCCAGTGCTTCCAGGTTTCTAATGGTGGTCTAACATTGATCGATTCATGGTTACAAATAAAACTTAACAATCTTCACAACAACCCCGCAATGCAATTAAATAAGTTTTGTAAATGTATACTTACCTGGAAAATAAATCTATAGTCAATTCTTTAATTTCTTTTTGATCTGTTGATGAGATATCTGTTAGATTTTCTAATTTTATAAATGCTTTAGAGCACATCACATAATTTCTTGCATAAATAGAACAGAGAGCTAAAAAAAATTAAAAATATATTTCAATAATCAAGGATAAATTATTTTTTTGTTTTCAATATTATGAATCGACCAAATTCAGACATTAATTGAAAACCAAAAAGCATTAGTCCTAATGTGTAACAACTCCTTAGTGGTGCACAGCCTGTTACCGGGAATTAACTCGAGAGTGGAGAAAACTTGTAGCTCAAGGTTTTCAATGAATATCTAACTTATATCGGTCTTTGATATCCAGAACGCTTAATAATCTCAATAAAACTCAGTACTAACAAAATAGTATTTACTACCCATAAATTTTATTACGCAGCACATTCGCATACTATCCACACGATAGCTGTCAACTAGCCTGTAACCATTTATGAAGTACAATATCGTACCGATTAGATGATTACACTTATTGTAACTTGATCGATAAAGTTTAATTGTCACTAAGAGCATTAGAGAAAACGTGGCAGTGATAAGTACATAATGGGTCATTCTTGTGCACGAAAACCCAGGTGAGGACATCAACCATATACCTACGCGAATATTACAGACTTGTTAGGTACATGTACAAAACCTTCACGTGAATCATCATTTGCAAACAAATCCTTATTTGTTTCATATTTCAGTGTTCTTTCATTTAGACTGTTCAGATTTCAGTTCACTTTACGTTACCTACAAATCGCCTTCTTTCTGTTCTAATTATTTCCTTCTCGATCTTTTGCCATCAGACGTTTGATTTCCGTTTGATATCGTTATACTACTTATGTGAACATAAGTAGCATACACCACATCATTAGCCAATTGTAAAGAAATAGATGAACTTATGAATTCGGGTTTATTTTCAACTGAATTAACCAGATCGTGACTCCACCATGTGGAGTAGCTACATCTCTTTTTTGAGAGATATTCCACTGAATAAAACATTTTCAATTTCTGAGAACTGTCAAAAAATACTACAACTATCGTATTTATGTCATGAAATTATGTATAGCTGAATATTCAAAAACTATAATAAAACTTAGTAATAATTTGTTCGAACATCGAGTGTTAGTTATGCAAAAAAAAATCGATTATTGAAGTAGAAGACTATTTCAAATAAGGTTGTTTAACAGTAGCTAATTATATAGTTGGCTCTCTTAATGAATTTAAACAAGACAAGAATATAAATTTAGACAGAATAATAAGAGTTCATTATATTTCTTGATTTTTCATCAGCAACTTACAACCATATGTGTATTAAATTATGTGTTACGCATGCACGTAAACATGTCAATTTGATATGCTTGGACTATTACGAGTTTACTTTAGTCAGCAAACGAGAGCGAGGATCGAGGATCCGGCGATACGACATGCTACTCTAATCCGATCGTCCTAAACCCCCATTAAATAAAAGAAGAAGATTCGATATGAAGTAGAACCTATATTATTCTACAAACATCCAGAAAGTATGAGGTCCGAGTCCAGAAGAGAATCAGGATCCTGGACTAAGGAGCTGGGTCATAAAACACTACAAATAATGCGTATTATTACAGTTAGGTCGATCAGGGAACAACACTGAAGTCTGTGACCTTGATGGCTAGGACGACCATAATATTTGACCAGTAGGAATTGACCAATTAGAATTAAACTTAACAAAAATAATTCTCTTATGATATTTGATGAATATCCAAACAGTATGACAATGATTTATGGTAATATAAAGCAATAAACACTGATTATGGAAGGAATTAAATTTAGAAAAAATATATGATACATACATCTGTGCTTAGCTAATCATCATTGACTTATAAATATGTCCATAATTCTTGATTTCAAATCACTCCAATGACTACTAATTAGCTTAGAGAGGCAAAATTAGTCAATTAATTACTTCATTCTAGTTTCTACTGTGGTGCGCGCTACTTATTATAAGTAGTATATGACGCGAGTAAAAAACGTAATAATGTCTGGCAGCAGAAGGTGGGGGAAGATCAAGAAAGGAAGAGTTACAAAACAATGGAATTTGTATGAAACGCATGAATAGTGACAATGGATTGATGTTGTTTGCAACAGGAACAGTCCGGTTCGATATGATGAACTGTTATTTTGCAAATTAACAATTTACGATATGGTTTTCCTATTTTACTGAGTAACTCTGTAATTTTCATTAAATACAATTCGTTTGCCCTCACCTGTATTCTCCTTCACTACACTACTCTACCTTGGATCAAACAAACTTATAACTAAACCATAATCATTCATACTACTAATTCAAACAATTGAACATTTTGTTGAATAAACACTAAAAAAATAATAAGTATTCAATTACCAATTAAACTATAAATAATAAATGGATTTAAAATATCTTCATAATCTTTCAATAATTGTACAGTTCTAAATGCATGATTAATTGAACCAGCATAAAGTTGTTTTTGTGTTAACATATAATAATGATATGCTTCAGCACCTCTCCATGGTTGATCAATTAAACGACTGATTTCATTAGTTTTCTTCATTAAATCCATGTTAGAATTAGAATATTTCCTTGTGGAATCATTATCAAATTGTTTGAAATTCATTTTCATTGTATTTTCATGTAATTTCATTATTTGTTTTTGTAATTGTTCCGGCTTTTTATTGAACATTGAATTAGTTTGTGCCGCGTTGTTTGAACGTTCATTATTATGATTATCGGTATTATTTTTATAATTTAATAAATTATAGTCTTGTTCAGTTAATAATAGACCAGCAATTGTTGAACTTGCCATTAATACACCCTGGTAAATGTATTGTAAAAATTAAAACATTACGAAAGAATAAGGCTATCTTAGATTGGATATCAATCAATCAATCGATAGCAGAGTAGAACTTTGTACGTACGTACGTACGTATGTACATCAGTTCATGTTGCCATACTACATTGGTAATTTTCAATTCAAATCTCATAGTAGTAGAGGTGTGGTGTGTGCTACTTATACGAACGATATAAGTAGTATAAGGAGGAACGTGAAAGAAGAACTCTCACGGTCACAAGAGGAAAACGGAAAGCAAATGGAGCAAAAGAAGAAAATGGAGTACCATCAGGAAGTAAAGGAAGAAACAGCAGGAATGGAAGAAGGCTGGATCGTTGGAAGTCAGGACTCAAAGATGGTGTGCAAATAGAGTGTTGTTTAATGTAATGTTTTCGTTTTTAATTGACTAAGAGTGTAAATTTGCTAAATACAATCTATCGCGCCAGCCTCAGTCTTCTCAGAGGTAGTAGAAGTTATTGGCAGTAGTCGGAGAGATTAGGGTTCGAAGATATTATTATTCAAGAAGTAAAATTTAGTAAAATAAACTTTAGAAAAAATTTAGGATTTGTAAGAATACAAGGAATGAATGCACCTGCGCCATAGCAAACGATTTTGAGCCATGGCATTCAGCGTCTCTAAGCGTCGATTTATATCATCTCGCGGGCATCAACCAGGTAGTCGACACCTACCAACATGACTCAGTCTACTTGTTAATTAATGACTTCATGGATTTCTGCCATGTTTTGGTCTGGCCGCTCCTAGCTTTCTTCCAACCTATTCTTACATCGCGAAACATAGCTCAGCGAGGCAGTCGTTGGTTGTGCATTCGTAACAGATGTCCCAACCACCTCAACTGAAGAAATTTCACTAGTTCATCTATTGATCTGCCATCCTTTTACTTAGTACCAGTTTCCTAACAACAGAACTGTTTTCTTTTTGACTCGATAGTTCCAAGATAAACGAGGAATGCTTTGGAGACACCTACGATCGAAAACCAGTAACCTAAGAATATCCTCTACTCTGCTGACTGCCCATGTTTCACAGCCATAAAGTAGGACGGAGCGAACTGCTGCGCAGTACACTCGTCCTTTAGTCAACAAACAGATATCTCGCCTACGCCGTATGTGATGCAGGTTTGGAAATCAAATTTATACTACAGTAGATAAATCGTAAATATAAAGTGTCAACTTTGATTCATAGATCTTCTTGCCTAAAAACACTGCGTCATATGCAAAAAAGTGTTGGACCAGCGTTTCATTTTACTGGAGAACCATTAGCCGGATGTCCCTGCATCCCAGTGTCGATGTTTACTTCGGGACTCGAACCCAGTACTAGAGTGCCATTATCTCGTGAGATCACCGAAATATAAATTAAACGGCATACTTTGTCGCGAAAATAAAATAAATGAAGAAATTATAGTAAAAACTAGTCAAGAATATTCTATTTCTTCTTAGAGGAGAATATAAACAAGGAAAGTGTATGGATAAGATTAGTGCATTCTTTTGAAAACCTTCAAAGTAAATGAATATATGTTTTTTTTTATAAGTGATTATAGGTAGGTTAGTAGGAAACTTTGCTTCATCTAGCTTTAATTCTAGTTGAAACTTGTCAACAACGCCTAACTATAGTTTTACTAGAACTTGGTGTTCTTCATAGGATTCAAACCCACATCACTCAGCTTCATAATCTGAAACAATACCGTTGATGTATTCTATCCACCCGCTACTGACTTCCTATAGGATTTAACAATATTATCAACTAACTAAATTTATCATTTTATAGAGTTATGAAGATTGTTGAGTGTCATTAAAATCACGAATCGATCATTGTTAGACCGCCACTAGAAACCTGGGAGCACTGGACAACCGATTCGTTCTAGTATGGGACTCACCAGCAGTGTATATCCACGATCGCCGCTTGTGAGAATGGAACGTATGACCTTTGGTCTCGAACGTCAATGCCTAACCTCTAAACCACCAAGCCGGCATCCAACAGTATTAATGTCTAACGTTGATCAATCTACGATTTCGCGCAACTTCACCCATTGTCTTCGGTAGTTACTACGTACATCCGACAGGGTTGAACTCTACTAGTCACATCTTCACACCAGAACTCCGAGAATCGTCTCACAAAGTCAGTGACTAGTGAATACAATTCACAATTTTCCATAACAGAGTAATGGAGGTTGATTAATTCATGATTTCAATAATTAACTCAATTCAATTCATTTACACATTTGAAATCATCAATCAGTCATTGTTAGACCACCATTAGAAACCTGAAACCACTGAACGGCTGATTCGTTCGGGTATGGGACTCATCAGCAGTGCGCATCAACGACTCCTGCAATTCGCAGGATTCGAACCCGGGACTTTCGGTATTGTGCGCGAACGCCTAACCATCGGACCACTGGGTCGGTATCCGATGGTGTTAATGTCTAACTCTGATTGATCTACGGATGTTTGCGCCACCTCACCCATTTGTCTTTGGTAATTACTGCTTACACCCAACAGGGTTGAACTCCATTGGTCACGTCTTCTCACGAAGCTAGTCACTAGTGAGTACATGTTACGATATTTTCTGTTAGAGTTTTGGAGGTTTTGTGTTTTTTTTTACACATTTGAAATCATCAATCATCAATCATTGTTACTAGACCATCATCATCATCATCATTATTTAGTAAAAATTGATGCAACTCGGAACTAAAACACATTCGCCAAAAGCAAACAACACTTTTATTATATCGGATGTTCAATTTAGAAAAAAATCAATACTGTCCTGTGATCCCTTGACACGTATATAAGAATAAACGAGTAAAACAAATTGAAATTCATCATTAATCAACTTACTTCACCACAAGCAGGATTTCTTGGCTTGACATTAGCTTGTAATTTATTTTGTTCATAATATTGTTCCATTAATAAACCAATAAGTACATACATTTTTTTCATATATAATGGAGGCTTAGTATGATTATTATTATGATTATTAGGAAACTGTTTGATGCTTTGAATTTCCTTTATATATATACATATATAAATAAAATAATGTTTAAATTGTCTAAAATGAATTTAAAATCTTTAAGAAACATTGTTTGAAAATAATAATAGTGTAGTGAACGAGAACACAGGTGAAGGCAACTGGATTGTATTTTGTTATCGCAAATTACAGAGTTGTTACTCAGTAAAATCGGAAAACCATATCGTAAATTGGTGATTTGCAAAATATCAATCCATCATATCGAACTGGACTGTTCCTGTTGCAAACAACATCAATCCAATGTCACTACTATTCATGCGTTTCATACAAATTCCATTGTGTTCCCACTCTTTTTCCTTTCTTGATCTTCCCCCATCTTCTGCTGCCAGACATTACGTTTTCACTCCAGTCATATACTACTTATAAGTAGCTCGCACCACAATAGTAGTGGAGTTAGTTAATATTAAAATACCGTAACTGATGCGTTTGCGCTCTAACTTCAACAAGATTAACTGGACTGTTTTTAATCACCTCGTCCTTGACAGTTGACTAGACGAAAATAGCTGAAGTTAGCAATAAAGACCTTTCCTTACAGAGATACCAGAAAAACTGAAGTACATTCAAATTATTTCAATGATATTTAAAATGAGGATTATATTTGTATGTCTTAGTGAGTCAGTCTGTTACAACGTAGAACTTCGAATGTACGTACATCAGTTCAAGTCGCCATACCATATTAGCAGAGAGACGCAATCGCTAATTCAAATCCCATAGTAGTAGAGGTGCAGACCGTAGCTGCTAACTTGACATGGTGGTCGAGCTTGCCTATCGTGATGACCCGACCGAGTTATATTGGCTGGAACATATGTTGCTGAAGGTTCTAACATCCCCCTTAACGACCCTCTTATCTTCATGACTAACGCTTTCCACATTCCATTATCACCCTGTACCGCTATTGCAAAGTTAATCTTGGTGTCCTGAAACTCCGTTCTAAACCACATGTTGGAGCTTTTAATGTACGGATATTGTGTTAAATAGGGCAACAGGCTTCCTTAGCTAGAACATTAGAATCTCGCGCCATCGATGGATGCTGCGTCTCGGAAACGCGCATACAGGATCCGAGGAGTGTCATTCACTTGACCTCACCATTTCAAGATAAAGAAGCAACTCGATTTACCCTTCGTGTATCTGGAAGTCCTGATGCCGCTTCTATGGGTCCCACTGGTGTAGGTATAGCATTGAGTCCTAGATAGTCGCTTGTGTGCTGTTTGACTAAACGGGACAGTAAGGACCCGTAAAGATAGGGACTTCCATCGTTGTCTCCTCATCATATCTGCCTATGCCCCCACTGAATGGAGTTCAGACGAGGTTAAGGATGAGTTTTACAGAAAGCTTTCGGACCTCCTCCAAAAAGCTAGGCGCTCTTTTTACTTACTTTACTTTCGCCTGTTACCCCCAATGGAGCATAGGCCGCCCACCAGCCATTAATACTATATCAGAGCGCCTAGCTTTTTAACTCCGCCAGTAGAACCTTAGGGGCTACTGCCGGTCCCAAGCCCGGATAAAGGAGGAGGGTTGGACATGCGGTTGGCGGCCCCATTCCGTTGAAATCTAACTTGCCAAAAAAACGCTAACCAGAAAAAATAATTCAAACCATTTTAACTCTGCCCTGGGAGTTGGAAAAGCTAGGCGCTCTGATATAGTATTAATGGCTGGTGACTTTAATGCTCGAGTAGGTTGACTCAGTGAAAAGGAAAGACACCTGGGTGGACCTTATGGTGTCGCGGCTCAAAGAACAGACAGTGGCGACCGTCTGTTGCAACTGTGCTCAGATAACCACCGATTTCTAGCAAACACTAACTCTAGGAGTGAGGAAAAACATCTTTTGACCTGGCGACTCCCGAAGTCGTCACAACGTTGGACACAACTAGATCAAATCGCAAACAGCCACCGATGGAGTGGTTCGATAGAGGACTGTCGCTCGTTGTGGGGCACATGTCTAGATACAGATCATGCCCTAGTGCGAGCGCGTATTTGTTTAAGGCTTAATGGACGTAGGAAAGACACCGTAAGGAAGCCTCTTAGGGTTTTACTTGATGATAATAAAACTAAGAATATATTTCAGGAACAACTAGAAAGACAGGCGACCATGTAATTGATTCCCATCTGGAGGCATGTTGGAATGATATCAAGAAGGTTGTGGAAACAGCAGTGATATCTGCTAGGAAGGTAAACCATAAGGCTTGGAAGAAGCCGTCGATCTCACTAGCATCCACCGAACTGATGGATGCTCGTAAACTCATCCCTCCTGGCTCTGAACATGACGAATAACGGACCCAGCTTAAGCGCAGGCTGATAAAAAGCCTTGGCCATGATCGCGAGCAGTGGTGGGTAACGAAAGCAAGAACGATGGAAATGCAGCCGCGGTAGGCAACAGCAGACAGCTGTTCCGCCTTAGGAAGGAAACCGGTATCAGGAATCTTAGTGTAAGTGAGAGTATCTCGGAGAAGGATGTGACTATCATTCATTCTCAATCCAGGAGATTGGATCGATGGGCAGAACACTTTAGGGACCAGTTCAGCTGACCTTCAGCCACCCTTCGGTTACCCAAGATCTCCAGTCATCCTGAATGACAAGTCGACGTATGCCCTCCGAATCTTTATGAAATTGAAAAAGCTATAAGAAATCTGAATCGAGGGTGGGCAGTAGGACCTGATAGATTGACCCGTAGAATTTTTAAGGATGATGATCCAGTTTTATCTTAGGTAGAATCTGGGAACTGGACATAATCCCATCTGATTGGTCTCAAATACTGATTGTCCCAGTCTACAGAAAAGGAGCAATGTCCTCCTGTGACAATCAGAGAGAAATCAGTTTAACTTATATAGTATCTAAAATGTTGGCCTCAAAAATACTCCGACGCTTAATGAAAGCTCGTGAAGAGCAGACTAGAGAAAACCAGGCTGGTTTCAGACCTGGACGTGGATGTATAGATCAGATATTCACACTACGTTAGGTCCTAGAACAAAGACACCGTTTATAAGTCCCACAATAGTAGTATTTCTCGACCTTGAGGCGACATTTGACTCGCGAGTTTCTGTGTCTGTCATTAAAAGGTGTACCAAAGAAGTACATTAACCTTATACAGGTTTCCGGTGAGCGTCTTTGTTCTTTCGTACAATTGTCTCACGTATCCCTCTCTTGCAGCTGTATCAGCTCCTCTCTTGGTTCTCACATCCTGCATAGTCCTTCTGAACGTTTTGTTAATACAGATATAGTCATTTTGGCTTTGAGTAGTGTGGTCCGGTCAAATCCATGTAGCATTGTGTATGCGTTTGTGTGGGAATATTGTGCCACTGATGACCAGTTAGTTAAAGGCACATAGGTTTGCAAATCTCTCACCATTTTCGTTTGTTTCTTCCAGTCGATGTCGTCCCATGATGTCTTCACATCCAGTGTTGTCCATGCCAACCTTGGCATTCAGGTCTCCCATAAGAATCGTCAAATCCTTTGGTGAACATTTATCGACGATTGACTGCAGCCTTTCGTAGAATTGATCTTTAACGTCGTCATTGTAGTCATTGGTAGGTGCATAACATTGGATGACGTTCATTGTAATGTCCGCTTTCTTTGTTTTGAAGGATGCTTTAATGATCCTCGGTCCATGAGATTCCCATCTTATCAGTGCCTTTTGTGCATGTATGGACAGCATCAGTGCAACTCCTTGTGTATGTGAAGCGTCTTCCTCTTCATGACCAGATTATAACAGCAGTTCCCCTGAAGCAAGTCTCAGTTGTTCTGCCTGTGTCCAATGCGTTTCACTGATGCCGAGCACCTCGAGGTTGTATCTTTTAATTTCTGCCGCAACTTGAAATAGTCTTCCAGTCTCCCACAATGCACGAAAGTTCCATGTACCTAAAAGAATAGTTGCTCTGGTTGTGAGAAGAGGCATCAGCCCCGTGACTTCCGAGGGAACTCGGCTTTCATCACGCGAACATAATTCTTCTTCCGATTCCCAGGGCAGAGTTAAAATGGTGTGATTTATTTTTTCTGGTTAGCGTTTTTTGGCAAGTTGGTTTTTTGGTGGGATGGGATCGCCAACCCCATGCCCGACCCTCCTCCTTTATCCGAGCTTGGGACCGGCAGTAGCCCTGAAGGGTCTACAGGCGGAGTTGTGAATTGCTATAACCTTGATCAATAAAATGATCCACTTATAAAACCTATCTTGTCTCTTTCTAACTAATATAGTTAATAAATTAAGGGAAACAAAAAAAACAGAATTATTATCAAACTAGATTTCATTCATGTCAAAATGACACAGGCTTACTTATCACCACTTTGAATCACTTACTTTATACAATAATTCTGCAGCATCTAAATATCGACCAGCATTTTTATATAATTCAACAGCTTCAATAATTCTACCTTGTTCAATGAAACTATTCACTGATTGTATAAATAAATGATCAATTCGTTTTCTTTGCTCTTGTTGATAAAGATGATCATCTTGTGATGAATCAATACATTTCACTAAGTCATAAGCAGCATTCCATTGATTCAGTCGTATACAAATATCAATGGCTTCTTTATGACGATTACACTAAATGATGTGAAAATAGGAATGTTTTTAAGAAAAAAGGTGAAAAAAAGTCAATGAAAATGTTATTTATTGGACAACTGTTGAAAGGAATTTGAAATAGATCTTTAGGCTTAGTTCGTGGGGTTATTCTCAGAGGTGTCAACAGTGTTCGAAAGCGTTAATGGTCTTTCAGTCGATCACATGGTTATTTACTTCATTTTTTAAAAGGTTATGTATGCTAAGCACTAAGGTAAACCAGTGCTACAGAAATGTTTGACATTTAGAGAGCGAAACTATTCTACTGTTATGACAGCTGATACCGTCAAGGTCAACGGAAAAGAGGAATGAAAAGGAACATACATTACGCCGAGTAATAAAGAAGACAGACATGAGAATGGCCCGACCGAAGCTGCTACCTTGACGTGGTGGTCGGGCTTGCCTATCGTGATGACCCAACCGAGCTATACTGGCTGGAACATATGTTCCTGCAGGTCCTACCATGCCAGGCTGGTCGATTGGAGAACGATAAGACTAAAAGCAGCTACCCCAGGTCTGAGGGCGAAGTCGTACTGCTGACTGCAGAGGGGTGTGACAGCAGTAAGGTGTTTCCCTCGGACAACCAGCATCTGCAGCGATGCTGCCTTCTCACAAGGAAGGAAGGGTTAGAAAAGGTCGGCCCTAAAAATGTCACACTCCCCCTAACTCACGGATTTCCGTCTCCTTGGGTAAGGGTGCCCACTAAGGGCCTTTAAGAACGGAGCTAATCCTCAAAAAACGTTTCATAAAAAGGCCGTGCGTGACCGGCCTGAAGCAGTTGTCCCTTGGACTCTGCGGTCACGCACCAACACTAATCCATCTTCCTTTGCAGGTCCCTCAAGAAACAACCTTCCACGGTGTGGGCAGCCGGGAAGTGACAACCGCCCTCATACCCGCAACAGCACACGAGACCAAATTGGTCAAAATCAAATCCTTCCTACACCCCCTCATGTCTCTCTTATCTCTACGACTAACTGTACTCACACTCCCTTTTCTCACTGCACCGCTAATGCAGACGAAGCGAGATCACGAAACGTCGTTCCTGGTCTCTTGAAACCCCGTTCTAGACTACATGTTGGAGCTTTTAATGTACGGACATTGTGTCAAATAGGGCAACAGGCATCATTAGCTAGGACTTTAGAATCTCGTGCCATCGATGTATGCTGCGTCTCGGAAACGCGCATACAGGATCCTAGTAAAGTCATTAACCTGATTCCACCTTGTCAAAACGAAGAAGCAGTTCGATTTACTCTTCGTGTATCCGGTAGCCCTGATGCTGCTTCCAGGGGTCTTGCTGGCGTAGGCATAGCGTTGAGTCCTAGGGCAGAATTATCTCTCCTAGACTGGATCCCAGTAGATAGTCGTTTGTGCGCTGTCCGACTAAACGGGACGGTAAGGACTCGGAAGGATAGGGACACTCGCCGTTGCCTCTTCGTCATATCTGCCTATGCCCCCACTGACTGCAGTGCAGACGAGGTTAAGGATGAGTTTTACAGAAAGCTTTCGGACCTCCTCCAAAAAGCTAAGCGCTCTGACATAGTAATAATGGCTGGTGACTTTAATGCTCAAGTAGGTAGACTAGGTGAAAAGGAAAGACATCTTGGTGGATGTTATGGTGTAGCGACTGAGAGAACAGACAATGGCGACCGTCTGTTGCAACTATGCTCAGATAACCGCCTATTCTTAGCGAACACTAACTTTAGGCATAAGGAAAAGCATCTGTTGACCTGGCGACCGCCGAAGTCGTCTCAACGTTGGACTCAACTAGATCACATCGCCATCAGCCACCGATGGAGGGGTTCGATAGAGGACTGTCGCTCGTTCTGGAGCACATGTTTGGATTCAGATCATGCTCTAGTGCGAGCTCGTATCTGTTTAAGGCTTACTGGACGTAGGAAAGACACCGTAAGAAAGCCTCTCAGGGTTTTACTCAATGATAATCAAACCAAGAAAATATTTCAGGAGCAACTAGAAAGACAGTTAGGCGACCATTTAAGCGATTCCCATCCGGAAGCAGGATGGAATGATATCAAAAAGGCTGTGGAAACAGCAGTGATATCTGCTAGTAAGGTTGACCATAAGGCTAGAATGAAACCGTGGATCTCAGTAGCATCCACCGAACTGATGGATGCTCGAAAACGCATCCCACCTGACTCTGAGCATGATGAAGAGCGTAGTCAGCTTAGGCGCAGACTTATAAAAAGTCTACGTAACGACCGCGAGCAGTGGTGGGTGGCGAAAGCAAAAGCGATGGAAAAGGCAGCGGCGATAGGCAACACTAGACAACTTTTCCGCCTTATTAAAGAAACTGGTATTAGGAATCATAGTGTAAGTGAGACTATCTCGGAAAAGGATGGTCTTATTATCCATTCTCAATCCAGGAGACTGGATCGATGGGCAGAACACTTTAGGGATCAGTTCAACTGGCCACGAGCCACTCTTCGGTTACCCACGATCTCCAGTCATCCTGAATGGCAAATCGACGTAAGTCCCCCTAGTCTTAATGACGTTGAGAAAGCGTTAGGAAATCTGAAACGAGGACGAGCTGCAGGTCCTGATAGACTGACCCCTGAGATATTTAAGGATGGCGGTCCAGTTTTAGCAGCTAGATTGACTGAGATCTTAGGTAGAATCTGGGAACTGGACGTAATCCCATCCGACTGGTCTCAATCACTGATTGTCCCAATCTATAAGAAAGGACAAAAGTCTTCTTGTGACAATCACAGGGGAATAAGTCTAACTAATATAGTATCTAAAATATTGGCCTCAATAATACTTCGACGCTTAACGAAAGCTCGTGAAGAGCAGACTCGAGAAAACCAGGCTGGTTTTCGACCTGGACGTGGCTGTATAGACCACGTCTTCACACTCAGACAGGTCCTGGAACATAGACACACATTTAGGCGTCCTACAATAGTTGTTTTCCTAGACCTTAAGGCGGCATTTGACTCTGTTGATCGTAAGGTTCTGTGGCAGTGTCTGTCATTGAGAGGTGTACCACAGAAGTACATTAACCTTATACAAGCTCTTTACTCGAACACCACTGGTCGAGTGAGGGCTTATGGCGAACTGTCACCGGAATTCTCTACTTCAAGTGGTGTCCGTCAGGGATGTCCACTTTCTCCATTCTTGTTTAATTTTATCATAGACATGCTCCTAGAGTTAACATTATCCTCGTCTGAATTTTCTGGAGTAGACCTTCTACCAGGTGGCTCGCTTATTGACTTAGAATATGCCGATGACATAGTCCTACTTGGTGAAGACGCTGACAAAATGCAGAGTCTTCTGACTACCCTAAGCAACAATGCAAGCATGTTCGGGATGCGGTTTTCCCCCTCGAAATGCAAAATGTTGCTTCAAGACTGGGTTGCATCGGCACCTGAACTAGTGATAGGGAGTGAAGTAGTCGAACGTGTAGACCGCTTCACTTATCTTGGGAGTCTCATCAGTGCCGATGGCCTGGTCACTGACGAAATCTCAGCACGGATACAGAAGGCTCGATTGGCTTTTGCCAACCTGCGTCACTTATGGCGTAGGCGAGATATCCGTTTGCTGACTAAAGGACGAGTGTACTGCGCAGTAGTTCGCTCCGTCTTACTTTATGGCTGTGAAACATGGCCAGTGAGAGTAGAAGATATTCGTAGGTTACTGGTTTTCGATCATCGGTGTCTTCGAAGCATTGCTCGTATATCGTGGGACACCCGAGTGAGCAACGCTGTTGTTAGGAATCGGGTGCTAGGTAAGAATGGCAGATCAATCGATGAAGTGGTGAAACTTCACCAGTTGAGGTGGTTGGGACATGTGTTGCGTATGCCCAACCACCGGCTGCCTCGTCGAGCCTTGTTTTGTAGTGTGGGAATAGGTTGGAAGAAAGCTAGGGGCGGCCAAACCAAAACATGGCAGAAATCCATGAAGTCATTGACGAGTGGACTGAGCCATGTCGGTAATTGTCGACTACCTGGTTGGGGTCCGCGAGATGATAATAATCGATGGTTAGAGACCTTGAATGACATGGCTCAGAATCGTTCGCAATGGCGCCGGTGCATTTATTCTCTATGTTCTCTCAAATGCTAATCTTCTGGATTCTTCAACCCCTCTAGTTTCGACTCTCTAAACTTTTCTCACTGAATCATACTTCTTGAATAGTATCTTCTAATCCTAACCTCTCCGATTTTTTCTTATTCCCTTACTACCTCTTCTACTATTGGATTTGAATTGACGATTACATCTCTGTGCTGATGTGGTATGGCAACATGAACTGATGTACTTATGTACAAAGTTCTACGTTGCATCTGACTGACTGACTGACATGAGAATGGAAAAAATTGGGCGGACCTGGAAAGGGAGGCCCAGAACACAGTAGGCTGGAGAATACTGGTCAGCGGCCTATGCTTCATTGGGAGGTAACAGGCGGTAAGTAAGTAAGTAAATAAGT
Source organism: Schistosoma turkestanicum (assembly GCA_944470395.2). Classification (NCBI taxonomy): domain Eukaryota; kingdom Metazoa; phylum Platyhelminthes; class Trematoda; order Strigeidida; family Schistosomatidae; genus Schistosoma; species Schistosoma turkestanicum. Next base: position 13,730,032 of record OX103971.1, read on the forward strand.
ATAGCAGCTGATATTGATTTTGATTTTACTATCAATGAATGTATGAAAATCTCATTATAAAATTACATAATTTCTCGCTGTTTAGAAAAGCACTTTATCTTCCCTATCAATTGATTACTTAAAGAATTTAACATTTGAATTTAAGTTACATGTTGTATAATTTGAATAGGATATTCAACAAATATCCTAAGAGAATTATTTTTGTAAGTTTAATTCTATTGGTCGATTCTTACTGGTCAATTTCACGGTCGTCCTGACCGTTAAAGTCACTTCAAAGGTTGTTTTCTATTGGTCGTCTTAACTGTATAAATACAGTATAATCTGTAACGTTTTATGACCCGGACCCGGATCCCTAGTCCAGGATCCTGATTCTCTTCTGGACTCGGACCTCATGCTTCCTGGATGCTTGTAGAATACAGGTTCATACATACTTAGGCCTGTTACCCACAATGGAGCATAGGCCGCCCACCAGCACCATACTCCAACCAACTCTGTCCTGGGCTTCCCTTTCTAGTCCTTTCCAGTTTTTGTTCCTTCTACTCATGTCTTTGTGTATTTCTTGGCGTAATGTGTTCCTTCGCCTTCCTCTTTTCCTTTTGCCTTCAGGGTTCCATGTGAGGGCTTGTCTTGAGACGCAGTTCGGTGTGTGTCCTATCCACTTCCACCGCTTCTTCCTGATTTACTCCTCCACTGGAATGTGGTTTATTCTCTCACATAGTAAGTTGTTGCTGATGGTGATCTTGCCAATGAATCCGAAGTATTTCGCGAACACAACTGTTCATAAATACTTGTATCTTCTCGATGATGGCTTTGGTAGTTCTCCAAGTTTCAGCTCCATACGAAGTAGAAGTAGAATACAGGTTCTACTTCATATCAAGTCTTCTTCTTTCACTCAATAGTGTTTGGGGCACTCGGATTAGAGTAGCATGTTGTGTCGCCGGATCCTCGAACCTCGCTCTCGTTTTCCAACTTTTGTAAACTCGTAATCGTCCAACCATATCAAATTGACATGTTTACATGCAAGCAAAACAATTATTTACAAAAGACAATTAATTATAAAACAAACCTTTGTAAATGCATACACAGCTTGTTGTATCATGCCTAGATTAGCTAATCTAAGACCAAAATCATATAGTACATTATGACAATCAGGTAATTCTTCTATGATTCTTTCAATTCCTTTATAATCTTCTAATTGATATAAACATTCAGTAAATTTGAGTAAATTATTTCCTTGTTGATAATAACCAGCTGCTTTATCCCTAGAAAACAGATATATTTAATGTAGAAAATGATTTATGATGTCATTCATAAAATGGCATTTTTAAGAATCGAGGTGAAAAGTGAATACTTACTTACTTAATTACACCTGTTACCGCTCCAATGGAGCATAGGCCGCCGAACAACAATATTCTCTAACCTACTCTTTCTTGGACTTCTCTTTCCAGGTCCGTCCAATTATTGTTCATTCTTTTCATATCTGTCTCCATTCCCTAGCGTGATTTATCCCTAGTCCTTTCTCTTTTCCTTTATCCTTCAGAGTTCCAAGTGACTTCCACGGTGTGGGCAGCCGGGGAAGTGACAACCGCCCTCATACCCGTAATAGCACACGAGACCAAATTGGTCAAAATCAAATCCTTCCTACACCAACACATACCTCTTTTCTCTCCACAACTAACTCTACTCACATTCCCTTATCTCACTGAACCGCTAATGCAAACGAAGCGAGTTCACGAAACGTCATTCTTGGTCTCAGACCCTGAATGACATTGCTCAAAATCGTTTGCAATGGCGCCGGTGCATTTTTCTTTGTGTTCTCTAAAATCCTAATCTTCTGGATTCTTCAACACCTCTAGTTTTGTCTTTATAAACTTATATCTCACTGAATAATACTTCTTGAATAATATCTTCTAATCCTAACCTTTCCGAATACTTCTAACACCTTTACTACCTCTATTACTACTGGATTTGATTTGACAATTACATCTCTGTGCTAATGTGGTATGGCAACATGAACTGATGTACTTACGTACGAAGTTCGACGTTGCATTTGACTGACTGACTGACTTTAAGTGAGGGCTTGTCTTGTGACACAGTTTAGTGCTTTCCGTAGTGTGTGTCCTATCCATTTTCAGCGGTTCTTCTTGATTTCCTCCTCAACTGGAATCTGGTTTGTTCTTTCCTTCAGTAGGTTATTGGTGATATTGTCTAGCCAACGGATCCGAATAATTTTGCTTAGACAACTGTTAATAAATACTTGTATCTTTGAGGCTCTAACAGTTTACAAATAAGTTTATAATTTAACAAGATTTTAGGTTCATTTAAGTTGTTGTGTCTTTTGTTGAAACTATTCAACGAATAAGAAATATGATACAACTCGAAATTTGTCATGCTACATTAACAACTTAACCACTTGAAGCACTGATAACCATGGGTGCATAGAACACGCTATTGATAGTTTCCTGATGTAAATTGATGCAACCTAGGTCAAACAGATAATTTACCCAGAATGGCCATCTCGTTTTGTATTTATCGATCGGACTGCTTCTATGGGGCAAGTTTTATTCGTCGAATTTCTAGGAATTTACATTTTCGTGCTCATGAACACCTTCTGGCGTGTCTGAACTAAAGGGCCCATGAAAAGCTGAATATTGTGCCATTTAGTGCAAACTGGTCATGGGGCTTGTATACGCAAATCTTTCTCAATAACTTGATGAGTCAGTAATTTTTTACGAAAGTCGGTTCTACTTAAAATCCTTCAACTGGCAGAATCAATAGTTATCCGGATTAAAAAACTGGAATCAAACGCAACAAAATATATATTCAATCCCGTCACGCACCGTGGTCAACCTCAGTACCAGCATTGATCTCCCGAACGAATGACCAATGTACTTAGCACTCACCTCACTTTAATATTTCTGATTGTGTTTATATCACATTATAACATAGTAATATAACATCATTATGTAACATCTTCCAAACATTTTATCGAATTCGGCAACTGTATAATTATTTCTCTTACTCTATCTGATCCATACCTATTCTGATCATTGATGTCACACTTTCATTTTTGATTATTAAAAGAGAAAGGCCAAAGAATACATTACGCCAAGAAATAGAGAACAATATGAGAAGAATGAACAAAAATTGAACGGAACTGAAAAGGGAAGCACATGACAGAGTAGGTTGAAGAATACTGGTCGGTGGCCTTTGCTCCAATCGGGGGTAACAGGTTGTTTGAAATGGCTAACGCAAAAACACATCACATTTTTCAGATCAACTACGTCTTCTCATTGTTCTATCAAAAGGATTCATTGGAAAAAACATCCTTCGTTTTTATTTATTGTTGCGAATCGTTAAACGGTAAAGATGTGGTTGTACACAAATTTTGATTCAATGAGCCGGTACAGTTTCACAATTTCTCTTAATATCTTACTTATCTGGCTAGTTGGATGAGTATACAGGAAGTACGCATAACGGTATGGTTAATCAGACGACGGTCTAGCATGAAACTATTGAAATTCTATTATTTCAGTGAAGATAATGCTCAGAAAATACGTGTTAAATCTATAAAATGTTTGATTTTATTTATGTCACATGACTTGCTATTCTAGAACGCTATAGTGTTTACAAATACCTCCAGCCTACAGTACTTGTCCCAGCCTTTGGAGAAATCAATTAATCACTTCTTCCCCAGTCATTAATCATTTGCCTTTCGATCTTGTCTATTTTTCGCCCATATCCGTGGTTGTTTTTATTCGCGCTGGAATAACATACTTTAAATGAATGCCATCGGCATACCTATTATTGATGAAAGTCTCACGTAAGTAGTCTATTCATATAATGTACAACTATCGTACAATGAATTCGTCTGTGGGTCTACTGACAGTATAAACTACGATTAACAATAAAACAGTCTGTGAACGTATTTGCTTTGTTATTTGGATGTAAAACTTGCAAGAAGTAATAGCCACAACTATAAATACTCTTGACAATCCTTATTTGTCAAACAGAAGTGTCTCTGCCTACATTAAACAACAGCGATAGCGTTAGGCTCATACACACACTCACACACTGATGCCACTCATAATGACCAAGGCCTTTGATTGATTTCAGTTGGTAAATCATAACACTTTGAAATAATAAAAATAATTAGTTTTGATTCATTTGTATTGGTAATTTGAATCCCCCAATGGATAGGTAGGATTGAACATTTGTCGATTGAGACAGACCAATTGTAGTCCTAACTATCAGTTGGCAGATTTAAACTAGCGACATAAATGAGATAAATTTCACTCCATTACACAAGCAAATGACCGTCTGGAGTCAGTAGTTGAATGAATAACTCAATAGTGTCTCAAGCGAATGGTACGGGGTTCAACTCTCGGAATGAGCATCAACTCTGGGATATGGCAGGTACATCTAGCTGATAAATCTCAAATAGAACAAAACGCATATCCAAGATTCCACTGCTTGCCACTATCCATCTCTGGTTATGTTAGGATATTCATCCAATAACCTAAGAGAATTATTTTTGTAAGTCTAATTCTATTGGTCAATTCCTATTGATTGATTCCCGTTGGGCGTCCTAACTATCAATGTCACATACTTCAAATGTTGTCTATTATTGGTCGTCCTAACTGTATAAATATGCATTATCTGTAATGTTTTAGGACCAGGACTCGGATCCCTGGTCTGGGATACTGATTCTCTTCTGGATTCGGACCTCATACTTTCTGGATGTTTGTAGAATGCAAGTGCTACTTCATATCAAGTCTTCTTCTTTTACTCAATTGGGATTACTTTTACGTGAACACCAATTAGCAGTCAAACGCCGCGACAATTCTCCGCTTATATCAATACATACCGACAATTATGGACATACATTCGATTGGGATAATGTGGAAATACTGGATAGGGGGAGGACAAAGAACACTAGAGAATTTTTAGAAGCTTGGCACTCAGGTCAATCAGCGATCAATAAACACATCGACACTGACCCAATTTATCAACCAATCACAAAAATCATAGGGGGCATAGGATCAAGAAACAGTTCAAAAGAGGATACAATCAAAACAAATGTGCAAACAACGACAGGTTTAAGGTCAACAACAACCAATCAAGATCGAGGTTAGCAGAACAAGCTACAGGTCAAGCATGGAGAAATTCGAATGCTTCACTTCTATCTGAAGTTTGTGCTGATGATGTTGTTCAGAAGAACAATCTAAGCTCCACAACCAAAACAACCAGCTCAGAGAACGAAACACCACCACAATCATCCACCTGAGCTACAAGTTTTCTCCACCATATCAATGGGGTTTTGCACGTTCGGATTAGAGTAGCATGTCATGTCGCCGGATCATCGATCTTCGCTCTCGTTTGCTAACTAAAGTAAACTCGTAATAGTTCAAGCAGTTTAAATGACGTGTTTACTTGCGTGTGTAGCAGGCTCATAATAATAATGTCTTTTTAAAAATATTTTGGCTTAAAAAAAGATAATTAAACAAAAGAGACTATCTATTTCAGTTGCATTTTCCATTGAAAATAGAATTCATAAAAACAAATAATATAGTCCAAATAATCTTACCATAACATTTGATGAAGAAAATGATCACCTATAGCATTCCATATTTCAGCTTGTTCGGAATCTTTCATTAATACACCAGTATCTTTAGTTAATTGAGCTAAACGAAACCAATCACCTAATCGTTTTCTTAATTCCACAGCTAAATCAGAACGATCATTATTTAATAGTAGAGTTTCAGCTTCATCATATCGTTTGAAATAAATCAGTATTTCTGCCTTGTACAGTATGATTAAGAGAAAAATAGGTATTCAGTAGTTAAAGTGAATATTAGACTATCACAAAAATGACATAAATTGTGAACACATTGAAATGATGAATCGATCAATGTTAGATCACCATTAGAAACCTGGGAGTATTGGACAGCTGTTTTGTCCTGGTATAGGACTCATCATTAGTGCGCCTCCTAGACTCCTGCTACTCACAGGATTCGAGCCCAGAACCTTCGGTCATGTCCGCGGACGCTTAACCTCTGAAGCACTAGGCCGGCATCCGGTAAATAGATAATGTACATTTTATGATGTGTGCACAAATATATTGAGTCCACAGGGCTAGTCCTTGCTTTCGCACAAACTAATTAACCTTTTCCGACCGAGCCAATATACACTTATCTTTGGACCTTCTCACTCATTCGCTCATGAAAATGATTGTTTTTATTCAAGTGCATATGTGCATACTTACATCGCTTATTACATGCCTAGCCTATTTTCGCCTGACTGTAAATACTTAGTCACGTCTCATTGCATTGAGTTGGGTAAATTGCCTTCTCCACTTCCATTCACTTTACTTTCACGCTTTGTATTCTCATGTCCGTCTACGTGGATTACAGCATGAAATAAACGCATCCAAATGAATCTGCCTTTGACTTCTTAAGACCATCGTCACACTATCTGGGTCCGTCTAAGTAGGATATACGGAAATTGAAGGGAGGATTAATTTCATAGCATATAAAAATGTTCGTCTAAATTGGAGTCAGATCACGGGCCACTAAAAGGGGTGAGCCCTAACTTCGAATTCAATGTAGTCACTAAAATAATATCTATTGTTAAAACTGTAAAGTAGTTTTCAAAAAAAACTGATTATACTGAATAGGAAATTTTTAGTAGTCAAATTAGTTTAAACTTATAAGTGAGCGCAGAATAAGAAATATTTAAAAAACTGTTTAGTGAAATTATTAAATGGTACTTGTTTAGAGTGTCAGAGACTGTTGACAAAGTCAATTCACATCACAAAGGGGATTATCAGAAAGAATGTGGATAACAATTTTGTTAGGATATTCATCCAATATCCTAAGAGAATTGTTGGTCAATTCCTATTGGTTAATTCCTACTGATCAATTTGATGGTCGTCTTATCTTTCAATGTCACAGACTTCGATGATGTTTCGCATTCGACCAAAATGTATAAATACGCATCATCTGTAACGTTTTATGACCAGGACCCGGTCCCGGATCCCTAGTCCGGAATCCTGATTCTCTTCTGGATTCGGACCTCGTACTTTCTGGATGCTTGTAGAATACAGATTCTACTTCATATCACGTCTTCATATTTTCACTCAACATGGGGGTTGGGATAATCGGATTTGAGTAGCATGTCGTGTCGCCGGATCCTCGCTCTCGTTTTCCGACTAGGTAAACTCGTAATAGTTCAAGCATATCAAGTTGACGTGCCCACATGTAGGCGTAACAAATTTCACGTTACCAAATGCTTTAAAAACTGCTTTACAAAAACGTGTTTCCCAAATGAATACTAAAACATTTAAACAAACTGTCAGGATATTCATCAAATATCCTAAGAGAATTATTTTTGGAAGCTTGATTCTATTGGCCAGTTCCTACTGGTGAATATCATGGTCGTCCTGACTATCAATGTCACATACTTCAATGTGGTTTCCTATTTGACCTAACTTTATATATATGTATTATCTGTCAAGCTTATTATTCCATATATTCCTTCCTTCATTCATTCTGTACTCGATCCCATTAACAACTTCATCTGACGGTGTTGTGTTCTGATATATTGGAGATTTGGGAACAGTATTTGGGGTCGTATTGGAATACCTGAACTTGGTCAGCCGGTAGGATTTTGAATAGCTACATAGCAGCATTATAACACAAACAGACATATGCAATGAAATGACATGTCATCTCCATTGAATCTAATTTTAATCTACTACTCTAATGGTGTATAATCCTTTGGTTGATTGTCAACCTTAAATCAAAGTCAGATCACTTAAATTAGTAGCTTAATCTAGCACGATATTTAAAATGCCATTATTCTAGAACATAATGAAACGAACAAACATGTAATCAACTTCAAAACTGAACATTCTCTATAAATCTCTTGTATTAAATAACAGTACAATTACTGAATTATTTGCAGAAAGTTTTGAGAAAAAGAACTGAATTTTTTATCAGTTAGATAACCATTTCTCATGTTGGATACAAGGCAGGTATTGCTGTAGTGATATAGTGTTAGGTTCGTCACTAGGTATGTTTGAAACTATTACGGGTTCACCTTAGTCAATAAACGAGAACGAGACAAGGAACCAGTGTCCAGGTAGGCTACCCTGATCCGATGACTAACCAAAAGTCTTGATATAGCGTAGAAAGTGTATTCTACAAACACACAGCAAGTACACAATGAATCCAAGCACACACGAATCTCGTTTATTTATACATCATAGAAACTTCCTTGGGACAGTCACAAAAATAGCACACTAAAATAACGCAGCAACCAATCACAGCCAAAGAGTTTCCTGGTGGGAAATGAAATTTCAAGGTCCACTGATCAGCCCATGCTTGGGAACGTGAAATCCAAAATTAAGGCATTTATCAAGCGAGTTCTGGAGATCTAACGTCCCCAAAATACGGACATAAAAAATGTATACTGAGCATTTTAAAAATACGAAATGCAAACTTTATAATTTTATGCTTTCCATGATAGAGTTGTGAAGATTGTTGAGTTTCCTGGAAATCATGAGTCGATCATTGTTAGAATACCATTAGAAACCTGGAAGTACTAGACGGCCGTTTCATCCTAGTATAGGATGACTCATCAGTAATGTTGCATCCGTAACCTCCACTCACGGGAAACGGCGCTGGGACCTTTAATCTCGCACGTGAACACTTAACGTCTAGAACAGTGAGCCGGTATTTAACGGTATTAATATCTATATATATATATATATATATATATATATATATATATATATATATATATATATATATATATATATTCTTTTATGTAGTAAGAGTTGTCACCTTAGAAGCAACAATCAATTCCAATGAAAATTCAATAAATAAATAAATTAATTACTTTTCTAATTAATTTTGACTGAATATTTCTTAATTTTTTAATAAATTGTATTCCTGCATATTCTTGTAAATGTACAAATTGTAATTCAGCCATATCAAGATTTTGTTTTTCTAAACAAGCTTCAATTAATAAATATCTAAGATAAACAGAAGAAAAAACAACAACAGTAGTTTGTTTTTTTATCAAATGATTATAAATACAATGGGAAAAAATGTGCAAAAACCAACTGACAAAATAAGAGAATGTAATGATATTGTGTTGTGTGCTACTTATACGAACGATATAAGTAGTGTAAGAAGGGACGTAAAAGAAGGAGGCTCACGGTCAGAAGAGGAAAACGGAAAGCAAATGGAGCAAAAGCAAGAAGTAAAGAGGGAGTACCAACAGGAAGGAAAGGAAACAACAACAGGAATGGAAGAATGATGATGGAGCGTTGGAAGTCACGACTCAAAAATAGTGTGCAAATAGAGTATTCATTGTAATGTTTTCGTTTTTAATTGAGTCAGAGTGTAAATTTGCATAATCAATCTTCCTCGCCTGCCTCAGTCTTCTCAATATAACCGTTGACCTAAATCGATTCAATCCAGGAGACTGGATCGATGGGCAGAACACTTTAGGGATCAGTTCAACTGGCCACGAGCCACTCTTCAGTTACCCACGATCTCCAGTCATCCTGAATGGCAAATTGACGTAAGTCCCCCTAGTCTTTATGAAGTTGAAAAAGCGTTAGGAAATCTGAAGCGAGGACGAGCTGCAGGTCCTGATAGACTGACCCCTGAGATATTTAAGGATGGTGGTCCAGTTTTATCTGCTAGATTGACTGAGATCTTAGGTAGAATCTGGGAACTGGACGTAATCCCATCCGACTGGTCTCAATCACTGATTGTCCCAATCTATAAGAAAGGACAGAAGTCTTCTTGTGACAATCACAGAGGAATAAGTCTAACTAATATAGTATCTAAAATATTGGCCTCAATAATACTTCGACGCTTAACGAAAGCTCGTGAAGAGCAAACTCGAGAAAACCAATCTGGTTTTCGACCTGGACGTGGCTGTATAGACCACATTTTCACACTACGACAGGTCCTAGAACACAGACACACATTTAGGCGTCCTACAATAGTTGTTTTCCTGGACCTTAAGGCGGCATTTGACTCTGTGGATCGTGAGGTTCTGTGGCAGTGTCTGTCATTGAAAGGTGTACCAAATAAGTACATTAACCTCATACAAGCTCTCTACTCAAACACCACTGGTCGAGTGAGAGCTTATGGCGAACTGTCACCGGAATTCTCTACTTCAAGTGGTGTCCGTCAGGGATGTCCACTCTCTCCATTCTTGTTTAATTTTATCATAGACATGCTCCTAGATAAAACCTTATCCTCGTCTGAATTTTCAGGAGTAGACCTTTTACCAGGTGGCTCGCTTATTGACTTAGAATATGCCGATGACATAGTCCTACTTGGTGAAGGCGCTGACAAAATGCAGAGTCTTCTAACCACCCTAAGCAACAATGCAAGCATGTTCGGGATGCGGTTTTCCCCCTCGAAATGCAAAATGTTGCTTCAAGATTGGGTTGCATCGGCACCTGAACTAGTGATAGGGAGTGAAGTGGTCGAACGTGTAGACCGCTTCACTTATCTTGGGAGTCTCATCAGTGCTGATGGCCTGGTGACTGACGAAATCTCGGCACGGATACAGAAGGCTCGATTGGCTTTTGCCAACTTACGTCACTTATGGTGTAGGCGAGATATCCGTTTGCTGACGAAAGGACGAGTGAACTGCGCAGTGGTTCGCTCCGTCTTACTTTATGGCTGTGAAGCATGGCCAATGAAAGTAGAAGATACTCATCGGTTATTGGTTTTCGATCATAAGTGTCTTCGAAGCATTGCTCGTATATCGTGGGACACCCGAGTGAGCAACGCTGTTATTAGGAATCGGGTACTAGGTAAGAGTGGCAGATCAATCGATGAAGTGGTGAAACTTCATCAGTTGAGGTGGTTGGGACACGTGTTGCGTATGCCCAACCACCGACTGCCTCGACGAGCTTTGTTTTGTAGTGTAGGAGTAGGTTGGAAGAAAGTTAGGGGCGGCCAAAACAAAACATGGCAGAAATCCATGAAGTCATTGACGAGTGGACTTAGCCATGTCGGTAATTGTCGACTACCTGGTTGGGGTCCGCGAGATGATAATAATCGATGGCTAGAGACCTTGAATGACATGGCTCAAAATCGTTCGCAATGGCACTAGTGCATTTATTCTTTGTGTTCTCTCAAATCCTAATCTTTTGGCTTCTTCAACATCTCCAGTTTTGACTTTCTAAACTTTTCTCACTGAATCATACTTCGTGAATAATATCTTCTAATCCTAACCTCTCCGATTACTTCTAATACCTTTACTACCTCTACTACTATTGGATTTGAATTGACAATTATATCTCTGTGATGATGTGGTATGGCGACATGAACTGATGTACTTACGTACGAAGTTCTACGTTGCAACTGACTGACTGACTGACTGACCTAAATCAATAGGCTATACACAATCTGATATACGTTATACCAGGTAATAAATGGATTATGAACAAATGTAGACAGTCAGACTAGACTATATTGTTTTCAAAACATTAATTACCAGTCTATCTATACTCAGTAAGATCAATAACAGAGATGATTAATAACGTGAATAAAATCACAAACTCAACAGTTAGCAATATGTATCATTATGTTTGTTGTGCGCGCTACTTATAAGTAGTATATGACGTGAGTGCAAACGTAATGTCTGGCAGCATAAGATGGGGGAAGATCAAGAAAGAAAGGAAGAGTGGGAACACAATGGAATTTGTATGAAACGCATGAATAAGTGAACTGTCAGACAATGTATAGATATATTTGCAGATTAACGATTTACGATATGGTTTTCCGATTTTACCAATTAACTCTGTAATTTGAGATAAATACATTTCGGTTGCCCTCACCTGTGTTCTCCTTCACTACAGGTTGACGTCGATTGGCTGATTATATATTGTACTCTTATACTGGTCATAAATCATTGGTTATGAGTGAGCAATCACATCAAATAAATCAGATAAATACGAATTGTCTAATACTTTCTTTCAATGTTCAATAGTTATGCAAATTATATCAATGTTCATGATATTAGAGACTGGTATTAAAAATAAAGGATGATTATGCACTCTTTAGAAATGAGCAACACTGACACTATGTTGAATCTAGGATAACTCTTGTAGACTAATTAAATCGAGTGAAATTTAGATCTACTTGAATGAATGTCAGTAGCTTTAAAGTAATAAATTCTTATTACTCTTATGTGCCATTTTTTAGTGATTTTCGGTTGATGATTAAAAGTTTTTGAATTTAAAAAAAATCACTATTTTCATTATAGAGTTATGGGAATTTTGTTCCGTTTCACTGAAATGATGAGTCGATCATTATTAGACCATTGGATGCTGGCTTTCACGTTTGCGCGCAAGACTGAAGGTTGTGCAAAACCTTAGATTGATCAGAGTTAGACATTCACGCCGTTGAATTCCGACTTAGAGGTTAAGCGTTCAAACGCAAAACCGAAGGTCCTGAGTTCGATTCTTGAGAGTAGCGGCAGTCGTGGATGTGCTCTGCTGATGAGTCCCATATTAGAACTAGACAGTTATCCAATGCTTTTGAGTTTCTAATGTTGGTTTAGCAATGGTCGATTCGTCATTTCAATGAAAAACATTACTGGAGTGACACTTTAATGCAAACTATGAGTAATTATTAAAACTTATCACAATCAATAGAGTTACTATTGACTTGATCCATACTACTGATTCATAAAAATGGTGTTAGCCTGACTGCTTCAAAGTACTGCACAAAGAATATGTCCTACACTTACTGAATAGCTGTGACTAAAAACGCTAGCATACTCTTAACACAAAGAATAAGAGTTTCTCACTTGTCGATTGTGAGATTTGATTGACAATAAACTGAATATATAAGAGTAACGTCCTTCGAACTGTGAAATATTTTATACCATATATCATATCGACTTACAGAAAAATACTGATGCTAGGATTTCTGTATGAATATAAACAACCAGGAACAAAAAAACGAACTTGTTGATGAGGGATCTACACCGTTAGAAATAATACCATCTTGAAGACAGATTTTATTGTAGACTTGGAACACTGTGTAGATGATAGGATATTCATCTTATATCCTAAGAGAATTATTTGTCAATTCCTATTGGTTAATTCCTACTCGTTAATTTTATGGTCGTTCTAGACATCAATGTCACGTACTTCAATGTTGTTTCTTATTAGTCATCCTGAATTTCAGTGTCACTTCAAATGTTGTTTCCTATTGGTCATCTTAACTCTCAATGTCACAGAATTCGATGCTGTTTCCTATTCGACCTAAATGTAATAAATACGCAGTATCTGCAACGTTTTATGACCCGGACCCGGATCCCTAGTCCGGAATCCTGATTCTCTTCTGGACTCGGACCTCGTACTTTCTGAATGCTAGTAGAATACAGGTGCTTCTTCATATCAAGTCTTCATCTTTTCACTTTATATGGGGTTGGGGCACTCGGATTAGAGTAGCATGTCGTGTCGCCCGAATCCTTGATCCTCGCTCTCGTTTTCACACTAAGGTAAACTCGTGATTATTAAAGCATATCAAAATGATATGTTTACGTGCACGCGTAACAGTAGACCAGTTGAGATCATAGAGCACTGAACAACTGTTTTGTTTTAGTTCGATAGAAAACAAAAAATACAGTGAACTGGATGTCCATTGCTTCATGTTTCTTAGCACTTTCGAAGCCTATATTTCTTTTTAAGAACTGATGCAAACACGTCAGTAAGCAGTATGATGTTATTTCTCTCACTGAACACAATTCTCTAGTTGGATTGTAATACTTTTATAACATGAGGCTGCAAATTCAAAGTAAAATCACTTTCATGATGTTTCACCTGCACGTAAACACGTCATTCTGACATACTTGAACCAATACGAGTTTACCTAGTCGGAAACGAGAGCGAAAATCGAGGATCCGGTGACACGACATGCTACTCAAATCCAATTATCCCAACCACCATATTGAGTAAAAATAAGAAGACGTGATATGAAGTAGAACATGTATTCTACAAGTATCCAGAAAGTACGAGGTCCGAATACAGAAGAGAATCAGGATCCCGGACTAGGGATCCGGGACAGGATCCTGGTCCTGGTCATAAAATGTTACGCATAATGCGTATTTATAGATTTACGTTGAATAGGAAACAGCATTGAAGTTTGTGACATTGACAGTTAAGACGACCAATAAGAAAGAACATTTGAAATGACATTGACAGCCGGGTGACCAATAAGAGACAACATTGAAGTATTTAACTTTGAAGGTTAAAACGACCATAATTTTGACCAATAGAAATCGACCAATAGGATTTGAGCAATCATTCTCTTAGGATATTGGATGAATATCCTAACACTTTAACCGGCAAATAAATCAATAAAATGTTTTATCACCTACTGACTAATTAATAACCATCATAAAACACAAATATTCAAACCAACAATATATTTACCTTAATTTATTATACGGATTATCATTGATAAATTCTGATGCTTTTTCTAATCCATCTTTTTCTAAAATTTGTTTAAAATCTCTAACTTTCTGTCAATTTTTTTGTTTGAATAAATGAAAATGAAAACAGAATACAAAATAACTAACTGATCATCAATAAATTTCAAGTCATCAAATAACCGTGTTCTGTACATATTACTATGATAAAAAGTATTTAATCAAATCATCAGGTCTTCATTACACAAATATTGATAACTAGGGGATGGATGAATATTTTTCATCTATAGAGTTATCGAGATCGATTAAAGTTAGACATTGATATTGTTGAATGGCGGCTCAGTGGTCTAGAGGTTAAGCATTCACATACGAGACCGAATGTGCTGGGTTCGATGCCCCCGAGCGAGAGTTGTGAATACATGCTGCTGATAAGTCCCTTTCATGAACGAAACGGCCACCCAGTGCTTTCAGGTTTTGAATGTTGGTTTAACAATTATTTATTCATAATTTCAATGAATGAATAGCTTATTGCTACTGATCAAGTATCCATTTTTGAACTAGAATAAATATTGATAAATCACTGGATCTCTAATAAATATTTATAAATTTTGAAACCATGAAACCATAAATCAATCAATGTTAGACCATCATTAGAAATCTGGAAGCATTGGATGGGTCGTCCTGGTACGGGACTCATCAGTGGCAGTGCGAATTCACGACTCCTGTAACCTGCAGGATTCGAACCTGTGCGCGAACGCCTAACATCTGTGTAACTTAACAATCTTCACAATCCCATAATGCAAATATTTATATGACTTGCATTTCAAATTTCCATCTGAATGAAACTTAAAAGATGAACTCCATCTAATTAGTTAGTATGTTTTGTACATTATATAATCATTGGTTTAATAATGAAGATCACAATCAGCACAAATCCACATAGATGAAGTAATAAGGTTAAATGTTTTCTATGTGTACAGTGAAATTTAATTTTTTTAAAAACATTATTAAACGGTATTATGACTACTTAATTTACACAAAGTATTGTCATATTATATGTAGCAGGTGTGGTGCGTGCTACTTATAAGTAGTATATGACGCGAGTGAAAACGTAATGTCTGGCAGCAGAAGATGGGGGAACATCAAGAAAGGAAGAATGGAACACAACGGAATTTGTATGAAATGCATGAATAGTGGAATGTCAGACAATGGATTGATGATGGATTGAAGATTTGCAAATTAACCGTTTACGATATGGTTTTCCGATTTTACTGAGTAACTCTGTAATTTGCGATAAATACAATTCGGTTGCCCTCACCTGTGTTCTTCACTACACAAGGACTATTTTCAGCCACCTGTAAGACTGTTCTTAATTATAACTAATATTGTTCGATATTTCTTGATAATCAATAAAATATCTTAATTACCAAAATTCCAATAATAAATTTGTTGGGTACGTTAGATCCACAGAAGTCAATCGATAAATATCTTAATTTTGGATTTTATTCATGGGCTGATCAGTTGACCTTAAGGTCACATCTCCCACCAGGAGAGTCCTTGGTTGTGATTGGCTACTATGTTATTTTAGTGTGCTATTTTTGTGACTATTCCAAGGACGTTACTACGATGTATAAATAAACGCGATTTGTGTGCTTGAATGCACTGTGCTTGTTGGGTGTTTATAGAATACACTTTCTATGCTATATCAAGACTTTTTCGTTAGTTCCTTTGGGTCAACGGATCAGAGTAGCCTACCTGGACATTGGTTCCTTGTCTCGTACTCGTTTATCGACTAAGGTGAACCCGTAATATTTTCAAACATTTGTAGATAACTAAAATTTGAATGATTACAGTCAATAGTCAATTGTTTTAAATATTGTAGTGGAAATTGGCTGATAAGATCTATTTGGGAATAGTCCTGACCACTCACTACCTAGTAAACTTTGCTTGAACTACTTATCATCTTAATTCACGCAGTACAAACAAACAATACAATTGACGTTTTTTTTCAAAGTCTAACAACTATACTTGACTCAGTCATAACAGTACTCAACTTTCAACCAATCGATCGACAGTTCAAATCACTTTCTTTCTGATTTCGTTTGAATAGTTGAGTATTGATCACTAATCCACATATATACATACTTTAACAATAAAATCCGAGTATAAAGACCGTTGCTTGAATAAACAGTTAGACTATAATATTTAGTTATATTGATTTGTTATAAAACGATGTTATTTAAAATATTGTCAAGAAATGTAGTCATTACCTTGATCGGTGTTTTTAAAAGATAATCTTCATTTGGTTGAATATTGACAGATTTTACTAAATCATCCAAAAGAATGCCCTGAATTTCTAAATTTTTAAATTCATAAAAATATGTAGATGTTTGAATTGCTGGTTCAGCTTGTAAACCATCAAATATAAACATTCGAGTTTTTTCCATGATAGCAAATATATCAGGATTATCCTGTAAAAACAATTTTTAAAGTAATGAAAGTCAATATCTAATAATCCTGACATATATATATATATATATATATATATATATATATATATGGTGTGAGCTACTTTTAAGTAGTATATGACGTTAGTGTCAACGTAATGTCTGGCAGTAGAAGATGGGGGAAGATCAAGAAAGGAAGAAGAGTGGGAACACAATGGAATTTGTATGAAACGCATGAATAGTGACAATGGATTGATGTTTTGCAACAGGAACAGACAGTCCAGTTCGATATGATGAACTGATATTTTGCAAATGAACGATTTACGATATGGTTTTCCTATTTTACTGAGTAACTCTGTAATTTTCGTTAAATACAATTCGGCTGCCCCACCTGTGTTCTCCTTCACTACATATATTTATGTATATATATATATATACTAGAAACCTTCAAGTACTGGAAGGCCATTTCGTCCTGGAATGAAACCCATTTGCAGTGAGTATCCACGACCCTTGCTTGAGACTATCGAATACACGACCTTCGATCTCATGCTCGTATGCTTAACCTCTAGACCACTGAACCGACTTCCAACGATGTTAATGTCTAACTGTGATTAATCCCAGGTTTGCGCAACATCTAGGGGTTAAGCATTCACGCGCGAGACCGAAGGTCCTGGGTTTTGAGTTTCGCCAGCTGGGGGGTCGTGGATGCACACTGCTGAAGTGTACCATATTAGGACGAAACGGCCATGCAGTGCTTCCAGGTTTCTGATAATGGTCTAGCAACGACTGAATCGTGATTTCACTCATATATATATATATATATATATATATATATATATATATATCCTTGTTATACTCATCAGATTTGAAATATTGACCTTAACAACTTGGTGTCAAATTTTAAATACAATATTTAGATAAATAAGAATGCCAAGATAGCATCTATTTATTGTTCTACTGTCTAGCAGAGACAATTTTTCTTTGAATAGAAATAAAGATATGTAAATATATCTGATGAATATATATTCCCAATCAGAAATCTCCGAATGAATGGTAGCTTGCGAAACTTCAACTCGTATTTCAGTAATTATATTTCCAAAGACAAATGACACATTGACTGCTAAGCTGAAGTGGATATGCCTACATGCTGTTAAATTACGAGGTTATTTTTCACCAAAGATAGTTAAGTAGGACGATTCATAAATCCGTGAATATGGTTTTGTATGTCATGGTAAAATCTTAAATTGAATTCCACAGAATATAATAAGATTCAAATAGAATATGTCTATAACTGAACAGCCTGATAGTCATTTTTAGTGTTTCACAAGATATGATGATAGTTATTAGTTATAGTTCTTTGTTGTCGAATTCATCTAAAATGATTGTAAACAAATGATTGAATTTGACTTATAATAAATTGAACTGTTTAACTTTATTTATTTCATAATGCAATCCAGAAACTGACTGTGGGTGGATGTAAAGCTCACTTGATCACAGATTCCTTTAAGTTATTGATTAGTAATTGTTGAAAGTCCTTGAATACTCGATCATTTCACACTCATTCAGTCAGTCAGTTGCAACGTAGAACTTCATACGTATGTACATAAGTTCAGGTTTCCATACCACATTAGCACAGAGACGCAAATGTCAATTCAAATCCCATAGTGATAAAGATAGTAGAGGTATTAATGGTAATGAAGAAGACTAGGGTTCGAAGAAATTATTCAAGAAGTATAATTAAGTGAAATAAGGTTAGAAAGACAGAGGTAGAGGTGCTGACGAATCCAGAAGATTAGGATTTGAGAGAGATCAAAAATGGATGCACTTGCGCCATTACAAACGATTTTGAGCCATGTCGTTCAAGGTCTCTAACCCTTAATGACTTTCGTCTCGCGGACACCAACCAGTTAGTCTACATCTACCAACATGACTCAGTCTACTAGTCAGTGACTTCATGGATTTCTTCCATGTTTTGGTCTGGCCGCCCCTAGCTTTCTTCCAATCTACTCCTACACAACAAAACAAAGCTCGTCGAGGCAGTCGGTGGTTAGCCATACGTAACACATGTCCCAACCACCTCAACTGATGAAGCTTCATTACTTCATCTATTGATCTGCCATCCTTACCTAGTACTCGTTTCCTAACGACAGCATTGCTTACTCGGTTGTCCCACGATATACGAGCAATGCTTCTTAAACATCTATGATCGAATACTAGTAACCTACGAACATCTTCTACTCTTAACGGCTATGTTTCACATCCATATAGGAGAACGGAGCGAACTGCTGCGCAGTACACTCGTCCTTTGGTTAGCGAACGGATATCACACCTACGCCATAAGTGACGCAGGTTGGCAAAAGCCAATCAAGCTTTCTGTATCCGCGCTGAGATTTCGTCTCATTTCACACTCATCGAATATCGATCGCTTCAAAGTATTTGGACTATTTTACTACTGACTAGCATTTACAGTTACTAACATATTGCATAAAATTTAATGATACGATTAAGAAGTTAGATACCATTAATGCTGTGTGAGACAATAAATTTTAAGGAAAGATTTAGAAATTAAATGATCACGTTTCGAAGATTTTTCTAATTAAGCTAAAGAATACAAGGATATATGGGTAGATGAATTAAAACCTCTTATTAAGTCCGTATGGACAGATGTATGATAA
Organism: Schistosoma turkestanicum; assembly: GCA_944470395.2. Classification (NCBI taxonomy): domain Eukaryota; kingdom Metazoa; phylum Platyhelminthes; class Trematoda; order Strigeidida; family Schistosomatidae; genus Schistosoma; species Schistosoma turkestanicum. Next base: position 13,749,632 of record OX103971.1, read on the forward strand.
CTTATTGTTCAATCAATATTTGCACTAAATTTCCAGTGTAATTCGAACTGTTTATCGACGTGATAGACTTGTTAATCGATCATTTTTTTTAATAATTTGCATTACTGCTTGATACTCCTCATCAATAACTATGGAGAATTGGATAAATTTTTATTGAAGATAGAAACAGCTGTCAAATATTCAATGATTTTTATCTGCTCGAAGTCAATTCATATCGTAAACTAACTTCAATTGGTCGTAAATTAAGGAAAACGTGTGATTCAAGTGTATTGGTTTGCATTGCCTCATCGGACTAGTACACTGATATGAAATTGCCAAAGTAGTAAATGTAGTAACAGTATCAGTAATAGTACTAAATATCAAGTAAATCGGAATTAATTCGTTAGGATAAAAAAAATATAAGATAATTTAATAATTCAGATCTCAGTGGAAAACAAAATATGAATGCACCTGCGCAACTGCGATCGATTCTCAGCCATGTCAATAAATATCTTACGTTTAATCATTTCAACTACTTAATTGATCAAAGTAGTATCATAATTTTTCGAAAAGTTATAAGCCTAAAAACTCGAAATGGTAACTAGTAATAAGGTTCAAGTAGCTTTATTTATATATTAAATAAAATCATTTAAATGATCTAATCCACAAAAAATTCATTCATGATGAACTATTAATCAGACTCACTTCTTCAAATTTAACATCCCAAACATCTTTTCTCATAAAATTCTCAATATTTTGGAATTTAACAGATGATGAAAGACTATTGGAATTGTCCGGTATAAAATGTAGCCGAAAAATACCCAATTCATCAATCACACCTAAACAACTAGAAAAGAAATCTTATTGAAAGTATAATAATATTAGGTAGGTTATAGTTCTTCACATCATGAAATGACTATAGGTAGATATGTACTAAAACTAGAAATCATTAGATAACTGCTTTGTCCTGGTTTGGGACTACTACTCTATAGTGTGTATCCACGACTCCACTAAGGGTTGAACCATTTAGGTGTACTGACTTTGAGACTACGCAGTTGGTATCCGTTGGTTTAAATTTATCAGTTCAGCCAATCCAAGGAATTTCGTAACCACCATCCAATAAAATTGGCGTCTGACTGCTTCACCCTTAAGGTGGCTGAACTCCTATGTAGCCGCGGTTCCTCATTAGAAATTTGGGAATTAGCTGCTGAAGTAACTTTCTTTAATGCAGAGTAAGTAACACAACTAAATGGTCAATATTAGGACGAATAAATGACTGACAATTTGATCATTAATGTAGTTGTAGCGTAAGATAAATCAATCTAAATTGAATTCATTTCACTTACGTTGCATTACAATTGACATAGATTCGATATGGACAATTATAACCAATGGAAAATTTCATTTCATAATATAAATCAGGCAATCGGTAAATTTGTATTAAACCAGAATCTCGAGCAATCAACAAACGTCTAGTGGAATGACTAATTGTCAATGTAGCTATCGGATCAGATGTAACTGGTTGATTCATTAAATTCCAGTCAATTTCTGTTTGAAATATTGGTGTAGTAGTATCTTCATTAATTGAGTTGGATGAGACAGTTTTCATTGAAATAGTATCAATATGATAAAGTCTAAAAAATGTAATCAATATGTATGAAATGTTTGTATGAGGTGGAGGAATTTCAAGATGATTTAGAGTTTCTGAATAGTGGTGTAGTGAAAGAGAACACAGGTGGAGCAACCGAGTTGTATTTAACGAAAATTACAGAGTTACTCAGTAAAATTGGAAAACCATATCGTCGTAAACCGTTCATTTGCAAAATATCAGTTCATCTCATATCGAACTGGACTGTTCCTGTTGCAAACAACATCAATCCATTGTCACTATTCATGCGTTTCATACAAATTCCATTGTGTTCTAACTCTTCCTCTCTTGATCTTCCCTCATCTTCTGCTGCCAGACATTATGTTGACACTCACGTCATATACTACTTATAAGTAGCTCACACCACAGTGGTAATAACATTGAATTGAATTAACACTGCTTTCATATTATCACATTAAGTCTTACAGATGTATCAAAAGTTGGAATAAATCTAATCACCAGTTGAAACTGATGATATTGGTCGTTAGATTTCACTTTATTAGTCGAAGAAAGAATGCTTTGAAAGGAACCTGAAGTTTTCATAACATATCTTCAGTGGTACTGAAAAAAAATTCACTACCGCACATTAGAATCAAACACTTACTAAGTTCAAATCGTACCCTGGTAGAAGCAAATAGGTCAGTAAACAGTAAAGGCTCTCTGTGATTGTAGCTGAATACGTTGTATGAAATATGAACGTACAGGAGAGAAGGGTACCACGTTTCTTTCGGACATGTATACATCCTCTAACAGCTTTATAATTGATCGAACATTGAGTAGTGAAAAGTATGCTGTTTTTTTAAAGTTTTTTAGTGCTGTTGGAATTCTATATTGTTACCAATAGTCTGATCAACACAATATCTCATGCACAAATTTCTGATATTAGACAGCTCGAAGTAATCGACAGAAAACCACATGATATTCGTTTGTCAAGATTATATTCAGATGAAACACTATTCAAACACTAGGTTAGCAAAAGATTACAAGTCGTATTTATTATGGTCAAGATTTCATATGTTCATCAACGTCGCTGATTCATCACTTTACTGCTGATTATTTTAACTTTCAAAATCTAAGATGATGAAATATCTTAACATTAAGAAAGATAAAATAAGGCAAACTTTATTGACTACTTATTCCATATTTAAGTAGTTAGAGTCTATATAGAATAATATCAAGTAAATGGTTGGTCATGATTTATTACATAAATGAAAGCTCCCCATTGTTCTTGTGTTAACTAGGTGATTAAAACACATAAAATGTAATTCTACGCTCTTTCCTGAATAAAATCAAACTCACCCAATCATATTTTCCAACTTACATTTCTGTATTTACCAAAATATAAACTTATACTCAATATCGAGCGAACAGTGACCCTCATTTTCAACATGTTAACTCTATATCTTGCTACATACCATCTGACAGAAGTTTGGCCTGATAAATTCCATGGAAAATCAAGAAGTCGCGATCAATTCAAATCATTTTTTTAGACAATACAACATTCGACCAACTTTTACTTTCATATATATATAGTTTTTTAACTAACCTTTCAATTCCATCACGTTGACGTAGTGTTGATGGTGTAAATTTAAAGCCTAAATCAAGTAATTGTTTCGGTGTAAAATATTGCCAAGCATAAATGAAACTTTTATTAATTAGAACAATTTGATTTGAAGTCATCATTGATTGGATTGGTTCAAATTGTACACGTTTCGATTCAATGGCAACACCGATTGCAGTATACATGGTTAAAATAACCTAAAATGTTTAAATATAACTAATGTTATCATGATTTTAAACAAACTCTGCCTGTAGACCCTTTGAGGCTACAGCCGATCCCAAGCCCGGATAAAGAAGAAGGGTTGGGAGTGGGTTTGAAGACCCCAACCCGCACAAAACTAACTCGAAAAAATAATTCAAATCATATAAACTCTGCTCTGGGAGTTAGAAGGTCTTCACGTCTCATGATGAAAGCCGAGTTCCTTCAGAAGTCATGAGGCCGATACCCCTTCTGACAACCAGAACCCTTCCACGGTGTGGGCAGCCGGGAAGTTACATTCGCCCTCATACCCATAAAAGCACACGAGACCGAATTGGTCACAACCAAATCCTTTATACAGCTCTTAATAACTCTTTTATCTCCTCGACCAACCCTTCTTTCGATCGTTTATCACCTCATGCCACTGAAGCAAACGGTATGAGCTCACAAAACATTATTCCTGGTCTCCTGAAACCCCGTACTAAATTACATATTGGAACTTTAAATGTTCGAACCTTGTGCCAAATAGGGCAACAGGCTTCATTAGCTAGAACTCTGAAATCCTGTGCAATCAACGTATGTTGCATCTCTAAAACGCGCATACAAGATCCGAGTAATATCATCAATTTTATTTCACCTAGTGTAGACAAAGAAACAACACGGTATGTCAACTTAAACTGATATACGTACGTACGAAGTTCAACGTTGCTATTGATTCAATGACTGCTTGATTTTAACAAATAATTTGTGACTATCAATCGTTGTTATTTGATGCAAACGAAAGTTACATCATTTCTACAATCTTAATGTTACATGAATACACTTAGCCATACTAATAATTCAGTTACTTATAACCTCATGCATTATAATCGGTGGTATTTGTGAATATATTTCAATCATGCGAAGTAAAAGTTGACAGTCAAACAACTACTTACTATTTCTGTAGACAAATCGAATGGTGTATAACATTGTCTTATAGATAATTATCAAAAACCTATCATCAATACATGGCAACTTTGTAACATTGTTGAACTGTGATTATATGATAGATTTTAATAGAATCAGACAATTGCAATAAATATTGTCTATATATACTAATACACGCTGGAAGTGCATATGGTTTAATCACATTAAAAGTGATTTTGTTTCATACTACTGAAACGTTATATAGTAATATAAAATTACTGTTTAGTACTACTAGGCTTTTGGTCTGTGAACTAAAATAAGTAGGATTTTTATATCTTCATTTTATAGACACCGAAATGGACAATCTTTTGATCAGCTGTCATGAAACCACGGAAATGTAGGGATGAATTTATTAAGGTCACACGATAATCACTTCGTATAAAAAAACTGCACAAAATGTTTTCTTAAGCTTATGACAATATCACTTTTGAGTTAAAATAAAAGTGTAACTTGAAATTGGATAGTTAATGTTATGATCTTCACTAGGTATGCTTGAAACTATTATGAGTTTACCTTAGTCAATAAACGAGAACGAGACAATGAACTAGCGTCCAGGTAGGCTACTCTGACCCGTTGACACAAAACATGTAACGAGAAGTCTTGATATAGCTTTGAAAGTATATTCTACAAACACCCAGCAAGCACAATACAATCAAGCACACACAGATCTCGTTTATTTATACATCGTAGAAACGTCCTTGGGAGAGTCACAAAAATAGCACACTAAAATACACAGTACCCAATCACAGTCAAGGATTTTCTTGGTGGGAAATGAAATCTCAACGTCAGCTGATCAGCCCATGCTCGGGAACATAAAATCCAAAATTAAGACATTTATCAAGCGAGTTCTAGGGATCATCTAACGTCCCCAACAGTTAATTTCCTTATCTTTGCGTAATGAAACAATCTCAGATTGTGGAAATTATTAAGATTTGATTGTAACTTGAATAACAAGTATTGTAGCGCAATTTTTTATTGAAAATGAAGCATGACAATTGAGTCACAACATCGTTTCATGAAATGATAAAATTGAAAACATTCAATGAAAGCGCCTTTGAGATATGTTTGATGATTCAATTTAAACAAAAGGACAATAGATATACAATTTCATTTGTAACCATGAATCGATCAATGTTAGACCACCATTAGAAACCTGGAAGCACTCACTGGACGGCCGTTTCGTCCTGGTATGGGACTCATCAGCAGTGCGCATCCACGACTCCTGCTCCTCGCAAGATTCGAACCCGGGACCTTTGGCATTGTACGCGAACGCCTTACCATCGGACCACTGAGCCGGCATCCAACGGTGTTAGTGTCTAACTTGATCAAATTCACGGAGTTGCACAACCTCATACACTGTATACATCCGAACAGGTTTGAACTTCACTGGTCACGACTTTCCTTTTTCATGATAAAAATTAAACGTTGTTGATTAGATTAAAAAACTTGAAAACTTACTCCTTTACTAGTAGTATCATTAGGTTTACAAATCAAACATACATAATCTTCTGAAGCACAAATATCAATTAAATGATGAACTGAAATAATTTTTGTCTACAATAGTAATAAAATAATAACATTAAAAATTAATCAAGATGTTCAATGTATATTCTATTTTCAATAATTAACATGTTTAAATCGTAAACATAATAGACTGCTGACATATTGAAGTTAATTTACTCGATGACATGAGTGAGTAAAAGGAAGGCGAGTGTCATAAAGTTGTTGGATCTATTATCATTGTGACAAATCTTAGGTTATGTAACAAATGTTTTATGACATATTAACTTCTAGAATCGTCAGAGCTAGTACGTCCACAGTATCCCAGGCTATGTTAGTTTCCATTTAATAAATATATCAATGATAACCTTAATAAAATCGATTTGTTAGTGTCAGGATATTTGTGGAGATCATAGAATAGTTATTGGTTTAAGCCATGAACTAATCTTTGTTACATTACGAATGAGCAGTTATTCCTTCTCCCATCCACGTGCATTCATGACCCTGAATTCTGGAGTCTGACTCAGGACTTTCGGTGTCGCTTGCTAGTGTTTAAACTTAAACCACTGAGTCGGTATCTAACGATGTTGATATCTAACTTAACTAGATTTGCGATATTGCATAACCCTTAAACATTTATTGCCTGTTGAGGATAGCTGTCTCATATTCAACATGATTTATTTTCACTTTTCATGACACTTGTTCTGACCAACTAGCACACTAAAACAAGTGGTAGAGTTCTGAAATAAAATTTCTTTACACAGAAATCTAATTGATGCAGAAAAACTCAACTCGGAAAGAAATATTTCTGGAGATACTGAGGATATGAGTACGTGAAAAGTGAAATTGTCAATAAATTGAAATTATTCTTGAATAACACAACAAATTTTAGTTCAAATATCAACAAGTCTGTCAGTCAGTCAGTTGCAACGTAGAACTTCGTACGTACGTACATAAGTTCATGTTGCCATACCATCACATTAGCACAGAGACGCAAATGTCAAATCAAATCCCATAGTGATAAAGATAGTAGAAGTATTAGCGGTAATGAAGAAGAATAGGGTTCGAAGATATTATTCAAGAAGTATAATTCAGTGAGATAAGGTTACAAAGACAAAGGTAAAGGTGCTGATGAATCCAGAAGATTAGGATTTGAGAGAGCTCAACGAATGGATGCACTTGCGCCATTGAAAACGATTCTGAGACATGTCGTTCAAGGTCTCTAACCATTGCTGACTTTCGTCTCGCGGACCCCAACCAGGTAGTCTACATCTACCAACATGACTCAGTCCACTTGTCAGTGACTTCATCGATTTCTGCCATGTTTTGGTTTGGCCGCCCCTAGCTTTCTTCCAACCCACTCCTACACCACAAAACATAGCTCGTCGAGGCAGTCGGTGGTTAGCCATACGTAACACATGTCCCATGTTTCACAGCCATATAGGAGAACGGAGCGAACTGCCGCGCAGTACACCCGTCCTTTGGTTAGCGAACGGATATCACGCCTACGCCATAAGTGACGCAGGTTGGCAAAAGCCAATCGAACTTTCTGTATCCGAGCTGAGATTTCGTCAGTCACCAGACCGTCAGCACTGATGAGACTCCCAAGATAAGTGAAGCGATCAACACGCTCGACTACTTCACTCCCTATCACTAGTTTAGGTGCCGATGCAACCCAGTCTTGAAGTAACATTTTGCATTTCGAGGGGGAAAACCGCATCCCGAACATGCTTGCATTGTTGCTTATGGTAGTCAGAAGACTCTGCATTTTATCAGCGTCTTCATCGAATAGAACTATGTCATCGGCATATACTAGATCAGTAAGCGACTTTCCTGGTAGAAGGTCAACCCCTGAAAAATCTGACTAGCTTAATGTTAACTGTAAGAGGATGTCTACGACAAAGTTAAACAAGAATGGAGAGAGTGGACAGCCCTGACGGACACCACTTGATGTAGAGAATTCAGATGACAGTTCGTCATAAGCTCTCACTCAACCAGTAGTGTTCGAATAGAGTGCTTGTATAAGGTTAATGTACTTCTTTGTTACACCTTTCAATGACAGACACTGCCACAGTCTGTATAAAAAGTGATTACGTAATATCCAAATCTCCACATTAGTCTTCCACTTGAATTTTCTGCCTCAAAAATTTGAATATTGATAAAATGAAATAATGATTACAATAATGTGATAAGGTGTTTGAATGCAATAAGACACTAAAAAAATCCCATCAACAAACTCATGATAATAAAATATCTTTAAGACAGTCATTAGTAGAAAACCAGTAAACATTGAACAGTAAATAGCTAAATGTTAGTTTATTTGTGATCTTACTAACAGTCTATAATCTCCACAGCTTCACATACACATAATAAAATATCAACTCTCTGAATTAGGCTAATTTATATTTTCAGAATGGACCTACAATCAACACCTCACCCTACCTAACGGATTTCCGTCTCCGGAGGTAAGGGTGCCTACTAAGGGCTTTTAAAAGCGGAGCTAATACTCAAAAAACCTTTCATAAAAAGGCCGTGCGTGACCGGCCTCAAGCAGTTGTCCGTTTGGGCACTGCGGTCACGCTCCTAGGTCCCTAAGACCGTCACTAATCTACCTTCTATTTCAGGTTCCTCAAGAAACAACCTTCCACGGTGTGGGCAGCCGGGATGTGACAACAGCCCTCATACCCATAACAGCACGCGAGATCATATAGGTCAAAATCAAATCCTTCATACCCGTAACTTACAATCATAACTCTACAGTTATTCAAAGTCATATATCTTTCAAAAAGTACGTTTTATTATAAGAACCAATTGGAGTGAACTACTGTGTGTTCCCACTCTTACATTCACTCTGATTTTAAATGAAACAACTATTTTTATAACGAAAAAGTGTTGTTCTGGTTAGACTATTGATCATTGAACTAACAAACCACAAATTTCAAATTTTTAACTATCCATTTTAACTAAAAAACATACAATAACATAACATAAATCAATACTACTTGATAATAAATAAACAAGTAAATAAAGTAGTATCTGGCATATTAAGTGTCACAGTTTTTAATTTTTCACATCATATCTTACTTTGTGTTTTTTTAAATTCCAAAATACAATAGAATGTTCAAATGTATTATTTGTACGTGAACAATTGTAAACAATAGTATTTGCTGTTGAACTATAAGCCCATTTATAATGTGGACGTAAATTAGCAAAGTATAAAAAAGAATCAATAGCTAAAGCTAATCTCAACGAACCATTACCTTCCCATGTACATGCTGTTAATGATTTACCCGGTATAAATAATGTACGTAATTGCTATTAAAATGAAATAGAAAAATTATCAAGAAAAAAAAATCTGTATTCAATAAAATTAGGTAAATATGATAAAGATGAAATTGTATTTTACTCGATAGACTACATATTTCATGATAAGAGTAAAAATATATACACATATTTTTTGAGAAACTGTTAGGATATTCATCCAATATCCTAAGAGAATTATTTTTGTAAGTCTAATTCTATTGGACAATTCCTATTGATTAATTCCCGTTGGTTGTCCTGACTATCAAGGTCACTTCAAATGTTGTTTCCTATTGGTCGACCTAAATTTCAATGTCACGCACTTTAAATGTTGTTTCCTATTCGACCTAACTATATAAATATGCATTATCTGTAACGTTTTACGACCCGGACCCTTATCCTATTCCGGACTTGGATCTCGTACTTTCTGGATGCTTGTAGAATACATGTTCTACTTCACGTCTAGTCTTCTTTTTTTACTCAATTAGGGCTTGGGGAACTCGGATTAGAGCAGCCTGTTGGGTTATCGATTATCGCTCTCGTTCACCGATTAAGGTAAACTCGTAATAGTTTAAGTATACCAAATGACCTGTTGACTTGCATTCGTAACAGAAACTTGAGAAACCGTGTGTTCTGACTATGATTAAATTAAATAAACAAAGAGATAATTATGAGTTTTGAAAAATTTGAATTAGTACAGACAAGCTATCTTACTTCACTGACTAAAAATTCGAAAAACTTGAAGTGGATATACTATCGCGTACTTCATTTACCAAATATTGATTTATAGACTAGAACAGATCAGTGTCATATTGTTTAGTCCTATTGTGGTGCGAGCTACTTATAAGTAGTATATGACGTGAGTGTCAACATAATGTCTGGCAGCAGAAGATGGGGGAAGATCAAGAAAGGAAGAAGAGTCGGAACACAATGGAATTTGTATGAAACGCATGAATAGTGACAATGGATTGATGTTATTTGCAACAGGAACAGTCCAGTTTGATATGATGAACTGATATTTTGCAAAGTAACGATTTACGATATGGTTTTCCGATTTTACTGAGTAACTCTGTAATTGTCGCTAAATAATCCGGTTGTCCCACCTGTGTTCTCGTTCACTACACTATGAGATAATCCCAACTTTTACAGGCCTAAAATACTTAAAACTGCTAAAAAAAACCCATTTTATTCGTGGTTTTTGAGTGAAAATAGCTACTTTTCTATAGGGGTTTAAGAGTATTTTCTTACATAAATTCACTTTCAAGCTAAAACTGGGGAGTTTTTATATCGGCAAATAAGATTTTTAATGACAGTTATACCAGTCATGAAATGAAGTTACAAACAAATGCAAACTTATTCCTTTGCGAGCATTGTAATTATCTATACCAAATAGTTAGCATTCCTCGGGCAAATTCACCTTCATTTATTTTTCTAGACCCATAATATTCTTTCCTATTCTAACATTTTCAAGTATTACCAACAAAAAAAAACGTAAATTATAGCTTACATTACCATGTGGATTGTAAAATTGTACAACGTTGATATTACGATCATTTGATATTTGTGTTCCAGCTATAGCTAACATAGATCCATCTTCATTCCAACAAGAACATGTTATTTGAATTCCAGTATCTAATAGAACTGGATCTAAAAAAATAAATAAAATTGACAATATTAAAGTTTATGAAAAAAAAGTAAAAGCTGAAGTTCATATTAAAATTTGTATAGCGTTGTTCACTGGATAACTTGCACAACTATACGCCATATATAATTGTGGTGCGAGCTACTTATAAGTAGTATATGACGTGAGTGTCAACGTAATGTCTGGCAGCAGAAGATGGGGAAAGATCAAGAAAGGAACAAGAGTTAGAAAACAATGGAATTTGTATGAAACACATGAATAGTGACAATGGATTGATGTTGTTTGCAACAGGAACAGTCCAGTTCGATATGATGGATTGATATTTTGCAAATGAACGATTTACGATATGGTTTTCCGATTTTACTGAGTAACTCTGTAATTTCCGTTAAATACAATCCGGTTGCCCTACCTGTGTTCGCGTTCACTACATAATAAAATACATTTAAAAGAGAACTACAGATCAATTAGGTTTCAATTTCACATCTGATTGATACGGCTCATATTCATAATTACATTGATGCTATTGCATTCGATTTTTATCTACCCTTAAATAGTGAGTGACCTTCGAACTCACGAACTCACTTTTCCCTTTTTTAATTCCTCTTCTCTATGCCTAATATATTTATACTACGATTGATACTACTGCTACGTTGGCAAAAACCATGACTGACGAAATCTGAGCACGGATACAGAAGGCTCAATTGGCTTTTGCCAACCTGCATCAACTATGGCGCAGGCGAGATATCCGCTTGCTAACCAAAGGACGATTGTACTGTGCAGCAGTTCGCTCTGTCCTATTATACGAATGCGAAACATGGCCGGTTAGAGTAGAGGACTTTCGTAGATTACTAGTCTTCGATCATCGATGTCTCCGAAGCATTGCTCGTGTATCATGGGAAAACTGTACAAGCAATACTGTCGTTAGGAAACGGGTACTAGGTAACGGTGGCAGATCAATAGATGAAGTAGTGAAACTTCATCAGTTGAGCTGGTTGGGACATGTGTTACGAATGCCTAACCACCAACTGCCTCATCGAGCTATGTTTTGTGGTGTAGGAGTAGATTGGAAGAAAGCTAGGGGCGGCCTAACCAAAACATGGCACAAATCCATGAAGTCACTGACAAGTGGGCCTAGTCATGTTGGTAGATGTAGGCTATCTGGTTGGGGTCCGCCTAGACGACAGTCATCAATGGTTAGAGACCTTGAACGACATGGCTCATAATCGTTTGCAATGGCGCAGGTGCATCCACTCTTTGTGTACTATGAAATTCTAACCTTCTGCATTCCTCATAATCTCTACCTTTCTCCTTCGAAATTTATCTTACTGAATTATACTTCTCGAATCATATCTTCGCTCCCTAATCTTCTCCATTACTGCTAATACTTCTACTATTGATATCACTCTTGGATTTGAACTGACAGTTGCGTCTCTATGCTGACGTGGTATGGCAACCTGAACTGATGTACTCTTATGTACGAAGTTCTGCATTGTATCTGTCTGTCTGACTATTAACTCAAAAATGAGACGCACAGATTTCAGCATCACAGAGAGAATTTATGAAATTATACATAACATACATACTAAATATTCATTCTTTTGTCAAATAATGCAGTTATGCTAAATTTTATTCCATGTGGTAAATTATTTAATTTCATCGGATCTAACTAAAGTTTGAAAACTTTTAAGTTCTCGATTGCTTGAAAAAAATGTATAAAATGAGGATCTTATTCTTTGAATTTTCTAAAGGATAGTGTTAAAACCAATTGTACATGATTTGTAAAAGAGAGAGTTTTAAAAGCATTAGGCAGGATTATTTGTACGTCTTGAATTCCGTCATCAGTCGTAACTAGAAAAGTACGCTCTAGCAAAAGAGTGATTTTCAGTTTATGTATAATGATGGGACGGCGTTTATGAAATGTTCATTTGTATTTGAAATATGTTGTAGTGGTTTACTTTTATGAAGAAAACACAACTGTTGAAATATAAACATTTATTATTGTACTTAATTCTGATAATAATTGTTATATTGTACACCTTTTTGTTTATCTGTTCTTAAGACTATCTCTCGCGCGCGACAAGCGTATTATTCCCGTTCTCCTCTTTGCACGCCTCCTGCGTGAATGTTAGCCATTTGTACGCCCTCTTGCCTCGATATTATTTCGATATCAGGAGGCTAGTGTCAAATATACTTCTTCCTTTAGAATCTATTTCTTATTTGATTCTCAGAGTTCGTGAAGTAACATTTGTTCTCCCGCGAAGAAGTATATCATACGAATCGCTATACTGTAATGAAATTAATGAATATAAAGTCTAAGTTCAATACTTATCACGGCTATCTACATATGGATTACTCAAAAGAGTCATTTAAGTGTGAGTTGCTGCATAAAAGATGTTATACAACATGAATCCCCTCAAATTTATTGTTAACTTAAATGCCAAAAACTTAAAAACATAAATATTTATATAGTAACATCAGAATCAACCTGGATCTTCATGATTTTTCATCAATTGACAACGTCCAACATCGTAACATACAGCCAAAGAAGGTAGATTCCTTGTACCATAATTATTTTTTCCTTTATACCAATCTAAGCTTATAATTCGAGCAGCACCATGTATGTTGTTTAAACAATAAGTGGGCATTTTTTTCTAGAACACCGTAATCATTAAAATTTCAAAAAAAAAATAAAAATTAAATGTTAAAACATAAAATAATGTAGTCGGATGAATGAAAAATATCTTAGTTTTTGAGTTATTTCTGAACAATTAGTATCAATTTATGCGTCTGATGAAAATTGGACAGATAGGTAATAATAAAATGAAGTACGGTTGTTTCACTTTACAGTCAAAGAGAGAAAATAGATAAATTAAAGAAGGAAAACAAATAAGAAAGGTAATCAGCTAGTCAAAACAACTTGGAGTATGGTTCAACAAAAACAACACACAAGTTATGACAAACTAGACAAGGATAAAAACTCATTTGAGCAAAAGCTATTCTTGTTGTGGTGAGATAACTAGTTTATTGAAAAGCGATGTTGTTGAAATAGCCAGTGTTGGTAGATTTTGTAAATATATGGAAAATACGACCTAAAAAGTCTTATTCGTTTAGTATTAATCTACTGGTTGCACAACGCACAAACGAAATATTAAATAATTAAATGAGAAACATAATAGACTTAATCATTTCACATGTATCAAAGACGATTGAGTCAAATACTGCGTTTTAAAATATTTTGGTATCATGGATTACATCTCTTCATCAAACATCATGCGGAAACATGAAACGGAATCTTTCAGGATAAGATCAAACACTGTTGATTAACTTAGACTTCCTAGTCGGTATAGTAATATTTATTCAACTAATTTTTATCTCTGCACAAATATATTATATTATGAAATACTGGGTTTCGATTAATAACCGGCAGTTAACAGCTAGAAATTTGCGTTGATTATCCTACGAGTATAAGGCTCTGTATTTATCATTTTTGTATAGTTAATCAACATTTTGATTATCGTTTTGGTTATTACCGCAAAACAAAACAAATGGATACAATAAAGTCCAAAATGATGAACATTTTATGGCTAAAAAATTAATTATAAGGTGTTTTGAAATGCATAAGCGGCTTGATAATTCAATTTAAAATTATTTCCATATACCAGGAAGTTTCCGCAACCATCAAAGACACAAATTTCCCCCGTCAGGTAGCCAAAAAGCAGGATATTTCCGTCAGGTGACCACTCAACTGATGTTAAGCTTCCATTTTTCAAATCTTTCCCCCAGATTCTGTTACCATCGACTGACCCAACAATTGCAGCTCCGTCTTCATATACAATACATATTCTTTGACCATCACAGTCCCACTAAATCTCACTTTAAACTATGAACAGGCAAATTACTTTCATATCTTGAACAGAAGATTTGTTCCTGTTATTAATCATCTCTTCATACCAAGCCCCATTATATAGCATCCAAACGATTATAAGGCCATTTTGGTCAGATGTGGTAATCTTCTTAAACTTTTCATTCCACACGATCACTTGGACATCGTCTGTTAAATACGATATTTTTCATTTGACTAGATTATTAACCTGAATGTCCTTCCAAAGTTTGATTCATTACTAAGTTTGTTTGTGCAGCAAGACCTTTATGTTTAACATCACTCTGTACTTCAAGTTTTAAAACTTTTAACAGGCCATCCTCTCCGCCACAAGCTACATATCCATGCTCTTTACTCCATGATGCTGATCTTAATTTTGTGTTATTAGGTGTCGCAATTTTTTTGCTTAAATATGCAAACATATTTGAAAGTACAGTAGTTACAAATAGTGAATAATTAGTGGCAGTAGGTAATTCAAACAAACAACATTGCAAAAATTCTTGTAACCATTGCCAGGAAGGAAGTAAATAAATTAAACGACACAAAACTAACCCTTATCTACTTTTTTGACTACTTTTTGGTGAATTTATCACATCATCCTAAATACCTGGAAAATTAACGAAACACCACTTTGAACCAAAGTGATTGTTTTTGAGGACTTATTTTTGTGAATAGAGAGTAGAGTTAAGACTGTCTTAATTCCAGTCAGTTGATAATCACATATGAAGTTGCATAGTAGATTTAGTTGAGTGTATCCTTCTCGATGTCATAAAGCTTATGGATACCAACGGATTCCACATTTATAGGCCGGATATCGTTTCCCATATAACTTTTTTTCTCTGTGCTCGATTCTTGTTCTTTCGGTACGTTTCCAGGTAGTTGGTAGTGTCCAATAGATGATAGTGTAGTCACTTGGCTTCAGTTGGAAGCAATTTATGTATTTGTTTCCTGTGATATGAATTAGTAAGTTTGTTTCAGAGCAGTAAGATTTCTGCTGGAAAATTTCAAAACTATGTAAATAATTAAGTAAGTTCATCGGTGAGAGGACAGGAATGTAAAAAAGAGAAAGGAAACAGACATAATAAGCGAAGCTGATGGAGTTAGTGGTCTGAGGAAATGACAATCAGAACAACAAGCACGTTTCTGGACATTCATCAAGCACCGCTAGTCAAGACTGTTGATGTCAATCCGTATGTGAGTACGTTTATCTGAAACAGTGCTAGAAATAATTCTGGGGAAACTGTGCCAAGTTTCATCCGCATAAATTAAAGAGTCGCGTTGGCCTTGGATGCATCTCCTACGTAGTTCAAAATGGTGTTTGGGTTTTCTGTGGTTATTAAACCGTGATGACGCCCTAAGGAGACATTAGAGAGCAGACATCCATTTGGGGTGTAGTGGTTTGTGTTACGTTGGCAGAATGTTCATAATGGGGCAATTCGATCAGATTAATTTTAACCTATTTCCTCCTACCCATTCGTCAATTGGAGTACTGACCTTTTGGAGATAAGTTGAGTTTCCTATGCTTATGATACACCTCCAGATGATTGCATCGTCCACACTGATCAGTACCGCCAATCTAATTTTGCCTGACAGACAGAAAGCTACAACGGTGAAATTCGTACGTATATACATCGGTTCAAGTTGCCATACCATATTAGCACGGAGATGAAATCGCCACTCGAAATGGAATGAATTGGATGTATCAGCGTTAATTAAAAAAAGATGAGAATTTGAAAATTTTATCAAAGGAGTATAATCCAGTGGAATAAATTTGAGAAGAGAAAGATGAACTTTTCAAGGAATTCATACCACAGTTTGAGCGAAGTTGAAGATTGGGTGCACCTGCACCATTGCAAACGATTTTGATTCATGTCATTCAAAGTACCTAACCATCGGTTACTACCATCTGATGGACCCCAAACTGTTAGTCTTCATCTGCCGATTTGGCTCAGTCGATTTTTCAGTGAATTCATGGACTTGTGAAATATTTTGGTCTGGTCAGCCCTAGCTTTCTCCCATCCTACCAACACACCACAAAACATAGATCGTCGAGGTAGATGACAGCCTGGCATAGACAACATATGTCCCAACCACTTCTACTGATGAGGTTCTATTACTTCATCTACAGATTTACCACATTTTCTTAGTACACTTTCCTTACATCAAAACTTCTGATCTGATGGTCCCGGTATATACGAGCGGTGCTCTGAAGACATCCATGATCGAATACTACACTTAGTGACCATATTTCACACTCATCCTTTGTTTGTCGGAAGGACATCTCGCCTACGCCGTAAATCATGAAATTCGGTATCAGATAGTCGGGCGTTCTGCATTATTGCTGAGATTTCGTCAGACCTCAGGCCATCAGCACTGTTAAGACTCCCAATATAAGTGAAGCGGCCCACACGCTCAACTACTCCACTCACTGCCACCAGTTCAGATGTATATACAAACGAACCATTGTCTTTTCTTAGGTGCCTTGTGATGTTCTAGCAGCTGCTTATAGTGAACAAGATTCGCCTTAGCTCATTCGGATCGGACAGTACAGTTTAACCAAGGGTCTCTGAGATGTTCATGGGATCACTTCGGCAACCTGTCCTGAGTCAAAGTTTACCATTAAAGGGTTGCGTTAGCATTTAGGGACGTCCTGCCTCTTGAACAGACGAAGCAACTTAGAAGAAAGCAGTTGAGTGAGAAAGCGAGACCTATCGCGCAGTGGTTCTGACTCGGAATGATAACGCTTGTCTGCATTGATCTCAGACTGTCAGCCACTAAATTGAGACAAAGTTTAAATCCTATGGAATGATTTAATGTCGAAAACTGGACTGTTTTCTGTAAATGGTGAGAGGTCAATGAGGACGAGATGAATAACGTCGAGACATATTAGGGCAACAACCTACAGAATTGATAATGATGACAACTTACGAAATTTAAAGACATGAGTGAGACACAGCTGGTTGAAGAGGAGCTTGAAAATGTCTGTGACTACGATTTTGTCAAGTTTTTCATTGAAGCTATCCACTGGAGGGGCATAGTCACTTCGACCGAGAAAACATTCATAGTAGGAGTGATTCTTGATGAGAAAAAGTGAGCATGGATCTGGGTATTTTCTCTTTAATATGCCAGTTTTCATTGGGGTAGCCTCGAGAGGAGTAATGGTGGTGGTCTGGAAGGATGCAATTGTCAGATTGACTTGGCGTACTTAATTTGCTGCATGCCAATATCAGGTAGCCTCTGATCCTTCTATTAGTCAGCTAGAATAATTCCAAGTGTTGGAGTCTGTCTTCGTCAGGTTCCTTCTTTAAAATTGACACCTATTTCGTTGCTAGTCTCTTTGATAAAGGGGAATTATTTCACTTTCAAGGACATTGGTTGTGCCAACATCATGTCTAATGTTAACATTGGAAAGTGAGAGTTTATTACGTTAAATATGTATTCAAAACAAATGGACGTTCACATCGGCCAACATCTTCTGGTACATGAAGTTTAGCTTCTCCAAAATTCTAACACAAAGTAAATCAGGCAACCTGTTGTTTGTGGATGACAGTCTTTCTCTCATGTTCCCGCGGTGGATTGATTTCTCAGAACAATCAAACACTCACTAACAGATAACCATGATATCTTACGTGTTGCTGATGAAGGGAGCTCAGAGTTACGTCACTTGATGAAAGATCTGGTCCCTATGATCTGTTTGACCGGAAAATAATTTTGAGCAACTCCGTTCACCAGATGATGTAAAAATCAATAAATATCAAGCATAAATTCGATTACAAATAAAGCCTCACGAGAGTTAATAAATATACGTTTTAATAAAAACTTTCGGTCCTTATTTAATTGTTCCCAAAATCTTGAATCGGATAAGATTTTTGAAAACTTCGGGCCGCAATTTGTCCAACTGGGAGGCAAAGATTTGATGCAGCTTGGTGTAGGCTGTACGCAAGATTAGGAGGAAACATCATGCTGTTTTCTAGACGCTGTACGAATTTATGGCCTTCATAACTGCTACAAAGAAGAAGTTTCACAATGCGTGGTAGAGGTGTCTGATCAATCTATGTCAGGAGCATTTTGATTTTTATCTAAAAATTATTAAGTCATAGTTGTTACGGGAGAAACGAAGACATTTTGCTGATCAAAACCTTCATGTATAAATATCATTAATTTCACTGTTTTGGGTATATTTGTTTTACTTAACTTATGAACTTGTTTGAATTATTATTTGCGGACATATTGGACTCCCGTTTCTCTTTGTTGTTCGTTGCAGTTTTTTGCTCCAAGAGATAATAAATTAGAAGGTAATTGTAATTATTATAATTATTGTTGTTAGAACGACATTGGTCGTCTATTTGTAATAAATTATTTTGGTCGAATTTGTGATTTGGAATAAACTTTGGTATCTACTTTGGAGTTTCGTTCTTGGTATAGAAATTTGGGACCGTGAATTACAAATAGACGACAACAGTGCTTCATAAGATCAACGAGCAAAAAACTGGACGTAACAATAGTCAATAGGTTTCCAGCATCGTTCTATGGTTTTATTTGTAACACCATTCAGGATCTTCATTAGTGACGACAGCCTTGATGTCAGCAGTGATCTGTCTAAAAAGTTACTGCAATCATATCATATTTATAGTCTGCTTAACTTTCTGCCTTAGGTAAGCCTTCTATTATTTAATTATTATTTCTGTAGAACTTACAACTAGTACGTTTCAAATGTCTTTAAATAATATGAACGGCAAAAACCTAATGGTAAAGTACGTTTTGGTCCCAACGTACTGTTCTTAGAATCTATTCACCCATCAGTGCCTCCGAATAGAAAAACTGCAACATTAATTAGAAAACGACAAACCGACTCGTCGCTCAAGCCACACTCAACTATTTCTGCAGGGCGAGGCTAGGTGTAGTATCAGGAAGATATGTAGTTACTATCGGGATTCCCCTGTCCCAAGATATAAAACTGGTTTGCTGTAAAGTGGCCACTAGTTGCGTAGAATGACACCACGAATCGGTTACAGACACCTTTATCACTTTTACTTACGGTATAATTATGCAGAATTACGTGGAAAGGATATGTTTTTCAAAACTATATCACACATGAATAATTCACCTGGGTCTACGACTGCTAAATGACTAGACGAAATTTTACGCTACGAAACCATCCATCAATCATTGTTAGACTAACATTAGAAACCTGGAAGCAATGGGCGGCCGTTTCTTCCTGGTCTGGGACTCACCAATATTGCGCACCCGCGACTCATGCACATCGATAGATTCGAACCCTGAATAAGAACACTATATCACTGCAGAGTCTACTGTATTTATCGGGAGGAGGACTGCTTACTTACTTACTTACTTAATGACGCCTGTTACCCCAAATGGAGCATAGGCCGCCCAACAGCAGCATTCTCAAACCAACTCTGTACTGGGCTTCCCTTTCCAGTTCCACCCAATTTTTGTTCATTCTTCTCATATCTTTCTCTATTTCTCGGCATAATGTGTTCCTCGGCCTTCATCTTTTCCTTAAACCTTGAGGGTTCCATGTGAGGGCTTGTCTCGTGACGCAGTTAGGTGCTTTTCGTAGTGTGTGTGTGTCCTATCCACTTCCACCGCTTCTTCCTGATTTCCTCTTCCACTGGAATCTGGTTTGTTCTCTCCCACAGTTCGTTGTTGCTGATGGTGTCTGGCCAACGAATACGAAGTATTTTGCGTAGACAGCTGTTAATAAATACTTGTATCCTCTGGATGATGGCTTTGGTAGTTCTCCATGTTTCCGCTCCATACATTAGAACTGTCTTGACATTTGTATTGAAAATCCTGATTTTGGTGTTGATTGATATCTGTTTGGAGTTCCAGATATTTTCAACTGTAGAAATGCAGACCTTGCTTTGCCGATCCGGGCCCTCACGTCTGCATCGGATCCACCTTTCTCGTCGATGATGCTGCCAAGATATGTAAAGGTGTTAACGTCTTCCAAGAGTGATTTGATTGGTGCATGTTGTGTTGCATCGGAGAATTTTGCTTTTTCCTTTATGTATGCTGAGACCTACTGCTGCAGAGACTGCTGCTAGACTGGTCGTCTTCTCTTGCTTTGTTGTTGCGTGCGAGATAGAAGAGCCAGATCATCTGCGAAGTCCAGATCGTCCAGCTACGTCCTAATTGTCCAGTTGATACCGTGCTTCCCTCCAGAAGTTGACGTCTTAATAATCCAGTCGATCACCAGGAGAAAGAGAAAGGGTGAGAGTAAGCAACCTTGCCTGACACCAGTCTTCACCTCAAAGGAGTCTGTTAGCTGTCCTTCGTGTACGATTTTGCAGTGGAATCCATCATAAGAATTCCGTATGATGTTAACTATTTTCTCAGGCACACCGTAGTGTCGAAGAAGCCTCCACAGTGTTTTCCTACCCACGCTATCGAATGCTTTCTCGTAGTCGATGAAGTTGATGTAGAGTGGTGAGTTCCATTCAATTGATTGTTCCACAATGATCCGTAATGTAGCAATTTGGTCAGTACACGATCGATCCTTCCGAAATCCAGCCTGTTGATCTCGAAGTTGGGCGTCTACGAAGTCCTTCATTCTGTTTAACAATACCCTGTTGAAGACTTTGCCTGGTATTGAAAGAAGAGTGATGCCTCTGTAGTTCTCACACTTGCTGAGGTCGCCTTTCTTTGGTATTTTGATGAGGTATCCTTCTTTCCAATCTGATGGTACTTGTTCCTCATCCCAAATCTTCTCGAAGTGGATGTGAAATATTTTCGCGGTTGCTTCCACATCTGCTTACATTGCCCCTGCTGGAATTTTGTCTGGTCCTACTGCTTTGCCATTCTTGATTTGTCTGATGGCCATACTAATCTCCTCGATCGTAGGTGCGCCAAGATCGATTGGGAGGTCCGTAGATGCTGCTTCGAGAATATTGTGCCACCGATGACCAGTTTGTTGAAGGCACATAGGTTCTCAAATCTCTCACCATTTTCTTTCCTTTCTCCCAGTCCATGTCGTCCCATGATGTCTTCACATCCAGTGTTGTCCATGCCAACCTTGGCATTGAAGGCCTCCCATTGGAATGGTCAAATCCTTCGGTGAGCATTTCTGGACGATTGACTACAGCCTTTCGTAGAATTGATCTATAACGTCGTCATTGTACTCATTGGTAGGTTCATAGCATTGGATGACGTTCATTGTAATGTCCTCTTTCTTTGTTTTGAAGGATGCTTTAAGGATCCTGGGTCCATGAGATTCCCACCCTATCAGTGCCTTTTGTGCATGTTTGAACAGCATCAGTGCAACTCCTTGTGTATGTGGAGCATTTCCTCTTCAAGACCAGAGTATGGCAGCAGTTCCCCTGAAGCTAGTCTCAGTTGTCCTACCTGTGTCCAATGTGTTTCACTGATTCCAAGCACCTCGAGGTTGTATCTTTTCATTCCAGTCTCCCACAATGTACGAACGTTCCATGTACCTAAAAGAATGGTTGCTCTGTTTGTCAGAAGAGGCATCGGCTCCGTAACTTCCGAGGGAACTCAGCTTTCATCACGCGACGTCATAATTCTTCTTCCAACTCCCAGGACAGAGTTAAAATGGTTTGAATTATTTGTTCTGGTCAGCGTTTTTTGGCAAATTAGTTTTCAGTTAGGATGGGGTCGCCAACCCCATATCCAACCCTTCTCCTTTATTCGGGCTTGGGAGTTTCTACTGGCGGAGTTATGACACAGAGGATAATGTAAGTTTAAAATACCTGTACTTCTATGTGCTTGTTTATTGATGAAAATTCTCAAGGAACAAAGACGAGACATATGTAAAAAGGTTTTTAATGTATACAGTAGCAGGATAATTATCTAATAACAATCTCCTTAAAAGAGACGAATTTAAAAAATGAGTTCGTACCAGATATCCTCATAAACTTAAATCACTAGATGGGAAGGATTCTAAGTAGTCGTAAGCGTCAGAACTTAAGTAATCCACTTCGGAAAACATATTATAATTACTTGCTGACATCGAAAAACCACCACACGTTCAACCCTAACAGATATTAACTTAGTATTTAAGTATCTATGAAACGTTTTTCGAGTCATGAGAGTGGATAAACAATCACTATCACGAAAGCTTGAAATGAATTATATTTGCTCAGCATAACATAACATATAAACTCACAAACAACTGCCAAACGACTAGAATTAGACAGTCGAGCGGCTAGACCATCCATTCATTGGAACCTACCAGTTACCTAGGACTGTACCGAAAGAGCGATAAACGAGCACAAAGAAATCACCAGGTCCATACTATCTCGTGAAAAAGATATTGGATAACTGGTTTTCAGTATTTTCCAAAATTATTTAGATATCTTAAGCTCCTAGTTTGACAGTCGTAATCTCTGTTCGCGAACAGTCGATGACGCAGTCCAGTGCGTGAGTTATCTCCCGTTTATATTAGTTAAAATATTCAAAACATCAGTATTACCTTCTATTTTATCCATTTCTACATTTATCCGTTGCAATGAACAGAAATAAAGCATAGGAATCGAGCATGAAGAAATCAGTTGGTTTTTACTATCTCGTGAAAAAGATATTGGATCTACATCTGCATTTAGAAACTTACTTACCTACCTTACCTTATTAGTGTTTTGCTTGGAACTGATGCATAATACTTCAGTATATTTTTATCGACTTCAACGTTTCCTCATTTTGCAAAATATACTCGTTAAACTCTGGTTTTCCGAAGAGAGACAATGAAGTAAACTGAATACATCAAACTGAGTCAAGCGAGCTTCTAAATACTTTTCTGCACTGTCACGTAGAGATATTTCCTGCCTCGTGTTCTTAAAATCAATCCATCTACAAATTTCCTCAACAAACAGACATTTACCCTAAATATTTTACGTCCTGTAGAAAAATAGAAACTCCGCCAGTAGAACCTTCGGGGCTACTGCCGGTCCCAAGCCCGGGTAAAGGAGGAGGGTTGGATATGGGGTTGGCGACCCCATTCCGTCAAAAACTAACTTGCCAAAAAAACGCTAACCAGAAAAAATAATTCAAACCATTTTAACTCTGTCCTGGGAGTTGGAGGAAGAATTATGACGTCGCGTGATGAAAGCCGAGTTCCCTCGGAAGTCACGGGGCTGATGCCTCTTCTGACAACCAGAGCAACCATTTTTTAGGTACATGGAACGTTCGTACATTGTGGGAGACTGGAAGACTGTTTCAAGTTGCTGCAGAAGTGAGAAGATACAACCTCGAGGTGCTTGGAATCAGTGAAACACATTGGACACAGGTAGGACAACTGAGACTAGCTTCAGGGGAACTGCTGTTATACTCTGGTCATGAAGAGGAAAATACTTCACATACACAAGGAGTTGCATTGATGCTGTCCAAACATGCACAAAAGGCACTAATAGGATGGGAATCTCATGGACCCAGGATCATTAAAGCATCCTTCAAAACAAAGAAAGAGGATATTACAATGAACGTCATCCAATGTTATGCACCTACCAATGAGTACAATGACGACGACAAAGATCAATTCTACGAAAGGCTGCAGTCAATCGTCGATAAATGTTCACCAAAGGATTTGACGATTCTTATGGGAGACCTGAATGCCAAGGTTGGAATGGACAACACTGGATATGAAGACATCATGGGAAGACATGGACTGGGAGAAAGAAACGAAAACGGTGAGAGATTTGCAAACCTATGTGCCTTCAACAAACTGGTCATAGGCGGCACAATATTCCCGCACAAACGCATTCACAAAGCCACATGGATTTCACCGGATCACACTACTCAAAACCAGATTGATCATATCTGTATCAACAAAAAGTTCAGAAGGACCATGGAGGATGTGAGAACCAGGAGAGGAGCTGATATAGCTTCAGATCACCACTTGCTGGTCGCCAAAATGAAACTGAAACTAAAGAAGCACTGGACAACGGGGCAGACAACATCACAGAAGTTTAATACGGCCTTTCTTCGGGATACTGTAATGCTCAACGAATTCAAGATAGCCCTCACCAATAGGTTCCAGGCCTTTCAGGATCTACACAATGGAGAGGACACAACATTGGAGAACAATTGGAAAGGGATTAAGGAGGCAATCACTTCAACATGTCAGGAGGTCCTTGGTCGCAAGAAGCAGCATCATAAGGAATGGATCTCTGTTGATACTCTCGCAAAAATTGAAGAAAGAAGGAACAAGAAAGCAGCAATCAATGTCAGCCGAACAAGAGCGGAGAAAGTTACCGCACAAGCTGCATACACAGAAGCAAACAGGGAAGTGAAGAAGAGCATCAGAGCTGACAAACGAAAATACGTGGAAGATCTAGCAATGACGGCGGAAAAGGCTGCAAGAGACGGAAACTTGAGACAATTGTATGAAACTACAAAGAAGCTCGCCGGGAACTATCGTAAACCAGAACGACCAGTGAAAAGCAAGGATGGGAAAATAATCAGCAACACTGAACAACAGCGAAATAGGTGGGTAGAGCACTTTAAGGAACTCCTAAATCGACTAGCTCCTCTGAAGACACCCAACATCGAATCAGCATCCAAGGACCTCCCAATTAATATTGGCGCACCTACGATTGAGGAGATCAGTATGGCCATCAGACAAATCAAGAACGGCAAAGCAGCAGGACCAGACAATATTCCAGCAGAGGCAATGAAAGCAGATGTAGAAGCAACCGCGAAAATATTTCACATCCTCTTCAAGAAGATTTGGGATGAGGAACAAGTACCATCAGACTGGAAGGAAGGATACCTGATCAAAATACCAAAGAAAGGCGACCTCAGCAAGTGTGAGAACTACAGAGGCATCACTCTTCTTTCAATACCAGGCAAAGTCTTCAACAGGGTATTGTTAAACAGAATGAAGGACTTCGTAGACGCCCAACTTCGAGATCAACAGGCTGGATTTCGGAAGGATCGATCGTGTACTGACCAAATTGCTACATTACGGATCATTGTGGAACAATCAATTGAATGGAACTCACCACTCTACATCAACTTCATCGACTACGAGAAAGCATTCGATAGCGTGGGTAGGAAAACACTGTGGAGGCTTCTTCGACACTACGGTGTGCCTGAGAAAATAGTTAACATCATACGGAATTCTTATGATGGATTCCACTGCAAAATCGTACACGAAGGACAGCTAACAGACTCCTTTGAGGTGAAGACTGGTGTCAGGCAAGGTTGCTTACTCTCACCCTTTCTCTTTCTCCTGGTGATCGACTGGATTATGAAAACGTCAACAGCTGGAGGGAGGCACGGTATCAACTGGACAATTAGGACGCAGCTGGACGATCTGGACTTCGCAGATGATCTGGCTCTTCTATCGCACACTCAACAACAAAGCAAGAGAAGACGACGAGTGTAGCAGCAGCCTCTGCAGCAGCAGTAGGTCTCAACATACATAAAGGAAAAAGCAAAATTCTCCGATGCAACACAACATGCACCAATCAGATCATTCTTGATGGAGATGCCTTGGAGGACGTTAACACCTTTACATATCTGGGCAGCATCATCGACAATCAAGGTGGATCGGATGCAGATGTGAGGGCACGGATTGGCAAAGCAAGGGCTGAATTTATACAGTTGAAAAATATCTGGAACTCCAAACAGATATCAATCAACACCAAAATCAGGATTTTCAATACAAATGTCAAGACAGTTCTAATGTATGGAGCGGAAACATGGAGAACTACCAAAGCCATCATCCAGAGGATACAAGTATTTATTAACAGCTGTCTACGCAAAATACTTCGTATTCGTTGGCCAGACACCATCAGCAACAACGAACTGTGGGAGAGAACAAACCAGATTCCAGTGGAAGAGGAAATCAGGAAGAAGCGGTGGAAGTGGATAGGACACACACACACTACGAAAAGCACCTAACTGCGTCACGAGACAAGCCCTCACATGGAACCCTCAAGGCAAAAGGAAAAGAGGAAGGCCAAAGAATACATTACGCCGTGAAATAGAGAAAGATATGAGAGGAATGAACAAACATTGGACAGAACTGGAGAGGGAAGCCCAGGACAGAGTTGGTTTGAGAATGCTGCTGTTGGGCGGCCTATGCTCCATTTGGGGTAACAGGCGAAAGTAAGTAAGTAAGAAAAATAGACCCAATTTCGCCATTCTTATTTATTTGTTTCTGTTTATGTCGCCACCGAACTTTGTCAATTCACAGTTCATTTTTTGAATAATATCCATTTCTAATATCCAATATCCAGTTTGATATGGTTTTTTGTTTTACATATTCAAACTGTAGGTCATATGACTCTAGGCTGTAGCAACGCGACAAGGCAAAAATGGAAAAACCTAGAAGAGATTTCCATCTTGAATTATTCTAAAACTACAGCTTCAAGTCTTCAGGGTTTTGGAGCCGCTCGGGATATAAAATATGGGACTTTATCTTCCACCTAACCCCTTAACGAAAGATAAAGGTTAACAAATCAATAATTAGTGTTACAACTATAACTCTAGCTGGTGTATGGACTAGAGAAAAAGGAGATGGTTTTAACACTTCAAATTTAACTGAAAAGCTCTCAGGTAGTGACTTCTCTTCAACGTCTGATACAGCTAACATAACTTTGTCCAGCGAAATACTAGTGAGATCTCTTTTTACTAAATGTTCATTCAGCCAGTTGAAACGCGGATCAACTCAAGATCCATCAAGTCTTTACGAAGTTGATGTATCGTTTTTGGGGTTGGAAGACTTGCAACCTGATTTGCACCTACAGTTTACCTCTCTGAGAAAACTGACTGCTTCTGATAACACCCTTTCTTTAGGTATTTTTGGCATCGGTATGTGTGATTTCGTAGAATCATTTAGGCAATTCAATGAGTTGATGGAATTGGATCTTTCTTTGAACCAGATTAGCTCACTTCCGAATTACGCACATGGGTTCAACAGTTTGAATGTAAGCTAATGAATGTTTTGTAATCGTCAGCAAACGTAAAAACCGACACTTCTTTTCTACATCTTCTCTTTAGTACATTTTTTACAATAAACAAAAGTTAAATATGTGTCAGAATCACTCAAATTAGCAAGACCAGTTGATAGATTACTTACGAGAGCTATTTTTTCTTACTTAAAAAACCCTAAAAAATAATTATCACACTTTGACTACTCATGATAACGACTCTAGATATGTTGAATAGTTTTTCTACACCATGTTGACGACTTCACGGAAATCTATCTCTCTATTATTTTTTGAGGAAAAAGCTTACTTTCAAAGTAAAATCTCTCGAAAAACATGATATCTTTTGTAATGAATATTTCATATCCTGATTGCAAAGTTAAATTAATCTCACTAAACAAATAAAGTACATAAGGTGGAACTTTGAACAATTAGCAAACGACAAGATAGAACGTTAATTTTCTGTTTTAGGAAGCATTTTGATGTTTTCTTATCAAAAGTTGAGCCATTTGATACTGTAATGTTCATTTTGAGATGGTGGAGAAAATTTGTAACTTACATGTATGATTGTGGTAGACAGACTTCTATTTGAAGTTTGTGCTGATGATGTTATTTAGAAGAACAACAAAAGCTCCACAATCAAAACATCCAGCTCAGAGAACAAAACCTAACCACAATTTTAACGCGTATTCTAGACTGTAATTCAAACTGGACAGTAGACCTCATATTACACAAATAAACCGTAAAATTTAAAAATTTAATCCTAAATAGGTAATACATCTATCCATGTGCATCAAGTGTTAGCCTAAATGCAAGATTCATGTTAGAAACATCGTGTTATTTATTAAAGATCACCTTTATTCATAGATTATATGGCTTTAAAGTTAATCAGAAGGTCAGATCTACCGATTAATCTATGAAATTATTTGTATGAAGCATCTTCAGTCACATTTTTGGTAGAAATATAACAATATTGACAAACTTTAATGTAATTAATAAATAGAAACAAGGTATCATCAGTCAATGAAAATATTTGCTAAATACTGATCTAAGTCATGTTGCAAAGTAAGGATGATAGTGCTGAAAGCAGATTCCATTATTGAAATAATACCTAGTTTCTATTTTCTTTCAAATAACAAACATCGTACAAAACACTTTATTAACTCTCTTGTTGGCAATATATCTTCGTATTCTATTCACCGATTTTTATTAAATTTATTATCTTATGATACTATAAACTGCAATCAAGCAATTTCTACTACTTATAAATAATAAGTTATGAAAACAAAACATTTTTATTTCAGTGTCTTAATTTGTCATATAATTTTCTTCAACCTATGGATATTGAAAAACTTGGTTACCTGCCATCTTTACGGATTTTATATTTGTGTGGAAATGATCTTCGTAGATTACCACCGGACTTGGCAGAAACAGGTTCAGATTCTAACGGGTAAGTTGTAAACAGTATATATTAAGTGTATGAAGATTTTTTAACCTATTTATCAAAGTATACATTAGAAAATAAAAGAAATAAAATGGACGAGAAATAGTTTGATGAATATTGAACTACTCAACTCTTTTTTTAAATGAGCGTACTTAGAAAAGTTCGATGAGCTGAGTGGTTTGACCATCAACATATATATGTAATTTTTCAGTGTTATTTGTAACCAAAGCAGTAGGAAAAATTTGTCTACATTTTACTGGTACTAAGCATCTAGGTTTTTTCAAAAACCTTTCATTTTAACTGGTGTATGGCTAACCATTGACTGCCGCGACGAGCTATGTTTTGCAGTGTAGTAGTAGATTGGAAGAAAGCTAGGGGCGGCCAAACCCAAACATGGCTCAAATCCATGACGTCACTAACAAGTGGACTGAGTCATGTTGGTAGATGTAAGCTAGCTGGTTGGGGTCCGCGAGACGAAAGTCACCAATGGTTAGAGACCTTGAATGGCATGGCTCAAAATCGTTTGCAATGGCGCAGGTCCAGCCACTGTTTGTGTGCTTTTTAATTCTAATCTTCTGAATTCCTCATAATCTCTACCTTTCTCCTTCTGAATTATACTTTTCGAATCATATCTTCGCTCCCTAATCTTCTCCATTATTGCTAATACTTCTATTAATGCTATCACTGTTGGATTTGAACTGACAGTTGCGTCTCTGTGCTGATGGGGCATGGCAACCTGAACTGTTGTACTTACGTACGAAGTTCTGCGTTGTATCTGTCTGTCTGTCTGGTTTAGTCTCACTAAGTGATGATGATAAGTATAACCGATACTTTTTATCTAAACACTTCAGAATATTATTCTTAGAATAGTTCTTCTATCACCTCAGATATTTTCACTGAGTTGTATGTTTGAATGAATATAATCCAGTAGTTGGAAATGTGTGTAAGTAAAATTTAGAAAACTAAACAACTACATTTCGTGTACAAACTGTAACAAAAAAACCTATAATTAAGATACATTTTTGATGACTGCTAGAAGTGGGACTGAATATATGGTTATCGTTAACTGGACACGCCAGCAAAAATATTAATGATGCTATTATTGCAACTTGAATTCCATATCAATTACCTTAGTAAGTAAAAACACTGTAAGAGATAGTAAGCTGAAATTTTGGGAACAATGTATAATAAATTCAAGATTCAACGAAGATAGTAACTTCCATATTATAGCAAATTCGAAGTTAAGGAGCAACGATCGACATGAAATCTTCTGTTAGCGTCTATGAGAAAACTATTTAACTTGCAAGTGTTTGGGTTTTATCTAGTCTAGACTGATTAGTATAGGCAAACTGGATCCAGCTTCTGATGAAACAAAATATGGAAGTGTGTACAGTTTGAAGCTAACTACCGATCGATCGAAAAGCATAGATAGCAGTATTTAGGTGATGTCATGAAAATAGCGAATCAAATAGCCTACAGTTTTACAGAGTATCCTTTATTTAAAGAGTGGGTTTTCCGAGGAACTCTCTGTGTTCAATTAGCATTGTGTCCGAAGGATTGTTGGAATTCAGTGGCAATGTGGTGTGAGCTACTTATAAGCAGTATATGACGTGAGTGTCAACGTAATGTCTGGCAGTAGAAGATGGGGGAAGATCAAGAAAGGAAGAAGAGTTAGAACACAATGGAATTTGTATGAAACGCATGAATAGTGACAATGGATTGATGTTTTGCAACAGGAACAGTCCAGTTCGATATGATGAACTGATATTTTGCAAATGAACGATTTACGATATGAATTTCCTATTTTACTGAGTAACTCTGTAATTTTCGTTAAATACAATCCGTTTGCCCCCCACCTGTGTTCCCGTTCACTACAGCAAGACCATGTTAGTAATGTAGAGGTTCAGCAGTAGCCCTCTATACCATAATCTCTAAATCATTTCTTATGAATATTAACAGAATAAGTTTTAGTTGATATTATTTCTTTCCACAATTAATTTCTTTAGGCATATTGTATTCAAATTTGCGAAATTGGAAATTCTCTATTTAGATGACAATAAACTTTCGGATGCACAAGATTTCGCCAGTTTAGCTACTCTTCCAAGGTATCAGTGCTCTTATGAAACTATTTATATAGTTTTTTTTAATCTAACTTCACAATGCAAAATGATGTATAAGCTAATCCTTAATAGTAAATTATATTCTGTATTCGATGTAGGCAAGAGCATTGGAAAAGTAGTTTACCCTACTTTGTGCCTGATCAGAAGAGGAGCTTCAGCTCCTACGATGAGACATTATAACCTTTAGACTAATAACTTGACATTTAAGAATCTATATACCTAACTTTAACCATTTCACTATGTGAGTTAACGAAAATCCTTTTCAGTTTTCAATGTTTGTTTAGTTAATAAGCCAGAGGAGTACTCATTATTCAGATTGCTTTTAAATTGAAAAATCTCACATAAACTTTCCATTCTAATTAGTTTTACAGTTTAATTGTACTGTAGAAAGTTTCATAAATGTTGAGAATGAACTGTATGAAACTGAATTATTAAAACCGACCACAGTTAATTATTGTAACCAACGGTTGAATGCAAGTCATTCAAATGAAGTGTAGAGTCTGGCACGTATGCACATTAGTTAAAATCGTCATACCATGAAACAGATAACTAAAGTCCAGAGAAATAAGTTGACAAAACCTAAAGGCTATAGAATAGAGAAGATGAATAACACAGAAATCAGCCCTTTGATCAATCACCATTCCTGAATAGTTCATGATCTGGTATGAATCCTTAACTGTGCAAGTGTCAGTAGAACAAGAGAGGAAACTTTCGAGATAAGCAGCATGGTAGTCGTAATAAAATTGAAATACAGACGATAAATATGACTGTAATTATAATTTTAACTTATGACGTTGTTTGTGCCTAAGCGCACACCATTTGATATGTTTAAGGGTCATAAGCAGCGAAATAACATCAAATTGTATGTACGGAGAGTGTTTATCATGAACAGTTGTGAAGAGTTGATCCCTGAGTACCTGTCCTTTATCCGAGGAGTCATGGACAGTGAAGACCTCCCGTTAAACACTAGTCGTGAGATGTTGCAACAGAGCAACGTGTTGAAGATGATTCACAAGAGCCTAGTCAGGAAATTTATTGAGTTGTTTGAAGAGACAGCTGAAGATAAGGAGAACTAAAAGAAGTTTTTTGAACAATTCTCGAAGAATAGAAAACTTGGTATCCACGAAGATAGTATGAACAGAAAGAAGTTAGCCGAGTTGTTACGTTACCACTCAACAACTTGTGGTGATGAAATGACAAGCTTGAAGGATTATGTGTCACGCATGAAGCCTGAACAAAAGGATATCCACTACATCAGTGGAGAATTCTGCATTTACTGAGAAGCTAGTCCAGCGTGGGTTCGAGGTGTTGTACATGGTTGACCCGATTGATGAGTATTCAGTGACGCAACTACGAGATTATGACTCTAAGAAGTTAGTATGTGTTACAAAGGATGGTCTACAGCCTCCTGAAGATGAAGAGGAGAAAAAGAAGTTCGAGGAGCCGAAGGCGTCTTTCGAACCACTGTGCAAAGAGATCCAGCAGATACTTGGCAAGAACGTTGAGAAGGTGAGTATATCTAACCGTCTCACCGGATCGCGATACTATGTTGTAACGTCAGAGTTCGGCTGGTCTGCAAACATGGAAAGGACCATGAAGGCTCAGGCTCTTCGTGACTCTAGCACGATGGGGTATATGGCGGCTAAGAAACAGTTGGAACTGAATCCGTATCATGGTATGATCAAGGTTTTGAAGGAGCAGTTTGAGAGTGGGAATTCGACCAAACTTCTTGCCAAAGATCTTGTGCAACTCTTATTCGACACTGCGCTTCTCTCTTCTGGCTTCTCACTCCACGAAGGTGTAAAATGTAACCTTGAGGATAAGTGATACCCTCTGTGGATTTAGAACTTGTGTCATGCAGCTTTTTCACACTCTGAGACATTCATTGGATTATTCACTCCATTCCAAATGAGCAACTGGCAACCCTACGATGAAATACAGAGCATCAGTTCCCTTAAGATTACACGTGTATTACCAGGCTGACAAGTGCCAACTACCAGGAAACCTCAAATCAGGCTTTTCTTACCAACCAACTAACATTAAAACATGACATAAAAAGATGTCAGCTTACTCACACTAGTGGACAAATCACAACTTGTTGAACATAATTCGGTCAGCATTAATAACTAAATATACATGAAACTGACTATCCTTTATTTACAAATCAATAAATCCTTAACTTCCCACTTAATATTTTTGGATTTTAAAGAATTCGAAAAATAATAATACTAATCTTTTATTTTTTGTTTGTCAGATTGACATATTTAAATTTAGCCAATAACAGATTTACTACTGTACCACTATTAAAATCTATATCTTTAAAAAAACATCAGAATATCAAACTTCAACATGAGTCTACAATCGAAAATGCATCATGTTTTTTTAAACCTTCAACTAATTTCATCAATGAAACTATACAATCAAATAATTTGTTGGTTAGCTTTAATCAACAGTCTAAAAATAATGAGTAAGTCAGTTAGTTTAGCTTTATCTAATAATAATAATATTTGTAATTAATCAAATTGAAAATAGAGATAGCCTGATGACTGATGAAATCTCAGCGCGGATATAGAAAGCTCGATTGGCTTTTGCCAACCTGCGTCACTTATGGCGTAGGCGAGTAGTCCGTTTGCTGACTAAAGAACGAGTGTACTGCGCAGTAGTTCGCTCCGTTCTCTTATATGGATGCGAAACATGGCCGTTAAGAGTAGAAGGTTACTAGTATTCGATCATAGATGTTTAAGAAGCATTGCTCGAATATCGTAGGACAACCGTATAAGCTATGCTGTCGTTAGGAAACGAGTACTAGGTAAGGATGACAGATCAATAGATGAAGTATTGAAACTTCGTCAGTTGAGGTGGTTGGGACATGTGTTGCGTATGCCCAACCACCGACTGCCTCGACGAGCTATGTTTTGTGGTGTAGGAGTAGATTGGAAGAAAGCTAGGGACGTCCAGACCAAAAACATGGCACAAATCCATGAAGTCACTGACAAGTGGACTGAGTCATGTTGGTAGATGTAGACTACCTGGTTGGGTTCGTGAGACGAAAGTCACTGATGGTTAGAGACCTTGAATGACATAGCTCAGAATCATTTGCAATGGGGCGCAAGTGCATCCATTCGTTGAGCTCTCTCAAATCCTAATCTTCTGGAATCGTCAGCACCTCTACCTTTGTCTTTCTAACCTTATCTCACTGAAATATACTTGTTGAATAATATCTTCAAACCCTAGTCTTCATTACCATTAATACCTTTACTATCTTTATCACTATGGGATTTGATTTGACATTTGTGTCTGTGTGCTAATGTGGTACGGCAACATGAACTGATGTTCATACGTACGAAGTTCTGCGTTGCAACTGACTGACTGAATATTGAATACATGTACTTCATTGATAATATAACATTGAAAACAACTCATCTTTGTGTGACATCATGTCACCATTTATTTTGAAAATATTTTCTAATAAGTGTATAGAAGTAAATTTTTAAACAAAAAAAAACGTTAGTTGTATAACTTGTTCCATTTATATTAATTAATATTATAATCTGAAGGAACTTTGTTTAAATGGATATTTTTTAGCAAGCTCTATATTGTCTATCAACCAGATAATTGGTAATACTGTAGAGAAGGAGAACACAGGTGAGGGCAAACGAATTGTATGTAGCGAAAATTACAGGTAAAATAGGTAAAATAGGAAAACAATATCATAAACCGTTAATTTGCAAAACATCAATCCATTGTCTGACATTTCACTATTCATGCGTTTCATACAAAGTCCATTGTGTTCCCACTCTTCTTCCTTTCTTGATCTTCTCCCATCTTCTGCTGCCAGACATTACGTTTTTATTCGCGTCATATACTACTTATGAGTAGCGGGCACCACAATAGTATTAATTGTCTACATTAATGAATTAAATGTAATCGGATAGCTATTAGAAAACCAAGAATAACTAGATAACCTTCTTATTTGAGTATAGCATAAAGCGTTCAACTTAATAGTCGGAAACTGAAACATTTACTTACTTACGTACTTACTTACGCCTGTTTCCCCCCAATGAGGCATAGACCCCTGATCACTATTCTCCAGCCTACTCTGTCCTGGGCTTTCCTTTCTAGTTCTGTCCAATTTTTGTTCATTCTTCTCATGTCTATTTCCGTTTCTAGGCGTAATGCGTCCGATGGCCTTCCTCTTTTCCTTTGACCTTGATGGTTTGTCTTATGACGCACTTGGGTGCTTTCTTCAGTGTGTGTCTAATCCTGTAACATTTATGTAAACCTTAAAGTTCCCCGGTTGTGATGCCTAACGCGGTCAAATATTACGCTGCTGATGAGTTCCATACTGGCGGGGGGGAGAAAACAGTTATCCAGTTCTTCATGGTTTTCATTGGTTGTATGATGTAAACTAGAATTTTAAAAAATAGGTGAATTCGCTCTCTATAATGTAACAACTCACTACTTATTGTCGTCTATGTTTTCATTTTGACTCAAAACTTAAATTTTTATCATCAAAATGTAAAAATATGCTTATTCTAAATCAAATAAATCTGACGTTTGAACAGTTCAACATCTCATAAACTAATCAATGTGCTGTTGGTTGTGTCATCTGGTTGACCATAAGTGAAATAAAGTATACACTATTCCATATCAGTTCAAGAGGTATAAAGGTTAAGCATTCGTAAGAAAGACATAAAGTCTTGGATTTGATGCCCGGTGGTATTTTGATTGCTCCCTGTTACTACGACGTGATTAATGGGTGTGAATATCTCAGTCACATATTGACCAACTCAATGATAACGTCTCTTTGGCTATGAGAAACTGAGTAGTAAGTTGGAAGACTTCGGAATAAATCATTATTTTGAAGGTTTCGCAAATGTAGATTAGTGGATTAGACTTTCCCACACTGATCGGATGAGTATCGACAAGCTCAAAATCTAGGTGGACCATGGGTTTACTACTGACAACCTTATTTATACTATTTGCCACATTACACCTTGACTTGTAGGATTGAATCGGCATTAAGGATTAGACAAAGGTAACAATATTCACCACTCAGTGATTAATCATTTGTAAACATCTCAATGGTAGTAACTGAGACCATGAACTTTGGAAGATCAAACTGCAATCTCAAATGGAGTATATCAGTCTCTTCACGATTGTGGGCATACTTTGTTAACGAATACTATCATGAAATCAAAGTCTAAGATTTCTCCTCCATTACTTTCAGATATATAACAAACAAGTAAATAAACTTAATACCGTGTTCGAAGCTCGGAAAACCCTTTTAAAATTTATTTTAAGCCATTTAATGAGAAGAAATATGATGTAAACAAATACAATATTAAGTTCTTTTATGTTTACTTTCAACCTACTTTCATCATTTTTAAGTAGTATATTTTTAAAACACAAATTATTTTACGTCATAAAAATATTTTTTTAAACCTTCGTTATTTTCATTATTGTTTAATTATAAATGTAATTTTTTCCAGGAGTTTAATGATCAGTGGAAATTGCCTGAAAGCTCCTCCATCTCATCATAAATTCGATGGTGATAATCCTTCTGATTTAAACAATAAACAATTAGCCAATAATCGACCTGGGATGACAATAAACAGACGGACTTTGGGAAAACCAAATCATTTATCTTCTCTAAGAAGGAAAAAGTTTCACAAGCAACAAAAACAACAACGATATACAACAAGTACTAATATTTTAAATACTCTTGCAAATTGATCTTTCAAAATTTCTGCTTAAATGTTATCTGTTGTTCATATGCTTACTATTGTATAACTACACATTTTTGAAACCATGAATCGATCAATGTTAGACCACCATTAGAATCTTGGAAGTACTGAAGGACGGCCGTTTCGTCCTGGTATGGGACTACTCAGCAATGCGCATCCAAGACTCCTGCACCTAGCAGGATTCAAACCCAGGACCTTCGGTATTGTGCGTGAACGCCTAACCATCGGACCACTGAGCCGGTATCTAACGGTGTTAATGTCTAACTTTCGATCGATTCACGGAGTTGCTCAACCTCAAACACAGTCTTCGGTAGTAGTAGTTACTGTCTACACCCGAACAGGTTGATCTTCACTGGTCACGACGTCTTCCCACTAGAACTCGGAGAAGATTCCTCACGAAGCTAGTTAGTCACTAGTGAGCACAGATAATTTGCATTACGGGGTTG
This sequence comes from Schistosoma turkestanicum, assembly GCA_944470395.2. Lineage (NCBI taxonomy): Eukaryota > Metazoa > Platyhelminthes > Trematoda > Strigeidida > Schistosomatidae > Schistosoma > Schistosoma turkestanicum. Next base: position 13,786,971 of record OX103971.1, read on the forward strand.
TTGTGAAAATTGTTAAGTTACACATTTTTGAAACCATGAATCGAGGAGTATGTATCACTGATTCATTGATCAATTTTATCGAAGTGAAATATGACATGAGTTAAGAAGTACTATCATCGAATTTTATAGTATATTCAACTGAAGTTTATATAAGTAAGGTATGTTAGAGTTAATTTGTATAGTATTACTAACAAATAAGCATACAATTGTTCTGTTACCTCTCACTCAATGACAAATAGATTTTTGGTTACTTGCGTTAAGTTTGAATTGATTTTTATCGATACTACAGAAATATATATATATATCAATATTAGATATGCAGAGAAAGAAATTGACCAATCTGATTTTGTTAAACATACACCTCCTTCAAGGTCGATCCTATTCTGAGCCGCGTTACTTGAATAATTAAGTGAATGAATAGTTGCGACACTAGTGATGCATTCCATAGCCTATTAAAAATCTTCTATACGATTTAGATTTTTCCTAAAACTTCTATCGCAGACGCAACAACAAATGAAAGAGAAGACGACCAGCATAGCAGCAGCCTATGCAGCAGCAGTACTAGGTTTCAACATACATAAAGGAGAAAGCAAAATTCTCCGATGCAATACAACATGCACTAACCAAATCTCACTCGATGGAGATTCCTTGGAGGACATTAACAGCTTTAACCAAGGTGGATCCAACGCAGATGTGAGGGTGCGGATTGGCAAAGCAAGGGCTGAATTTATACAGTCGAAAAATATCTGGAACTCCAAACAACATTCAACCAAAACCAAAATCAGGATTTTCAATACAAATGTCAAGACAGTTCTACTACTGTATGGAGCGGAAACTTGAAGAACTACCAAAGCCATCATCCAGAAGATACAAGTATTCATTAACAGTTGTCTACGCAAAATACTTAGGATTCGTTGGCCAGACACCATCAGCAACAACGTACTGTGGGATAGAACAAACCAGATTCCAGTGTAGGAGGAAATCAGGAAGAAGCGGTGGAGGTGGATAGGACACACACTACGAAAAGCACCCAACTGCGTCACAAGACAAGCCCTCACATGGAACCCTCAAGGTAAAAGGAAAACAGGAAGGCCAAGGAACACATTATGCCGATAAACAGAGAAAGACATGAGAAGAATGAACAAAAATTGGGTGGAATTGGAAAGGGAAGCCGAGGACAGATTTGGTTTGAGAATGCTGCTGTTGGGCGGCCTATGCTCCACTGGGGGTAACAGGCGTTAGTAAGTAGTAAGTAATTAATTATAAACACACATATCAAATATGTATCCATTTGTTTCTCTTCTCTTCAGATCATTCTTTATCAATGGAAGAATATCGAAATCCAAATGCTCCACGTATACGTATAGTAAATGAATTTGTTAGTTTACATAATTTAAAAAAATTATTTCCTTTAATTCATAAGAAACAAACAAAATCTAATCATCATATTGATTGTAATAAATTGAATCAATCAAATACTGATTTACTATTAACACCTAGAGAAAAAAATCCTATCCTACCTAGCCAAACTTTTACAACAGATGAGCCTGTTTTATTAGACATTGAACAAAAATGTGATATTTCAATGAATAATAGTTATGTACCGCCGCCACCACCACCATTTCAATCTCTTCAATGTATTGATTTATCTCATAATAAAGTAAGTTATAATACTGATTTACCATGTTCTACTTAATAAAATAATTCCGAGGTGTTAGTTAATTCAGTAGACTAAAGGTTTTGATAAATTATTCAGTCAATCAGTTAGTCAGTTACAACGTAGAACTTCGTACATGCTTACATCAGCTAAAGTTGCCACATTACCACATTAGCACACGGAGATCGGGTTGTCAGTTTAAATCCCTTGGTAGTAGAGATGGTGAAGGTATAAGCAGTAATCGAAATGATTAGGGTTTGAAGATGTTATTCAAGGAGAATAATCTAGAGAAATAAACGTAAAAGAAAAAAGATAAAGGTGATGAGGAATTCGGAAGATTAGGAATTGAGAGAACACAAAGAAAGGATGCATCAACGTCATTGAAAACGGGTCTCTGACCATCGATTACTATAATCTCGCAGACCCTAACCAGGTAGTCGACACTTACCAACATGACTCAATTCAGTTGTCAGTGACTTCGTGGATATTTGTGTTATGTTTTGGCCGCCCTAGTTTTCGTTCAACCTACTCCTACACCTCAAAACATTAGCTCGACGAGACAGTCGGTGGTTGGGCATCCGTAACACATGTCCCAACCACCTCAACTGATGAAGTAACACTGCTTCATCTATAGATCTGCCATCCTTACCTAGCACCCGTTTCCTAACGATAGCATTGCTTACTCGGTTGTCCCATAATACAGGAGCAATGCTTCGAAGACACCTATGATCGAATACCAATAACCTACGAATATCTTCTTCTCTGACTGGCCATGTTTCACAGCCAATAAAGTAGGACGAAGCGAACTGCTGTTCAGTAGACTCGTCGTTTGGTTATTATTTAAACTTATAAAACTGTGTAATAAACTTGTGACGGATAAATTACAAAGTTTGTATTACCGAATGATTATAGCGAGATAATGACTGAAAATTAAGAAACATTGAATAGATGTTTCGTTATAGTATGCGACACATCAGGTGTATGCATTCACAATCTTACTAGGAGTTGGTTGAGCTCGCGAAAAGCATTTAACTTTTAATCCACCTAGTCAACAATATATAATGGTTAGCACTTCTAATCTCACTTCTAATCACCCATCTATATGCCAATGTGCCTAAAAAGTAACTATCTCGTCATTAGATACCAACTCAATAGTCTCAATGTTAAATGCTGTTCGCGAGACCTTAAAGGTCTTGATTAAGTTCAACCCCTTGGGAAGATCATGTATTCACACTCCTAAGGAGCCCTAAACCAGAATGAAACAGCTATACAGTACTTGCTATTTTCAAGTCATCGCTTAACTATGGTCAATTGATTCTCGGTTGTCAGTCAGTCAGTCAGTTGCAACGTAGAACTTCGTACGTATGTACGTACATAAGTTCATGTTGCCATACCACATTAGCACAGAGACGCAAATGTCAAATCAAATCCCATAGTGATAAAGATAGTAGAGGTATTAATGTTAATAAAGTAGACTAGGGTTCGAAGATATTATTCAAGAAATATAATTCGATGAGATAAGGTTAGAAAGACAAAGGTAGAGGTGATGACAAATCCAGAAGATTAGGATTTGAGAGCTCAACGAATGGATGCACTTGCGCCCCATTGCAAACGATTCTGAGCCATATCGTTCAAGGTATCTAACCATTGGCGATTTTCTTCTCACGGACCCCAACCAGGTAGTCTACATCTACCAACATAACTCAGTCCACTAGTCAGTGTCTTCATGAATTTCTGCCATGTTTTGTTCTGGCCGCCCCTAAGCTTCTTCCAACCTATTCCTACAGCACAAAACATAGCGCGTCCAGGCAGTTGGTGGTTAGGCATTCGTACCACATGTCCCAACAACCACCTCAACTAGTGAAGTTTCAATACTTCATCTATTGATCTGCCATCGTATATTTAATAATTTAAAAAAATCTTAATTTTTTTTCCATTTTTCTCAAAAATATAAATTCTATTTTAATAGATATCTTGTGAAGAACATTTATTACCAATAGCTGTATGGCCAAAATTGAAAGAATGTTTAGTTTATGCTAATCCTGTCATAAGTAGATCATCTAAAACTCCTCCATTACTTGAACGTTTACTAATACAACAATTAGGCATTCATTTACATCGTCATCCAATAGAGAATTCTAGCTTATTTGATATTAAAAACACGAATCTATTATTGAAAAACAATGAATTGCAACATTTATCATTTACTACATATGGACAAAATATTCAAAAGAATGAAATCAATACTACTGATAATAATAATAATATTAGTAGTATTAGTAGTAGTAGTATGATGCATAGTAGAATATCTTCGAATACAAATATTTCCAAATGTAATAACAAGAAACCAATTGTTATTCGATATGAGTAAGTGTAATTAGTGTTTAAAATTCTCATTTTTTTTATTTCTGTCTATTCTTAAAAAAACAAAACAGTGTTATTAGTGAAGTATTGTTTTTTTACTATAATAAGGAAATAGTCAGTATGTGAGGTTGAAGAGAATGTTAAACTTCCATGAAAATCACAATCACAGGTTGAATTCAAAATCTTCGGATGTTGGCTCAATGGTCTAGAGGTTAAGCGTTCAGTCAGTCAGTCAGATGCAACGTAGAACTTCGTACGTATGTACATCAGTTCATGTTGCCATAACACATCAACACACACAGGTGTAATTGTCAATTCAAATCCAATAGTAGTAGAGGTAGTAAAGGTATTTTAGAAGTGATCGGAGAGGTTACTATTAGAAGATATTATTCAAGAAGTATGATTCAGTGAGAAATGTTTAGAAAGTCAAAACTAGAGGTGTTGAAGAATCTAGAAGATTAGGATTTGAGAGAACACAAAGAATAAATGCACCGGCGCCATTGCGAACGTTTTTGAGCCATGTCATTCAAGGTCTCTAACCATCGATTATTATCATCTCGCGGACCCCAATCAGGTAGTCGACAATTACCGACATGGCTAAGTCCACTCGTCAATGACTTCATGGATTTGTGCCATGTTTTGGTTTGGCCGCCCCTAACTTTCTTCCAACCTACTCCTACACTACAAAACAAAGCTCTTCGAGGCAGTCGGTGGTTAGGCATACGCAACACATGTCCCAACCACCTCAACTGATGAAGTGTCACTACTGCGTCTATTGATCTGTCATTCTTACCTAGCACCCGATTCCTAATAACAGCGTTACTCACTCGGGTGTCCCAGGATAAACGAGCAATGCTCCGAAGACACCTGTGATCGAATACCAGTAACCTACGAATATCTTCTACTCTCACTGGCCAAGTTTCACATCCATAAAGTAAGACGGAGCGAACTACTGCGCAGTACACTCGTCCTTTAGTCAGCAAACGGATATCTCGCCTACGGTGTCACACCCCTTTGCAGTCAGCATTACGACTTCGCCCTCAGACCTTGGTTAGCTGCTTTTAGTCTCATTGTTCTCCAATCGACCAGCCTGGCATGGTAGGACCTGCAGGAACATATGTTCCAGCCAGTATAGCTCGGTTGGGTCATCACTATAGGCAAACCCGACCACCACGTCAAGGTAGCAGCTACGGTCGGGAAGCGTTCATTCACGAGACCAAAGGTGTACTAGGTTCCAAGTTCCTATTTTCAGGGAGATGCGTGCATTATTTTTGAGAGGAGTCCCATGCTAGGATGAAATAATCGTCCAGTAACTTACGAGTTCTTAATGGTTTCGTAATTTTATCGAAAATCAAAAACTAGTGTTACAAACTAATTGTAAATTTTTTTCTATTGTACTTAATTGCACTATGGTAAAGCAATGTATATTATACTGCTATATCAGTTACTACCAACGTATTAGTGACTTGAGGATTTTCGGTGTAGAATTTAAAACGTAATACTATGTTGCATGATTGATCAGTGTTCAACAGCCACGCCGAGTTGAAAAAAACACAACTACAGTAAAAGTCAGATCTTAAACTGAAATCTATTGTGAAAATCACACACTCCAGTAGGCCACTGATCAGCATTCTCCAACCTAGAGCTTCCTTACCAGTTCTATCAAATTGTTGTTCATTCTTCTGACATTTGTCTCCAATACTCGGCGTAATGTGCTTTTCGGTCTTCTTCTTCTTCTTTTCCTTCTACCTTGAGGACTTTAACTGAGGACTTGTCTTGTGATGATGCATTTGAGTGACTTCCGCACTCTATGCCCTTTCCACCTCCAGCGCTCCTTACTGATTTCTTCGTCTGCTAGAATCTGCTTTGTTCTATCCCAGATACAATCAATTATTTGAAATATATCAAGTTTGCATTACGGGGTTGTGAAGATTGTTAAGTTACACATTTTTGAAACCATGAATCGATCAATGTTAGACCACCATTAGAAACCTGGAAGCACTGCAAGACGGCCGTCCGTCCTGGTATGGGACACCTCAGCAGTGCGCATCCACGACTCCAGCACCTCACAGGATTCCGACCCAGGACCTTCGGTATTGTGCGCGAACGCCCTAACCGTTAGACCACTGAGTAGGTATCTAACGGTGTTAATGTCTAACTTGATCAAATTCACGGAGTTGCGCAACCTCATACACAGTCTTCGGTAGTAGTTACTGTCTACACCCGAACAGGTTGAGCTTCACTGGTCACGTCTTCCCAATAGAACTCGGAGAAGATTCCTCACGAAGCTAGTCACTAGCGAGCACAGGTAATTTGCATAACGGGGTGCAGGAGTCGTGGATGCGCACTGCCACTGAGGAGTCCCATACCAGGACGAAACGGCCGTTCAATGAGTGCTTCCAGGTTTCTAATGGTGGTCTAACATTGATTGATTCATGGTTTCAAAAATATATCAAGTTCTCCATATTTATAAGTGTATTAATTTAACAATTTTTAGATTGGACAAATCAAGTTTAGATGTAGGTCCAAAAATGGCCAAATGTAACGTTGAGCAAATGTTAAAGCAGATAAAAATGTCAAATCAAACAAATTCATTGGATTCATCAAAATCATCATCATCATCATCACCATCATCATCAAATAGAAAACCTGTTCAATTGTCAAATTTACCGAATTCATCAACTTTCAATAATTCAATGTTCAATAATAATTCACGTCGAATTCCACATTCATCACAATCACTTTCTTCTATTGAACGAGATAAAACGTTCATTAGAAATGATTCAAAAAAATCCGATCAAAATTTATCGGAATTATTAGCAGATCTTCAATGTAATGAACAAATTGATGAAGTAGAAGTAGAAGAAGATGATGAGGAGGAAGATATGAATAATTTTTTCACAACTCAAGTATGTTTTTTGTAACGAGTTTTGTGTTGCTGAATTTAATAGTTTTGATCATGTGATTACTCTCTAACTATTACTTACTTACTTACTTACACCTGTTACCCCCAATGAAGTATAGGCCGCTCACCAGCAGCATTCTCCAACCAACTCTGTCCTGGGCTTCCCTCTTCAGTTCTGTCCAATGTTTGTTCATTCCTCTCATATCTTCCTCTGTTTCTCGACGTAATGTGTTCCTTGGCCTTCCTCTTTTCCTTTTGCCTTGAGGGTTCCATGTGAGGGCTTGTCTCGTGACGCAGTTAGGTGCTTTTCGTAGTATGTCCTATCCACTTCCACCACTTCTTCCTGATTTCCTCCTCTACTGGAATCTGGTTTGTTCTCTCCCAAAGTACGTTGTTGCTGATGGTGTCTGGCCAACTAATACGAAGTATTTTGCGTAGACAACTGTTAATAAACACTTGTATCTTCTGGATGATGGCTTTCGTAGTTCTCTAGGTTTCCGCTCCATACAGTAGAACTGTCTTGACATTTGTATTGAAAATCCTGACTTTGGTTTTGGTTGAGAGTTGTTTGGAGTTGCAGATATTTTTCAACTGTAGAAATGCAGCCCTTGCTTTGCCAATCCGCGCCCTCACATCTGAATCCGATCCACATTTCTCGTCGACGATGCTGCCCAGATATGTAAAGGTGTTAACGTCCTCCAAGGCATCTCCATCAAGAGTGATTTGGTTGGTGCATGTTGTGTTGCATCGGAAAATTTTGCTCTTTCCTTTATGTATGTTGAGACCTACTGCTGCTACACTGGTCGTCTTCTCTTGCATTTGTTGTTGAGTGTGCGATAGAAGAGCCAGGTCATCTGCGAAGTCCAGATCATCCAGCTGCGTCCTAACTGTCCAGTTGATACCGTACTTCCCTCCAGACGTCGACGTCTTCATAATCCAGTTGATGACCAGGAGAAAGGGAAAGGGTGAGAGTAAGCAACCTTGCCTCACACCAGTCTTCACCTCGAACGAGTGTGTGAGCTGACGTCCGTGCATGATTTTGCAGTTGAATCCATCATAAGAATTCCGTAAGATTTTATCTATTTTATCAAGCACATCATAGTGTCGAAGAAGCTGTCACAGTGTTTTCCTGTCCACGCTATCGAATGCTTTCTCGTAGTCGATGAAGTTGATGTAGAGTGGTGAGTTCCATTCAATTGATTGTTCCACAATGATCCGTAATGTAGCAATTTGGTCAGTACATGATCGATCCTTACGAAATCCGGCCTGTTGATTTCGAAGTTGGACGTCTACGAAGTCCTTCATTCTGTTTAACAATATTCTGTTGACGACTTTGCCTGGTATTGAAAGAAGAGTGATGCCTCTGTAGTTCTCACACTTGCTGAGATCGCCTTTCTTCGGTATTTTGATCAGGTATCCTTCTTTCCGATCTGATGGTACTTGTTCCTCATCCCAAATCTTCTTGAAGAGGATGTAAAATATTTTTGCAGTTGCTTCTACATCTGCTTTCATTGCCTCTGCTGGAATGTTGTCTGGTCCTGCTGCTTTGCCGTTCCTGATTTGTCTGATGGCCATACTGATCTCCTCAATCGTAGGTGCGCCAATATTAATTGGGAGGTCCGTGGATGCTGCTTCGATGTTGGGTGTGTTCAGTGGAGCTGGTCGATTCAGGAGTTCCTGAGAGTGCTCTACCCACCTATTTCGCTGTTCTTCAGTGTTGCTGATTACTTTGCCTTCCTTGCTTTTCACTGGTCGTTCTGGTTCACGATAGCTTCCTGTCAGGTTCTTCGTTGTTTCGTACAATTGCCTCAAGTTTCCGTTTCTTGCAGCCTTCTCCGCCGTCATTGCTAGATCTTCCACATATTTTCATTTGTCAGCTCTGATGCTCTTCTTCACTTCCCTGTTTTCTTCTGTGTATTCAGCTTGTGCGGTAACTTTCTCTGCTCTTGTTCGGCTGACATTGATTTCTGCCTTCTTGTTCCTCCTTTCTTCAATTTTTGCAAGAGTATCAACAGAGATCCATTCCTTGTGATGATACTTATTGTGACCCAGAACTTCGTGACATGTTGAAGTGATTGCCTCCTTAATCCCTTTCCAATGGTTCTCCAATGTTGCATCCTCTCCATTGAGTGGATCCTGAAATGCCTGGAACCTATTGGTGAGGGCTATCCTGAATTCGTTGAGTTTTACGGTATCCCGAAGGAAGGCTGTATTAAACTTGTGTGATGTTGTCTGCCCCGTTATCCAGTGCTTCTTGAGTTTCAGTCTTATTTTAGCGACCAGCAAGTGGCGATCTGAGGCTATATCAGCTCCTCTCTTGGTTCTCATATCCTCCATTGTCCTTCTGAACGTTTTGTTGATACAGATATGCTCAATTTGGTGCTGAATAGTGTGGTCCGGTGAAATCCATGTGGCTTTGTGTATGCGTTTGTGTGAGAATATTGTGCCGTCGATGACCAGTTTGTTGAAGACAAGAATTGTTACTTCATCATTATATACAACCTAACACTTATATACCCACTTCCTTATTCACATATATCCGAAAGTAGTTAAACAATTTCGTATTGTTAATATTTACACCATATTAAAATTGCACACTATAATAAATCTTCTAAGAATGATATTATCTTTACTCCCTTGTCGATATTACGTCATAGCCTAGCATTAACACGTATTAAATTTGAACGTAAATAATCTGAAGAACCATGCAACAATTTAAATGAATCTTCGTAAATTATGCATCAATTTTTTAAATCAACTAAATTGAACTTTGAATAGAGTCATATCAATGACCTTGAGCGACTTATCCTCCAATCAGAAACACTACTTGATGATAAAATAAATCATCATGAAAAGCAATCAAACTACAGTGGAATATCGGTTTTGTTAAGATGAAACGAGCCATTATTGATTATAGTAAGGAAAAAAACGCTTACATTTACATATTATGAGTTGGGCTAGCTTTGTGAGTTACTCTTTGACCCTACCAACTGACATCATCTATTAGAATACATAAAGGTTTGGGACAAGTTATAGAAGTGAAGTTAGAGTTATTATGTATTGATTGGGATTATGAATTAAGGTTAATGTTTTCATTACGAACTGACATCAGATATTATGCTTTACAATACTTTTGTTTACTTCATGTTGATATTTCAAGTTATTTGAGTGTCACAAATACCCTTGAGTATACTCAAATGAGTCAATAACAAGTACTTTAACATACAGTTTGCATCAATAACAGATATGCCTTGTCATTTAGCCTAAGCGTATATTGGTTGGGTTTTTTTTATTAACCTTAGAAGAAACTGACTACTGACATTTTGCATAGAAAATATCTTGGCCTGTATTCGATTTCGCACTAACTTAATTCTGATTGGTTCATTTAAAATCATCAGTATAGTATATTTTTACTGTGAACGTATTTAATTATCAGTTACTAGAAGAAGCTTATCTTATTATGCCTATATCCTATGATAAACCATTACTCATGTAAGAGATAAAGAATTCATGAATTCTTAAAGTAAATTTTTTCATGGCCCCTTGATGTGACTCCGATTTGGACGAACAACTGAATATTCTATCAAATAAATGTTCCCTTCAACTTCAGTATATATCATGCTTAGTTGAGATCCGTTTGTATGAAGGCGGGGTAATAAGTAGACAAATATCGATTTGGTTAGACGAGTTTATTTCAGACATTTGTTCACGTAGACAGACATACAGACATGAGAGAATATAAAGTGTAGGAGCAAAGCGAACTGAAGCGGCGAAGGCGAGTTGAGCCAACTTAATGTGATGAGACATGAATAAGTATTTATAGTCAGGCTGTAGTGAAGGAGAACACAGGTGAGGGCAACCGAATTGTATGTATCGGAAATTACAGAGTTACTCAGTAAAATAAGAAAACCATATCGTAAACGGTTAATTTGCAAATCTTCAATCCGTCATCAATCCATTGTCTGACATTTCACTCACTATTCATGCGTTTCATACAAATTCCATTGTGTTCCCACTCTTCCTTTCTTGATCTTCCCCCATCTTCTGCTTCCAGAAATTACGTTTACACTCGCGTCATATACTACTTATAAGTAGCGCTCACCACATGGCAAACATAGGCTAGACTTGTTGATAAATGAAGTAAGCGAAAGGCACATATGCACTGGAGTGAAAACAACTAGTGTTACAAGTAAATAATTGACAAGGTCAAAAAATGTATGAATAGTAGTAGTAATTCGGGCAGGGAAAGGTTAATTAGTTTGTTCATGCAGGTTAAGACAAACCATGTGAGCTCTGCCTATCATCAGTACATACTACAGATGCATTCCACACTGTAAAAAAATATCACCAATTTAAAACTAGATATATGAAATCGCTGTAGGCCAATTAGAAACTCTAATATACATTGACTAATACAAATGTCAAGACAGTTCTACTGTATGGAACGGAAACTTGGAGAACTAATAAAGCCATCATCCAGAAGATACAAGTGTTTATTAACAATTGTCTACGCAAAATACTTCGTATTCGTTGGCCAGACACCATCAACAACAACGTGCTGTGGGAGAGAACAAACCAGATTCCAGTGGAGGAGGAAATCAGGAAGAAGTGGTGGAAGTGAATAGGACACACTACGAAAAGCATCCAACTGCGTCACAAGACAAGCCCTCACTTGGAACCCTCAAGGTAAAAGGAAAAGAGGAAGGTCAAGGAACACATTTCGCCGAGAAATAGAGAAGGATATGAGAGGACTGAACAAACATTGGACAGAACTGGAAAGGGAAGCCGAGGACAGAGTTGGTTTGAGAATGCTGCTGGTGGGCGGCCTATGCTCCATTGGGGGTAACAGGCGTCAGTTAGTAAGTAAGTAATTAAGTAATATACATTGACTATTATTATTATAACTATCATAACCATATAAGAATCTAGAAATATTCTAATCGTTTGTAAAGATTTTTGGTTTTTCTTATTTTCGTTGAAATTATGAACCAATTATAGTTAGACCATCAATCATTAGAAACCTGGAAACACTGGATGGCAGTCTCGTGCCTAGTATAGGACTACTCATCAACAGGATGTTCGATCTCACGCGCGAACGCTTCCCTTTTTTCGTTTTTTGATATAGATTAGTTGATTTTAAGATGTTCTGTTTTTCTTCTTCCTTTTCATAATTAAGTTATCATCAGTAAATGCAACAGAATATCATACTTCGAAAAAATTGAATCATTCAAATCAGTTCGACCAACGAAATACTACTACTGAAAATGATAATAATAATAACAGTAATAATAATGACAGTCAATCAAGTGAACAAGATGAGGATAAAACACTCATGAACTGTCCCATCAATCCAGGAGCATTATCATCGAATTTAGAATGGAGTGTTGATGAAAAAACTTTTCCAGACAGTAAGATTGTTGTTGTTTCTGTTAAATTTTTTCACTTATTATTATCAAGTATCGTTAAATCAATCAGTAAGTTAGTTGGTCAGTCAGTCAGTCAGTCATAAGCAACATAAAAACACATTCATATGTGTGTTGTATGAATTCGATTTTTTGAAATCATATTATTTATTAGTACACTGAGATAAACTAATTAACATAAAGGTTAGAATTGTTTGTAGAAGCAGTAATATTGTGGTGTGAGCTACTTATAAGTAGTATATGACGTGAGTGTCAACGTAATGTCTGGCAGCAGAAGATGGGGGAAGATCAAGAAAGGAAGAGTTAGAAAACAATGGAATTTGTATGAAACGCATGAATAGTGAAATGTCACACAATGGATTAGATGTTTTGCAACAGGAACAGTCCAGTTTCGATATGATAGATTGATATTTTGCAAATTAACGATTTACGATATGGTTTTTCTATTTTACCAATTAACTCGGTTTCCCTCACCTGTGTTCTCCTTCACTGAATTAGTTGAAGAATTTCCATTGTCATTCTAGACACAAAAAACAACATCCGTTATTTCAAAGTTCTAAGTTGTAACTGTTATGCCCGTGTCAATTGATATGCTTGAATGTAGTAACTACGAGAGCGAAGACAAATGATCCAGTGACACGATAGGCTACTGTAATCCGAGCGTCCCAAGGCCCCACTAAGTAGCAGAGGATGAAGTTTTGGTAAGGCATAGAAAGTGTATTTTCTACAAGCACGTAGAAATAAAAGGTTCACAAGCACATGAATCGAGTTTATTCATACATGATAGTAACATCCTTGGGAGAACCACGAAAATAGCATGCTAAAAATAATACATCAACCAATGACAGTCAAGGATTTTCCTGGTGGGAAATGTGATCTCATGGTCAGCTGACCAACCCATGAACTAAAACATAAAATCTAAAATTGGGACCTGCTTTATCAAATGAGTTCTAGGGATCTAAACTTCCCCAACAATAACAAATTAGCTCTTTTGTATTTCCTGCTTTTTAGTTATCCTTTAGTTTCAGTCAGAGTTCATCGGGGAAAATTAACATCACAAATAAAAATACCACTTTAAAATCTATTGTCAAATAGAAACAAAATCGATAATTATCAATCGTTTCTGCTTAGATAAATTCTAAAAAACAGAATAATCTCAAGAAGCCAAAAGGTGAAGCAAACAGGCTCATTTGTGAAAGTTTTTTTCATGAGACCGAAGATATTTTTTTTGAAGTATAGTTTTGGAGCTTAGTGTTTTCTGCACATTGAAATCATCAATCAATCATTGTTAGGTCACCCACCATTGTGTGTTTTGTGTTTTACTCTAAACTGATTGATATAAATAACTATAACGAAATTTCTGATGATTTTTGCAGTGTAGGATATGGAAATTGTTGAGCACACACACACATGACTTGTCCCAGCCTATCGACAAACTAATTTATTCATTCTTCTTGAGTTCTGTTATTCAAACACGTCTTTCGACCTTGGAAGTTGTTCGCTCATACATAACCTTGGTTATGTTTGATTTGAGTGTATGCTTGCATATTTACTTTGCTTATCATATTGTGGTGTGAGCTACTTATAAGTAGTATATGACGTGAGTGATAACGTAATGTCTGGCAGCAGAAGATGAGGGAACATCAAGAAAGGAAAAGTTAGAACACAATGGAATTTGTATGAAACGCATGAATAGTGACAATGGATTGATATTTTACAACAGGAACAGTCCAGTTCGATATGATGAACTGATATTTTGCAAATTAACGATTTACGATATGGTTTTCCTATTTTACTGAGTAACTCTGTAATTTTCGTTAAATACAATTCGGTTGCCCTACCTGTGTTCTCGTTCACTACAATATGTCTAGTTTAATTTTTGTCTGACTATAAAACACTTGGTCCTGACGCCTCATTCATTACATTGAATTTGGTTTAATCACCTTCTCTAGTTCGTTTCACTTTCTCACCTTTTATCACCCCCACCGACCTCATGTCTGTCTGTCTGCATAAACGAGATTGTCTGAAATGAACTCATCCCACTGAATCTGTATTACCGTCATCATACAAATAAGGTTCGCCTTAGCACATGATATAATACAGAATGAAATCAAAGGGTACATTAATTTCATAGTATATTCAGTTATCGTTCGGCCAAAATCCGAGTCACACATCGCGAGCCACTAAATGAACGACTGTTCTGAAAGATTGTCTTAGTTTTATTGGTCTTTTGATTCTTCTTGTTGATTTTACTATTTGCTTTTATCTTCATAAGGTATGCAAGCATGCGTAAGAGAGTTACGCTATCTATTACAACATAAACCAACAATACATTCACCATTCATATTCCCTGGAGATGATAGTCAACCTATCGGATATTCAACAGAATCATTATCTTCGTCATCATACAATTTGATGGGAGAAAACACAGCTAAGAAGTGTAAAGTTCAAGTTTCTGACAAAAAATCATCTGTTCAAGTATCATCATCTAAGCAGAAAGTACATGCAAGAAATACTTTGTCGTCGACATCAACATCATCAACATCAACAACGTCATTATCATCAATGAAATTAGTTCCAGTTTGTAAAGATCTAGAAATTCTTCCTTCAAAGCTTAGTTTAAATCAATTTACAAGTTACACTGAAATACCATTGACAAAAGTAAGTTAATCTCAACACTTATTAGTTAAGCTAACCACATTTAAAGCATAGACCAATGTGTAGTAGTGGATGTTACTTATTCACAAGATTGCTTGCTTATAAATAGTAGAATGCAGTACATAGTTGCATGAAACTTACTACCGAAGAGATTTTTAGTAAAATTAAACTACCATCATACTAAAACATGATGGCACAAATTCATGGAGTTACTGACAACTGGACTGTGTCATGTTGGTAGGTGTAGGTAGACTACCTGGTTAGGGCCGGCGAGAAAATAATGATCGATGATAATAGACACCTTGAATGACACTGGTTAAAAATGGTTTGCGATGGCGCAAGTGCATCCACTCTTTGTGTTCTGTCAAATCCTAATCTTCCGAATTCCTTATCACCTTTATCTTTTTCTTTTTAAGTTTATTTCACTAGATTATACTTCTTGAATAATAACATCGAACATTAAGATTTCCGATTACTGCTAATACTTCTACTACCTCTACTACTATGGGATTTGAAGTGACAATTGCATCTCTGTGTGCTAATGTGGTATAGCAACTTGAACTGATTGTATGTAGGTGCATACGTACGAAGTTCTATGTTCTTGTTGACTGACTGACTGGCTGACGAGGGTCGAGAGAAGACAGTCTATAATCAGTTTAAATAAGAATCTATGATTGAAGACTAAGTGTGCATATTGTATAAGTTGTTAGGATATTCATCCAATATCCTAAGAGAATTATTGGTCTATTCCTATTGGTTAATTCCTAATGGTCATTTTTATGGTCGTCCTAGAACTCTGTCCACGTGTTAACACTACAACGTGAACAGTACAGCTCAGTTCTGTGATGCAACCACACAAGTAGCTGACACCCTGGTGAACGAAATATTCACACCATTGATATACACCAAGACATATCGTGATTATTTCCAATTCATGATTGGGTCAATCAATACGCACAGCACGATGAACAGGCCAATATGACCCATCCCGTTTACACGACTGTCAAACTCATGACTATTAGTAATGGTGATCTGCGATACAGCACCCCAATGACAATGGCCCTCAGGAATGTTACAAGACAACTACTAGTATTATCAATGAATTCGGTCATCTAGCAAACCGAATTTGTATACGGACTATTAGCAATACTCGCCAAAGTAATGCCAAACCATCTACAATATTTATCATTACGAACCTCTTGTCTCATAGTGTTGGGGATGTTAGATCCCCAGAACTAGCTTGAATCATGCCTTATTTAGGATTTCATGTTTGCGAGCACGGACTGATCAGCTGACCTTGACCCACCGGGAAAATCCATGGCTGTGATTGGCTGCTGTGTATTTTAGTGTGCTATAGTTTCGTAACTGTCCCAAGGACGTTTCTATAATGTATAAATAAACGAGAGTTGTTTGTGCTTGATTGCTGGGTGTTGTAGAATATACTTCCTACGCTATATCAAGACTTCTGTTTTTGCCATTTTCGGATCAAGGTAGCCTACCTGGACGCTGGTTCATTGTCTCGTTCACGTTTATCGACTAAGGTGAACTCGTAATAGCTTCAAGCGTACCAAGTGACGAACATAACACATAGGAAGCAATATGACTTATGGTATATACACCGTATGGCATAGGATAGTAAGAATAGCAGACCAGCTTGATGAGAATGGGTTCAACACACACTTGTTACCTTTTGTCCCATGTCACAATAGCGATATGTTAATATTTCTGTCCACATGAGACCTGAGTTTATGGGATAGTATCCTTTTTATTCATATCACACATCAAATGAGAAACTATGCTTCATTCCCCATTCTCATACCTAATAGACTGGATATGATGACTAATATGTCTATTTACTCTCAGACAATTCTTTCTATTCACAGAGAAATCTGTCAACCAATTTTATTCAAAATTCCAACTATTTTGTTACTACACTTTGGGGCAGAGTTTTGGAGGCTTTAGTGTTTTTACACATTTGAAATCATCCATCAATCATTGTTAGACCACCATTAGAAACCTGGAAGCACTGGACGACCATTGATGAGTCCCATACCAGGACGAAACGGCCGTCTTGCAGTGCTTCCAGGTTTCTAATGGTGTAGTCTAACAAATGATTGATTGATGATTTTAAATGTGTAAAAAAACACAAACCTCCAAAACTCTGCCCCAAAATATCGTAACAGTGCTCACTAGTGACTAGTTAGTTTCGTGAGGAAATTCTCGGAGTTCTAGTTGAGAAAACATGACCAATGGAGTTCAACCTTGTCGGGTGTAGGTAGTAACTACCAAAGAAAAATCGGTGAGGTCGCGCAAAATCCCTAGATCAATCAGAGTTAGACATAAACACCGTTGGATGCCGGCCCAGTGGTCCGATGGTGAGGCGTTCGCCTACAACGCCGAATGTCCTGGGTTCGAATCCTGAGAGGTGCAAGAGTCGTGGATGCACACTGCCACTGATGAGTAGTCCCATACCAGGACGAAACGTCTGTCTTTCAGTGCTTCCAGGTTTCTAATGGTGGTCTAACAAAGATTGATTGATTGAATATTTTGTTACTGCTTTTTTCTCTCTCTCTCCGTTCAACAAATAGGCATTAAAAGATGAAGAGAATGAAAAGAGACAATTGGAGAGAATAAAAGCTAAACAAAATCCTCTTGTTAGAAAATCAAAATTACCAAAAACTGATAATCAGATGAAACGTACAAAATTAAAAGGACCTAAAGAATTATTTGACCAGGTTAGTTAGTTAGTTAGTTCGTTAGTTAATGATAAATTGTCGATTATGGAGTATGTCATACTCATTGCCAATGTTTATAGTTGATCAATAATTGTACGGTGAATGATATTATGTTAATTTACTGTATTTTGGGTGATAGTAAATTATTCTGGTGATAGGAAACACTGACTGGTTATCGATTTAGCACTTGATATGTGTTTTGACAACAAACGATGTGGTGCGTGCTACTTATAAGTAGTATATGACGCGAGTGTAAACGTAATGTCTGGCAGCAGAAGATAGGGGAAGATCAAGAAAGGAAGAGTTAGAACACAATGGAATTTGTATGAAACGCATGAATATTGAAATGTCAGACAATGGATTGATGATGGATTAAAGATTTGGAAATTAACCGTTTACGATATGGTTTTCCAATTTTACTGAGTAACTTTGTAATTTCCGTTAAATACAATTTGGTTGCCCTCACCTGTGTTCTCGTTCACTACAACGATTCAGATTTACGATCATGTTTGTATTTCGGTAACCGATATGCACACAACTCAATTATTAATATACTTAAACAGTGACTAGCTTCGTGAGTAAATTCTCGGAGTTCCAGTGGTAAACCATGGCCTGTGGAGTTCAACCATGTCGAATGTGAAGCAGCTAGCTGCTACCCACCGAAGACAATAAATGATAGTCGCGCAATATTGTGGATTATTATTATTAAAGTTAGACATTTAAGAGGTTAATAAGTGTTTACAAGCGAGACCCAAAGTCCTGGTTTCGAATCCCGCTAGCAAGATCGTGGATGTGTACTGTACTTGCATCTCATAATAGGACAAAACCGCTGTCTAGTGATTCTAGAATAAAAAAGTACTACTTATAGTGTTGTGCACGAAAACTCAGGTGAGGATATCAACATCTATATATATATATAAGCTAATATTACAGAGTTGTTAAGCATATGTACAAAACCTTTCCGTGAAACCTTCATCATTTGCAAACTAATCCTTATTTGTTTCAGATTTCAGTGTTCTTTCATTTAGACTGTTCAGACTTCACAGTTCACTTTACGTTACGCACAAATCGCCTTCTGTTTTCATTCTTTCCTTCTCGATCTTTCAGCTCTCAGACGTTTGATTTCCGTTTGATATCATATACTACTTATGTGAACATAAGTAGCGTACACCACAATAATATTATTCAAGTTAGAAGTAGGACAGTGATTTCACGATAACATTCGTTGAGAATCATAATAATATTGAAATCTAAAAATTGTTGGGGAGGTTAAATGCCCAGAAATCGCTTGATAAATTTGTCTTAATTTTGGATTTTATTTTTGGGCTGATCAGTTGACCTTGAGATCACATTTCCCGCCAGGAAAAAACATGGCTGTGATTGGTCACTGTGTTATTTTGTGACCCTCCCAAAGACGTCTCTACGGTGTATAAATAAACACGATTTATGTGCCTGAGATCATTGTGTACTGGCTGGGTGTTTTTAGAATACACTTTCTACGCTAATATCAAGACTTCTCATTAGTATTTTTGGGTCAACAAATCACAGTAGCCTACCTGGACGCTGATTAATTCATTGTCTCGCTCTCGTTTATCGACTAAGGTGAACCCGTAAGTAGCTAAACAGCAATCAATCACCATTAGAAACCTGAAAGCACTAGATAACCGTTTCGTCCTAGTATGAGATCTCTTTCAACTATGTGCATTCACGACCCCCCGACGCCCGGGAATCGAACCCACAATCTTCACTCTCACTCGTGAACATACTTAACCTCTAGACAGACAGTCACAGCACTGAGCCAACATCCAACAGTGTGCATATCTAACTTCTTATCATTCACTATCATATATTAATTAGTAGCCTGTAAAACAAAAACTGTGTGTGCGTTACTTTGTCGACGATCAATATCCAAGTTCAGTGCCTTGTTGGTTCTTTCTTTCTTACTAAATTATTCTTTTTTAATTTCTATTTTGTTATTTATTAGTTCCATTCAATCTATGCAAATGTACGTGAAGAAGCAATCACTCAAGCATTAGATATCATCAATCATGATTTTGATAATAAAACTGAACAACTCTGTCAAAATATTTATTAATCTCCAAATCTTGTTTTTTTTCTAATTATTATCAATGATGAATGTCTGTTTGTTTTTCTGTTTATTAAAAAAAATATTATCTTTGAATTCTAATAACAAATTCTTCTCTCTAACTGATGAGTTACTTTTTTTTTCTTTCGAACAATAAAAAGAAAGTAGACGAGAATTAAGTAGATGTGTTATTGTAACGCTTGCTTAGATAATTCCCAGCTAAATCCTATTGCTTAGTTATTCTCTGACCACACAATACACTGGACAAGTTCCCAAATCAGAATACGGTTGAACATGAAAGATTATATTCCAAATAGAAAAAGGTTAAATGGAATAAGAAGCCAAGGGTGATGGCGAAAGCGAAGGCAAAAATAGATACAACGTTAGTCTATTTATAGCATTTACATGAGAAGCTTCTGGATAGAAACTCATGTGATCAACTAGATTAGATTCAACCAATCAGCACGCAGCTAACTGTACGAGAATCTTCTACCCTGTTCTCCAAGATTCGACCAGGCGCTGATTGGATAGGAAATTAGCCAATCAGCGCACAGCAACGTAGTCATGCTTTAATTCCATCAACGTCCCACTAACATGTGTATTTCTAGTTGTGTAAGTATATTTAGTTGAGATACTACTTTGAGGTATTTTTTTATTCAAATTTTAAAGATAATCGGTAACATTCTGTCGTTAAATTAGTCATTAGTCATTCAGTCAGTCAATCAGGTCGGGCTTGTCTATGGTGATGACCCAACCGAGCTATATTATTGGCTGGCATATATGTTCCTGTAGGTTCTATCATGCCAGCCAGGCAGGTCGATTGGAGAACGATAAGAGTAAAATCAGCTAGCTACTCAAGGTCTGAAGGCGAAGTCGCACCGCTGACTGTGGAGGGGTTTGATAGTAGTAGTAAGGTGTTTCCTTCGGGACAACTAGCATCTACAGCGATGCTGCCTTCTCACAAGGAAGAAGGAAGTTAGAAAAGGTCGAACCTAAAAATGTCACACCTCACCTTGCCTCACGGATTTCCGTCTCCGGCGGTAAGGTCTTTTAAACAAGAGCGAAGCTAACACTTTAAAAACTTCTTATAAAAAGGTCGTGAGTGGTCGGCCTGAATTAGTTGTCCCTTGGGCTCTACAATTACGCCTTTAGGTGGCTCAGACCAACACTAATCTACCTTCCCTTTCAGGTTCCTCAAGGAGTATCCTTCCATGGTGTATGAAGTGATAGCTTTGAAAAGAGTTGCTTCGTTTTTGTAGTGAAACATTTTTTGTAGTCAATAAATTTCAGCCAAGTTAGGGTTTAGATAGGTAAATATATACTATACCAGTTGAATAATGACAGTGCAATATTGCGAATTAACGGCAGTTAAAAACTGTCGATTATTTAAATTTTAGGACGGCTACTAGAAAGTTTAATGAAGCTTCTAGAAGCTCTCACGAAGCCGAATAAATTCAATCTAATCTTAACCTGATAGGATATCTATCATATCAGTGTGACATACTGGTAGATTATAGTGATTATTTCAGCCTAAACCAAGAACTTGAAGTAGATCGAGTCGAGGTTGACTATGAACAAACACATCTACACACCAATTACGTTCTGATATGTTACTCGATTTCCCCTCATGAACCAATAACAGGAGAGAAGAGATACTCCAGATGAAAGAGTATATTTGTTGGCCATTTCGCGGTATCGAAATCATGTCAGAGAAATGGGCGAAGAGATACAGAATAAAGGAATCAAGATGGTAACCGCATACCAGGGAAAGTGTTGTACAAGAAGTGTGACTATAAACAAGAAGTTTAGTAAAACAATCACTGGTACAATCGGTTATAATAATGAATGTTTCTATTCAACCAATCTTGTTTTCTTCTTAAAAGTAGAGTCAGTATATAAACTATGAATGCACATGATTTTTGTTAGGATATTCATCCAATATCCTGAGAGAATTATTGGTCTATTCCTATTGGTTAATTCATACTGGTCAATTTTATGGTCATCCTAGGTATCATGTCACATTCTCTAATGTTGTTTCTTATTGGTTGTCTTGACTATCAATGTCACTTCAAATGTTGCTTCCAATTGGTCGTCTTAATTGTCAATGTCACAGACTTCGATGCTGTTTCCCATTCGACCGAAATGTATAAATACGCGTTATTTGTAACGCTTTATGACCACGACCAGGATCAGAGCTCGTTCCCGGATCCCTAGTCCGGTATCCTGATTCTCTTCTGGACTCGGACCTCGTACTTTCTGGATGCTTGTAGAATACAAGTTCTACTTCATATCATGTCTTCTTATTTTCACTCAATATGGGGGTTGGAATAATCGGGTTTGAGTAACATTTTGTGTCGCCGGATCCTCGATCCTCGCTCTCGTTTTCTGACTAGGTAAACTCGTAATAGTTCAAGTATATCAAGATGACGTGTTTACATGCAGGTGTAACAATTTTCCTCTACGTTTTGACACTGATTTCAGTAAACGCTTTATCTGCTTTTTGATTTATCAACCTGAGTGGTTCTTTACGTTCAAGTCCTGAAGTTGTCATGTTATATTACCCATAATCAAATAGATGACATAAAAGTCAGAAAACTTTATGATATCGGCTATAACTCAGTTCATCATCAGTAAAAACTTTGCATCATTATCTGTTTATAAATTTTAAAATTTTCCTTACGGAATTGTGAAGATTGTTAAGTTACACATTTTTGAAACCATGAATCAATCAATGTTAGACCACCATTAGAAACCTGGAAGCACTGCAAGACGGCCGTCAAGTCCTGGTATGGGACTCCTCAGCAGTGCGCACCCACGACTCCTGCACCTCGCAGGAACCGAACCCAGGACCTTCGGTATTGTGCGCGAACAACTAACCCT
This sequence comes from Schistosoma turkestanicum, assembly GCA_944470395.2. Classification (NCBI taxonomy): domain Eukaryota; kingdom Metazoa; phylum Platyhelminthes; class Trematoda; order Strigeidida; family Schistosomatidae; genus Schistosoma; species Schistosoma turkestanicum. Next base: position 13,809,679 of record OX103971.1, read on the forward strand.
CGGACCACTGAGCGGGTATCTAACAGTCTTAATGTCTAACTTGACCAATCCGCGGGGTTGCCCAACCTCATGCACAGTCTTCGGTAGTTACTGTGTACACCCGAACAGGCTGAACTTCACTGGTCACGACTTCCCACTAGAACTCGGAGAAGATTCCTCACGCAGCTAGTCACTAGTGAGCACAGGTAATTTGCATTACGAATCCTGCAAGGTGCAGGAGTCGTGGATATGCACTGCTGAGGAGTCCCATACCATGACGGAACAGCCGTCTTGCAGTGCTTCCAGGTTTCCAATGGTAGTCTAACATTGATCGATTCATGGTTTCAAAAATGTGTAAATTTTAAAATGTTTTTTTAACCGGAAATAAAATGTCTAAGGATGACACTGTGCAAAGTTTTGTCTGATTATGTAGGTTGGAAAGTCGACTGTTTTTTATCAGGAATAGAGAAGCTCCAATAACGAATTACGAGAATATTACACTTGGCTAAACAAATAATACAACACTTAAGCCGGTTAATTTACATTGAGTAACAATTATTATGAAGTTAAATTTTTATAATAGATCGATCACATTTGAGGCAAGAAATCATAACATCGCTAATTTACTTTAAGTTCAATTAGTGCTTTCATCCTGCACAACTTGTTCTCGAGAATTGCCTTTCTCGGAACTAACTATGCAACATCTCAAAAGCTATGAGTGGAATCAAGTGTACATCAGTAATAGGGGGCGGTTGGCTAAAATTTCAAGTGCGTATTTTATTATGTATTGTTGATAGAATCTACAAGTCAGAAATTTACACATGGTCCATAGTGCACACACAGACAAAAGTGCTCGAGGTAGCAAGTATACGTCACATACATATATTATATAGAATATGGAATTAGGACTTGAATACTCCATAATACGCACATACGTACTAATGTGAAGTGATCTTAGCACACTAGACAGGGGCCTGGTAGCAATGAAAAATGAATAAAGTACTTGCTCCAAACAATTTTTTGTGACAATCCCTATACACTTAGTTACCATTTAATTTATGGTCATCGCTCTAGTAGTTTGAACTAGACCTAATAAGCGCCTTCCTGGAAATAATCCAGTTTCTCACTAAAAGGAATAACTCGTTTCTCCAGTTTATTACTACGTCACTTCTCTCTCACACGCAACAACAAATACAAAAAAAGACGACCAGTGTAGCAGCAGACTCTGCAGCAGCAGTAGGTCTTAACATACATAAAGGAAAAAGCAAAATTCTCCGATACAACACAACATGCACCAACCAAATCACTCTTGATGGAGATGCCTTGGAGGAAGTTGACACCTTTACATATCTGGGCAGCATCATCGACGAGAAAGGTGGATCCGATGCATATGTGAGGGCGCCGATTGGCAAAGCAAGTGCTGCATTTTTACAGTTGAAAAATATCTGGAACTCCAAACAACTTTCAACCAAAACCAAAATCAGCATTTTCAATACAAATGTGAAGACAGTTCTACTGTATGGAGCGGAAACATGGAGAACTACGAAAGCCATCATCCAGAAGATACAACTGTTTATTAACAGTTGTCTACGCAAAATGCTTTGGATTCGTTGGCCAGAGACTATCAGCAACAACTTGCTGTAGGAGAGAACAAACCAGATTCCAGTGGAGGAGGAAATCAGGAAGAAGTGTTGAAAGTGGATAGGACACACACTACGAAAAGCACCTAACTGCGTTAAGAGACAAGCCCTCATATGGAACCCTCAAGGCAAAAGGAGAAAAGGAAGGCCAAAGAACACACTACGCCGAGAAATAGAGAAAGATATGAGAGGAATGAACAAACATTGGACAGAACTGGAGAGGGAAGCCCAGGAGAGAGTTGGTTTGAGAATGCTGCTGGTGGGCGGCCAGTGCTCCATTGGGGGTAACAGGAGTAAGTAAGTAAGTACTAAATTTTTATTTCGAACTTTTCATAATATCTCGATGACTCGACATTTTCCTATGTATATATACAAACATTTTAATCTTATTAATAGATTCAGCAATTCGCCAACTCGCTTGCCAGTGTGCTTTCCTTGCTCTGTGTGTTTGTGGTCTGCTGATTCATTTTGTGGTGTGTCAAAAATGAACGTATTCAATACTTTGTGTTCACCTTCTGATTTATTATAACCGTCAGGCGCTATTTGGTGATGATTGTCTCGACGAGCAAAAATACGAAGACAAAGAAAGAACACGTTGAATATCAACCGTCACAAAACTAGTGATATATTGACCACCACACCTTAAATTGCTCCTATTTTATATTTTTTTAGGCAAATGTTTCCTCAGATACTTCTCTTTGCATCATCAAGTCATAAAATATTATTCTTACGTATTCCTTCGAAAGCTATACTATTTTTTAGATTGGAAGTGTCTGCCAAAACCTGAGCATCCTTGGTCCAGGATACATGTCGACTTCGCTGGTCCAATTAATGGAACTATGTAATTAATTGTCGTCGACGCTTTCTCAAAACGGCCCGAAATCAGCCGCCCACTACAACTAAAACTATACAGCTCCCAACTGAAATTTTCTCACGAAATGGCATACCAGATATGATCGTATCCGACAATGGCTCTCAATTCACCTCTACCCAATTCCAGACTTTCTGTCAACGGCTAGCCATCAAACACTTACTCTCGCCACCATACCACCCGCAGTCGAATGGGCAGGCGGAAAGGTTTGTGGCTACGCTTAAAAGAGTATTGCTTAAATCAAAAGGGGAGGGGACACCAGCCGACGCGTTACAAAATTTCTTGTACGTCTATTGGACAACACCAAATGAGTTGTTACCGGAGAAAAATTCCCCAGCAGTAGTCCTGATGGGAAGAAGATTGAAAACGATCCACAGTCTGATGCATCCGACTAATGCACCCACATCAGTATAGACAAAGCCGCAGGGACAATCCGCTTACGAAGTAGGATGCTCGCGACTACAGAACGAACCATGGTCCTTGAGCAGAAGCGAGAGTGGTCAGAAGAATTGGTCGAGTTATGTACGAAGTAGAGGTAGGAGGTGATAAATGGTCACGTCATCGAAATCAAATACGCAGACGGCTAGCCCCAGATCGCCCATCAAGAGCAGAAAGCCTTCCCCTTGACATCTTGCTTGATACTTTCAAACTACCGGCAGCCCCCTTCCATTCCATTACCGTATATCATGCTTAACCGAACCTTGTTTGTAAGGCGGCGTTAGTAGTGAGCCAAATACAGTTTTGTGGATGAATTTATTTCATGCAATCATTCAAACTGGCAGAAATGACAACAAATGGCGTGTAACCAAAGCAAAGCGAACTGGAGAAGGAGAACGAGCCAACTCAATGCGATGAAACATGATAAAGTGTTTATGGTCAGACAAAAAATAAGCCAGATGTGAGATAATCGACTTAAGCATGCACACATATATTCTTCCAGTCTCCCACAATATACGAACGTTCCATGTACCTAAAAGAATGGTTGCTCTAGTTGTCAGAAGGGGCATCAGCCTCGTGACTTCCGAGGGAACTCGGCTTGTATCACGCGACGTCATAATTCTTCTTCCAAATCCCAGGGCAGATTGAAAATGGTTTGAATTATTTTTAATGGTTAGGGTTTTTTTGGCAAGTTAGTTTTAGTTGAGATGGGGACGCCAACCCCTCCTCCGGGCTTGGGACCGGCAGTAGCCCCGAAGGGACTACAGGCGGAGTTATGCACACAGATATACTCGAATAAAAAAAACGGGATGAAAGTAAATAGTTGGCAAGATCGGAAGATGTGTGAACAACTCAAAAGAATGGGTTAAGTAAATTATTCAAAGGCTGAGACAATCCCTGTGTACTCGATATATTTGTGCACACACTACAAGTTGAATCCCATATTGTTCATGTTTTTTCGGGATTACACTTGATTGTTATAAAGATAGCAGATAAAACTTGCTAACTGACCACTTAAATCGATTTCTCCAATAAACTTTACACTCGAAATAAAATATTGATCATTGCATCTTAAAATTTTATACTACTTTAAAATTATTAAGTAATACAATTGTATCTACTAAACTTTGGAAGTTATCAGTGTGATAACTAGTTAGGTGTCTCAAGTCACTACTTATCAAATACCAACTAAAAACAGTAGAATCTATTAATTAGATTAATAATTGCCATCTTCATAAAATCCCTCTGGAACATTATTTATAAAGGGCTTCGCAAAACTGGAGTTGTGACCATTCAAGATTGAATTTCAATAAATTCAAATGACTTTTGTTGAAATTCGTATTTACAGCAACATATACTTTAGCCCAACATACATCAGAGAGACAGAGAAAAGCAAACCAATAAACCAGAAAAACCAATTTGTTGTTTGATAATAATAATAATAACAAAGTATTACATAACCAACTGATCATAAGAAATGAAAAGTACAATTTAATTAATAATGACGTGTGTACGTACACCAGTAGTTTATTCAGAATAATTTAATCTTGAATTCAATGTGTAAACATTGGAAGTAGGTCAACATTTGAAAAAGAAACGAGTATAAAAACAACAATCATTGAGTATGTTAGGATATTCATCGAATATCGTAAGAGAATTATTGGTCTATTCCTCCTATTGGTTAATTCCTACTGGTCAATTTTATGGTCATCCTAGATATCAATGTCACATACTCCAATGTTGTTTCTTATTGGTTGCCCTGACTATAAATGTCATTGCAAATGTTACTTCCTATTGATCGTCTTAACTGTCAGTGTCACAGACTTCGATGCTGTTTCCTGTTCGACCTAAATGTATAAATACGCATTATCTGTAACGTTTTATGACCAGGACCAGGACCAGGTCCCGGATCCCTTGTCCGGGATCCTGATTCTCTTCTGGACTCGGACCTCGTACTTTATGGATGCTTGTAGAATACAGGTTCTACTTCATATCATGTCTTCTTATTTTTACTCAATATGGGGGTTGGGATAATCGGATTTGATTAGCATGTCGTGTCGCCGGATCTTCGCTCTCGTTTACGACTAAGGTAAACTCGTAATAGTTCAAGTTGACGAGTTTACATGCAGGCGTAACAGAGTACTATTTTAAAATCATCCAATAAGAAATATGCAAACTATCAATACAAACACATAGATAGATATTGAAAAAAGAAATGCGAAAACGTATTCAAAGAAAGCTCAGAAATCAAATGAAGAGTGGAAAAAAATATCAGTGAAATCATTGAACATGTCTTATTAGTTCGAGGAAACGTCGATGGTGTTACGAATTCCTTCTAAACACATAAAATAAAGTTGTAGACTGACTCGAATTCCTATAGCTTTAGCTGGGATCGAATCATTTGAGAAAAATTAGAAGATTTATGGTGAATTACTCGTAACAGCTGTAGACTAAGTATGGTATTAACTAACTACTCAATGAGTTGTTCATTTCCTGGTTGGTTAAGTCACCTGTTACAACTGCATGTAAACATATCATTTGATATGCTTGAATTATTATTATCATTATTATCACGAGTTTACCTTAGTCGGAAAACGAGAGCGAGGATCGAGCATCCGGTGAGACGATAGGCTAATCTAATCTGAATGTCCCAAACCCCGACTGAGTAAAAGAAGGCTTAGTATGAAGTAAAACATGTATTCTACAAACATTCAGAAAGTTCGAGGTCCGAGTCCAGGATACCGGACTAGGGATTCGGGTCCGGGTCATTAAAAGGTTACAGATAATGCATATTTATACATTTTGGTCGAATAGGAAACAACATTGGAGTATGTGACATTGACAGTTAAGACGACCAATAGGAGACAACATTTAAAGTGATACTGATAGTCAGCATGACCAATAAGCAACAACATTGAAGTATGTGACATTGACAGTTAGGACGACCATAATATTGACCAATAGAATTAGACTTCCAAAAATAATTGTCTCAGGATATTCAATTAATATCCTAAAACCACCTAGCAGTTAGTGCTACGCCCGAACTTACTTTATCTACAGAGCAACTGAATAGATATTGTTAGTTACGAACGATATAAGTAGTATAAGAAGGGACGTGAAAGAAGAAGTCTCACGGTCACAAGAGGAAAACGGAAAGCAAATGGAGCAAAAGCAAGAAGTAAATGAAGTACCAACAGGAAGGAATTGGAGCAACAACAGGAATGGAAGAAGGATGATGGAGCGTTGGAAGTCATGACTCAAAGATGGTGTGCAAATAGAGTGTGTTCAATGTAATGTTTTCGTTTTTAATTGACTAAGAGTGTAAATTTGCTCAATTCAACATTCCGCGCCTGCCTCAGTCTTCTCAAGTTCATTATGTATGTTAGTCACAGAGTATCACATTGATGTAATATGACATATAACATTTAGGTTATATGAACTACCATCAGACCAAAACATGGCACAAATCCATAAAGTCACTGACAACTGGACCAAGCCATTTTGGTAGGTGTAGACTACCACCTGGTTGGTGTCCGCGAGTCAATGGTAACCGATGATTAGAGACTTTAAATGACATGGCTCAAAATCGTTTGCACTGGCATAGATGCATCCGTTCTTTGTCTTCTCGCAAATCCTAATCTTCCGAATTCCTCATCACATTTATCTTTTTCTTTTTAAGTTTATTTCACTAGATTCTACTTAATGAATAATTTTTTGCGAACCTTAATCTCTCCGATTACTGCTAATACTTCTACTACACCTCTACTACTATGGGATTTGACGTGACATTTGCATCTCTGTGTGCTAATGTGGTATAGCAACATGAGATGATGTACGTACTTACGAAGCTCAACGTTGTAGCTGACTGACTATCACAAGCTGAAGAAAAAAAACTGAAAAAATATAGTATGTCTTACTTCACCGCGCGAGATCAAAGGTTGTAGTGCGTTTACTTATAGGTCGAGCTCACACGCCTTGTCACAAACAAGTCTTCAGAAAATTTAACTAATCCATTCTACAACAAATGCAAGAGAAGACGACCAGTGTAGCAGCAACCTCCGCAGCAGAAGTTAACAACTTTACATATCTGGGCAGCATCATCGACGAGAAACGTGGATCCGATGCAGATGTGAGGGCGCAGATTGGCAAAGCAAGGGCTGTATTTCTACAGTTAAAAAATATCTGGAACTCCAAACAACTTTCAAACAAAACCAAAATCAGAATTTTCAATACAAATGTCAAGACAGTTCTACTGTATGGATAGGAAACTTGAAGAACTACGAAAGCCATCATCCAGAAGATACAAGTGTTTATTAACAGTTGTTTACGCAAAATACTTCGGATCCGTCGGCCAGACACCATCAGCAGCAACTTATTTTGGGAGAGGACAAACCAGATTGCAGTGGAGGAGGAAATCAGGAAGAAGCGGTGGAAGTGGATAGAACATACACTGTGGAAAGCACCCAACTGTGTCACGAGACAAGTCCTCACATGGAACCTTCAAGGCAAAAGGAAAAGAGGAAGGCCAAAGAATACATTACGCCGAGAAATAGAGAAAGATATGAGAAGAATGAACAAAAATTGGACAGAACTGGAAAGGTAAGCAGAGGACAGAGTTGGTTGGAGAATGCTGTTGGTGGGCGGCCTATGCGTCATTGGGGATAATAGGCGTAAGTAAGTAAGTTATTCTACCTGAGTTATTATTCACACATCTTCTGAACTTACTATAACTAATTGCTTTCATTTCGTTTGTTTCGAATAATCTGTATGCCGCTTACTTTGCTTATCACATATCTGGCTTATTTTGTCTGAACATTGGGGTGGCTCACTCGGCCTCTCCCCCAATTCGCTTCACTTTACTTTCAAGCTATTTATTCTCTTATCTGTCTTCATGAACAATTGCTTGAAATAAACACATCCAACTGAATCCGCCATATTTGGATTCTCATTATCGCCGTCGCACAAACGGGATTCACCTAAGTATGTATGATATACGGGAACTGAATGGGGCAATTTATTTTATAGCATATTCGGCTATTCGTAAATATTGAGTTATACCACGGGCCAGTAAAATGGTGAGCCCTAGATTGAATCTAACTCAGCGAACATAATGCGAACATAACATCTTAGGTCCTGTTCTGCTTGCAAGTCATGAATGCTCACCACCGATTTGTGCCATATTAAGATTTGCATGGCTTCAAGGTTTGTAATCGGTAGTCTAACATTAGTTGAGTCATGGTTTCAATGAAGCCCAATAATCTCTACAACCCTAGTACTGACTATCATGTCCTCCTTATTCAACAGCATATTCAAATGCATGATCTTACTGTAATGCTCTTGCTATTCAGCGACAGAGTTTCAAATGAACAAATATGTAAGTTTAACTTCATTCGCTTTGTTGAGATCCTTATTATATAATTACATTAATTGAGATAAATCATTGATTTCGCTATAGGAGGACGAAAATTGAAGAAATGACAACTCTCAGAACTAACCTATGGATTATTAGTATATATATATATATATATATATATATATATATATATATATATATATATATATATATATATATATATATATATATATATATATTCCTTTGATCATAAGCTTTTCAATAATCCATAAACTATAGTCATACGGGTTATTGTCCTTATGTTGTTGTCTCCCTTGCTCATTCATGTGTAATTGTTATTTTCTAATTTCTACGGTGTGATATGGTCGTTTAGGTCTGCATATAAACCTGTGTTTGAAATATATAGTTCATATAGTAGAGCCAGATCATCTGCAAAGTCCAGATCGTCCAGCTGCGTCCTAACTGTCCAGTTGATACCGTGCTTGCCTCCAGATCTCGCCGTCTTCATAATCCAGTCGATTGATGACCAGGAGAAATAGAAAGGGTGAAAGTAAGCAAGCAACCTTGCCTGACACCGGTCTTCACCACGAAAGAATCTGTTAGCTGTCCTTCGTGCACGATTTTGCAGTGGAATCCATCATACGAATTACGTATGATGTTAACTATTTTCTCAGGCACACCGTAGTTTCGAAGGAGCCTCCACAGTGTTTTCCTATCCACACTATCGAATGCTTTCTCGTAGTCAATGAAGTTGATGTAGAGTGGTGAGTTCCATTCAATTGATTGTTCCACAATGATCCGTAATGTAGCAACTTGGTCAGTACACGTCTGATCCTTACGAAATCCGGCCTGTCGATCTCGCAGTTGGACGCATACGAAGTCCTTCATTCTGTTTAACAATACTCTGGTGAAGACTTTGCCTTGTATTGAGAGAAGTGTGATGCCTCTGTAGTTCTCACACTTGCTCAGGTCGCCTTTCATTGGTATTTTGATGAGGTATCCTTCTTTCCAATCTGATGGTACTTGTTTCCCATCCCAAATCTTCTTGAAGAGGATGTGAAATATTTTCGCTTCACCTGGAACCCTCAAGGCAAAAGGAAAAGAGGAAGGCCAAAGAACACATTACGCCGAGAAATAGAGAAAGATATGAGAAGAATGAACAAAAGTTGGGTGGAACTGGATAGGGAAGCCGAGGACAGAGTTGGTCGGCGGAAGCTGCTGGTGTGTGGCCTATGTTCCATTGGGGGTAACAGGCGTAAGTAAGTAAGTAAGTAAGTAAGTAAGTAAGTAAGTAAGTAAGTAAGTAAGTAAGTGGCGAAGTAAGTAAGTAAGTAAGTAAGTGGCGAAGTAAGTAAGTAAGTAAGTAAGTGGCGAAGTAAGTAAGTAAGTAAGTAAGTAAGTAAGTAAGTAAGTAAGGTGTGTAAGTAAGTAAGTAAGTAAGTAAGTGGCGAAGTAAGTAAGTAAGTAAGTAAGTAAGTAAGTAATTTAATTACTTTTTTTCTACAGAACCAGTTTTCTTTCTAACTCTCAACCTTTCTTCTTACCATGTCACTTATGGTTATGATAATCTTCTCTTTTCTTCTTGAAAAAAAAATTGAATTAAGAAATTCAAGTTTTTTCATTGTTTTCTGTTGTTATTGCTTGTTTTCAAAAATCAAACCATTTCAGAGAAGAAAAAAATAGAATAAACAAGCCAAGTAATCTCAAAACACACTACTACTCTAATAGTCTATTTCATAAACAACAAACATACAAAACCTCACTGACATAGGCAACATTTGAAAATTTGTCTTTTTTACTACTGTTACTGTGAGATATGCCGTTAACGCAATACACCATGGATGTGAAAGTGTGTGTGTGTGTGTATTTTAAGCGTGTACTGGCATTGTCAAAGTTATTTCATATGGGTTATGTATAAAAACGGTAAACTGAGACAATAATATTAATAATGATATTGATAATAATAATAATAATATTAATAATAATAATATTAATAATAATAATAGTAATTCAAACAAGAAATCAAGTGTTTTATTCTATTGTTGAAAAAAATAAAAACAGAATCTCTTTTCTTTTTTTCTAAATGAATTTTCTTCATATAAATTTTAATCTCACAATATTTAAATAAAAAATAATTTTAAAAATAAAATATATTTTAATAATTATAATAATAATAATAATAATGTCATTATTATTAAGTTTTTGTCTATACTGTAAAACTATGTTGACGGTTAGTTATATATGCGTGTGTACAGTATCTCAAGTATATCACAAAAATATTGAAAATTTATCATGGTACCTAAATGTGTGTGTGTGCGTGTGTCTGTGTCGAATACATCATGCATTGAACAACACATCACATTTTCAATGTTCAATTCTGTGTGAACTCAGTGTGTTTAAGTCATATTGTAAACAAGCGCGCGCCCGCACACACACACACACACACCTACGCATATACATTTACAGTGGTGTGGTGGTGTATGTGACATGTGTGAGTAAGTTGATGCAAATAGTTAGACATTTATTTCTAAGATAATCGTAAAAAAAAAATTGTGAAAAACCAACTAGAATGATTTAATAAACAAATAAATAATTATTGTTAACTTGAAATGAGCAATGTAATAATATTGAACAAGAATAAATATAAATATAATCACTGGAATTCTGTCTGATGAACTTGTGTTCAGAAACAAAACCAAACAACAGTTCAGACATTTTTTTTATTTGCTACAATTTTTCTCATTCACTGGAATAAGTTTTTTCTTTTTCTATTTGAAAATGCTAAAAATTCTAACTCCTAAGAGTCAAACGTAGACTAGTTTACTTATTGTATATGATGATGATTTAGGCACATATATCAAATGCGTGAATACACACACACACACACACACACTCATTCTCACTTTACTCACAACTACGCCTAAACACACTGAAGTGTTGTTGTATTACGAATAAAACGATGTATCAGATAGATAGACAGATAGATAGACAGACAGACAGATGATCGACAAGGTCATTCATTATATATTACAATATAACAAGATATACAGACAGACAATTAGATAGATAAATGATCGACAAGGTCATTCACTCATTATATTACAATAAAACAATCAGTAATTTTTAGATAATGAATGATAATGTATGTCACCTTTTCTTTTTTGTTTTCTGAATAAAAAATGAATTCGACAATATAATAGCGATGATAATAATAATAATAATAATAATAATAATATTCACGATTGATAAATAATGAATAAAATGAAGATGAAATGTGTTAACATGAAATAATGGTAAACGTCGTCTCATTCAGTCTTGCTGGTTTACACAAAACACCCACTCACAGACACACACACACACAGACACTTTATGGATTGTGTTGTACTTGTGTGGCAATAAGATGTCTGCTTGTATTGTATAAATAAGTACTATTATTATTATTATTACTGCTTTAAGTAACAAGAATGAGAAGGATTTCAATCGTAAACAAAAAAATGAAACAGGACTGCATGCTTTGAAATGCGGGTAATCAAATCTGTATTGAAATTAGTAAGTAATGATAATAATAATAACAATAATATTAATATACATACATATATATATCAGAAGAGACTGTTAAATACTACTTATTTACTACTAATGAAATTATTTGTCAGAATAATATAATTTTTAAAGAAAAGTTAACCGAAAAAAGAATTAAAAAAAAAACGTAAAACAAAGTGATACATTAGTTACTGTGTAATAAATAATTTTTTTAGTTGATTTTGTCTGAAATATAATGTGAATGTGATAAGGTGAATTTTGTGCAAAAGAGCAACCAAGCTGCACACACATATACACAGAGGGAGAGAACGAAGGCGAATTAGATACATATAAGAGAGAGAGTGAGAGTGTGTGTGTGTATATGTGTACAGATAGAGATGATGTTGATGATGATGATGGTAGGCAACTGATTGTATACGACATAATAATAATAATAATAATAATAATAATAATAATAAATACACAGAAAAAATATTTTTTTTCCGCTTTTCATTGTATTTTTTTTATTTTTGAAGAAAGCAAAAAGCTGAAATTTTATTTTTTGACATTTGAATAAAACAACAATACAGTATATAATACATAATCTGTCTGATCACTGATGTGAAATCAACAAACACTAGACAAGTGATTAAAAAACAAAGAATACAAATCAAAAACCGGATGTATATAATAATGGCTTATTTCTCAATTGGCATAGAACTTGTTCTTTCATGTACTTTCACTTACATGCATATATATATATATATATAGATAGATGTATATAGAAAACATTGATTCTGAAATGTTAACTATTGTACATGTGAAAAGAGCAGCCATCTTAGTTAGTTAGTAGGAAGCATTATTCAAACAAACACAAACAAACAAACAAAATATTCAATGTCATTTAAAGTATGAAATGTTCAATGATCAATTATAGTATACATATATATATTTAAATTTGTTCAATTGTTGTTGAACATAAATAGATCTTGATATTTTTATTGAAAATTTTGTTATTTTTGTTAAAAAAAATAAAAAAAAATAGAAGACTATCATGTTGACAGTTTGTTATTATTTTTTCATGTTGATACATTTTTAATTTTATTCATACTCATATTTGATAATTTGTACACCGACGGAACGGCTGACGACAGACTGGTTCAAGGTGAAGACTGGTGTCAGGCAAGGGTTGCTTGCTTACTCTTACCCTTTCTCTTTCTACTGGTCATCAATCGACTGGATTATGAAGATGTCTAGATCTGGAGGGAAGCACGGTATTCAGTGGACAGCTAGGACGCAGCTGGACGATCTGGACTTTGCAGATGATCTGGCTCTTCTATCGCACACGCAACAACAAATGCAAGAGAAGACGACCAGTGTTGCAGCAACCTCTGCAGCAGTAGGTCTCAACATACATAAAGGAAAAAGCAAAATTCTCCGATGCAACACAACATGCATCAACCAAATCATTCTTGATGGAAATGCCTTGGAGGACGTTAACACCTTTACATACCTGGGCAGCATCATCGACGAGAAAGGTGGATCGGATGCAGATGTGAGGGCGGGGTTAGCAAAGCAAGGGCTGCATTTCTACAGTTGAAAAATATCTGGAACTCCAAACAAATATCAATCAACACCAAAATCAGCATTTTCAATACAAATGTCAAGACGGTTCTACTGTATGGATCGGAAACTTGCAGAACTACAAAAGGCATCATCCAGAAGATACAAGTGTTTATGAACATTTGTCTACGCAAAATACTTCGGATTTGTTGGCCAGACACCATCAGCAACAACATACTGTGGGAGAGAACAAACCAGATTCCAGTGGAGGAGTAAATCAGGAAGAAGTGGTGGAGTTGGTGGATAGGACACACACTACGAAAAGCATCCAACTACGTCATAAGACAAGACCTCACTTGAAACCCTCAAGGTAAAAGGAAAAGAGGAAGGTCAAGAAACACATTATGCCGATAAACAGAGAAAGACATGAGAAGAATGAACAAAAGTTTGGTGGAATTGGAAAGGTAAGCCCAGGACAGAGTTTGTTTGAGAATGTTGCTGGTGAGCGGTCTATGCTTCATTGGAGGTAATAGGCGCAAGTAAGTAAAGTAAGTAATAGTTGATAATAAACGTGACTTGTTTATTGATAATAAATAACAAGTTCACGAAACTACTTAACGTTGATAGAATTTCGAAGGTCCTGTGTTCGAATCCTACAAGGTACAGGAGTCATACCATACTAGGGACGAAACGGTCTTTTAGTGCTATCAAGTTTCTAATGGTAGTTTAACAATAATCGATCCATAGATTTCAAAAAAAAAGAAATTTATGAATTGGTTGAATGGAGGATACTGGATCCTGTGACGTAACTGTATAGGAATTCGACACACTAGCGGACCAGATTAACACTAGTGACTAGCTTCATGAAGAAATTTCTCTGAGTTCTAGTGCCAAGATGCAATCAGTGGAGTTCAGCCATGTCAGGAGTAGGCAGTAACTACTAAAGACAATGAGTAAGATTGCGCGAAATCCCTAGATTGATCAGACTTAGACATTAACACCGTCCAATGCCAACCTATAGAGGACATAGGTTAGGTGTTAGTAAACAAGACCGGAGGTTCTGAGTTCGATTCCTGAGAGTAGCAGGAATGACGGATGCTCAATGCTGAAGAGTCCCGTAACAGGACGAAATAGACTTAATGCTTCTAGGTTTCTAATGGTCTTCTAACAATGATTGATTGATGTGATCTGAGCGTGTAATACCACAAATAGGTAAAAACATAATTCACATCACGAGTTGATCTTAACTAAACATTTAGTTATAAATTAAAAAACCTAAATTCACTGTTTTATGACAAAATATACAAAATAAATTGATCGTCATGAAGCGCGTTTTTTTCAAAAAATCATACTTTGATAATTCATTTTAAGCTTATACGACTAACTAATATAGGATTCATTAATCCTATTTTTAAATAGTCTGATTAGTGTCTGTTTTCCGATTATTTTAAAAAATTTCCCTGAATATAAAAGAATTAACTAAAATAAACTATCTTTCCCACTGAAATCTATAGATGAGATACAACATATAGAAATGTATACCTACTTTGAGTTTCTACACATTTGAAATCGTCAATTAGTCATTGTTAGACCATCTTGGACCGTCTTGGCATAGGACTCATCAGCAATGAGCATCCACTACTCCTGCACCACCCGGGACCTTTGGTCGTGCGCGCGAACGCCCAACCTCTGGAACACTGTACCGACTGGCATCCAACTGTGTTAATATCTAACTCTGATTGATCTAGGGATTTTTGCGCGACCTCACCCATTTGTCTTTGGTAGTTACTGTCTACACTCGACAGGGTTTAACTCCACTAGTCCACTAGTCTTCTTCTCACTAGAACTCGAAGAAATTTCTTCACGAAGCTAGTCATTAGTAAGCACATTTTGCGATTTTTCAATTATGATTATGGTTCTTACACATGTTTTGATTGATGATTCCAAATGTGTAGAAACAATCATCTCCATAATCCTTATTGTAAAATCATTGTATAGGGAAATAATTCTATGATTAATATATTTACCTCCATTATGATGATTGAAATTTTTTGCATCCAGTTGTGATATCGCCATTAGTCTAGGCAAATATGTAATTAATTACTACCCAGCTATCAATCACCTTGTAAATATCTTCGTCCTACTAGGAGCCGATGGCGATTTAAACAGTTTACTTAGTGATGTTGAAGACTGCTGTTAAGCTGAGTGAATCATGCTCGAATCCCATGAAGGGCTTCAGTTCTCTGAAAATTATCCGTATGCCTAGTCTTGATGCATGCCTTACTCACTTACTTACTTACTTACTTACTTGCTTACTTACTTACTTACTTACTTACTTACTTACTTACTTACTTACTTACTTACTTACTTACTTACTTACTTACTTACTTACTTGCTTACTTACTTACTTACTTACTTACTTACTTACTTACTTACTTACTTACTTACTTACTTACTTACTTACTTACTTACTTACTTACTTACTTACTTACTTACTTACTTACTTACTTATGCACTTATGCACTTATGCACTTACTTACACCTGCTACTACTGATGGAGCATAGACCGCCTACCAGTCAATCATTTTTCTGGTCAGTGTTTTTTTTTTTTGGTGAGTTGGATTTCTACGGGATGCGATCTCTAATCTCATGCCCAACCCTAATCCTTTGTCCGGGCTTGGGACCGGCAGTAAAACACTCTAGAAGGAATCCAGGCGGAGTTATGACACACATCAATTAACATGTGAATCCATTTAACATCAAACTGTATACTCCTAAAACATGTTTTAAGTATTCTCTTTAAACTAGATTCATTGTGTTGTATGAACACTTATTGATAGACAATTACTCATCACGGGCGATAAACATAGTTGTTTTATCAGTATAACAGTTGTTTAGTCTATTGAATTCTATTGACGTATTGGACCTGTTTAAGTTACATAATCACTGGAAGTATTGGACTAACCAATGTTAAGAATCGTTTATTGTTAGACATGTACATGACTAGGTCCCAGTTCAGTAGTCCAGTTTTGACTGTCGTTTTAGCTTACAAAAAAGAAAAAATAATTCATACCATACACATATGAAACAGAACACTTTTGTGATCATTTATTTCAATTCACCTATTCACAATGTTCATGAATGCAGTGATCGGTCATTGTCGGCAGATAAATCTATTGGACGAGTGTCTATGGGGAATAAACACGTGAAACATATGTATATGTATATCTATGCAGCTATTCAATAATACAGTGCATAATTTTTGTCTACTAACGATGGTCAGTTAGTCAGTCAGTCAGATGCAACGTAGAACTTCGTACGTAAGTACATCAGTTCATGTTGCCATACCACATCAGCACTGAGACGCAATTGTCAATTCAAATCCAATAGTAGTAGAAGAGGTAGTAAAAGATATTAGAAGTAATCGGAGAGGTTAGGATTAAAAGATATTATTCAAGAAGTATGATTCAGTGAGAAAAGTTTAGAAAGTCAAAACTAGAGTTGTTGAAGAATCCAGAAAATTAGGATTTGAGAGAACACAAGGAATAAATAAATGATGGAAAAAAGCATCAATCCTTATTACAATTAAACAAAACTCAATAATTCACAATCTGTTTTAAATAAAGTTAACTTTAAATATAAACAAATAATGTTGTCACTCATTAGTTGATTACACATTTTTGAAACCATGAATTGATCACCATTAGGAACCTAGCAGCACTAGAAGGCTGCTTTGTTCTGGTATGGGACTCATCAATGGCAGTAAGTATTCATTACTCCTGCTACTTGTAGGAATCAAACCCAGGACCTTCAGTCTTGCGCGCGAACGCCTAACCTCTGGAGAATTGGGCCGATAAATAACGGTGTTAATGTCTAACTTCTATCAATTCAAGGAGTTGTGCAACCTCATCATACACAGTCTTCGGTAGTTACTGTGTACACCCGAACAAGCTGAACCTCACTGGTCACGACTTCCTACTAGAACTCGTAGAAGAAGATTCTTCACGAAACTAGTCACTAGTGAGCACAGGTAATTGCATTAGTTTATTGTATTATCCCTATTGATAAAATCTACTCTCATAAGTTATACATTTTTTAACACATTGAACTCATGAATGAAACATTGTTAGACCACTGATAGAAATCTGGATGCACGAGACGGTCTTTTCGTCCTGGTATAGGACTCATCAGTAGTGCGAATCCATAATTTTCTATAACACACAGGATTTGAACCCAGGACCTTTAGTCTTGCGCGCCAACGCCTAACCTCTGAACCACTTGGTTGGCATCCTACGGTATCAATGTCTAACTCTTATCATTCTAGGGAATTTTATAAATTTACATAAACTAATTAATGCCATGATGAGATTTCGCCTTCAGATTCTCTGTTGTTATTATTATTGTTATTACTGCATTACGGGGTTGTGAAGATTGTTAAGTTACACATTTTGAAACCATGAATCGATGAGTGTTAGACCACTATTAAAAAACAATCTTCACAACCCCGTAATACAATACTATGTGTGCTCACTAGTAACTAGCTTCGTGGAGAATCTTCTACAAGTTCTAGTAGGAAGTCGTGACCAATGAACTTCAACCTGTTTGGGTGTAGACAGTAACTACCGAACACTGTGTATGGGGTTGCGCAACTCGTAGAATTGATAGAAGTTAGACATTAACACCGTTAGATACCGGCTCAGTGTTCCAGAGGTTAGTCGTTCGCACACACTACCAAAGGTCCTTGGTTCGAATTCTGTGGGGTGCGAGAAGAGTCGTGGGTGCGTACTGCCACTGATGAATCTGCCATACCAGGACTTGACGGCCGTCTTGCAGTGCTTCCAGGTTTCTAATGGTGGTCTTGTAGTGAACGAGAACACAGGTGGGGCAACCGAATAGTATTTAACGAAAATTACAGGGTTACTCAGTAAAATAGGAAAACCATATCGTAAATCGTTCATTTGCAAAATATCAGTTCATCATATTGAACTGGACTGTTTCTGTTGCAAAACATCAATCCACTGTCACTATTCATGCGTTTCATACAAATTCCATTGTGTTCCCACTCTTCTTCCTTTCTTGATCTTCCCCCATCTTCTGCTGCCAGACATTACGTTGACACTCACGTCATATACTACTGATAAGTAGCTCACACCACAGTGACCAGTGAACTTCAACCTGTTCGGGTGTACACAATAACTACCGAAGACTATGTATAAGGTTGTGCAACTCCATGAACTGATCGAAGTTAGACATTAACACCGTTAGATACCGTCTCCGTGTTCCAGAGGTTAGTCGTTCGCCCACACTACCAAAGGTCCTTGGTTCGAATCCTGCGAGGTGCAAGAGGAGTCGTGGGTGCGCACTGCCACTAAGGAGTCTGCCATACCAGGACTTGACGGCTGTCCTTCAGAGCTTCCAGGTTTCTAATGGTGGTCTAACACTGATCGATTCATGGTTTCAAAATGTTATTATTATTATTACTGATGTTCAATAATTTTCTTCCGGAATCGATTATCAACAAATTGTCAAAATAAATATGACTGAGTGAGTGAAGTGAATGAGTCAATTCAAGCAGAAATGCAAAACAAAACAGATAGCTAGCTAGATAGATAGATAATAGAATCAGATAAAAAAAAATAGATGCTTGTCATTTTACCCGCACTTTTATTTGTTTATTTTTTGTTTTGTTTTAATCTAATCTGTAATAATAATTCGTTATTTATTTATTTTTTTGTTCGCAATCGGTGGAGTGTTTTTTTGTTTTTCATTTCTCTCACTCTCTCTCTCTCTCTCTCGGTCTCTTAACAAAATACGAGAAAGTAAGTAAAGAGAGCAAAAGAAGAGAAATGGTGAAAAACGATAAGTAAATTAAATAAATACAATACAAAATACTTTTGAGCTTATCGTTCATATTGACCTCTCAGTCAGTTAGGATTTGATTTTGACCAATTTGGTCTCGTGTGCTGTTACAGGTATGAGGGCGGTTGTCACTTCCCGGCTGCTCACACCGTGGAAGGTTGTTTAATTGAGGGACCTGAAAAGAAAGATAGATTAGTGTTGGTCTTAGAGACCTGGCAACGTGACCGCAGAGTCCAAGGGACAACTGCTTGAGGCCGGTCACGCACGGCCTTTTAATGAAAGGTATTTAGAGGAATAGCTCCGTTCTTAAAGGCCATTAGTGGGCACCCTTACCCAGGGAGACGGAAATCCGTGAGTTAGGGGAGGTGTGACATTTTTAGGGTCGACGTTTTCTAACCCCTTCCGTCCTTGTGAGAAGGCAGCATCGCTGCAGATGCTGGTTGTCCGAGAGAAACACCTTACTGCTGTCACACCCCTCCATCACAGTCAGCAGTACGACTTCGCCCTCAGACCTTGGGTAGCTGCTTTTAGTCTCATCGTTCTCCAATCGACCTGCCTGCCTGGCATTGTAGGACCTGCAGGAACATATGTTCCAGCCAGTATAGCTCGGTTGGGTCATCACGATAGGCAAGCCCGACCACCACGTCAAGGTAGCAGCTTCGGTCGGGATATTGACCTCTCTGATCAATATTAATGGATGATGGTTATCTAATTCTATATACATTTGAAATCATCAATCAATCAATCATTGTTACTAGACCGCCATTAGAAACCTGGAAACACTGCCGGACTGCCGTTTCGTACTGCTATGGGACTACTCATCAGTGGCAGTTCGCATCCACGACTCCTGCTCCTCGCAGGATTCGAACCCTGGACCTTCGGTATTGTAGGCGAACGCCTTACAATCGGACCACAATACTGGCCGGCATCCAACGGTGTTAATGTCTAACTCTGATTGGTCTAGGGATTTTGCGCGACCTCACCCATTCACAACGAAACGGCCGTCCTTCAGTGCTTTCAGGTTTCTAATGGTGGTCTAGTAACAATGATTGATTGATTGATGATTTCAAATGTGTAAAAACGCAAACCTCCAAAACTGTGCCTCAAAATAATTCTAATTTAATTAAACTCTACTTTCTTCAAGACCATGATGGAAAATAATCAATAATAATACTTTTTTTCAATTCGAGTTATGGAGATTAGTGTTTTTTTTTACACATTGGAAATCATCAGTCGATTATTGTTACTAGATCACCATTAGAAACCTCTGAGCACCAACAAAAACTGCCATTTCGTCCTGGTATGAGACTCATCAGCTGTGCGCATTCACGACTCTTGCAGTACCTAGCATGATTCGAACCCGGCACCTTCGGTCTTGTGTGCTAACACCTAGCATCTAGACCACTAGGTTGGCATTGGACGGTGTTGATGTTTGAGTCTAATCAGTCTAGGGATTTCGTGCGACCTTACTAATTTGTCTTTGGTTGTTACTACTTATGTGGTGCGCGCTACTTATAAGTAGTATATGACGCGAGTGTAAACGTAATCTCTGGCAGCAGAAGGTGGGGGATGATCAAGAAAGGAAGAGTGGGAACACAATGGAATTTGTATGAAACGCATGAATAGTGAAATGTCAGACAATGGATTGATGATGGATTGAAGATTTGCAAAGTAACGGTTACGATATTGTTTTCCTATTTTACTGAGTAACTGTGTAATTTTCGTTAAATACAATTCGGCTGCCCTCACCTGTGTTCTCCTTCACTACACCTACATCTAATAGGATTCAACTCTATTGGTCACGTCTTCTCACAAGAACTAGAAGAAATTTCCTTATCAAGCTAGTCACTAGTGAGCATATTTTACGATTTTTCACTTAAAATCACAGAGATTAGTGTTTTTACACAATGAAATCATCAGTCGATCATTTTCTGGCTACCATTAGAAACCTGGAAGCACTAGACAGATGTTTCTAGTGAGAATACGTGACCAGTGAAGTTCGACCCTGTCGGGTGTGGGCAGTTACTACCAAAGACAAATTAGTGAAGTTGCAAAAAAATCCTTAGATTGAGCAAAGTTGGATATTAACACCGTTGGATGCTAACCTACAAGGTCCAGAGGTTAGGCGTTGGCGCGCAAGACCGAAGGGTTCGATTCATGCAAGTAGCAGAAGTCATTGATGTGCAGTACTGATGAGTCACATACTAGAACGAAACGACCGTTTGGTGCTTCCAGGTTTCTAACAATCATTGATTGATGATTTTAATGCATAATAATACCAATAACACTCAATATCATTACTACTATTATTGGTATTATTAGTTTTCAACTAAAACTCCTTAAAAATGTTAGTTATCTTTGCATTTTCTCCTACATCTGTTACTCCTAATGAAGCATAGTCGACCGACCAGCATTCTCATATCTACTCCTATAGTAGATTTTAAATGGTTTGAATTATTTTTTTCTGGTTAGCATTTCCTTTTTAACAAGTTGGTTTTCTACAACATGGGGTAGCTAAAAACCCTATGCCGAACACTCCCCTTCAGAAGGGCTTCATGCAGAGTTATAATCATATCTATCATTGATCATTTCAAATGATACATATTAGTACTTTGAAAAGTTTTATTATTAGCTTTGCCTACATAATCAGTCAGTCAACAACAACTTAGAATTTCGTACGTACGTACATATATCAGTTCAAGTTGCTATACCACTTTAGGCACAGGGATGCAATTGTCAATTCGAACCTCTTAGTAGTAGAAGTAGTAAAAGTATTAGCAGTAATCAAAGAGGTTAAGGTTCCAAGATGTTAATTCAAGAAGTAGAATCTAGTGAAATAAACTTAAAAATAAAAAGGTCAGATAATAAGGAAGTCAGATTAGAATTTTGAAGAACACAAAGAGTGGATACACCTGCGCCATTGTGAGACGATTTTGAGCCAGTGTTATTCAGGGTCTCTAACCATCGATTACTATTATCTCGCCGGCCACAACCAGGTAGCCTACATCTACCAACATGACTCAGTCCACTTGTTAGTGACTTCATGGATTTGTGACATGTTTTTTGTTTGACCGTCTCTAGCTTTCTATCAACCTCTTTCTACACCATAAAACATAGCTCGTCGAGGCAGTCGGTGGTTAGCCGTACGTAACACATGTCCCGACCACCTCAACTGATGAAGTTTCACCACTTCATCTATTGACCTATCTGTCATCCTTACCTAGTACTTGTTTCCTAACGACAGCATTGCTTACTCGGTTGTCCCACGATATACCAGCAATCTTTCGAAGACACCTTACGAATGCCCTCCATTCTCAACGGTCATGTTTTTAAAGCCATAACATTAGGACAGAGCAAACTGCTTGCCTACTACATAATGATCAACTCATTCTCTATTTTTAATCATATATATAACATTAGTCAATTTAAGAAATGAATATCTCTAATAAATAGCCTTTATTAGTATGATTTTTCTCACTAAGCAAATAAAAAAGAGATTTCACAACCTTCAGTCTTCTCGATAACACAATCATCCTCGTCACTAACACTATCAGTAAGAACAACAATAACAAAATATCTATCGTTTGGTTAAACAAAAGACTGTCAATAGTCTGTCGATAGATAATGGATTTCGTACTGTAATACAAATCAAGTTAACTCAATGTCAAGCTTATCTTACACCTACACTACATAATTCACATTCGGTTTACCCATGCACACACTATAGGTTATTTGTAGATGTGTGGTGTGGGCTACTTATAAGTAGTATATGACGTGAGTAAAACCATAATGTCTGGCAGCACAAGATGGGGGAAGATCAAGAAAGGAAGAGTTAGAAAACAATGGAATTTGTGTATGAAACGTATGAACAGTGACAATGGATTGATGTTTTGCAAAAGGAACAGTCCGGTTCGATATGATGAACTGATATTTTGCAAATTAACGATTTACGATATGGTTTTCCGATTTTACTGAGTAACTCTGTAATTTTCGTTAAATATAATCCGGTTGCCCCACCTGTGTTCTCGCTCACTACAGATGTATATACTTGAAATATTCTTTTTATATAAGAAGAGCTATGATACGATAGGCTACTCTATAATCTGAGCGTCCCAAATGCATCAATAAGTAGAAGAAGAAGGCTTGACAAGACGTAGAAAAGTGTATTCTACGAGCATCCAGAAAATAGGAGGCTTTTTCAAGCACACAAATCGAATATATTTTTTACCTGATAGAAATGTCCTTCGGAGAGCCACAAAATTGGCATACACCAACAAATAACAGTTGAAGATTTTCCTACTGAAAAATGTAATCTCAAGGTCAACTGATCAGCCTATGCGCTAAAACATAAAATCCAAAGTTAAGACTTCTATCAAATAAGTTCTGGGGACCTAATGTCCCTGACACTCCTATAAGAATAATCAATTAAATAGTCTCTACTTGTCAGTATGTCTCAATCTTAACAGTCAGTCAGATGCAACGTAGAACTCCGTACGTAAGTACATCAGTTCATGTTGCCATACCACATTAGCACAGAGATGTAATTGTCAATTCAAATCCAATAGTAATAGAGGTAGTAAAAGTATTAGAAGTAATCGGAGAGGTTAGGATGAGAAGATATTATTCAAGAAGTATGATTCAGTGAGAAAAGTTTAGAAAGTCGAAACTAGAGGGGTTGAAGAATCCAGAAGATTATGATTTGACAGTACACAAAGAATAAATGCACCGGATCCACTGCAAACGATTTTGAGCCATGTCGTTCAAGGTCTCTAACCATCGATTATTATCATCTCACGGACCCCAACTAGGCAGTCGACAATTACCGACATGGCTCAGTCCACTTGTCAATGACTTCATGGATTTCTGCCATGTTTTGGTTTGGCCGCCCCTAACTTTCTTCCAATCTATTCCTACACTACAAAACAAAGCTCTTCGAGCCAGTCGGTGGTTAGGCATACGCAACACATGTCCCAACCACCCATCTTAACAGGCAACAATTTCATAGACTAGTGTCATTTTTAAAATTATCTTCCTTCAATCACTGACTAGTTTGTTTTTTTTCCAAGTTATCAAAGACAACCTATTGATAATTGTTAATCAACATGAATTCTATTTGATGAACTCAGATCGTTTGATTTATTGAACATTGAAATCATCAATCAATCAATCAATCATTGTTAGACCACCAACAGAAAGAGACCTAGAAGCACTGGACAGCCGCCGTTTCGTCCTGCTATTGGGACTCATCAAACTCTAACCGTAACCAAGCAAATATTTAACGACCAAATGAAAATCATTGTATCATTGGCTGTTGTGTTTTTATTTTCGCGATAAAACAAAAACAGAAACAGAACTCAACTCGTTAAGTAAATAACTAAATATATCTTTATGAATATATATATATATATACATGTATATATGTATATATATATATATGTTAGAAAACACAAAGAATCATCCCCATATCCGTTCCCCGAAAAAAAAACAATAAAAACCAAAGAAATACATTATACATGTCAATGCTTACACGCACACACACACACACGTAAAGAATGAAAAAAAATAGAAATTAATTAAACAAGCAAAAATTAAAAAAAAAGAAATCAGAATGTAAAATAAGAAACAATAAGAGGTAGGCAAACAATGCATGGAATATAATGCGAACCCCTATGACAGGGAAATACCTCTTTTGTAAATACAATACAATACAGTCACCTCATATTGTACTTGTCCAGTAATGTTTATTTATACACATACACAAATCGATCAATCAATCGATCGGTCGATCGATCGACGGATGGATGGATAGATAGATAGATAGACAGGCAAACATATACAGTCAGCTGTGTACTTTAGTGATCATGTGTACTATTTGCACACTGACTGTATGTACTAGGTAATATAGTATCGTTTCTTTTTTAAAATTTAAATGTGTACATTCGTATTGTTTGAGTTCGATATATATGTATATGTATATGCATACTACATGTGCGTAATAATATGTAAGTGTCTAGTTTAAGAACTGAAAGTTGATTTGAAGAAAAAAGTACCCAACTCTTCTTTTAAAATTAATAAAACACTCGCAAAAAAAACATACATCCATCCATCCAGAAGCGTTGATTGATTGTCAGTACAAACACACCGATCAATCAATCAATCAACCAATCAATAAACAACAGATCATATGAAGAAATCAAGTGAATGAATAGGAAAAATGGTCAGTAAAACAAACAAAAATAGATTTGAAGAAAAGTTCATGTACAGAAAAAAAAAATCAAACTGGAACAAATGAGCATTTGAGATCAACGGTAACAACATCGACACCGACACCAACGACACTGACTACAACAGTAAAGACAATGATTATCATAAAGTACTATATTAGTAGTAACAAGGAGTTTCTATTGATTAAACTATAGGTATATATATATATGTATATAAGAGTGAGTGATTGTGTATGGTGATTTCTAATTCATTATACATATTTATAAGCATAATTGTATTGTGTCACAACAATGTTATGATGAAAATAGTTATCACTGTAATTGTAGTAGTACTAGTAGTACTGAGTAGTACTGAGTAGTTGTATTAGTAGTAGTATTGAGGTAATTTATCCATGTACTTTTCTTTAGGAATGTGGCTTTGCTTTTCCTCGAATATATATAGATATATATATATAAATATCTGCACAATAAATAATGAAAGGCAATTGTCACAGGGATAATTATAAGTTTATTTATTCATTTATTCATCTGTCTGTCTGTCTATCTATCAATCTATCCTCCTATTCATATCTACATGTTTGTATACCGATCTTATTTCTTATTTATAATATTCCAATTTTATGTTGATGTAGAATTCGATGAAGTCGATAGTAGGGTAGCAGCTTGAACAAATGCACACAATGCATAATATTGCATCATTTGTTGTGTAATATTATTATTACTATTATTATTATTGTTACTATCACTACTACTAATATTATTATTATTAGTAGTAGTAGTATTAGTAGTAGTACTACTACTCTCATCATGATTGTCATCATCATGATTATTTACACCATTTAAATCATTATTACTAAATAATAATAATTGAAATTTTTTCCAATAATTTTGTAAATTATCCGATTGTGTTAATTTTGTTAAATGATGATCTATAGAATGAGTGCTTATTAAATTTGTACTATCATTGTTCAATGTAGTAAAATCATCTTTCAATTTATCTAATAATACATTGCACAATGTAAGACCATTTGGTAGTGTTTTTGTTAAATCAGTAGAATTATTATTCATTGTTGAATGATCAAAATTCAAATTCACATTCGCTTCTTTAACTTTTATTAAATGACTGGTGGTGGTATATTGTAAAAATTTGTTAAAATCAATATTATTCATATGAGAAGAATATTGATAATTGAATAAATTTGATAAATCTGGTGAATTGATTAAATCAATTGGATATGAATTGTCAGTATGGATAATACCATTTTGTAATGAAGAAGATGGTTTAGATGATGATGACGAAGGATTATTTGAATTTTGTAAACGATTTAAAAAATATTCCCAAAGTAGATTGTTAGTATTTATAGTTGTACTACTACTACTACTACCATTTGTTAGTAGTGATGATGGTGTTGGAGTTTGTGATGACAACAATTCATTGAAAATAAATTTTTGAATATCAGCAGGATATTGATTTTCTAATTGATCTTCACATGATCCGAATAGATTGTTATTATTCATACGATGTGAATCTAATTGAATGGAAAGTAGAAAACAAAGTATATAAAAAATCAATGAATAATTATTGATGGTTCTTGATGTATACAACACTATGTAGAATACAATCAATTGTAATAAATGATTATGATTCTTATCTAGTGCTTTAGAGGTATTCATATTTTAATGACAACTAGTCTAAATATATCTCGATATCATGTGAACTATGTTAGGATGTTGGGTGATTGAAGGGGGGGAGTTAGGCGAAAACCCTAATCAAAACATACGTGAAATCCAAAACAAACTGTCGCGCTCTGTGCACTTGTAACCTCACTAACTAAGTTCATCAGTTATTCAACCAAAAAGATCCGCAAACCTACCAGAAATTGAATCTAAGACTTTCTGAGCTTGTGTAAAAGTTTTAATAATTCAAATTTACCACTGAAAACTCACTAGAAATTCAAGCACACCCTGTAATAGTAAATCACTGATGCGCGCTGACTATTATAGTGTTAAAGGAGTTTTGCGAAGATTACGTATGGCTAACCACCGACTGCCGGGATGAGCTATGTTTTGCAGTGTAAGAGTAGATTGGAAGAAAGATAGGGGCGGCCAAATCAAAACATAGCAGAAATCGATGAAGTCACTGACAAGTGGACTGAGTCATGTTGGTAGATGTAGGCTACCTTGAATGACATCGCTCAGAATCGTTTGCAATGGCGCAGGTGTATTCACTCTTTGTGTTCTTTCAAATTCTAACCTTCTGTATTCCTCATAATCGGTATCTTTCTCCTTCTAAATTTGTCTTACTGAATTATACTTTTCGAATCATATCTTCACTCCTTACCGCTAATACTTCTACTGTGGTGCGAGCTACTTATAAGTAGTATATGACGTGAATGTCAACGTAATGTCTGGCAGTAGAAGATGGGAGAAGATCAAGAAAGGAAGAGTTAGAATACAATGGAATTTGTATTTAACGCATGAATAGTGACAATGGATTGATCTTTTGCAACAGGAACAGTCCAGTTCGATATGATGAGCTGATATTTTGCAAATGAACAATTTACGATATGGTTTTCCGATTTTACTGAGTAACTCTGTAATTTTTTTGTTAAATACAATTCGGTTACCCCACCTGTGTTCTCATTCACAACACTACTACCTCTGTCAATCTTGGATTTGAACTGACATTTGTGTCTCTGTGCTGATGGGGAATGTCAACCTGAACTGATGTACTTACGTACGAAGTTCTGCGTTTTTGTACCTGTCTGTCTGTCTGTCTGTCTGAACCAATGAAAACTCTCCACAGTCCTGCAATCTTCAATTTTACAATAGTACCGCAAGTTTGCTCTTCACAATATCCCCCTTTTTGAACATAAACAGTATTTGAGATACGCATTCTATTTTCAAACTTCAAATTAATCACCACCTTTCTTCTTCTTTTTCAGTTATCATATTGTAAAAAATCAATAAATCGAACCTTCAAACAATGTGAAAATCCACTTCATAAATGAAAAAAAAGGCAACACACAATTGTCGACGAAAAGGTTGTTTTATGCGAGAGAAAAAAAAGGAAGATTTTTAATTTAATGCTTCTACCATTTTACCAAACAAATCGCCTCAAACACACACTCACACACACACACAACCAATAAATAATAATCGAACAGAGGAAATCTCAAGTAATTGAAAGTTAGTTAGTTGTTAACTGCCATTCAATTAATAAAAATAGTTTTTATTTTTTTGTCAAATATTACTACTTACAATTGACACTTGAATTGAATTATTTCATTTAAACAAAACAAAAAGAAAACTAGTGAAAAACCACAAGAAGGGGGGTGAAATAGGAAAGAGAAAACAAAAAAAGACAAACAATAGCAACACAGAGAGAGGGAGAAATCACTTTAGTTTATTATCATTATTATTATTAATATTATTATTATTATTGTTACATGCGAGCGATTCATTTCTTTTCACAGTCAACTTTTTATCAGAGAGAGAGAGAATACTGTCTGTCGATCATGTAAAACTTAATTTATGATGTCAATTAAACTATTTACTTACTGATGATGAATTGACGATCATTTTTAATTGCGTAGAAGTAAAAAAAACAAAATAAAACTTTTAATTACTTTAAGCCCTTCTTTTATACTACTCATATAAATATGCGTTAGTTTATTGCA
Source organism: Schistosoma turkestanicum (assembly GCA_944470395.2). NCBI lineage: Eukaryota > Metazoa > Platyhelminthes > Trematoda > Strigeidida > Schistosomatidae > Schistosoma > Schistosoma turkestanicum. The sequence goes on from OX103971.1 coordinate 13,838,808, forward strand.
AAAAACTAGAGAAATTCAAAAAAAAGGGAATAGTTTTACCATGTCTCTCTCTTAATTTTTATTCAACACTATTTATTATTCAAGAAGGACAGTATATAAACACTTATAAATTAGAAACATGAATTACTCAAGCCTAAGATTGATTGATTGTGCATTGACTGCTTTCATTTTCTTTTATTTCGTTCTATATACTGTTGAATAGCAAAATACTGATTTTGTCAATCAGAAATTAAAATCTCTACGAACTGATTAGCCATATTAATTTTTAGGGGCAGAGTTTTTTGGAGGTTTGCGATTTTACACATTTGAAATCATCAATCAATGATTGTTAGACCACCTGGAAGCACTGTTTAGACGGCCGTTTCGTCCTGGTATGGGACTACTCATCAGCAGTGCGCATCCACGACTCCTGCTCCTCGCAGGATTCGAACCCGGTACCTTTGGCATTGTAGGCGAACGCCTTACCATTGGACCACTGGGCCGGCCGGCATCCAACGGTGTTAATTAATGTCTAACTCTGATTGATCTAGGGATTTTGCGCCACCTTACCCATTTGTCTTTGATAGTTACTGCCTACACCCGACTCCATTGGTCACGTCTAACAATCATCGATTGATGATTTCTAATATTAATTTTTAGTGAGTTTTAGTCTACTGAACCAACTTATAAGTAGTTTAATATTTAAAATTAAAATAATGTATTTTCGACTGCATAGGAGGAAATAAATTCCAGTTTGAAAATCACATCCTCAATTTTATTTTTTATTTTTTTTTAATGAAAATAATATATAATGATAATAATTCATCTCTCTCTCTCTCTCTTTCCATATCTCTCTCTCGCACTGTTCGGTACTTATCAATTAGAAAGAAGATAAACAATTATTATATGTCTGTGACTATGGGAGAGATTTGCTCAGATAATGATGGTTTATCGATCGATCGATCGCTCTCTCGCTCTACGTGATATATAATTATCTATAATAATTCGAAATTACTATCGGAAGAAAGATGTGTGTGTGTGCGCACACACTCAAACACACACACAGAGAGAGAGCAAAAAGGAAGTAATAAAATAAATAAAGACAATTAAATATGACAAACATTGGATTAGGCATTTTCCTAATTGGTTGGTTATTAATTTTTAGATTTATGAGATAATCTCTCTTTGCGTTGTTTTTTTGTCCGGACTAGGTTAATCTGTGTTATCTTGAAGATTTCATTTCACTTCATTCATTTGTATATGTATGTATGCGGCATGGCTGGTATGCGTATATATATGAATAAGAAGCTTGTACAAACCATAGTCTATCATCTATCCTCTTTTCTTTTATCCTTAACTCAAATGCCTTACACCATATATGACGACGATGCAGGTGTTTTGTTTACATTGTCTTGGTAGTGTAATTTAATAAAAGCAGCCCTGTAACCAAACGACTAGTATACAAATACATATATACATATGGAAACTAGGCAGGAGTTAAAAACGACACCACCAAACATTCTCAAAACAAGACAAGACACACACACACATTAATTATCTTGTTATCATTAAAGAAGAAGAAGTAGGAGAAGGCCAAAAAATATATAAATAATTGTAAATTGAATTAAAATTGAATTGAATCAGTTTAATTATAGGGTGTTTTATGTTACTAGTTTGTTTATGATTTGTTAGTCAGTTTCTTTTTCTTCTTTGTTTAACTTTGTTCCCTTTTCGATGTTATTGGCTTTAACGATAATAATAATAATTATTATTATTATTATTATTATCTTGAATTTTATTAATTAATTGATAGGTTTCCCTTAAAAGAAATTCTACTTATTAAGTGGAGAAGTAAATAGTAGATAAATTTTCATTTAAATTTTATGTGTATTTTATCTCAAGTATGTGTTCAAATTATTCATTCTTCCAGTGTGTGTGTGTGTGTGTGTGTGTGAGTTTTTCTAAAAATCTCATTGAAATCTATTAACTAGTCGGTAAACAGATTATCGATCTGATGAACTTTTATTTAAATTATTCGGCTTATTGACTTTTTTTTGGGAGGCACAGTTTTGGAGGTTTGCGATTTTGAAATAATCAATCAATCATTGTTAGACCACCATTAGAAACCTGGAAGCACTGAACGGCCGTTTCGTCCTGGTATGGGACTCATCAGCAGTGTGCATCCACGACTCCTGCTCCTCGCAGGATTCGGACCCGGGACCTTTGGCATTGTAGGCGAACGTCTTACCATGGGACTGATGAGTCCCATATCAGGACGAAACGGCCGTCCAGTGCTTCCAGGTTTCTAATGGTGGTCTAACAATGACTGATTGATGATTATTGAATTTTGTTTTTTCTATTACTCAGTAAATAAAACAACAATCTGAGTGGATGACGGGGGCGGGGGGGGTCGCTGGTCTCTCTCTTGATAATTATTCGGAAAAGATTGCAGAAGTTGAGAAAAAGGGGAATTCTAGAAATCGGTGGTTTGTATGTTATTATCTACCATAGTATCTATCTATTACCGAGGAAATCATTCGAATCCACAAGGCTATATATATGACCTGAACGTCCTGGGGTCGATTCTCCTGTTGAGGATGTGCACTCTTAAAGCATTCATTACTAGAATCATGTTGGTAGATATCGACTACCTTGGTTGGAGACCGCGAACTGATAGTAATCGATCGTTAGAGATCGTGAATGACATGGAGCAGGTGCATTCATGCTTTGCATTCTCTCAAATCCTGACTTTCAGAGTTCCTCGTCATCTTTATCTTCCCGTATTTTAAGTTTATTTCACTAGATTCTACTTGTTGAATAATATCCTCGAACCCTACTCTCTCTCTCTGATTACTTCTAATACTTTTACTACCTCTATCTACTACTATGAGATTTCAAGTGACAATTGCATCTTTGTGTTAATACAGTATGGCAACTTGAACTGATTCTTTACTAGAACAAAACAAATTATCTGTCCCCTTCAAACTTTTATTGATTGTTTAGTTAGAAAAGTTAATTAGTCGATGATACAAACCGTCTTCAAATTATACAGCCATGAAATACATTGCTCATATTTTCATGTGTTAGACAGTTTGAAATTGCTAGCAGAAAGTCTTGCCTAAAATAGATTTCACTCTAGTTGACACTTATCAGCAAGCTTTTCCTGGAATCTTGACAGAACTGATGTGTTGTTCATGGTGTGATTTAAATACGTATGATTTAGCTTTAAGATCTTACACTCTATCGATAAGTTTCTCTTGTCCTGACAAACATCCTATTGGATAACCTTTAACCATTCAACATTAGTACATGCCATGTTGGGCTACTTAGACTAGTGGTCATGCTGTTTGTTATTTCACTAGTAAAATTAGATCAGCACTTAACGACTAATGACTAAACATTAGTCACGACTCAGAGATTAGTCATCAATAAAAATAATGAAATTAATTATCAAGAAACCATGGTGAAACTACAAAAAATCAATCAGTCTATAATTGAACAAATTAAAAAAAATTCATTAAGTGTCATTACTTACAGACAAAATTAAACTAAAATTAAAAAAATTAATTATGTAACCAGTAGAGATTGATATTTATTAATTACAATTACGATTTTCATCAACAACAAAACAATATTTATTTGTTTATTAATGATTTTTTTGATTCATTTACCAGATGTCCCCCTTCTAGCCAAACTAGCATTGTGGTAGGCGCTACTTATAAGTAGTATATGACGCGAATAATAAAACGTAATAATGTATGGCAGTAGAATAATGGGGGAAGATCAAGAAAGGAAGAGTGGGAACACAGTCAGTCAGTCAGATGCAACATAGAACTTCGTACGTAAGTACATCAGTTCATGTCGCCATACCACATCAGCACAGAGATGTAATTGTTAATTCAAATCCAATAGTAGAAGAGTTAGTAAAAGGTATTAGAAGTAATCGGAGAGGTTAGGATTAGAAGATATTATTCAAGAAGTATGATTCAGTGAGAAAAGTTTAGAAAGTCAAAACTAGAGGTGTTGAAGAATCCAGAAGATTAGGATTTCAGAGAACACAAAGAATAAATGCACCGGCGCCATTGAGAACGATTTTGGGCCATGTCATTCAGGGTATCGATTATTATCATCATGCGGACCCAACCAGGTAGTCGAAAATTACCGACATGGCTCAGTCCACTCGTTAATGACTCCATGGATTTCTGCCATGTTTCGGTTTGGCCGCCCCTAACTTTCTTCCAACCTACTCCTACACCACAAAACAAAGCTCGACGAGGCAGTCGGTGGTTGGGCATTCGTAACCCATGTCCCAACCATCTCAACTGATGAAGTGTCACTACTGCGTCTATTGATCTGCCATTCTTACCTAGCACCCGTTTCCTAATAAAAGCGTTGCTCACTCGGGTATCCCAGGATATACGAGCAATGATTCGAAGACACTTATGATCGAAAAACAATAACCGACGAATATCTTCTACTCTCACTGGCCATGTTTCACAAGAGCGGGAACACAATGGGATTTGTGTGAAACGCGTGAATAGTGAAATGTCAGACAATGTGGATTTGATGTTGCTTGCAACAGGAACAGTCCAGTTCGATTGTGATGGATTGATATTTTGCAAAATTAACGATTTACGATATGGTTTTTTTCTATTTTACCAATTAACTCTGTAATTTCAGATATAATACAATTCGATGGCCCTCATCTGTGTTCTCCTTCACTAAAGCATGAACAATTTACCAAGTTTACGAGGCTTTACATATCTAGCTTTGAGCCACATTCTAAGTGAGGAAGGAAGGTTGATGATTGATTTTTTTGGTTTACTGAAATCATAGCGAGTCATAGTGGAATTCGAACCTGAAACCTACTGATTAAAAGTCTTAAAGACTAAGGCATCATTCGAAGGAATAATCTTTTTTTTTAAAAAATCCTTTTTAGAGACTTATCTTAACAGTCTACAAACATGACTATGAACACTATGCTACTGAATTATAATTCATCTGTTTATAAGCTTTACTTTGTTTGGTTTAACTGTCGCTGAATATCATAAAAGTGGATGAATGTTATACTTTCAAATAGTTAACTTCACATTTCTCTACTTTACGTTAGAATTAAGAAATACATAAGAAATACATACTGGTTATGAATGATGAAATTTGTTTGTCAAAAGTGGAATTCATTTCAAATACTTCTTCAACAAGAACTGTAATGTCTGGTGCTGGTGGTGTTTGGTTCTCTGAGCCAGATGTTTTGGTTGTGGAGCTTTCATTGTTCTTCTACTGAACAACATCATCATCAGCACAAACTTCAGATAGAAGAAGTGAAGCATTCGAATTTCTCCATGTTTGACCTGTAGCTTGTTCTGTTAACCTCGATCTTAATTGGTTGTTGTTGACCTTAAATCTGTCGTTGTTTGCAGCTTTGTTTTGATTGCATCCCCCTTTTGATCTGTTTCTTGATCCTATATCATCTATGATTTCTCTGATTGGTTGATAAATTGGGTCAATCAAGATCGAGGTTAACAGAACAAGCTACAGGTCAAACATGGAGAAATTCGAATGCTTCACTTCTTCTATCTGAAGTTTGTGCTGATGTAGTTTGTTCAGTAGAAGAACAATGAACGCTCCACAACCGAAACACCCAGCTCAGAGAACCAAACACCCCCACAATCATCCACCTGAGCTACAAATCTTCTCCACACCATCTCAACTGTAATCTCTATTCTAAGAAATGTTTGCAAGTTGAACTCAGTGTAAATATTGAATTTTCACATTTAGTGATTCGATTATATCAAATACTAACAGAAGTGTGTGTAGATGTGAACATCACTTTCTAATTGTCAATATTGTTGTAGAATGATAATTCTTCTTGAATTGCGTCAGAATGAAATTGTACTTATAGGATTCGTCTCATTTGATTTAGATAAATGACCATAGAATGTAAGTGACAACTTTGGGAGATCAATAGTACAAGGTCATTCATTAGGCGAGAAGTTCTCGGCAGGTTAACTTTGTACTTTTCAGGTCAAAAAGTCCAATCACTGAAGATCTTAGTTATTTGAAGAAGAAGACATTTTAGTAATTCATTAATATTCTTACTAACTATAATCTCTTCAAAAAGTATTAGTTTAGTTTGGTTTAGAAAGAGAGTAAGTAGTGAACATTTAACTTAAAAATGCAATTATCTATTTTCTACTCCAAATGATTTTCAGTAATAATGCTCAATAACATATCATCGGTACACAATGAAAGGTCAGTTTATTATTATTTTTTGGTTTTAAGTACTTTATATTTCTCAAAATGATGCGCGCAATGTCAATGACTTCGGCTAATGGCCGTTATTGAAATGTCATGTATACAATTCGATCACTACTAAGGACTAATCGGTGATCACCTAAGTAGGCAGACGGTAAAGTTTCAGCCTATGAAACTTGGTGGTTCAGATTCAAATGTCAATATCCTAGGTACATCTTACAAACGGGGATCAAACAATACGAAAAAAAAGTCTTGAGTGACTAACAGCCGTTAGATCAAAAGCATTTTAAGCAGAGATGGATAGTAATCAACAATAGAATCCTGGACATGCGTTCCTTCCTATATGGGATTCGTCAGTTCTATGTTCCTGCATCCCAAAGTTGATGTTCATTTCGAGACTCGAACTCAATACCGTTCGCTTTCATCATCATGGTGTTATCCACTTATAGTTCAGACAACCACTGGCTAATGCGATAGAGTGGAGTTTAATCTGTTTGTATTGGTAGTTTGAATGTTTCAATTGATAATTGAGACTGAAATCGATCAATTTCATTCATCATTTGAAGTGAACAGTATTGGGTTCAAGTCTCGGACTAGGATTCTCGTCCATCAAGCTGACAAGTTCTGATAAGGAAGAAACATGCATCCTAGAATCCAGCATATATGTACACTCTCTTTCTCTTACACACATTCAATCATCAACAGGTAATCTTTCGGACAACTCATATGTTCGTTCCTTCACCATCCCCTCCCATAAACACACACACACACGTACGTATAAGTAGAATCTATTTCTAGATAAGTAGTAGTGTACACTCACCATCAATGGATGAATTAATGAATCTGCCCGGACTGACAAACAGACAGATACAACACAGAACTTCGTACGTAGTATGTACATCAGTTCAGGTTGACATACCACATCAGCACAGAGACGCAACTGTCAGTTCAAATCAAAATAGTGGTTGAGATAGTAGAACATATGATTCGAGAAGTATAATTCATTGAGATAACTGTAGAAAGAGAAAAATACAGACGATGAGGAATTCAGAAGGTTAGGATTTGAGAGAGCACTTCCACCATCGCAAACGATTTTGAGTCACGTCGTTCAAGGTCTCTAACCATCGGTTACTTTCATCTCACGGACCTCAACCAGGTAGCCTACATCTACCAACCAACATGACACAGTCCAATTTGTCAATGACTTCATGGATTTCTGCCATGTTTTGGTTTGGCCACCTCCAAGCTTTCTTCCAACCTACTCCTATACTCAGTGGATGACTTTTTCCCTTTATTAATAATCCAATCAATAATGATTCTAAACAATTTAATCATTCAGTAGGAGATATTGATAAGATGTTCAACATACACACACACACACACGCACACATCAAAAAAATCAAATGCTTCATTAGTCTCATCTATTTCTTTGCTTACCCGAGTTACAGTTTGTTTGTTTGTCTGTTCGTTGGTTGGTTGGTTTTTTATTTCTTCAATTTGTTAAATGAATTAATTAATGTTGAATGAATGTTCTAATGTTCTATTCTTCTTGTATCAGTGTTACTGTTTAGTTAATTTGTGTCTCTATTAATTTCTGGTTAGGTGAACGATACATACATATCTGTTGTGGTTAATTCTTTTCTCTCTTTGTCTCTCTCTCTCTGTGTGTTCATTTTCTTCTGTTTAGAGATAAACATCGTGTATTATTTTTCAGTTTGTTATGCGTCTATCTGTCTGTCTATGAATTATCGGTTTGGTCTAAGTAGTTTATCATTTAATTGGAAATACTTAATTATCTTAATTTTTTCTGACCATTACTACTACTAATACTACTACGATTACTACTATTGTATTTTATGATGAGATACGAAAGATGATATGTTTTCTCTTGCCAATCATACATTTTTTTTCTGTAATTTATCTCCAATTCATTTTGATTGTTCTTTTATCTGTTTCACGCTTAATTCACTCATTCAATCGTTCACTCACTCACTCACCTTGATAATTATTAATTACTGATCATTATTTCTGTATTGTTTCATTGATTTCTTTATAACATTAGCGTTAAATAGTAATTAACTATTTGTGTAATATACTTTAGGCGTGATATCTGTTCGCTAACCAAAGGACGGGTGTACTGCGCAGCAGTTCGCTCCGTTCTCCTATATGGCTGTGGAACATGGCTGTTAAGAGTAGAAGATATCCGTAGGTTAATAGTATTCGATCATAGAAGTTTGAGAAGCATTGCTCGTATATTGTGGGACAACCGAGTAAGCAATGCTATCGTTAGGAAAAGAGTACTAGGTAAGGGTGGTAGGTCAATAGATGAAGTAGTGAAACTTCATCAGTTGAGTTGGTTGGGACATGTGTTACATATATCTAACCAGAGACTGCCGCGACGAGCTTTGTTTTTTAGTGTAGAAGTAGGTTGGAAGAAAGCTAGGGGCGGCCAAACCAAAACATGGCACAAATCCATGAAGTCACTGACAAGTGGACTTAGCCATGTCGGTAATTCTCGACTACCTTGTTGGGGTCCGCGAGATGATAATTATCGATGGTTAGAGACCTTGAATGACATGGCTCAAAATCGTTCGCAATGGCACCGGTGCATTTATTCTTTGTGTTCTCTCAAATCCTAATCTTATGGATCCGTCAGCACCTCTACCTTTGTCTTTCTAACCTTATCTCACTAAATTATACTTCTTGAATAATATCTTCAAACCCTAGAATTCTTCATTACCATTAATACCTCTACTATCTTTATCACTATTGGATTGGAATTGACAATTACATCTCTTTGCTAATGTGGTACGGCACACACGTACGAAGTTCTACGTTCCAACTGACTGACTGACTGACTGACTGTAATATACTTTATGTTGACAACCATTTTTATTATGGACATTTATTTGCTTATATTCTTTTTGTGACCTTTTCCATTCTGTATGATTGGATTTTCTTCTGGTTGGACTGTCGTCTACCACTTTGATGAATTCGATTTCTGTTACTCATAGGATTCAAACTTTTAGGGCCTTCGGTCTTGAGCGAGAACGCTTAACCTATGGACCGTTTGGCCGGAATTCAACAGTGTTAATGTCTAACTCTGATCAATACAAGGATTTCGAATAACTTCACTCATTGTCTTTGTGAGGAATCTTCTCCGAGTTCTAGTGGGAAGACGTGACCAGTGAAGTTCAACCTGTTCGGGTGTAGACAGTAACTACTACCGAAGACTGTGTATGAGGTTGCGCAACTCCGTGAATTTAATCAAGTTAGACATTAACATCGTTAGATACCGGCTCAGTGGTCTAACGGTTAGGGCGTCCGCGCACAATACCGAAGGTCCTAGGTTCGAATCCTGCGGGGTGCAGGAGTCGTGGATGCGCACTGCCACTGATGAGTCCCATATCAGGATGAAACGGCCGTCCAGTGCTTCTTCCAGGTTTCTAGTGGTGGTCTAACATTGATCGATTCATGGTTTCAAAAATGTGTAACTTAATAATCTTCACAACCCCTGTAATGAATATATATATAATGATAATGTCTGAAAAACACTTTGAAACAATCAACACTCTAATTTCACATTTCACTATCAATAATATCAGTACTCTGGATTTCACCTTATCAAAACTAATAATTAATTAATTAATTAAATAATCATTTTTTTTTGAAAAAACAAACAAACAAATTAACATACTAGGTAAAAAAAAATTGTATTTACTCACTAATTTGTTTATTCATATCTAATTCCATTTTCAAATCTAATCCAGGTTGATTTAGAGAAGAAGAAGAAGAAGAAGGTAAATTCAAAGGGAATTGTTTACAAGAACTGATTAAATTTTCTAAAATTGACTGTTGAATGGTATTATCAATCACAGTGTTATCATTATCACTATTATCATTATTATTATTATTATTATTATTATTATTATTACTACTACTACTTATAGTACTATTGTTATTGACACTAGTATTAGTAGTAGTACTAGTAGTAGTACCAGTAGTAGTATTAGACATATCAGTAGTAATTTCAGTAGTAGTATTCATACCATTACCAGTTGAATTATCATTATTCATAGTAGTTGAACATGTTACACCACGATTAGTAGTAGTAGTCGTGGTTCCATTACAATCGGATAACATTGATGTTCTAGTTAATAGATTCAATTTTGATTTTAATATAGCATTCATAAACGCGTTAAAATCAGTGATATTCGATAGACATTTTGTAATATTCTCCTGGGTTAATTCATTGACTGATGAATTCAACTCATCATTCAATGTTGAATGCAAAACATTGGAATGTTTCTCTTCAGGATGATGATGCTGATCAGTATTCATATCATGGAGTGATTTAATAGATTTTAACAAATTTTGACAAAACAATTTCGATGTTGATGATACTGATGATGCTGATGACGAGGATTGAAATTTGTCTAATGATGGATGATCATTGATGTTATGATCATTATTATTATTATTATCTACTGTGAAGTTTTTATTGGCGGTTAACGATAGAACAGAGAATGGTAAATCTCTTGTTTTAGTTTGATCCAATTCAATTGTTTTAAACTTATCCATCTCATTGTCATCAGCATCATCAGCGTCAGCGTCATCACTACTACTATTACTATTATTCTTATGATTATTCATGTCGTCGTCATCATCATGATCAACAGCATCGACATGATTGTTATCATTTTGATGATCACCATCATCATTATTGTTGCTGTTGTTATTATGTTTACGTTGTTTACAAGTAGTTGGAGTGGATTTCCTACCAGACATATGATGATGGTGAAGATGATGCTTATGCTCTTGTTGTTCCTGTTCCTGTTGAAGATTATTTTCACATGTAGGTGATTTCATGTGACAATTTAAATTTGAATGAAATGATTGATATTTATTATTACGAGTATTTTTATTAATTCGTGATTTATCTAATAAATAATGTGAATTCATGAATTCTAATGATGTATTGAATGTATTGAACAGATTTGTTTGATTGGAACAATTCTCAAGGTCATTATTATGTAATGGCGGGGAATTCGATGCGTTGGGATATTTAGCATGATTAGTAAGTAATGCATAATTTCCTAATTGTTGATGATAATTATTTAAAAGATCATTTGTAATAAATGGTAAATTGAAATAAGATGGTGGTGATATGGAATTTAGCATAGTGATATCTGTATCAGTGCTGATTTGTTTGAAATGATTATAATTGTAATAATTATTTTTCTGTTGTTGTTGTTGCTGATGATGATGGTGTTGATGTTGTACACTTGAACCGGAAACTCGTTTACGACCTGTCGGTGTTGTTGTGGTTGTGGTTGTAGCTGAAAAAGGTGTTTCTAAAAAATTTGTTGTATTCATTCGTAAATCTTCTTCATCATTTTCAGTAATTACTAAATTCGATGAAGATGATGATGTGGACGAAGAGGATGTCATTGATGTTGTCGATGTGATGATACTACTGAAATGATTGGTAGTAGTAGTAATGGCGGTACCAGTGGAAGAAGTATTATGAGTAGTTGTAGTAGTATTAGTAGTACAAGTATTATTATTATTTGAATTGTTACCGTTAGTTGATAATTGACTACCTTCTTGTTTACGCCATTTAGCACGACGATTTTGAAACCATACTTGTACACGTGATTCACTAAGTGATAATTTAGCTGCAATATCTTCACGTGTCACAGCATCAGGATATGGGCAATTATCGAAAGCTGCTTCTAATATTGACAGCTGTTGAACTGAAAATGTTGTTCTATAAAAAAACAATATAAACAAATAAATCGTTAATTAATTAACTATTGAAAAACATTACACTACTGTTATGCTCATCAATCGATATGCTTGAATTGTATTACTAGTTCACCTTACTCGGTAAATAAGAGCGAAGACAAATGATCCAGTGATATGAATAGACTTCTCTAATCCGAGCGTCCCAAGGCCCCATTAAGTAGAGGAAGAAGTCTTGACAAGATGTAGAAAGTGTATTCTACAAGGCTCTCCAGAAAACAGGAAGCTTTTTCAAGCACACAAATCGCGTTTATTTATATATACATCATTGAAACGTCCTTAGGAGAGCCATAAAAATAGCTTACTAAAATAATACATCAACCAATAACAGTCAAGGATTTACTAAGTGGGAAATATAATCTCAAGGTTAACTAATCAGCCAATGCACGAAAACATAAAATCAAAAATTACGACCTTTTCTAAGTGAGTTCTGGGTATCTAACGACCCCAACAATTATATTATTAATAATAATAATCTGTCAGAAACTTTTCAGATTTTACATCGATACTCTTCTACATGTATTATATCATGAACAAAAATACGAACTGAGCTTTAAATTTTGACAATCTCTATAAAAACTCTCCTTACTACTAATAATAACATGTTCATTAGTGACTAGTATTGGAGAGTAACCGTCAGAGTTCTAGCCAGAAGTCAGTCAGTCAGTCAGTTGCAACGTAGAACTTCGTACGTAAGTACATCAGTTCATGTCGCCATACCACATCAGCACAGAGAAGTAATCGTCAATTCAAATCCAATAGTAGAAGATGTAGTAAAGGTATTAGAAGTAATCGGAGAGGTTAGAATTAGAAGATATTATTCAAGAAGTGTGATTCAGTGAGAAAAGTTTAGAAAGTCAAAACTAGAGGTGTTGAAGAATCCAGAAGATTAGGATTTGAGAGGACACAAAGAATAAATGCACCGGCGCTATTGCGAACGATTTTGAGGCATGTCATTCAAGGTCTCTAACCATCGATTATTATCATCTCGCGGACTCCAACCAGGTAGTCGACAATTACCGACATGGCTCAGTCCACTCGTCAATGACTTCATGGATTTGTGCCATGTTTTGGTTTGGCCGCCCCTAACTTTCTTCCAACCTATTCCTACACTACAAAACATAGCTCGACGAGGCAGTCGGTGGTTGGGCATACACGCGACACATGTCCCAACCACCTCACTCGATGAAGTTTCACCACTTCATCTACTGATCTGCCATTCTTTCCTAGCACCCGTTTCCTAATAACAGCGTTGCTCACTCTGTTGTCCCACGATATAAGAGCAATACTTCGAAGACACCTATGATCGAAAACCAGTAACCTACGAATATCTTCTACTCTCACTGGCCATGTTTCACAGCCACAAAGTAAGACGGAGCAAACTACTGCGCAGTAAACTCGTCCTTTAGTCAGCAAACGGATATCTTGCCTACGCCATAAGTGACGCAGGTTGACAAAAGCCAATCGAGCTCTAGCCAGAAGTCCTACCCAGTCGAGAAAAAATGTATCTTGTCGGAGTCAGTTACTCATTGATGTCATTGGAAGATGTTTGTACAATGATTATAAGTTAAGTAAAAGTTGAAAATGTAAACCACTGATGACTTGACTTAGTAATCTAAATGTATACCAGCAAGAAACAACAACTCTGTTTTCCTGGTCTTTAATAGTAATTAAGTTTTGAGATTCCACAGACACTTCTTATATTTAAAAGCGAAACTGATAGTAAGCACCCATTACCAATGGAAGTTTAGTCATCACATCAAGCTAAAGACAAATATCATCAACGGAATTAAGTGATAGCTATATAATATTCTAAACTGATTGAAGTTTCAACTGATGGTTAGGACCTGAGCGTCTTGAATTCAACCACTTTTGGGATCATATGTGCTCAGTGTTGAAGAGTTTCACACTAGGACGAACTATCTTTATTTCCAGCGTTTATTTTACTAATTTTTTATCAGATAACCAACTAAAATAAGTCCCTGATTTAAAAAAAAACAGGAAAGTTTCGAAGTAATTAGTAATAATGAGGAGGAAAGTTAACAATCGATTCTCTGTCAACTGTCTACTTAACAAGATTTGACTTGATACAAATCAATAATTTCATTCACCATAAATATATCTTCTGTCGAAATTCAAGGAAACACAAGCATGCATCAAATGATTGTTTTGTGGTTACGAGCTACTTATAAGTAGTATATGACGTGAGTGTCAACGTCATGTCTGTCAGCAGAATATGAGGGGAGATCAAGAAAGGAAGAAGAGTGGGAACACAATGGAATTTGTATGAAACGCATGAATAGTGACAATGGATTGATGTTGTTTGCAACAGGAACAGTCCAGTTCGATATGATGGACTGATATATTTTGCAAATTAACGATTTACGATATGGTTTTCCAATTTTACTAAGTAACTCTGTAATTTTCGTTAAATACGATTCGGTTTCCCCACCTGTGTTCTCTTTCATTACAGTTTAATTGTCCAATCTTCACTATTGAATAGACCGTTGAATGATATATGTATTTTATTGAATCATTTAATCTAATCCATATTGGTGTACATTAGGATTTTGTGTTATTCCTATTACTTTCATGAATAAAACATATCTTCAGTGTATTATGCAGCTGAAATAGTTTTTTTTTTAAGTTGAATGCTATACGATTAAAAGTAGACAATATGCACAGGTTATCAGTATTTTGATAATCAATGCCATCGAAGTAGTGCGCATGTATGTCATGTATGTATCATCTAAGCGATATTGAGGTAAGGGTACTAGGTAAAGCTATCAAATATGTTAAAAAAAAGTTGTAAATCTTCATCGAATGAGATGGTTAACTCTTCTTAACCTGACGAGCACGGAAAAGGATCAAATTAAATTGTAGTATCAGTCCATGAAGTCACTGACAATTGAACTGATCACGATATATGTATGGCTATTGTACGTAGTGATTCAAAACAGCAGGGTGATATGGCTAAGAATCAATCTCAGTTGATTAGATACATTTACTGTTTATCTTAGATCGATAGTTTTTTTTTACTCTATGAATTAGCTATTTGAATGATACTGTATATGCTTAATCATTTCTATTACCAGTCAGCCAGTCAGTCGGTTGCAACGTAGAACTTCGTACGTATGTACATCAGTTCATGTTGCCATACCACATTAGCAAAGAGACGCAAATGTCATATCAAATCCCATAGTGACAAAGATAGTAGAGGTATTAATGGTAATGAAGAAGACTAGGGTTTGAAGATATGATTCAAGAAGTATGATTCGATGAGATAAGGTTAGAGAGACAAAGGTAGAGGTGTTGACGAATCCAGAAGATTAGGATTTGAGAGAGCTCAACGAATGGATGCACTTGCGCCATTGTAAACGATTTTGAGCCATGTCATTGAAGGTCTCTAACCATTTGTGACTTTCGTCTCGCGGACCTCGACCAGGTAGTCTACATCTACCAACATGACTCAGTTCACTTGTCAGTGACTTCATGGATTTGTGCCATGTTTTTGGTCTGGCTGACCCTAGCTTTCTTCCAACCTACTCCTCTACCATTGATACTTTAATAATCACTGTTATTCTTATCAGATTGATTCTCATATTTTCATGTCATTATCCCGATTCAATATGACAATTTGAATGGATACTCATATGTATTGCCAGATTCGAAGGCGCTAATAATACACAGTGAATAGGCATTATAGTTGACAGACAGACAGACAGACAGACAGATACAACGCGCAACTTTGTACGTAAGTACATCAGTTCAGGTTGCCATGCCCCATCAGCACAGAGACGCAACTGCCAGTTCAAATCCAAGAGTCATAGCAATAATAGAAGTATTAGAAGTAATGGAGAAGATTAGGGAGCGAAGATTTGATTCGAGAATTATAATTCAGTAAGATAAATTTCGAAGGAGAATGGTAGAGATTATGAGGAATGCAGAAGGTTAGGATTTCATTGTACACAAAGAGTGGATGCACCTGAGCCATTACAAACGATTCTCTGCCATGTCGTTCAAGGTCTGTAACCACCGAAGACTATCGTCTCGCGGACTCCAACCAGGTAGTCTACATCTACCAACATGACTCAGTCCACTTGTCAGTGACTTCATGGATTTCTGCTATGTTTTGGTTTGGCCGCCCCTAACTTTCTTCCAATCTACTCCTACTCTGCAAAACATAGCTCGTCGAGGCAGTCGGTGGTTAGGCATACGTATGAATGAAATTCTGACAACAATATGAAATTTGACCAATATTCCCATATATAAAAGTATGAAAAATACATTTGTATGTATTGAAACAATTTGAATTGTTATTTGAATATAAAATGATTAGTATATTGAAGTTGAAAGATTTAAAAACTGTTCTTCTCAATACATTAAAAATTTGAATTTCACGAACTCTCAGTAAAAATAATCGAGATGAATCAGATTCACTAGAATTATAATTGGACTTGAGTTAATTCTAACACAAAATGATTATGTTCAGTTTTCTAATGATCGGAGTATGAAATTTGTTTCCAATGAATACACTGACACATTTTACTACAGTTTAATACAGGAGAAAATGCTTATGTCATTAGAAAATTTTATGTATGTTAGTTAGTACGATGTTGTAGGAATAGTTGAACTTCACTGAAATCACAAGACAGTCTAAGTTAGATAACCATTAAAAACCTGAAAGCACTAGACAACCACCTTGTCTTCGTATGAGACTCTCCGATAGTGCTCATCTACGACTAAGTGACCAAGAATCGGCCTAGAACTCTCAGTTTCGTACACGAATGTTTAGCTTCTGGACCAATGGTGTGAATGTCTAATTTCAGCCATTGTATAATATTGCGCCACTATCTTCTATTATCTTAGATGGGTACTTTTCTAACACGGCTGTGTGGTGTCTAGAGTTCAAGCGTTGGTCAGCGAAACTGAAGGTACTGGGTTTTGAGGTCGGTCGCGTAGTGAAATTTCATTCAGTAAGACAAAAGTTTCAAAGATTTAATTACTCATGGGTTTTTTTTTATATCTGTAGATACACTAGTAATGAAGTTGAGAAAACACATTTCATCCAATTCTGTGACTGATCAGCTGAAGATGCTAGTATACCAGTGGTAATATTCTTAGTAAGACAAGAATCCACTAACTTTCCTTTAAAGCAGCACTAAATCAACTCCTGCGTTCAAATATCCCCTTATTTTATTCAGTCGGTATAAATTATATTAACCAGAACTTATTATTATACACTGACCGTGTAAAGTTTTGGTATACCAATAGAAAGAAATTACAAAACTTTATCAAACTGAAATCAACTACAGTCATACATATATCGCATATAGAGACATGAAATATGCATTCAGTCAGTTAATGCAATCCTCATAATTGTTTGTACAAGCAAAACAAAAAGACACTTTTTTTGAAACCATGAATCGATCAATGTTAGATCACCATTAGAAACCTGGAAGCACTCACTGGACGGCCGTCAAGTCCTGGTATGGGACACATCCATGAATTCTGCACCCACTAAACCGGGATCTAACAGTGTTAATGTCTAACTTCTATCAATTCACGGAGTTGCGTAACCCCATACACTGTCTTCGGTAGTTACTGTCTACACCCAAACAGGTTGAACTTCACTGGTCACGACTTCCCACTATAACTCGGAGAAGATTCTTCACGAAGTTAGTCACTAGTGAGCACATGTAATTTTTCATTACGGGATTGTGAAGATTGTTAAGTTACATATTTTTTGAAACCATAATGTGTACTACCACTGATGAGTCCCATAACAGGACAAAACAGCCGTCCAGTGAATGCTTCCAGGTTTTCAATGGTGTTAGTCTAACATTGATCGATTCATGGTTTCAAAAAATGCGTCACTTAACAATCTTCACAACCCCGTAATGACTGACAAATTAAGGTCAATAGTACTAAAAAAAATATATGTTACTTTACAAATCAGTCATAAGATGATAAATATCCAATAAAAGTGTAAAGGTCAACAACAACAAAGTAGTTAATGATATCCACACACACACACACACATCCACACATATACACACACATGGAATAACTTGTCAATAAACGAAATACCTTCTTTCTGCTTATTAAACACTCGTACTAATCGTACAGAAAAGGTGACCAAAAACAATACACACATAGTACATGTAAAACAATGTGTAACACTGGTTTAAAATCCTATTAATTGACGTGCAAAAAAAATGCGAGGGAAATTCAAAATTTTAATTGACAGTCAGTTAGTAATAACATTATTAATAATAATAATAATAAAACTATTAATAGCAATAATAATGAGACAAACAGTTGGGCAAGTTATAAAATTCCCGTTTTTTTTTCTTAAATTCACGTTTTAAACATTTTCTCCCTTTCTATAAGCAATGTAAACTGAAGATGTTTGTCGTGCAGTGGTTGACAAGACAAACATATATCACAATTATACATGTTCATGTGATCGACACAGTCGAAGTATTGATGACGAAGTCTCCTTGAGAAATAATTTCCACCATTATTTTTTAAATATATACACAGTATGCAGTAGGTGAGAATACGTGTCAACCATGTGTTCTTGTCAAATTATACTAGTGTATCTGTGTTTGCAGTAATTACAGTTAGGATAGGATAGAAAACCACACCGGACTGCTTGGTTCCTTTCACTGTACATCAACGATATTGTCAAGAATCGAACCTAGGACATTTAGATCACTTGATTCGTGATAAAAACTACGCCACTAACACAAAATAAGGAGTACATTGTGATTTACTGACAAATCATGCAGTATTTAGAATCTCAACTGATAGATCATTGTACTAATAAGGTAATATCCCCAGCAAAATGCTATGGATTGCTATTAATCAAACGATCCGCTTCCTAGTTTGAATGAATTTGAATTTGGATTTTGCAAGTTAAACCATCCAGTCAAATGACCTTGAAACCGCTAACAGTTTCAGCCAATCAGAGAACGCTCAGTACAGCTCATTTTAAACAAAACGAAATCATAAAAATTTACTGAGAATATATTGTTTTCATATAAGTGCTCAACTTTTCTCAGTTTATTATAGGTACTTAACCATTAGAATTTATTGCGATCGATATTTAAGTAGTGTTTACAAGTATATTGACTCCTAAACCTAACTGTAATATCGATTTAACTTGTATTTCAGCATCCTAATGCAAACCGATTTCATTCTTGTATTTTTATATGGATATTTTCTTTAATTTCATATCTTAGGAATATCTAATTAGACATTATATTGTCTGCGGTTAGCATCCTTGTTTCTTAAAGTTCAATCATTGCCATACTTAACTTATAAATACAACAATCAATCACAAACTACTTACCTATGTCTTGCTTTTTTACATTTATTATTTTCATTTGTTGGTGAATGAATTGTTGGCGGTGATCCAGACGGATCTATACCATTCATTGGTCCAGATAATGGACTCAATCTACTATGTATACTTTGATCTGATTGATATGATGATGTTGGATGTAGATTATCTTCATGTAAATGTAAAATCTTATTGTGTCCATTCGGAGCATTATGCATAGGATTAAGATGATTTTCACTACTACTTATATTGTTACTAGTAGGAATAGTAGTAGTAGTAGT
Source organism: Schistosoma turkestanicum (assembly GCA_944470395.2). Classification (NCBI taxonomy): domain Eukaryota; kingdom Metazoa; phylum Platyhelminthes; class Trematoda; order Strigeidida; family Schistosomatidae; genus Schistosoma; species Schistosoma turkestanicum. Next base: position 13,858,476 of record OX103971.1, read on the forward strand.
AGCGGTAGTACTATTATTATTAGTAGTAGTAGTAGGAGAAGTAGATATTGGTGTTGGCGTTGTTGTAGCATAATAATCATCGGAATGCATAAAATTAGGCAATAATAAATTATTTAATTGATTTGGAATTATACGATTTGATTTGGTCATTGTTTGAGAGATGGTTGGAAGGAATAGGGAAGAAAACATGCTTCGATCGATAAGTTCAGATTTTGAAGAGACTAATTAAACAAGTTGAAAAAGATATTTATATATATATTTATAATGGTGTGTGTGTATGTGTTTGTATGCGTCATTGTATCCACATTTGTATGTATGTATTTGTATGTATGTGTTTGTATGTTTGTGTGTGTTTGTTTGTATGTATGTATGTTTATATGTATGTATGGAATACGAATAAGTGAAAAGATGAATTGAATGAGTCGACAATCGACCGAATCAAAATAAAAAAAATCATTTTGAACAAATCACCGACCAGGTGTGACAGAATGATGAATGCAGAATATATATATATACATATATAATTATGGGAAACATATTATACATATTAAAATAAGTAAATGTGAAATTGAATAGAGTATTATAGTAGGCGAATTAATCATAATAAATTCAATGAACATTTATTTGTATGTGTGTACATGTTGTTTTATGTATGTGTGTATTGGGTGTAGTAGTACATACGAGCACATAGATGAATGGATGAATGGATGTGGATGGATGGATAGTTGGATGGTTAGTAGTTTAAAATCGAATGAGTAGCATTAAAAATTAAAACAAAATGAAAAAAAGAAAGAATGAATCAATGAACAATAATTATCATAACAAAGAAATAATTGAACAATGAATAATCAATAAAATCTATTTAATATGAAGGATACATGAATTATGAAAATTTTGTTTACCTTTACACACCATTTCCGGATATAATAATAAATTAATTAGTCAATGTCCCAAATGTGATTGGAGGGGAACATTAGAAGTGTGAATGAATAAGTTGAGAAGAAAACAACTTGACAGAAGATACCGTCAATAATAACAACATTAGTAGTAGTGATAGTAGTAGTTAGTAGTAATTATAATTGCCTAAGCATAAATTAATTATAATTCTGGCATATTGAAATGTATTTACACATTTGAAATTATTAATCAATCATTGTTAGAATACCATTAGAAACCTGAAAGCACTCACTGGACAGCCGTTTCGTCCTAGTATGGGACTCATCAGCAAATGTGTAAAATCACTCTAATCTCCATAACTCTGTTTGAAAATATCGTAAAATATGCTTACTAGTGACTAGCTTCTTCGTGAGGAAATTCTCAGAGTTCTAGTGAGAAGACGTGACCAGTGGAATTCAACCCTGTCGAGTGTAGGCAGTAACAACTACCAAAGACAAATGGGTGAGTTCGTGCAAAAATCCCTAGATCAATCAGAGTTAGACATTAACACCATTGGATGCCGGTCGGTACAGTGGTCCAGAGGTTGAGCGTTCACGCGCAAGACCGAAGGTCCCTGGTTCGAATCCTGCGACGCGCAGGAGTCGTAGATGCGCACTACCACTAACGAGTCCAATACCAAGATGAAACAGCCGTCCTTCAGTGCTTCCAGGTCTCGAATAATGGTCTAGTAACAATGATTGATTGATTAATGATTTCAAATGTGTAGAAAAAACACTAATCTCCATAACTCTAATTGAAAATATTGGAATGTATAGCTAGAGGGAAAATTTTTTTTCTTCTGAAATTTGAAAGTAAGGGGAAAAATTCCAACAGAAAAAAAAAGAATGAATGAATGACAAACCTAGCTTATTGATTTTTTTTTGGAAGTAAAAATCGTAATTAATTAATTAATTAAATAATTAATTATTGGCTAGCTAAATGAATGAATGTAAGTTTATGTCCCACGTATATGCCTATATTTTTTTTCTGCTACAAGTTATATATTCCTGTGAAATTAGAAAATTAAGCTTTTCTCAGTTGTTTTTAGGAAGTTTGTGAAAAAGGAATAATTTTTTGTTCACAAAACCCAATTTTTTATTTAATCACAAATCGAATACTGTGCAATCAATACCAAATAACCTAGGCTAGATGTTTTGAAGCCCAGGACAACAGAGTTGGTTGGAGAATGCTGCTAGTGGGCAGCCTATGCTCCTCTATTGGGGGTAACAGGCGTAAGTAAGTAAGTAAGTAAGTAGGCTAGAGGTTTTAGTCTAGCGTGAGATCTATCAACTGTGTTGTTTATCTTTGTATATACGAGAAATGAATGATTCTATATGTGATTGAATTTAAAACTATTCGATTTCTTAGTGTGTGCTACTTATACGAACGATATAAGTAGTAGTATAAGAAAGGACGTGAAAGAAGAAGAAGTCTCACGGTCAGAAGAGGAAAACGGAAAGCAAATGGAGCAAAAGCAAGAAGTAAATGGAGTACCAACAGGAAGTAAAGGAAGCAACAACAGGAATGGAAGAATGATGATGGAGTGTTGGAAGTCACGACTCAAAGATAGTGTGCAAATAGAGTGGTGTTCAATGTAATGTTTTCGTTTTTAACTAACTCAGAGTGTAAATTTTGCATAATACTACAGTCTTCCTTGCCTGCCTCAGTCTTCTCCAATATCATATGAATATTCGGTTCATGTATGTGCCAGTTTTCAATACAAATGTTCATACAATACTAGTAGTAAAGAGTAGTTTTGAGATTGTTAGTACCAAACTTCAGCATGAATTTATTACAGTCTTCAAATTGTCAACCATGAAAGTCAATCGTACAGTTATAGATTATCATGACGAGTAAAACTGAATTTAGAAATGTAAAAATCGTTGTTACATGTTAATGTGATTGATGTTTATGAGATTGTAGTTAGTGCCTCCATGTATATATTCAAGTTCGCTTATATTTTAATTTGGTTTTAGCCCTTTCGATTAATTTATTAAAACCAAACCATTTGTTATAACCAATAACTTATATGTACCATTCATTGGTTTTTATTATTGTGTGGTTTGTATGAGCTTGTATAGGACTGAGCATTACTCACAGATTACGCGCTTACTCATCCTATTCGCTTTAATATTAATCTCTTAAATATCTCGATGACTCAGACATTTTCCTTTGTATATATACGAACATTTTAATCTTATTAAATGACTCGCACATTCGCACATTCGCCGCCCATTCACTCGCTATTGTGTCTGCCCGGTCTACTTCTGGTCTGCTATCCTTATTTGTGGTGGTGTACCAAAATAAACGTATTCAACACTTCGAGTTTACCTTCTGATTATTTATAAACCGTCAGACGTTATTTAATAACGACGATTGTCTGAACGAACTAATTTACAAAGATTAAGAACACGTAGAAATTGGCCACCACAAGATTAGTACTTGCTTCCTCCTAACTTCATATTCATTGATTCTGTTGACAGTAGAAGGTTTAAATTAAAATTAAAACTGAAAAAATCATGACAATTCAATGAAATTTATTTACCATTCAATTGAATTCAGTCTAGTTCATTAAATAAAACTTTTGTTTTAGTTGATGAAAGATTTTCTAGTGTAATCTCATATTCTAGTATAAAACTCATCATCTACAGTATGTACTCAACTGTCCGAATACAAAATTCGGATCCAGGATTTTCTGATCACACACAGAGAACACAATGAATTATTAGATATAATCGAATCAAAGATCACTGATTGATGAGTTGATGTATACAGTTTAAATCTTCATACATTTAATAATCATTCAATGATCAATTTTTGAAGACTAGTATTTTCAATATTTTTCAGTAAACTGGCAGTATTGTGGACCACCGTTTCTTCCTTGTACAAGACTCATCAACAGTGCGCATCTAAAACTCTCGCTACTTGTAGGCGTTTGCGCGTAAGATTGAAGACCCTGAGTTCAAATCTTGTGAGTAGCTGAAGTCGTAGATACACACCGCTGCTGATGAGTCTCATATCAGGACGAAACAATTGTCCAGTGCTCCCAGATTTAAAAAAAAATAACTCAACAATTTCCATAATCCTATCATTCACATTTTCAGAATTATCACAATTATTTGTACCTTCACAATATATAACACTTGTTAGCGGGACATAGATTGAATGAATTAAAGCATGATTACGTTGCTGCACGCTGATTGGCTCTCGCATATCCAATCAGCGCTAGTCAATACTGCGGTAACATTCTTGAATCTTAGCATGTAAGAAAAATGTAAACAGACGAACGGTTTTTTTCCTTTTTTTGAGCTTCTTTACTTCCATCTAACTATGTTATTGAAATATAATCTATTTCCCTGTTTTAACCGTAATTCTTATTTTGAGAGAACGTTTCAAGTGAATAAATGAAAAATATCTGGAACTCCAAACAACTTTCAACCAAAACCAAAATCAGAATTTTCAATACAAATGTCAAGACAGTTCTACTGTATGGACTGGAAACATGGAGAACTACCAAAGCCATCATCCAGAAGATACGAGTGTTTATGAACAGTTGTCTACGTAAAATACTTCGTATTCGTTGACCATACACTATCAGCAACAACGTACTGTAGGAGAGAACAAGTCAGATCCCATGTGGGAGGAGGAAATCAGGAAGAAGTGGTGGAAGTGGATAGGACACACACTACGAAAAGCACCTAACTGCATCACGAGACATGCCCTCACATGGAACCCTCAAGGCAAAAGGAAAAGAGGAAGGCCAAAGAATACATTACGCCGAGAAATAGAGAAAGATATGAGAGGGATGAACAAACATTGGACAGAACTGGAGAAGGAAGCCCAGGACAACAGAGTTGGTTTGAGAATGCTGCTGGTGGGCGGCCTATGGTCCTCTATTGGGGGTTACAGGCGTAATTAAGTAAGTAAGTAAGTAATGTCCGAAAATACTAAGTAAGCACTAGGAATAGCTGGGTTGTAATCATGATAATAATAATAATAATAATAAGAGAGAATGATAACAACACTTTTCATCTAATTTATTGATTTATAACACTAGAGATGACTTCTTAGTTAGTACTTCCTATTCTTCTCGTCTAGGTTGTTGATAATGTCAATTTCACAAGTTGAACATGAATTATTTACACATGAAAAAAAATTCGATTTTTAACTGAATTTTTTATACATCATGATGAAAAGAATTTTTTTTTCGTAACAATTATTGCATGTGAAATAAATCACAGAGAAAAAATTAATAAATAAATAATTGATGAATGAATTAATTAATTATTTAATTATTCGTTTTCATTTGTTGTTGTTATTATTATATATACACTCACAATTTTTATGATTAATTAATTTTATTGAATAAGGATGATAAATAAATTTTTATCAATTATTATGCCCCAGCATGCATGCATAATAGTAGTAGTAGAATTCGTTAATCTATTCTACTCTTAATTACAAAACATTTTTATCTATATCATTTATATATATATAAACCATCGCCTATTGTCTGTGTGTGTGTCTATGTGTGAGTGAGTGAGTGAGTGAGTGAGGAGTGTACACAGACATACAGACAAATACAAACACACACACATCAGCATTGATAGATAGATATACATATATACATATATATATACATATTTAATTAATTACTGCTTAATTGCTGAACTATATGATAATAAGTATAATTAACCGACTTATCAAAATGTTAAATATTATTATTATTATTATCATTATTCTTTCATTCATTTTTTTTGTGTTATCGTAACAGCGAGAATAATTAAGGCCAAAAATACACAACAGAGAGAGAGAAATAGATAATGAGGAAGAGAGTGTGTGCGTATGTGTGTGTTTACATGGGTGTGTGTCTATATATATATACATATATGGATATATATATGTGTGTGTTTGTGTGTATTCGTGTTTGTATGTGTAAGACAATATAGTGGTGGAGAGACAGACAGAATAATAAATTATTTAATTAAATTTAGCTAATTGAGTTCTGTCACTTAAACCATTTTAAAATTAATATTTATTTATATATATTGATCGTAATAGAACAAGAATAATTATAAAATAATTATCGTGATAAATTATACATCTACTTACTCTCAAAAATAGATAATTTTATTGCGAAAATGTCATTAAATACTCGTTGCTTTTTTTGAAATGAATAAATATCTTTTGGCGGGAAAAAAATTTTTGAAAATTTTCAGGGTAGAAAATTGCCAAAATTACTACATATATTACACTGCTAATAATAATAATAATAATAATAATAATTCATACATTCTCTCAGTAATAACAATTAATAATTGGCAATCATAATAATAATAATAATTATCATTATTATTATTCGTTAAATAAAAAAAAATAAAAATAAAATTAATTGCAGTTATAATTATGCATAAATTATTAATATTTTATCTACTTTAAATGCGATTCTAGTTAAATATGATTATCATTAAGTATAAAATTACTAAAAATTGTATTAATGATCTATTATAATTGACTGATAAATGATTACGATGATTATTAATATTATTGTAAACGATATGAATGTGGATAAGAGGAGTTTATGTGTTGCCTAGTTGACGTACTGTTTAACTGTGCGGGCTTGAACGCATGTATGTATGATATAGTCTTCAGTTTGATTGTTTATTCATAAAAGTCTTTTGAGCACATTAAGTTGCTCTGTTTCTCTCTCTCTCACTATATATACCAAAACATATCCAAAGATTGTCAGTCAGTCGGTTACAACGTAGAACTTGGTACGTACGTACATCACCTTAAGTCGCTATAACACATCAGCACACAGAGATGCAATTGTTAATTCAAATCTCATAGTGGTGTGGTGCGAGCTACTTATAAGTAGTATATGACGTGAGTGTGAAACGTAATGTCTGGCAGCAGAAGATGGGGGAAGATCAAGAGAAAGGAAGAAGAGTGGGAACACAATGGATTTTGTATGAAATGCATGAATAGTAGCGACAATGGATTGATGTTTTGCAACAGGAACAGTCTAGTTCGATATGATGAACTGATATTTTGCAAATTAACGATTTACGATATGGTTTTCCAATTTTACTGAGTAACTCTGTAATTTTCGTTAAATACAATTCGGTTGCCCCACCTGTGTTCTCGTTCACTACAGTATTAGCAGTGATAGAGAAGATTAGAATTTGAAAATATGATTCAAGACATATATCCTAGTGGAATAAATCCCAAAAGAGTCTGATAAAAATAGTGGAGAATTCAGAAGAAGTTTCTGTGATTCCTACTACTTCCTCTTTACAGTACTAAACATGATGTCTCATCGTAGTTTGAGGCTTTTGCATTAAAAAGAAAAACGCATCCATGACTTCATTCAACAGTTGAAACGCAGGATATTCAAGTCTAAAAAATTGTAGTGATAAAATTATGAACATAGATTGATTGAAATCGAAACTATCAACCAATTTCCAACAGCTCACTGATTTAATGGCACTGAATAAGAATTAAACTGTGTAATTGTACTCAGGTAGAATAAAACGAACAATTGTTCATTGTGTGTTTGTTCATACTGAATGACTTTAGGATTGGTTAAAAAACATAAGCTTAATTAATTAATTAATTATTAGTGCCAAGTGATCTGTACATAATGCTTATTTTATTGTATGATAAATTCAAAGGTCAACAATTACTGATAATCATGCTGAAGGTCAAATTAAACACTGACAATTAAAACAAAAAGTCAATAATAATACATGCGGGGGGGTGACAATAATAAGTCATTTTTCATAGTTTAAATCATTAAACTGAACGTTGCTATATGCTGCTACACACTGAAAGACAAGAAGTATTGGGCAGTTGTTCTATCTCCTAAAATGAAGTATCCTCAGCAATGCACATCCACCGCAATCAGTCAAACTCAACCATGAAGTCACTTGACCAGAATTCAATGATGTACAACTTAAATTAATGCTCGACTATCATCCATCGCCAGAGGTGGATAACCACAACCTTGTAATTGACATCTAAATGAGTAACTGGATTATTTTTTAAGCGAAAAGAGGGTGATGATGATGATGATTGTGAGCATGACTAACACGCATGTGATTGCATAACTGCTTTCGTGAAATGTTACATACATGTTTTCTCTTGTAAATAAACATAGATACATAGAACAGAATGAAATTTTTTGAATAATAATGATGATAATAATAACCAATATCGCGACCATAGTTGCTACCTTGACGTGGTGGTCGGGCTTGACTATCGTGATGACCCAAACGAGCTATATTGGCTAGAACATATGTTCCTGTAGGTTCTACCATGCCAGCCAGGCAGGTCGATTGGAGAACGATGAGACTAAAAGCAGCTACTCAAGGTCTGAGGGCGAAGTCGTACTGCTGACTGCAGAGGGGGGTGACAGCAGTAAGGTGTTTCCCTCGGATAACCAGCATCTATAGCGATGCTGCCTTCTCACAAGGTAGGAAGGGGTTAGAAAAGGTCGACCTTAAAAATGTCACACCTCACCCTACCTCACGGATTTCCATCTCCGTCTGTAAGAATGCCCACCTAGGGCTTTTCAGAGCGGAGCTAACACTCAAAAAACTTCTCATAAAAAGGCTGTGCGTGACCGGCCTCAAGCAGTTGTCCCTTGGGCTTTGCGGTCACGCACCCAGGTCTCTAAGACCAACGCTAATCTAACTTCCTTTTCAGGTCCCTCAATTAAACAACCTTCCACGGTGTGGACTGCCGGGAATTGACAAACGCCCTCATACCAACACTAATCTCCATAACTCTCTTTAATTGAAAACAATGAGAATAATAATCATATAATGTTTACCCATTCCTATAATATATTAGTAATAATTAATAATATTAGAAAATCCTAAAAATAGTCTATTCAATAAGGATTAATTATATATGTTTTGTATTATTATTATTATTATTTAATCGTAGTCATCATGATGAATCAAAGGTGAGGTGGTTTTTAATATGCCTGGCATACATACAAACCTAATAAAGATATTTAGACAATTTTGATATGAATATTAGTTTACCTATAGCCAACTGTGTATGTGGTTATATTGGTCCAAATTATAAAAAATATTGACGATGATTAGGAGTGCGAGAGTAGTGTCGTTGGGATTACTGTTCCCCCCACCTCTCCCCTCCCCTCCCACACACACCCACATACACAGTCACATATCCATATATATATATATATATATATATATATATAAATTTATATTGGTATATAATTTATTATAATCTCTAATTATTACATAACATCACTGCTTACAGACGTTAGTTAATACTTGGATCAAATTTCCTCATTATCTTATGTATTAGAGATTATTAAAAAGAAAAAAAGGCTGATTATTTCAATTTTTTAGTTTTGCCTACACCCACACACGCACACACACATGATATAAACGTGTAGATTATTTATAATTAGACTCAACCTTTCTCGATCACTTTTTCTTACTGAGTAATAATTGTTTTTTTTTGGTGAAAATATAAATAAATAAATAGGTGAGGTCGCGCACAATCCCTAGATCAATCAGAGTTAGACATTAACACCGTTGGATGCAGGCCGGTACAGTGGTCCAAGGGTTAGGCGTTTGCGCACAATACCGAAGGTCCCGGGTTCGAATCCTGTGAGATGCAGGAGGAATCATGGATGCACACTGCCACTGATGAGCAGTCCCATACCAGGATGAAACGGCCGTCTTTCAGTGCTTCCAGCTTTCTAATGTTGGTCAAAAAATGATTGATTGATCATTTCAAATGTGTAAAAACACAAAACCTCCAAAACTCTGCCCGAAAATATCGTAACATCTGCTCACTAGTGACTAGCTTCGTGAGGAAATTCTCGGAGTTCTAGTTGAGAAGACGTGACTAATGGTGTTCAACCTTGTCGGGTGTAGGCAGAAACAACCAAAGACAAATGGGTGAGGTCGCGAAAAATCCCTAGATCAATCAGAGTTAGACATTAACACCGTGGGATGCAGGCCGGTACAGTGGTCCAGAGGTTAGGCGTTCGCGCACAATACCGAAGGTCCCGGGTTCGAATCCTGGGAGGAGCAGAAGTCGCACTGCCGCTGATGAGTCCCATACCGGGACGAAACGGCTGTCTTGCAGTGCTTCTAGGTTTCTAATGGTGGTCTTATATTGTTTTCATTGTGTTTATCTGGTGTTACTTAGTTTATACAAATATAATAGTATTTATATACAACCCTTTTATTTATAACTGATCACATGATAAACGAATATGCTCAATAGAAGTTGGGTAGAATTGAACATTTAAACCTGGCAGCATTTACAGGCTGTTTCGTCCTAGTATGGAATTCTTGTGCAGTGAGTGCTCACCAGCTGCTTGCACGAATCAGTCTCTCATAGGAACGCTTAACCTATAAACCATTGTATCAGTCAGTATCCAACGCTACCAATGTATAACACAAACCTCACCGTCAACGAAACAGCCTCTCAGTGCCATCAGGTCTCCAATATTGATCTAACTATAATTGACTAATTCACAGTTTCAATGTTAACACATAACATAATCTCCATAACTTTACAATGAATAAAAAATTTAATTCTAACCAATCGACACAATTTGTGCAACTTACTCATTGTTATAACTAAAAATCTACATTCCAACTCCAAGGTGTAGTTCCATTGTGAAAATAAATAAATAGTTCACATTATTTTTTAAAGCTGAGTATTATTACTTAAGTTGAAAAAATTAAGGTTGGAAACTATATTATTGATTAAATAAAATATTCTTTTATTGTACAATTAGAGTTATGGAGATAATTGTCGATTACACATTTGAAATCATCCATCAATCATTGTTAGACCACCATTAGAAACCTGGAAGCATCAATAGGCCGTTTCGTCCTCGTATGGGACTCATCGTCCTGCAACCCGCAGGATTCGAACTAAGGACTTTTGATCTTGCGCGCGAACGCCTAACCTCTGGACCACTTTACCGGCCGGTATCCAACGGTGTTAAAGTTTAACTTTGATTGATCTAGAGATTTTGCACGACCTCAGCCATTTGTTTTTTCGTCGTTACTGCCTACACCCGACAGGGGTTGAACTCCACTACTGATGAGTCCCATACCAGGACGAAACTGCCGTTTAGTGCTTTCAGCTTTCTAATGGTGGTCTAACAATGATGAATGCATTAGTTCTTTTATTTATCGATCAAATTCACTTGATACAATCAGATTTGAAATAGATTACGAGTCAGCGCTCAGAATGTGAATTCACATTGGAAACTTCATAATGATAATATAAAACAACAGTTGTCTTACTTCAAAAATATTGTTTTCAGTGTAATTAGTATATGTCATCTTAAAAATTAATTAATTAATTAAAGAGTTTATATATGTGAACTTCTTTAGACTGGGCATACACGCTTTCATAGTCAGCGTTAGGTATCACCCACACACACTCTGAGGAGGTTAATTAAATTTTGTTAAATTTACCCCCTCCTAATTATTATCATGACATAGAACAGACGTCGGCATAACATACACCAAGCTGTTTATTTATTATTTGACTTGCTGTCATAGATTGGAAAAAAACTTATTTATATGAAACACAGGTGCAGTTCACACTCCTTTTTATTCGAGCATAAAAATAATTTGGGTCTAACACCATCATTGGATATTAGTAATTAATTTATATATACATATAAAAGCTGTTTTTAATTGGAAATTCAAATCAAGCGAACTATTTGATATACCCCAACTCCCACCACCCTTTACCAATTTTTTTACCCAGATTAGATTTTCATTAGAAAGAAAATAAAAAGAGGAGCTTAAGTGATTGGGAATGTTAGGTGGAATCGATCAGTGGTCACGTGACCGGACCAAGTTAATTGACTATTACAGACAGAAATAATAATCGATTGCCCCAGATGGATGAAGATGGCTAAGTTTATGTGAAGAGCGCGCTTGCACGTGTGCGTGCGCGCGTGCGCGCGCGCGTGTTTGTGTGTGCGTAGGTATGTGTCCAGGTTTCTTTAAAAAAAACAGCTTGTTTTAAAGCAAACAAACACACACACGCACACAGACAGAGAGTAGAATAGATTAGAAATTAAACGTTAATTATTAATTTTTATTACTAATGTTGCAGTAAACAAAATATGATAATATGAAGTGAAAAAAGAGTCATTTAGACAAAGGTGATAATTTATTTATGTGAATAATTTCAACTATCTATCTATCTTTCTATGTTCATTATATGTATGTATGTGTGTGTGTGTTTGTATGTTAATGGAGGCTTGAAATTCATTTTAATGGGTTAGAGTTAATTATCTCTCTCTCTCTCGATATATATAGATACACTGTTATCTCTCTTTATCAACGTTTGTACCTTTAATTAATTACTGATTCAGTTGTTAATAAAAAAAAACTGCTTAAAAGTAAATACTGCAAGTACTTATAATAGGAGGTGTTCTAATGTATTCCGAAATTAAGGTTATTTTTGTCTGCCAATATTAGTTAGTCTAAAGTGAGAAACTGACGTCATGAAAATGCTTTGAAAAAATGGTCATAGAACAGGGGACGAAACAGCCGTGCTTCAGTGCATCGAGGTTTCTCTAATGGTGGGGGTGCTCTAACCATGATTGATTGCTGAATAGTGAGTTAGTTGAAATAAGATATGTACACTATGTACGCTATCTGTGTGGTCAAGAGGATACCGGCTTAGTGGTGGTCCGATGGTTAGGCGTTCCCGCGTACAATACCGAAGGTCCTGGGTTCGAATCCTACGAGGTGCAAGAGGAGTCGTGGATGCGCACTGCCACTGAGGAGTCCCATACCAGGACTTGACGGCCGTCTTGCAGTGCTTCCAGGTTTCTAATGGTGTGAGTCTAACATTGATCGATTCATGGTTTCACAGATGTGTAACTACTTAACAATCTTCACAACAACCCCGTAATGATAAACTCTCTCTCGCCAAGCCGAAAGACCTAGGTCCATTTCCACTGTTATGTATTGGACTGAGAGTGATGACACGTTGTAAAACCAAACAGCTGACCAGTAATTCCTGTTGTGTTTTTTTAACAGTGGTATCTGTGTAAGTCATTTCATGACGTAAACTATAAAAATGTTCACTGATATTTCTACATTTTCTTAAAGTTTCATCAGTATGTTAAATTTCAACACACACACACACACACACACCTACACACATGTTTAGTAAGCAATAGAGATAAAAGGTCTGAGTGCTATATGTCTGTGATGATGATGATGAATACATTTTAAATGAAAGCACTAATTATATCATCATCCTCTGTATCAGACTAATAACTGAATACGATCAGTCACATTAAGAAGCAATTAGACAAAATCAGCTGACTGTCTGTTTGTCTGTCTCGTCTTTATATGTGTGTCGTGCATGCACGAATAGACACATTAAAAAAATGTATGTGAACATGAACTGATTTTTTTTCCTTGTTAAAAAAAACTTAAAACTTCCACATGAAGTGTGTGTTAAATTTCTGCTTTCTTTATTGAGTAATTAATACACAGCTCTTCACACACACTGATCGGCACGTGTTTACACTTACTTAATTACAAATGTTGTTTAATTGGGTTTTTATTTTTTCGCTTCTTCTTCGAACAACTATTAACTATGATTTATGTCTGTCCTCTTTCATTCCTAATTTACTAATTTTACATCTCTAGTTAGTTGTCCCCTCTATGATTAAAAAAAATTCCGAATTCAAGATAAATGTTTTTTTTTTTTAATGGACTACTTACTACTACTACTAGTTACATGGGATTCCTACAATTACTACTACTACAACCATTTTCATCGTATACTTCAACATTTATGTTTGTCTGTATGCATGTATGTGTGTATGGGTAAGTAAGTCTTTTTTTAAAAAAAGAAACAAGTACCTAACAACTACTACGTGTTGTTAATCAATGCATGTAAAATTATCGTGGAAATAAGTTTAAACGATTATTATTATTATTAAATAAGCGATTTTACTCTTCCTCTTTTCATTTTATATTCACAAACACAAAAAACAAGTCGGTTTGTCTGTTTGTGTTTGTGTGTGTCTGTGTGTGTGCGTGTGCGTGCGTGAATCAACAATTCACATTGATTATCTCATTTTATTTTTTAGTAAGAACAAAAAAAAGCACGAATTTTTTTACAAAACTGACAAAGATGGATAGTTCACAAAAAAGAGTATTATCACAATAATAATAATAGTATTAATAATAATAATAATTACTATTATTATTATGAATAAATGTGCGTGTTTTTTCATCGTCAATGGGATGGATGAATGAATGGATGGTTAGGGTTAGGGTTAGATAAGGAAAAATGAAGATGAGAGGAAAAAACTAACAAGAACCTAAATTGAATACAAGAGAGGATTGATTGATTGGTTGATTGATTAATTATTCTTCGTTAATTGAACAAAAACATAATTATTCTTTCTTTTATTTTTAAAAAAAATAGTTTTCATTAATTTTGTTTTTTGAAAAAAATTTATTTCATCTTTAAATATTATTTATTCATTAAGATCAGATGTGTTGTTTGTCTGATTGTTTGTGTCTATCTGTGTGTGTGTGTGTCAGTGTGTGTGTGTGCACGCGTAGAAAGGAGAAAGTCTATACGGTGGGTATGTACAACATACATGTTAATGAAATTCTTTGCTAATTAAATTAACACATTAAATATCTATTTTGTCTCGTTCACATTTCCTCCACTTTTACGTATGGTGTGTGTGTCGGTGTGTGTCTACGTCACTCACTGTATGTCTGTGTGCGCACACACACTCATAATTAATTATCTTAAAATTTTTTTTATTCATTTTAAGCATGTACAAACACATACATACACACATACACACATAAAATACACTAAATATTTCACCTATCACACATGGGAAAAATAATTTTTTTTCAAGTTCAACAGCTGTTCTAAGATATCATTAAATTCCCATTAATTTTAAGCTCACTAATAATAATAATAATAATTAATGTAAGCCTACATTATCGAACGACATAGAGTGAAGAAGTGTACACAAGCGACGAACATTTGCAAATAAGAAAGACATAAGATAGATAGATGGGTAGATAGGTAGGTAGGTAGGTAGAGAGTGAATGAATGAGAAAAAAAAACAGAGAATGAAAGACAAATTTTAAAACTATGCGTGACATACTACTACTATTACTAACAAAACTTTTATCTCATACATTTATACATATAAAGAACCTTATTCATATAATTTTTTTTCTCTTTAGAAAATAATTAATTAATCCAGGTAGGTTCGTTCATTAGCGAATTAACCAAAAAAAATGGAAAAATTAATCGGATAAAAAATAGATACAGGCGTACATACATACACACATATTGATGATGATGACTGTGAGGAGAATTCATTGTGAAACATTTCTCTCAGCCCGTCTTACTACACTCTATGTGAATATATACAGACATACACACGCACAGACACACACACATACACACACACAAACACATATTTAATTATAATTTATGTATGTATGTGCATATATCTATGTATATATATTGTCGATTTGAAACAACAAACACAGGATTAGCATACAATTTTTTTGAAAAAAAAAATAAAATAAATTATGTTCGTGATAATGCAATCGTTAATTCATTAATTAATTAATTAATTATTTAATTAAATTATTTATTTATTTATTCATTTTCATTTTATTCACTGATCGATCAAAATTAATTAAATTGTCCGTTCGTTCATTAGGGTGTGTGTGTGCGTATGCAACAAAACACAAAATCAATAGTTCATTTTTTTTAGAAAAAAAAATTGTATTTTTAAGAGAGAGAGGAGAGGAGAGACAGAGTGAGATGTAAAGCTTTGTTGATTGAACAGAAGAAGAAGAAAATATGAGAAAACCAAATTGATTACTACTTAGTTGTTAAATGAACAACAAATCATGAGGCCGAGTTTATTCATCTGATGTTTAAAATGTTCATGTAATGTGTGACATCCAACATTTACTATGTCCGGTGTAATTTTTTTTCTTGAAGGATTCATTTCACACATCTTTCTGTAATGATTAGGATAAAATGTGTCACAATCTAACGTAACAGGAAAGTTATAAACTGAAATGAAAAATATTCAATAAAAATTATGACATAGTATGCAACATTCCATCCAGTAAATCCATCCGGGAAATAATAGTTTTACACATTTGAAATCAATAATCAATCATTGTTAGATTATCATTAGAAAAAACTGGAAACACTGGATGGCTGTTTCGTCCTGGTATGGGACTCATCAGTGGCAGTGCGCATCCACGACTCCTGAGCCTCTCAGGATTCTAACTGTGTAACTTCGAACGCCTAACCTCTGGACCACTTTACCTTCCGGCACCCAACGGTGGTAATGTCTAATTATGATTAATTTAGAGATTTTGCTCAACCTCACCAGTCATTTGTTTTTTTGGTAATAAGATATTTGGAAATGTTAGATATCGTCAATTTATTGAATATGTAAATATGTATTTACGGTCATTTTTAAAATGTTCATAATTCAATATCTTGTATTTTACGAATTCAATGTTCAATTTTTTTAACAGATCAAAAACCAATTCACTAACCAACTGACCAATTTTTAAATCTTTATTCGCTAACCATTTTACAACATGCGAAAAATGAGAAAAAAAAAACAATAACAGAAAGAAAAAAGAATTTGAACGAAAAAAATCATGAATATTTTAAAAAAAATGCATAAAATTTCGGGGCAGAGTTTTGGAGGCTTGCGTTTTTACACATTTGTAATCATCAATCAATCATTGTTACTAGACCACCATTAGGAAACCTGAAAGCACTTAAAAGTGACCGTTTCTTCCTGGTATGGGACTCATCAGTGGCAGTGCGCATCCACGACTCCAGGTACTCACAGGATTCGAGGCCAGGACCTTCAACATTGTAGGCGAACGCCTTACCGTCACACTACTGGGTCGGCATCCAACGGTGTTTTAATGTCTAACTCTGATTAATCTAAGGAATTTCGCGCAAGTCGTGGATGCACAATGCCTCTGATAAGTAGTCCCATACCAGGACGAAACGGTCGTCCAGTGAATGCTTCCAAGTTTCTAATGGTGTGGTGTGTGGTAACAATGATTGATTGATTGATTGATCATTTCAAATGCATAAAATTTCATTAGTCATTAATCAGAATAACCCAATTTGATTTGATTAAAAATCATTCGTCATCATTGTTGTTTGTTATGATAGCTTAAAATTACAGTTTCACATTTAGCTTGTTTTTTAACTGAAACCGAAATGGTGGTAGATTGAAAAATATATATATTTATGATAATTCAATTTCTTTTATTCATATAGTAGTGTACACGATGAGAATAGATTAATTCAGTTATTTTTCCAATTAAATAATAATAATAATAATACACACACACACACAAATACAAATTCAATTTTCATTCAAGAAGTTAAATTCAGTGAGATAATAACTTTAGAAAGACTAAGGTAGAAGTGCTGACGAATCCAGAAGATTAGGTAGGATTTGAGAGAGCACAACGAATGGATGCACTTGGGCCATTGCTAACGATTTTGAACCATGTCGTTCAAGGTCTCTAACCATTAACGACTTTCGTCTCGCAGACTCCAACCAGGTAGTCTACATCTACCAACATGACTCAGTCCACTTGTTAGTGACTTTATGGATGTCTGTCAATAATCTGCTTCGACGGCAAATAGATGATTTAGTAAACAAACTGTAATTTTCTTCAATTACAACACATCTATTGCATTTCACCTTGAATTCTTCCAAAATCATACTAGGCTGTCTTCAAAACACTTTTATAGCGTCATACTTATGGATCTGACGCTCATCATATCTTTAGCAGCAACATCTGGACGATACTATATTGCATACTACTTATAAGCCATCTTGCAAGTAGTATACACTACACCAAGAGAAACCTATATTCAGTAATTGGTTTCCAGTACAACAGTTCGTAAATCATGTACTTGTCACACACAACTGAAGGCTCTATGTTCAATCACCTCAATATTTGGATCATAGATGAGTCACTTGTATGAAATCTAAAGTCTTCCATCTAAAGTTTGTGCTGCTGATGATGTTATTCAGAAGAACACTGAAAGCTTCACAACCAAAGAATCATTTATTTCAAAGAACGAGATTCTATCACAGTGTAGTGAAGGAGAACACAGGTGAGGGCAACCGAATTGTATTTAACGAAAATTACAGAGTTACTCTCAGTAAAATTGGAAAACCATATGGTAAATCGTTAATTTGCAAAATATCATTTAGCTTGTTTTTCATGAAACCGAAATGGTGGTAGATTGAAAAATATATATATAAATATATAAATATATATATATATATATATATATATATATATATATATGATAATTAAATTTCTTTTAGTCAAATAGTAGTGTACACGACGAGAATAGATTAATTCAGTTATTTTCCCAATTAAATAAGAATCATAATACACACACACAAATACAAATACAAATACACAAATTTTCATTATAATTAATTTACACAGTATTTACTTCTTCCACTTTGATGGTGTATAGTTTGATTAGTTAATTAATTAATTAAATAATTAATTAATTAATTACTGAATTAATTAATTAATTTAGTCATTAAATCAATTGTATGAGAGAATTGGGAAAAAAAAACCAAGCAAGCAATCAAAGTGGATTGAACACACATTTCAATGATTTGCATTAGTGTTGAGAAATTATGTGTTTTTCCCTTTTTATATGACATTAATAATAATAATAATAATAATAATAATAATAGTGTTATATTTCAAATAGGTAAAGTATATTTAATCATTTTAAATTTTCAATGCAAAGCATAAAATATCATGAAACTGAGTAAAAAAAAGCTGAAGCTAACCGCATTGTTTATCCTTTATTGATTGATAAGTATCATATGCAAGTGACCCGGTATTAGAAAACATCTATATACTACTTATTGAATGAGACAACCGCATAAGCAATGCTGTCGTTAGGAATCGACTACTAGGTAAGGATGGCAGATCAATAGATGAAGTATTGAAACTTCATCAGTTGAGGTGGTTGGGATATGTGTTACGTATGGCTAACCACCGACTGCCTCGTCGAGCTATGTTTTGTGGTGTAGGAGTAGGTTGGAAGAAATCTAGGGGCGGCCAAACGAAAACATGGCGGAAATCCATGAAGTCACAGACAAGTGGACTGAATCATGTTGGTAGATGTAGACTACATGCTTGGGGTGAGCGAGACTTAAGTCACCATAGGTTAGACACATTAAACGACATGGCTGAAAATCGTTTGCCATGGTGCGAGTGCATCCACTCTGTCTTCTGAATTCCTCATCACCTCTATCTTTCTCTTTATAAAGTTATTATCCCCACTGGATTATACTTCTCGAATCACATATCTTCGGATCTTAATCTTCTCCATTACTGCTAATACTTGTACCATCTCTACCACTATGGGATTTGAATTGACAGTTGCGTCTCTGTGCTAATGCGGTATGGCAACCTGAACCAATATACATAATCGTATGCAGTTCTGTGTTGTAGTTGTCTGTCTGTTGGTTCAATGTTGAAATGAAATGAATTTTTTGAAAATTTTTATTCAATACGACAATAATTTGAATTATTATTTAGCTTAACACCTGTCATTTGAATAATAAATATCTCATGTGTTATTTTTGCAACAAGAAGTCTGTAGTGGTGGTATCTGTTAAATTTTTCAACAGTTTATATTATTATGGACTGATCGTGCTAAGACTGGAGAAGGAAGCCCAGGACAGAGTTGGTTGGAGAAAACTGGTGGGCAGCCTATGCTACATTGGGGGTAACAGGTGTAAGTAAGTAAGTAAGTAAGTAAGTAAGTGCTAAGACTACTGTAGATAAGCAAAAATATTCGGTGAATAATGTACTTTGTTCTCTTCTAATATGAGTCTCCTTATTAAGGAACTGATGACAGTTAGGTTATTTTTTTTGGCAACGAAATATGAAGGTCTTGCATTCAATCAATGATAATGGTTTTTGAATTTAAATCTGAAAGGAATCCAGACGGTAGGAATGTGTAGGGTTCGTCACTAGGTACGCTTGAATCTATTACGAGTTCACCTTAGTCGATAAACACAAACGAGACAATCAACCAGCGTCCAGGTAGGCTACCTTGAATCCGAGACTGAAGTAAAAAGGCTTTGTAAGCGTAGAAAGTATATTCAACAAACACCCAGCAATCACAATACAATCAAGCATACAACTCTCGTTTATTTATACATCACAGAAACGTCCTTGGGACAGTTAAGAAAATAGCACACTAAAATACACAGCAGCCAATCACAACCATGGATTTTCCTGGTAGGAAATGAAACCTCAAGGTCAAATGATCAGCCCAAGCTCGCAAACGTGAAATCCAAAATAAGGCATTTATCAAGCGAGTGTTGGGGATCTAACATCCTCAACAGAATTGGAAACCTTTTTTAAGTGCTTTAGGATTTCTAGTAGTGTCATCTAAGTGAAGTCATTTCATGACTCAGATTATATATATATATATATATATATATATATATATATATATATATATAATCATTGATTCGTTCAATGAACATCATTGACAGTAGCCAAAATTCATGATTATTTCCTAATACACACAGATTGATCGAACCTACTTTCGGATATTGACGAGAGTAAATTTGAACCTTTTAGTAATAATCTCAATAAATTTATTCAGTTCATAGATATTGAATTCTATAATATGGTAGAAACTATCAAACATAATCAGTCAGTCAGATGCAACGTATAACTTCGTACGTTCGTAAGTACATCAGTTCATGTTGCCATACCACATCAGCAAACAGAAATATAATTGTCAATTCAAATCCAATAGTAGTAGAGGTAGTAAAGGTATTAGAAGTAATCGGAGAGGTTAGGATTAGAAGATATTATTCAAAAAGTATGATTCAGTGAGATAAGTTTAGAAAGACAAAACTAGAGGTGTTGAAGAATCCACAGGATTAGGATTTGAGAGAACACAGAGAATAAATGCACCGGATCAAACATAATATATATGGTGGTCACTCTTAAACAGTACAGTTCAATTGTCAATTTGATGTTTATTTCTAAACTGATTAAAGAAAAAAAAATCAAAATTCTTAAAATAAATGTATTCTTCACAGACTAATTAATCTTAAAATGGATGAGTGTTTATTTTGTTACAGTTTTTAAAACAACTTTGAAACAACACATTCATAATCTAGCTGTTCAATGTTCAAGGAAAAAAATATTTATTAATCATGTGAATGGAGGGGCGGGATTGATTGCTTGGTCAATGATAATGATTATTTTTTTTAATGACTATAATACCAAATGTTTGATGTATACTACTTACAGGATTGCTATGACGACAAATTGTTGAAACAGCAGCTGTCTAGTGAGTGTGTGCTTTGGTTTGGTTTTTCAATGGATAAATACTTGCTTACCAATGGAGTCAGTCTTCTTCACAATTGTGCTTTCATGATTTTATGATTAAGAGAGAGAAAAAAATAAAGAACTTTTCCTTTCTATTCATTATTGGGGTTAAAAAAAATTAATTCTCGTTTGAGATAATTTTAAGTTTGGATTTTAAACTCATTTAAAACAGTAGGATTATTATTCAACCTTTTATTTTTTTTAAATTCAAAATCCGATGGTTGTGTGGTGTGACCTACTTATAAGTAGTATATGACGTGAGTGTCAACGTAATGTCTGGCAGCAGAAGATGGGAGAAGATCAAGCTAAAGGAAGAGTGGGAACACAATGGAATTTGTATGAAACACATGAATAGTGACAATGGATTGCTGTTTTGCAACAGGAACAATCCAGTTCGATATGATGATCTGTTATTTTGCAAATGAACGATTTACGATATGGTTTTCCTATTTTACTGAGTAACTCTGTAATTTGCGATAAATACAATTCGGTTGCCCCACCTGTGTTCTCTTTCACTACAGTTGGATTGAGTAAATGAATTTTTTTCAAAAATTAAAGAAATGAAATTCTAATTATTGAAACATATTAGTAGATAATAAAATAAAATGCTCTCAGTGATTAGTATGGTTATAATGATCAGTGGAGCTCGACCCTGTAAGATGTAAACAGTAACTATCGAAGAGAAAATGAGTGAGGTTGCACAAACGCCTCAGATAGATCAGAGTTAGACATTAACAACGTTGGATGCCCAACCAGTTGTCCTAGTGTGGTGCGCGCTACTTATAAGTAGTATATGACGCAAGTAAAAGCGTAATGTCTGGCAGCAGAAGATGGGGGAAGATCAAGAAAGTAAGAAGGGCGGGAACACAATGAGGTTTTTATGAAACGGATGAATAGCGAAATGTCAGACAATGATGGATTGAAGATTTGCAAATTAACCGTTTACGATATGGTTTTCCTATTTTACTGAGTAACTCTGTAATTTTCGTTAAATACAATTCGATTGTCCTAACCTGTGTTCTCCTTCACTACACTAGAAGTTAGGCGTTCGCTTGCAAGACCGAAGGTTATGGGTTCGATTATCGTGAGTAGCTGATGAGCTCCATACCATAGGACTTGATGGTTGTTCATTGCTTCGAGGTTTCTATTGTTGGTCTAACAATGATTCAGTCATGATCATAATAATAATAATATTTGAAATCAAACATTTTTCTTCTCAACATTTTTGAAGAGTGTCAAACAGGAAACATTGTTTTTTTTTTCGAATTTATCATTAATCATCATTCATTTCATTCTATGTGTTATACTAACATTGTACAACTAACAGTAATGGGATAGAAGTATTTATATCTATTTATTTATATCAACATTGCGGATTCGCGCTTACTGCACCTCACAGGATTCGAACCTGGGACCTTTGGTCGGTCTTGCGCGCGAACACCCAAACCCTAAACCACTGGGATGGTATCCAATGGAGTCGAAGTCTAACTCTGAATGATCTAAGCATTTTGCTCAACCTCACCCATTTTTCATTGGTAGTTACTGACTACACCCGATAGGGTTGATCTTCACTGGTCACATCTTCTCCTTAGAACTCTGAGAATTTCCTTACGAAACTAGTCACTAGTGAGTACATTTTAGATATCATTAAAAATTATTACTCTGGGCCTTATCTGATGAGTTCATAGGTACACAATAATGAATAACCTAACTATTCAGAGTTCTTCACGGTATTCAAGTGTAGGCTCACTTAAGGTTAATATATATATATATAGAATTTATTTTCAAACAATACCCCACTGTCATTTAAATTATTATTATTATTTAAGGGAAAAATAAAATAAAACTATCATTACCATCTGTCAACTAATAATTACATTAAGGGATATTAAAGGGATATACAAAAAAATTTAAGAGAAAAATACATTAGTACATACAAATTGTAACATTTTTATCATCTTGACAAAAATACAAATTTTGACAAATGTTGTGTGTCATATATAGTGTGTTTTAACTAAAAGAGGAATTCCTACAGAGATAAATCATAATGAATGTACTTATTGTACAACTTTTTAAATCCTGGTGGTGGTGGTGGTCGTGGTCGTGGTATGTCACTTACATCATCATCATCATCATCATCAGCGTAATGTATTTCGAAAACACTTAGACAGATAATTACACACACAGACACAGACACACAAGCAGATGCACACACACATACACACACGGAGATGCATGTAACAAATTGAAGGTCATACATACATATAATTAACATTCGTTTGAAATTAACAAAAACAAACGAAAACACACATCATTCATTCATTCATTCATTCATTAGTGATGATGACAGTCACGGCAGCAGTTTAAGAAATATAACATTTGACATATCAATCCTAATCTATGTACATAATATAAATGTGCTTATGTAATTTATCATCTTGTAAAATTTTATTTTTAACAAATAATCTAATCAATAAATGGCATATTTGACCTTTCGCTCTGTGTGTGTGTGTGTGTGTGTGTACATGCCTACATACATACATACATACACTGGTGACTGATTGCAAAAAAAATGAAAGATTTAAAATAACTGTAATATTATGCTGATTATTATTATTATTATTATAGTGTAGGGATAAACTACTCACAAGATGGATTATAAGTAGTATGCAGTTGAGGTTTGCTTAGAAGTTGCTACTATAGAGAAAAATGTCAGGAGATCGAAAAGCATAGTGTGATCAGAGGATTGTGAAGAGGAGGAGAGGAAAGGAAGAAGAAGAAGACAATCAATAACCTGCAGTAAGTCAGTCAGTCAGTTGCAACGTAGAACTTCGTACGTGTGTACATAAATTCAGGTTGCCATACCACATTAGCACAGAGACGCAAATGTCAAATCAAATCCCATAGTGATAAAGATAGTAGAGGTATTAATGGTAATGAAGAAGACTAGGGTTTGAAGATATTATTCAAGAAGTTTAATTCAGTGAGATAAGGTTAGAAAGACAAAGGTAGAGGTGCTGACGAATCCAGAAGATTAGGATTTGAGAGAACACAAGTAGTGAATACAACTGCGCCATCGAAAACGATTTTGAGCCATGTCGTTCAAAACTCTAACAATCGGTTACTGTCATCTCATGGACACCAACCAGGTAGTCTACATCTATCAAAATGACTCAGTCCACTTGTCAATGACTTCGTGGATTTCTGTCAATAATCTGCTTCGACGGCAAATAGATGATTTAGTAAAAAAAACTGTAATTTTCTCCAATTACATAAAAATCTATTGCATTGCATCTTGAGTTCTTTGCATATCATACTAGGCCATCTTCAAAACACTTTGATATGGATCTGACGCTCATCGTCTCTTTAGCAGCGACGTCTAGACGACACTATATTGCATACTACTTATAAGCCATGTTGTGAGTAGTATATACCACACTAAGAGAAAATTATATTCATATGATATTTTGTATGCAGTAATTGGTTTCCAATACAACAGTTCGTAAAGCATGTACTTGTCACACACAACTAAAAGCTCTATATTCAATCGCCTCATTAATGGCATCATAGATGAGTTACTTGTAGGGAATCCCATACTATCTAAAGTTTATGCCGATAATGATGATGTTCAGAAGAACACTGAATGCTTCACCACCAAAAACCATTCAGTTCAAAGAACGAGATTCTATCACAGTGTAGTGAAGGAGAACACAGGTGAGGTCAACCGAATTGTATTTATTATCTCAAATTGCAGAGTTAATTGGTAAAATAGGAAAACCATATCGCAACCGTTAATTTGCAAATCTTCAATCAATCATCAATCCGTTGTCTGACATTTCACTCACTATTCATGCGTTTCACACAAATCCCATTATGTTCTGACTCTTCTTGCTTTCTTGATCTTCCTCCATCTTCTGCTGCCAGACATTACGTTTTTACTCACGTCATATACTACTTATAAGTAGCTCACACCACAGTAGTAGTAGGAGTACAATATTTAAAAAAAATGTAAAGTTTACAAAAATACCTAATAATAAAAAACACATTAACCAATCATTGGGTTAGACCACCATTAGAGAAACCTGGAGGCATTGAAGGACAGTTGTTTCATCCTAGTATGGGACTCATCAGTGACAGTATGCATCCACGACTCCTGCACGTCACAGGATTCCAAACCCAGCACCGTCGGTATTGTGCTCACGAATGCCTAATCTAGTAAGAATGTTTTTACAATTTGCAAGAATTTCTCAATTTTTTTTGTCTTCTAATATAAACCAATTAAGTTAATAAAGTTTTAATGAAATCATAGAATCTAGTGTTTTTTTTTACAGAATAGAATAGAATAGAAAAAACAACAAACAACCACTTTTTTTGCATTTCATTTCATCATCACAGTCACCTTTTACGCTTCTTATTATTCATCAATCCAACTTGTACAGAACACTAGTAAGTAATTAACATTGAAACATCTGTTCTAATAAATTTTATCTAACGATATAAAAGTTTCTGACAGCAATTAATATTTATTTATTAATAATATGAATTGATTTGTGTATTGAAGGCTTAATTGTGTATAGTTCAAATCATTTATTATTTAATTAATTGCCTTATCAAACACAAGATAAACTGGTTGTTTGTTTGCCATAGTATGGGACTGTTGTGGTGCTAGCTACTTATAAGTAGTATATGACGTGAGTGTCAACGTAATGTCTGGCAGCAAGCAGAAGATGGGGGAAGATCAAGAAATTAAGAAGAGTGGGAACACAATGGAATTTGTATGAAACGCATGAACAACAGTGAAATGTCAGACAGTGGATCGATGATGGATTGAAGAATTGCAAATTAACGATTTACGATGTGGTTTTCCTATTTTACTGAGTAACTCTGTAATTTTCGTTAAAAATAATACGGTTGCCCCCACCTGTGTTCACCTTCACTACAATACTAGTACTACTTCTACTACAATCTTTTATTTTCTTTTCAAGAGATATTTATTTCTTCATTCAACTAGTGCAGCATAGCTTTCTTTGTTTAACACTGTCTAACTCTGTTGAAATCGAGATATTTTAAACAGAAATTTCTTTTACAAAAAAATCAATAAATCAGTTTTATTAGTGCGAATCCATTGACGATGCCTAGAAAGAGGGATTACTGTTCACTGTGAAACCTTAAAATTAGTTTTATATTGTAAATATATATATATATATTTATATATAAATCAAAAAAAGATGTTAAGCATTGTAGTGATGTTTCGTTCTCTGAGCTGGATGTTGTTTTGGTTGTAGAGCTTTCATTGTTCTTCTGTCTGAACACAACATCATCATCAGCACAAACTTCAGATAGCAGAAGTGAAACATTCGAATTTCTCCACGGCTTGTTCTGCTAACCTCGATCATGATTGGTTGGCTCAGAGAACGAAACACCATCACAATCATCCTCCACCTAAGAGAGCTACAAGTTTTCTCCACCATGTTAAGCATTCGAAAACAGAATTGATTTCTTGTTAAAATCGAGATGATTTACAACATTTTGATTAATCAATCAATACGTTTTGTGTTTGGTGGTGGTGGTGAGTTGATCCTCCCTACATACAGTTGAAACCTACCTACCTACATAGATTGATCAATTAATATTAATCAAATGTGATTAAGGCAAACAAAGAAACTCATCAGTTATATTAGAATAGATAGAAAGTGACCACCAGTAGGGGGGGAAGGCAAGGAAGGATGCGTGTTTTGCATCCTTTTTTGGGACTTGTCTTTCACTGCTTGCATCTGAGTTGATTGATATTAAACCTGTGAGACTTGAAAGGCCGGTACTGTTTACTTCAAACAAGAGTCATCGTTTCTATTGCTAGTCATATTCTACTTATTCCATGTGAATTTGTATCACAACGGCTGGATAGATAGAAGCAATCAAACTTCAGTTAAAAATATATCGGAAACAAGATAATAATTCAAACTATTTTGAAAATGGAATTATTAAATTACTGAATTAGACATTTAGTTTAAACTAATATTGTTTAACTGAATTTCTACAGTTGAAAAATATCTGGAACTCCAAACAACTTTCAACCAAAACCAAAATCAGGATTTTTAATACAGATGTCAAGACAGTTCTACTGTATGGAGTGGAAATTTGGAGAACTACCAAAGTCACCATCCAGAAGATACAAGTGTTTATTAACAGTTGTCTTCGTTGGCCAGACATGATCAGCAACAACTTACTGTGGGAGAGAACAAACCAGATTCCAGTAGAGGAGGAAATCAGGAAGAATCGGTGGAAGTGAATAGGACACACACACCACGAAAAGCACCTAACTGCGTCACAAGACAAGCCCTCACATGCAACCCTAAAGGTTGAAAAAAAAATGGAAGGTCAAGGAACACATCATGTCGAGAAATAGAGACACATATGAGAAGAATGAACAAAAATTGGACAGAACTGGAGAGGGAATCCCAGGACAGCGTTGGTTCGAGGAAACTGGTGGGTGGCCTATGCTCTATTGGGGGTAACAGGCGTAAGTAAGTAAGTAAGTAATGTTGTTTAACTAATTGAATAAAGTTATCATATGATTAGTTTGATACAAATTTGTATTGATACTTACTAGAAAAAATTAAAGCATGTTGTCAACTATGACAGAAACTTTTATTACTTACTGTATAAGTTTCAAATTAATGTATATATATATATATATATATATATATATATATATATATATTTGTTACACAATGATCTTATACAGGGATCTCATTTAATGAAACTCCTAATGTAGTCATATATGTTCACATTGATAACTATTCTCAACATGTAGAAAACAACGACTGTTCATTATTCCTTGATTTTCACAATGACACCAACAAAAACTAGAAAAATAAAACAACCTCGAACACTACATACAGTCTGACTCGTTTTCTTCCTTTAATATATTCAACCTGATCAACAAACATCACAAAGTGTATTATTAATGGGAATAAATTTTTTTTTCACAAGCATGTAAGAGTGTTTCTTAAAAAAAAATTCTACTTACTGTACGCCTGCCTATGTGAATTACATTTAAATAGCACATGGGATAAAAAGAATTGTGTGAAATTTCAGTAAAAATTCTCGCCGAAAACTCTCTCTCTTTCGGTGTGTACGTGTGTACGTGGGTACCAATAAGTATGAACTTATTACATAGATGATTTATACATAAATATAAACCTGTATTGCTTTGACCAAGTCAATAAATAATACTTTCTTTTACATTCAATTAGTGTTATTGGATTTGTGAAAAAAAGTTTTAAAAAATTGCATGTGAGAGATTCAATATTCATGTGCCAATCATAAAAAACATTCAATTAAAAATACTTACAATCTACTTATTATGACTTACTTATTAAGTACATGCTTATTTTAATTCTGACTTTGTAATATGTGTAATATCAGTAATACTTATTAATTAATAATACCTGATTATTATTTGAAATGATGTAAAACACACACAAATTCCAATGTAAAAGTTGTTTATTTCAATTAGACAGGTGTTTTAATGACAATATCTAATGACTATATATATATGGTGCGAGCTACTTATAAGTAGTATATTACGTGAGTGTCAACGTAATGTCTGGCAGCAGATGGGGGGAGAAGATCAAGAAAGGAAGAAGAGTGGGAACACAATGGGATTTGTATGAAACGCATGAATAGTGAGTGAAATATCAGACAATGGATTGATGATGGATTGAAGATTTGCAAATTAACGATTTACGATATGGTTTTCCAATTTTACTGAGTAACTCTGTAATTTTCGTTAAACACAATCCGGTTGCCCGACCTGTGTTCTCGTTCACTACACAAGTTCCAGTTAAAGTTATATATATATACATATATATACTACGGAATGGGGTCGACAACTCCACGTCCAACTTTTATCCTATATATCGAGCTTAGGACCGGCAGTAGCCAAGATGGATTCCAAGCAGAGTAAATGAAGCGACTTAGTTAATTGTAATTCAAAATGCTAAAACTATCAAAAAATTTATGTCTCACTGACAATGATCAGACAACTATTGAAAACCAGATAGCATTGGATAGATAGATATACCGTCTAAGTGTAGGACTTCTTTTCAATGCACACACACACACACACACATACATTACTTCATCAGAAATCACACCAAACAACTTCAATCTCATATTGCGAAAACTTAACTAGCGAGACATGATTTGAAAATTTAACAATCTTTTAAAAAATATTTAATTTATTAAACAGAATAAAAAAAAAGATTACTCACTTAAACTTTGAGCCATTTCATCCATTGCTAAACTTAAAGGATACCATGCAGCGGCTGCAGCTACAGCAGCTGCTGCTGTACTGTGTGGATTCATTGACATCGATGGAATTGCAGTGTTGATTGTAGAAGAGGACGATGTTGTTGTTGTTGTTGTTGTTGCTGTTGATGACGACAACGACGAGGACGATGTGTATACCGTTGAAGAGGACAATGATGTGGATAACGATGTCATAGTTAAAGATGTCATGATATTTCTTTCCAAATTATTATTATTATTATTATTATTATTACTGATAGTATTCAATAAATTCGGTATATTACTGATGAATTGATTAAATGGTAGCGCAGACATATGATTGTCAATATCCATAGTTGATGTATTCAATTGGCATGAATCCAATTCCATAGCATTATTACTATTACTATTATTATTATTATTATTATTATTATTATTATTATTATGATTATTACTATGGTTATACAATGATTGAATACTGTTCAACAATCTTTGTTGTTGATATTCTTGTCGTTGTTGTAATTCAATGCCGTTGTGAACATTACTCGTATCAAATGTATTCCATGCTAAAGGACTAGCACGTTGCATAATTTTACTAACCCCCGTATCACTAATATAGAGATAATAAAAAACACACACAAATTGCGTCAGTGATTGATGATTATCAACAACACCAATGATACATAGACAATACTTCGCTTGATTAGTATTGAATCCCAAATGGGTTATATAATCCACAATTATTTAACAGAACAAGAAGAATGTTGCCAAATGAATTGAATATTGAATAATGACGAATTGAACAATTTTCTTCTTTAAACCGCTTGTTTTTGCCTGAATTTCCAAGTGTCAATAATATATATAGATGTGAATGATTAAGTTATAATTTTTTCTCTTTTCACTGATATATGATTATTATTATTTAAAAAATTTATTGAATTACATAGAGAACAAAGTGAATTTTGAAGATAGACATTTTGAAAAGTTGGTTGGTTGAATAATAATTATTTGCAATTAAATATGTATATATATATACACATATATATGTGTGTATCCCCATTAAAGTGAATGAACGTGTGTGTGCGTGTATATGTGTGTGTATATGTGTGTCTGTCTGTATGTATGTATGTGCGTGTTATAGTGATTGCATTTATGTATTATTAATATGTGTCATTATAATTCTTTGAATGATATCTCGCCCGTAGTCTTTAATTGTATTACTACTACTACTATTAGTATTATAAGTAGTATTAGTAGTAGTAATTGCAGTGGAAGTGATCGTCACAATATTTTATTTCATATAGCAATGCACAGTACGTGCGATCATGCACAATGTTAGAAAAAAAATACGTAAACCACATACACAATGATGATGATGATGATTATTTAACCATAAGAGGAAACTAGCAATTTCAATACAGAATGAGAGATAAATTTTTTTCACTGACTGACTTTAATATTTACACAATGTATGTGTGCGTGTGTGTTGTGTGCGTGTGAGACGAAAGCGAGAGCGTGAAGAGTACGCGTTGTTTTATTTGTTAAAATTGGTGTTTTGTCTGCAATATTCTGATGACAATTGAAAGAATAAAATTAATTATATGATATTATTAATGACAAGACATGTATGTATGTGTAATTTGTTCGTCCGCATGTATGTCTCTGTGTGTACTTACGTATGTATGGTATTGTATTGTATTGTATGGATAGAGAAGTTGAAAAAAAACCCATTCAAATTGACAAATTAAATGATGAGCTGATCTAACAACCAATTAAATTATTCATAGACACGAGGTGATAAAGAAAACAGGAATACTAATAATAGATTATTTTCTTTATTTCGGTTTTTTTTTGCAAAACTCTATTCACACACACACACATGGAGTTAATGAATTTATCCGATGGTATCACAATGTATGCTTTCATGTATGAGTTTGTATGTGTATGCGCATGC